>OY744498.1:8717105-9395183 GCA_963556185.1 Pseudopediastrum boryanum
GCTGCTGTCGCTCCTGCCCTTAAATCAAGGGCATGCATCGTAGTGGCGCTGACATAGTCACTGGCGTACAGTAGAGTACCGGATTTAATGAGGATTTTTTGGTTCCAGGGCACCCCCCCTGCTGCTTCTGCTGCCGCTCCTGCTCTAAAATAAAGGGCATGCATTGTAGCAGCACTGACATAGTCACTGGTGTCCTAATGAACAGTAGAGTACCGAATTGAATGAGGATCAAACTTGAACAGGTCATAGTCTGTATGTAAAATAGATCACTGCACAGCTTTCGGGCCGTGCAGCGTCCGCGGCATGACTTCAATCAGTTTACTAGTATGTGAAGAGCAGATATTGAGACAAAGAGAGGTGAGACCGCTCGAGAGCCAGGTCAGTATTTTGTTTCCTGAGCAGGACTAGCCCAACGAGTCTGTTCCTGCTTTGGGGTTTCGGCTCAGAACACAGCAATGTCATAAAACACACCATTGTCTACTTTCTTGTTCAGTCAGCGGCAGGAAAAGGCCGGTGGAATGAATTTTGCTGGACATAGATGTTCCTTTATTTCCAAAAAGATGGCGCATGTTACCATCAGTAATACCAACATGCTCTATCAGCGGAAACAAGATACAAAGAAGGAATCAGGTTGCCTAGATACTTTAAAAAGGAGTCCTCAGATCACAGAGCATCTGGCAGCCTGTACTACTGGTTGTTTATCGGCCTTCGCTTTTAAACGGGGGATTGGTGATCAAAGATGTGACAAATGGTACCTCTGCTAAACTCATACCCATTTGCTTCAAACAGAACGCATGTTCAAAGCAAACTGTGATATCGTCCTGAACAGAATGCAATCCTTTTCCCAAGGTCAGGCACATGGAGTCTCGCTTCCCCAAGCTTACTTTCTGTGTGTTCAGTTGAGGTGGTGGGGGGAGTGTGTCTGGAAGCTGTGGGAGTGAACGTGTTCTAAACTTGTAAAACCTTGAAACTCCGCCCCCCTACCCCCTACCCCGCCCCACCCCCCCCACCCCCACCCTCCAACCAACCACAACAGTATCCCTTCCCCAAGCTTACTTGCTATGTCTTCTGGTTTCAAGCTCTCCTTATGCTGGTGGAGTACCCTTATCAAGCCAGCTACAACCTCCTTGTTCCCCGTTGACCCAGCTACAGCCACACATCTCAGCAGCAGCAGAGCAGACTCTTGGTCAAAACGCTGCAGCCGAGGACGGGCGGACCTGTACCAGTACAGAAAGCAGTACAAATATTACTACATTTTGTGATATGCCATAGCAAATAGTGCCATAGGCCCTGCACCACAAAAACAGCAAGATGGAACAGAATTTGGGTTGCCTTCATCGCAATTGCGACTGGTAGTAGTAGTGGAAGCCGGGCGTTAGCCCTGCGTACTGGTTCAAAGAAGAGGCGGTACTAGCACACGTGGTGCGTTTCCCCCAGTCTTAACTGCGACTATGTCAAGCACTACCCCAGAAATTACCTAATGGCCCCCTTCAAGACCTCCTCCATCCATCTCCTGCTCCTCACAAACGCCCAAGTCCAGTCCATCAAGTTCTCCACACTAAACTGATCCAGCTGATGCTTGCTCCTATCATACACCACCCGCCAGAGAAGCTCGCTTGAAGAACCCAAGGCAAGCTCACTACTCCCACCACCAACAGCAGCTGGTGAAATAGCTGTTGCTGCAACTTCCTCAGCACCGCTGCTGCTGCCTGTGGTAATCTTATCCCTGCTGCTGCTGGGACTGCTACTGCTGTGGGTGCTAAGAACGCTGCCAGCTACAGTAGGCCCTTGACTACTGCCCTCCATCCTGCCCCTGCTACTGCTGTCGGCACTGGGAATGCTGCCAGCTGTAGGCCCCTGACCACTGCCCTCCATCCTGCCGCCAGAAAGAGCTCGCTGCTCTCCCAAGTAAAGCGGAGCCCCCTGCTGATGCTGCCGCTGCTGCTTACTTTGTATCGCAGCAAGCACTTTCGCACATTTTGCAAGGACATCAGTTGACACTGCTTGCTGCTGCCTTGCAGCCCCGCTACTGCTGCTGCTGTGGCTGGGGTTCAACTTCTGCAGCAGCTGTGTCACTAGTGCCTGTTGCACCTCGGGCGTGAGGTACCTCAGTCGCACAGCTAGTGCTTCTAAAACCCCAGCTAATTGACTGGTATCCAGCTTGTGGTAGGTACTGAGCAGACCTTGGTTCAAAAGGTCCAAAGTGCTTATGAGTCGGGGCCGAGCGTTGAGTGAGCCGTGGGAGAGGTCTGGGAGACGCATTACTGCAGCAGCTATGTGGTCATGTCTGCAGAATCAGCATTACATACAAGCAGCAGCAGGTTGATGGGGACAGGGGCAAGATGTAACCTCTGGCACACTTTCTGATGGCCTGACTAGGGGTAACTCCATAAAAACTGCATTGTTCTTATTGCACAAGCACAGGGAAGTTGACAGCACGGCCTCCAAATGCTTATGGACGCTGCATTGCCTGTGTGGACTTTGCACAGCTAAGACAAATGGGGGACTAGCTGATGGAAGCAAAAGTGCGGTGAAAAGGAGTACCAAACCTAAAGCTGTGGTCCCATGGACACATAACTGTATGAGCATTCTGAATGTGTTTGATACCACTGCAGTACTGCTTGGTGAGATTCAAGACTCACATATATAACTTCATGAAAGAGGTACCATCGCTCACCTCCAAGAGTCTGGAAACCGCATGAGCAGCTGTTGTATCTGCTCCACCTGCTTTGCTGATAAGATCTCCTCCGTGAGGTCAGATCTGGACAGACTGCCTACAGCTAGGGCAGCTGCATGGGGCCGGGGCTGCTGCTTGACAAGATCCCTCCTCAAATCTTGCACTCCTGCTGCTTGGCTCGGCTTCCGTGTGCGGATTGATGTCTTGGTGAGTGCTGAAGCCGGCCTTGAGACGTACGAACGGTCAAAGCTACCGCCAGCGCGGATGCTGAACCATTGCTGCCTGTATTGCCTTGTGTTGACGGAGAGCGTCTGACACAATGCTATAACATCTGCATAAGTCCGGCTATGTCGCTTGCCGTATATGGATTCCGTATAGGTATTTGAGCTGCTGTTTGTATGTTGGGATGCCCGCGGCTGTGCTGATAACAGGCACTGTTCGGCAGAGCTGAAGCATGCTGCCCAACACGGTGCGAAGCACGCCTTTCTCCTATAGAAGCGCCGCTCTAGGACGCGGACAATAAGCATGTTCTTGGGAGGTCACAGCGCTCTACCCACATCCAGTCATGTTGCCAGTTGCACGCTACCCCTTCGACAACGGTGGGAATGCAACCCTCGCAAGCGCGACAAAAGAACAAAATGCCGGGATCTACTGCTTTGGACGATCAATATGCGCTAGTATGCCGCATTGTTCTATTCGTGGTACTCTCTTGCGCAGGCTGATGCAGCGGCGAATAGTGATGCCCAGCAGTACCGCAGTCACTGCGAGCAATACATGCCACATTGAACAAGTCTGGCCGGTCTGCTTGGCAAGCGCCAGACGCTTTGAACTTCAAAAACCCCTCAGCGTCCATCCCGCACAAGTCACTTGCAAGTGGATGCATATTGGAGCAACTGTAGTCGGTAGATAAGCAGCATCTGATTGCAGAAAAAAGCACTGATGTCTCTACATACGTAAACTTAAGGTGCCGACCCCTATTACTAACCTATGCAGTGATGTCCACCCTACAGTGACTCAAGAACAACAATGACTTAACATCACCTTTTTCCTACAGTGCATTTATCCCTCTTACAATCGGCACTCCACCCGCGCAGCACCCTGCATCACAGCTTTTCAGATACACCTGCTGAGTCACTCATAGACCTAGTTGCAGTGCCATGGAACCCATCCCACTGTTATCCCCAACATAAGACAATTTGTGCACATTGCAGACGGTCCTTTCTAGAAAATCCATCTTCTATCATAAGGAGACACTGGCAATACTTTCAACGGCGGGAAATGTGCAGCAACATCCAATAAAGATACGCAAACAAGAACGAGTGCAGTGAGCAAATTACGCAGTTCAGAGCCGCAAAGCAGACGACACAGCAAGGAGTGCAGCAGAAACCAAACAAAACCAAAGAAACCAAACAAACAAAACACTTGAGGTTTGGCAAGCCAAACCAAAGCACCACTCTTCAACATGTCAAAAAATGAGCAGACAAATGTTCAACTGTGAACCACATGAGCAGACATAACTCCCCACAAGGTTCGTCTGATGAGGAACTGGTTGAAGTCTAGATAGCTACATGCTTGGGTATTAGCCTTGGTTGGTGTGCTGGACGTCTTGGGTGGTACATATGCGGTGGACTTACTGGACCTCCTGCTTGGTTGGTGCTCTGGATTGTGTTTGATTTGGATACACCCATCAGTCTCCTGCTGGTGATTTGTTTGCTGGTGCTACTATTTGCCGTGTCCGTAGTTGGATGTCTGCTTGGGTATTCCTCTTGCTTGGTGGTATGGATTCCATTGTTTTTGGACCCATCCGATGGTGCGTTTGGTCGTTTCGACTTAGCAGCCCTTTGCGGTTGCCGCACCTTAAATTTTTGTTTGTTTTGTTTGTTTTCTCCTAGCATGCACTGCCATGCTGTACCTTACTTATACCTTACCGCTTAGTGTACTTCCCATGGAACTGGAGTGGAATCCAGCTTGAGGTAGATCAAAGCACAGCACTAGCCCTTTCTTTCTTCAACATCGATACTATACGGAATCCACCTTATTATCTAAATTCGTTCCCATGATGTCCATCTAGTGTAATTTATCTTGAATATGCATTAGCCCCAGTACCAAACTCCCTCGAGTGAACCGAGTTGGGGGCCAAGCTGAAATCTCCATATCAACATCAACATTTCTCAACCCCCACATGCTACAGTAAAGCTGCTACCAAATGAGTGCAAGCCTGCTAAGGTCCCTCGATTTGGAATGCTTGGGTCCCTCATCATGTGTAACAACTGAGATAAGAGAACAGGGTTTGGTCTGGTGCCAAGCCAAGCCCAAAACCAGTAGTTGTGCCCCTCATGCCCTCATAGACTCCAGCACACTCTCACAGCAACAACATGAACTGCTGACAGTATTGCAGCCCTTCTTACTTGGTGGTATGGGCTCCATGCGTACCCATGGAGCTCAAGTCGATTCCTGATCACTTCCCCTCAACTGCAGCGGCCGCACTAGGTACCCCAGAGTCCCTCCGGTGCATCGATGGTCTCATTCTAGGCACTAGTGCCTCGTTCCGCATTGGTCTCTCACCATATCTTGGGACAATCTGTGGTATACTGGTATTAGCTGCTGCTGGGGTGTCAGCTGGTCTTGCTGAAATGAACTCGCTGTTATAGGGCACCAGGAAGAGGCGCCTGCCCCGGCACCTCACCATGACCACGCCAAAGTAGCTTCCGCGAGGCGACCCCTCCTGCACCACAGCAATGCTGTCGGTTATTACTGTTGTCATGATATGTTGTAGGACAAAGCGCCGCGGGGCCCCCAGCTCCAGCCATCACAAAAACAGCCGCAGAGGTGGAACAGAATACTGGTTGTCTGAATAAGAAAAACACGGTACTTATCATGTCTACGGCTGAACCTTGCTGGTTTTGTTTCAGCTTGAGGTTCCAGGCCTGCGGCAATCTCTCTGAGGCATTCATGCATTCTGATGACAGCCCAGCTGCACATGCTGATAGACTGGTAGAGAGGCGGTCAGCAGGAGAGTTATTAACCTCCGAAAACCAATAATGTTGCATAATGCGATGGTGGCCATTGCACAAATGGCTAGCCACGCATGTCTGTCTCGGTGTTATCAAGGCGCACTAAAAGCCAAACTTGTCTCAGTGACTCTTGCTAACGGCAGCTGGTTCTATACGCAAGCCTGGGTGACTGTAAGGTTGGGGGAGCAGGCCTGTGCGCCCAGCTCCTTACCCACTAAAGCTAGGGGCCAGATTGCGCCTAAGGGACTCACAGACTCACGGACCTAACCAAGACATAAAGCTTACATAATATCTGTCTCCTTACACTGCCCTCAGAACCACCGAGTCCCACCCCACTCACCCGCAAGTCAGGCAGCATAGGCTTCAGCAGCCTTGCAATGGCAGTATAGTTCAACCTGCCCGTGTACATGACCTTCATGTCTCGAGGGTCTGGATCATCTGGTAACTCTGGAGCACAGTCTGCTGCTAAAGTGTGGCTTGCGTTGGTGGGTATGGTAACTGCTGCTTGTATCCATTCCCTCATCAGGGGACGGTAGGTGCCAGCCTCTAAGTAATACAAATCCTGCAGCAGAAACAGGAACAGCAGGAGATGTATTATTAAACCCTAGACCGTAAAGTTCTAAGCTACTAAACCCTCGACCGTCAACTACTAAACCCTAGCTGCCCTCTCAATAAGATGAGTCCTGCAGCACAAACAGGAACAGCAGGAGATGTATTAATAAACCCTCAAGCCTAAATGTTTTACCCTAGTTGCCCTCTTAATAGGACAAGTCCTGCAGCACAAACAGGAACAGCAGGAGATGTATTAATAAACCCTCAAGCCTAAATGCTATACCCTAGTTGCCCTCTCAATAGGACAAGTCCTGCAGCACAAACAGGAACAGCAGGAGATGTATTGATAAACCCTCAAGCCTAAATGGTTGTACCCTAGTTGCCCTCTCAATAGGACAAGTCCTGCAGCACTAACAGGAACACCTTACATGAGACATCACTGCACAGCTTATGTACCGTGCAGCACCTGCTGCCAAATGACTCCAAATTGAAGTCATGCAGTGTACGGCAGGCGCAATACCCCCTGTTAGAGCACCCATTCACAATCCCCATGACCCCCCCCCCCAACTTGCTCACCATGTTCTTCCAGTCCACCCGCTCCTCACTGAGCAGCATTTCCTTCAAATGTGTATCATAATGCTCCCCCTCCGATGTCCCAATCTTCCCAAATGTATGCGTCCGAGGCACCTCCGGGAAAATACACTGCCGATTCTGCCTGATCGATCGCATCCGCATCCAATCATCCCAGTTTGAACGCGGCCACTCGCGCCATATCCGCTGCCCCACTCGTGCAGGCATCATCCATCCTAACCCAGGCAGTACATCCGTCCGGTACAAAGCAGTACCATTACGTGCCCGCCCAAGCTGCCCATGGTCATTCCACGCTGACACGCACCATATGCTATGGTCCCGATCCATTACTGCTGCTGCTGCTGCCATATATGGGAAGAAATCTGGCGCAATAGCCAAGTCCTCTTCTAACATGATCAAGCGGGGAGCTTGCAGGCATGTGAAAAACAGCTGCAGCAGCATCTTGTAGTGGCTCGCTAAGAAGCAGTAGCCCTTGCGCCTTTGGCTGCACACTGTGGGCACTTGCTTGTTATGGATCACTTGGAGTCCTAGTGACTCCCGTAATGAAACAGCCACGACCAGGGTTCTGGGGTGGGTGCCATCGATGGATGCAAACACAGGAAACTTCTCTTGATTTACAGGGTCTTCAGACCAGTACCTATGGAGAATGGAAAGCACCCGCAACACAAAGGAGGGTTATACCAACAAAAACTGCAGACAGGCTCCTCAAATGTCTCCCGCACAAAAGTGACCTGCAAGGAACTACAGACAGGCTCCTCTGATGCTCCCTTGTGTCCCGTACAACAGTCAGCTGCCCGCACATGCGCATGCAAGAGTTGCACCACTTGAAGCTGGGAACAGCATTTGTGGCTCTAAGCACATTTGGTGTTTCATAACATTACAGTATGGATCCATAACTTCTGACGCAAGTCTACGTCAGCGGCTTGAACCCTCGCTGCAGCAATGCTCCAAATCCCAAGTCCACCAGCGACGAACAAGATGCTCTTCTGTATGCAGAAGGCACCCTTAAAACAACTACTAGCCCTGCCAGCTTGCCAGGGACAGCCTTTCCAAGTAGATTCAGTGAGAAGGAGTCTACTTGTAGTATTGCATCCCTCTCACAAGCTGAAAGCTTCTTACGTCCTGAAAGCTTCTTACGTCCTGCCATTACTACTCTGCCCATGCAACGGATACTTCAACAGTCCTAAACCTCAACCATACAACCCCAATGCCCTCCTGCCCACTCACTTGTACAGCACCATTGCTGACTTGGCCAGGTAGCCCGCCCTATTATGTGCAATAATGACTAAAGGAGCCACTAGTCTAGTGCTGTTGATATCAAGTCTCAGGCCACTTCCACCCCTGTTGGTGCAAGCATCATCTTTCACTGCAATGTGCTGCAGCTCAGAGGCTGAGATCTGCAACAGGAGCAGCAGCAGAATAATTATAATGCTGGTAATGCTTTGTAGAAGCTCTTATCTGCCTGCGCAAAAACATCCTGATATGTGCTGCGCTCACGCAAATTTTTTGATTATTTTGAGGCCCACGCAAACATTTGGGGCGCAAGTAAATTTGGAGAACTATGGTACTTTTGTATTCTGTCATATGCCATGGCCTAAGGGTGATAGGCCCGGCACGTCAAGCTGTCATTAAGATGATACAGGACCCTGTCTTCTATTCTGGCAAGGGGCTACATCAAGCAGCGATTTTCATGTTGTTTGCAGCACAAGCGTAACGGTCTGGTACGCAACCCTGCTGCTGATTTGTAGTCGAAAGCCTTTTGCCTTTGTAGCTCAATTATAATAGAGTACCAAGTCGTGGCCATGACCGTTGTGGCTGAAAACGCCCAACAAAACAATGGCAAACAAAATGTTACCAAATGTATGTTTAAAGATAGCTAAATAAAATCGGCAGGGTGACTGCATGGCTAAAGGTGAGAGGTTGTAAAACCTTCCCTGTTCCTGGGTTCATTCGGGTCGCAGTTAGATGCCTTGCAGCAGACTGCAGATTAACGCAAGGAGCATCAAAGGTTGCCCGCTGCTGCCACTGACTTACCACGCCAAATTGTGATGTATGGCCCGGTGAATGGGCCCTTCCTGATGCTGCAGTGACTCCTGCTACTGCTCCTGCTGCTGTTGAAGGTGCTGCTGCTGCTGCTGCTGCCGGTGCCAATGTTCCCAGTGCTGCAGGTGCTGCTGCTGCTGCCGGTGCCAATGTTCCCAGTGCTGCAGGTGCTGCTGCTGCTGCCGGTGCCAATGCTCCCAGTGCTGCAGGTGCTGCTGCAGGTGCTGCTGCAGGTGCTGCTGGGATGACTGCTCCTGCTTCACCTGTGGATTGCACGCTGGTTAAGTTGCTCTGTAACGCTGCTGCAGCCACCTGTGCTGCTGCTGCTGCTTCTCTTGCTGCTGTTCCTTCTGTTGCTGCAGCCCCCTGTGCTGCTGCTGCTCCTTCTATTGCTGCTGTTCCTTCCGTTGCTACTGCTCCTTCTGTTGCTGCTGTTCCTTCTGTTGCTGCTGTTCCTGGCCCTTCTGCTGCTCCTGACCGTTGTGTAAGTTGGGGTGCTGCTGACGCGACTGCATGTTCTGCACTTATTGGTGTCGCGAAGCCTGGTGCCGTAAGCTGTTCTTCTGCGTTTGCCACTTGGCTGAGAGATCGGAAAGGAGCCAGGTGATGCTGCATGCGCCATGATGCTTGGACTCTTCCCCATTTCTGCTGAGTTGCTGAAGCCTGCGGGAAGCGATCAGCTTAGCTAGATGCAGGTTCTTGAGTTAGTCCAGTTTGCGTACGTACTGGGGAAGAGCCTCCACGATGAGCGCGATGCGAGGTGAATTACTGTTCTAGGCAGAAGAGTGCACGCGCCGGCAAGCTGTTCACACACCTGACTTATCCATAGTAAAAGGTGCAGAGTCACAGCTGAGGTCCAGATGCGGCACATAGTAGTCAAAAGAAGGTCCAGCTGCGCCCGGTGAAAGCTCTACTCCACAGAGCTGGCAGGACCAAGGGGAGGTGGGACCAAGGCGAGGTAAGAACTTGCCACAAAAGATATCGTCTACCATGCACAACCGCGTGATAATCCCATGCTCTCAGACGAACATCCTTGTCTTTTAGGCTCCAGCGCCGGTATAGAGTGTTTATTGTTTGAGGTACTGTTGGGGTCCATAAGGCTGGCATCCAACCGTAGCTGCAATATCTATTTGCTTGGTGTGTTGGGAGCACGTGTAGATCAACGGATTTATCGTTATCTGTTGCGTTATACTTGACCGGCGATCTGAATGAGCAAGCATGACGCGAACTATCCCAGCAACGGACGAGTTACACCGGGTGCCGAACGGAACTAAGGGTTCTAGCCCTGGCTTGGGGGGAACAAAGTTTTCCGTTTGTCGGTGAAGCCTGGGTTGCTTTATAGAGTTAGAATCATGCCCTAAGGATGAAGGTGCATCTTGCTACCAACCATGCTCAGGTCTGGAAGTGAGCCTCGCTTGCATGGTCGGTGGTAGGGCCCGAGGTATGGTGCAGCAGGGGCTTTCCTGTGAAATGTAAACCTTTCTGCTTTGTTTCCGTTGACAAAGTAGTATGAGTAAAGATTCGCTAAGGAGACTTGACATCTTGTCCTCGTTCTAGTTGACGTGACTTCACCGCAAACCCCTTCTCGTAAGTCCGTTGTAGACGCTACCCACCCTAAATCCCCTTTTGGAGGTTTGAGAGGCTTGGAGGCTTCTGGAAAACCCGCCTCGCGGAGTCGGCCCAGCATGCCAGTGCGTAACGCAACCACCTGTTCTGCAGGCCTGGGCAAGGGCAGTTATCCTGGCAGTATGCAGCCAGTTCAGAAAATCAGTTGCAAGTGTACAAGTCCTGGGCTCATAGCTCTCTGCCTGGCAGCGCTGCTTCTCTGTTTCTCACCAGCCCAAGCAGCTGCACCACTTGCTCGCCCCATCCTGAGAGACGAACAGCCCAGCTCAGGGTCAAGCACAGGCACGACAGCCCAGCCAGAAGCACATGCAGCACGCAATGTGCACTCACCTTTTAACAGCGAAGCCTCAGTCCAAGTTGCAGCTCGCCAGAAGCTATTTGACTTTGCAGTACAGGAAGGCCTGGAAATCCTGAACCTGGTCATCCAAAAAGTCCAAATCCCAGATTACAACACCACCCTGGACTTCCCAGTCATAGGTGGCGTGGATGTGTCCATCACAGGCATCAATATCTCACAGCTTGTAGTCCCCCCTGAGCTAACAAAGGTTGCCATTGAGAGCGGCTATTACCACCTTCAAGCCAGCAACCTCACTACACAGGTGCGGGATTTTAGCGGGAGGGAGCTTCCAATAAATATATATGCAGAGCAGCACAGTATGTGCACCCTAGCAGGAGTCCCTGCAATGGGTGCTATGTGCTCGTTAGTGAGGCTTGAAAAGACGCAAGCCAGCCGCAGACATATCAAGTAATTGATATGCTTGGTGTGGTTGGGTGCAAACAGACAGATTATAGCATCTGTAGGCTGTCTGTACTGACGAATGCAGCAGTAGGTAGTGCATGTGCTTTATTTTTGGACAGCAGTCTGCAACTGGGTTGCTGGGATGAACTATGCATGTTGCTGTTTGCAGCAGACTGGGAGGCAATGGAGTGAACCTCCCAGTTGCCACACATGCAGGTGTGCCTACCAAGTGCAACCATTGAATATTAGATTCCCATTACATAGGGGTGCAGATTGCATTGTGGAAATCCTCTCAGTAGCCCATCCAGCAGGGCATCGTCAGCTGTTACTGGAAGGTGCTCAAGCACTAATAAAGTACATCATTTATCCTGTTTTGACAGATCACTTTCAACTGGACATGGACCAAGGGGCCCCTATCTGGCAGTGGCTATGGTGATCTGGCCTTCCATAATGGAGCCTTGGATGAGATCTTCTTAGTCCGCAACCAGGAGGCAGGTGCCCCACAGCTGGTGACTGTGAGCAACAGCATCAGCTTTGAGTCTATGGAGCTGACCATCCATAGCTACAGTGTGGACTGGCTGTACCAGGCACTGCTGTACATCTTCAAGGGGGTCATCAAAAGCCAGATCGAGGGGGCGCTGGATAATGCACTGCATACGGTGAGTGTGGCTGCAACCCAACGGGGTCAGGGTAAACGGCCAGGCTGGGATTTAGCGGGTTGTTGATACGGGGGCTTTTGCAGAGATCAGCTCGAGAGGGAAGGAAAGAGCAAGGGGTTGTAGAAGAGGTGCCAATTGAGCAATGTCGAGGTCAGGGATGTTCCATCTACTGCCTTGGGAATGGAGGAATTCTATGTGCAGATTGGAGTGGGTTGTGTATATATGCATGCAAAGGTTTTGGCATGTGTAGGGGCAGGGTTCCTTTTGCAATGGCAGTAAAGCTGGAAGCAAACCCTTGATGTCCTTAGCGTGGTTAGCACTGTGGTCAATTAGGACACTGACGCTTGCAGTAAGGCCCGGCTTTGATGCTACTTTACAGTGGACTGCTGCCTGGCAGTGTGAGATAAAGCATCTGTGTGTTTGGGGGGGGGGGACATTGGTCAGTATAATGGGCTTATCTAGGGGTCTAAGAGGCTCATACCTGCTCCCTGTTTGTATCTGTCTGCAGGATGTGCCTAACGCCATCAATGGACTTTTGGACACCCTGCCTGGCAAGGTTGACATCCAGGGACTGCCCTTCCAAGCAGTGTTCACATATGCTCTATACACTCTCAACTATGTCATGCTCAAGGTGAGTTGGTATCAGTTAGGGCCAAGGCTCAGGGTCTGGTTGTCGCTTAGATGGTCGGAGGGTAAAGTATGGGTACCGCTGGCTGTATGTGTTGCCAATTCTGCTGTTCGGGAGTGAGTGTTGGTCCCTGACCAAAGTGCAATCGCAAAAGCTTGAGCGGGTGCACTCTAGCTGCCTTAGGAGCATCCTGGGGGTCAGGCTGTCAGATCGGCACACAAATGAGCATATCAGGAAATCATGTGGGGTAGCCACCTTGTCAGCATACATCACAGCAAATAGGCTGAGGTGGCTGGGGCATGTGGGCCGCATGGAGGAGGGCAGGTTGCCGCATATTGCGTTGTTCTCTTCATTACATGGTGACATAACGAGGCCAGTGGGTAGGCCTCGCCATACCTGGGAGAAATGCGTGTGTGCTGATCTGAAGGTGCTTGGTCAAGATGAGGGGAGTTGGGAGGCTTCATGTCAGATTAAGAGTGCTTGGAGGAAGAGGTTGTGGGATCTTACGCACCCTTGGGAAAGCCAACGTTTAGTGAGGTGTAGAAGGCGCACTAAGGAAGCTATTGATAAGCATGTGGAGCGCTATGTGGTGCCTTTCAGTGGTTGGGAGGCTGGTGGTTCACCAGTACCTAGGTGGTGGGAGCCACCTCCAGCCCCTACTAGGGTGGTGCTTGATCCTGCTGCCTCCCCGCCACCCATGTGTGATGGAAGTGGAGCAGGTTTTGGGTTTTAGTGGTGGTGTTTGTTTCCCCTTGGTGTGCACGCCGTTGCATCTAGCCTCAGCTTGTGTGTGGTAAATCGGCACCATCGGTTGTGTGGCTTCGTGATTGTGATCAGGAGCCTTGTGTTTGTGGCCTAGGTTTGTTTGGCCATTGGCATTGCTGGTCTTGCGTTTTGATTGATTGATTGATTGACCGCTGGCTGTGAGGGCCGCGGCTGGGGGTGTGGTGGTGACCTAGATGTATGGTGGGTATGGTACGGGTGCTAGTTTGTATACCAATGGCAGCAAGTCCCCAGACATCTGATGCAATGTTAGGGCGTCGTAGCTTGCTTCCATCCAATTGAAGTTACTGATGGTCCACTTTGTATCAACCTCATTTTGCTGAGATGGCAGGTGTATTGCTGACTAGATGTGAGCATGTGTTTGCAACCAACATGTGCCCTTAACTTTTGTCAGTATGGCTTATTTCAAGCTCCGGGTGTGTGGTTTCCACATGCACACTCCCTTACCAACCATCCCACTTTTCGCTTCTCTCTTAGGGTTATGGAGAAGTCGATGGCCCTGAGCCAGGACCAGCCCCAAGCTTAGCAGCAGCAGTAGCAAAGGAAGCAGCAGCAGCAGTAGCAGGTCTCAGTGCAGTGCTGCCAGGCCAGCTGCAGCAGTTTACAGGGTCTGCTTGTCCCTTCCCAGCCACCCCCCTCACCTGGAGCCCAGCAGAGATTGGTGGAGATCCACATATGTTCAGCGTCTACCTCCATCAGAGTATCCCCAATTGCATTTTATGGGGCATGTTCCGAGCAGGCCTGCTGCAGACATCAGTGCAGGATGGGGGCATCCCGCAGCTGCGGCTGATTACGGATCTGTTTGGGGGGTTGATTCCTGATCTGCCGAAGCTCTACCCGAAGAAGGGGATGCTGCTGGATCTGAAGATTATGGAGCCGCCGCTGGTGGAGTTTTCAGCCACGGAAGGTGTGACGATTTCGGCACGTTATGATACAAACGTGAGTGTGATGAATGCAACTGAGGACGGTGGAACCGTCTTGGTGGCGCAACTCACTGCGAACCTCACGTTGAATGCGGAGTTTGGCTGGGATGCGACGGTCATCAAGGGCACGAATGTCAGCTATGCAGTGATTGCAAGTGATCACAATGTGAGTGTGGCAGGGTGGAATATGATCATTGCGTGGGTGATCAAGCAGGCTGGTCCGAAGCAGTCGTTGCATCAGATCTGGGATCAGTATGTGAAGACCCCGGCAACACCTTACTTGGGTTTGGGGGATACCAATACCAGCTGGGGTGACCAGTGGTTTGTTTTGAACAGTGATGTGGTGGTGAAGCAGCAACCGCCTGTGATGCTTGCAGGGGGGCAGCAGTTGCCAGGGCAGCAGCAGCAGCAGAGGCTGGGGGTTTCTGCGCAGGGTACATCGCAAGGGGGGGCAGTTGCTCCAAGCAAGTAGTAGCTTGCTGCAGGGTGGATGGAAATAGTAGTGTGTTGTGGTAATGAGTATGTTGTGTCTTGTAAAACATGTTGTTCATCTGTACAGTTGCATCAGGGGCATGGAAACTGTGGAGAGGTGTATGTTATGTAACTTGAGTATGCCGTTGGAGCCTAAGTTGGCTCCTTGTGGGTGGCGCTGCCCCGCTTTGACGGGGCCATTTGGTAATTGGTAATTGGTATGTATGTGTGTGTTGCAGGAAACTTGCTGCTGATTGCTTCTTTGCCTTTTCTTCCTCTTGAAGTGTGCCTGCTGTTGAAAGCAAGGGTACCAAAGGGTTTAAAGTCCAGGGTAGTACAGGGTTGCGTTGCTATTGTACGGTGTGGCGGAGACACACATGCCTCTGCATAGAGCAAACCAGTAACGTTCTGCTGCCCTGCGTTTAAATTAATGGTAACGCCATGCAATTAGCTATCTGTATCACTTTAATTGCACGGTTCACGTGGGTTTGCCCTGCCCAGAGGCAGTGCAGCAGGCATTATGATCCACCAGCTGTGCTCCTGTGTCAGTCCGAACTGAGGCTGAGCCGCTCCACGGCACCAGCAGCCATATGCTGGATCTGCGGCCAATTATGCTGCATAATTGGTCTACCTATGATTGGTCTACGAGAAGCACGTAGTCTGGTACCCAAAAGGGCATGGTGCAAATGAGCATATTAAGCAGGGTCCATTGACAGCTGTTGTAGTGGAGCGTACGACAACCAAAAGGGAAGGAAAAATACCCTTCGGAAGAGTAAACTCGGAAAGCCCGTAAAACTCAAACGAGGCATGTCGCACTGCCGTCGGAGCTGGCCCAGCGCGCCAAAGCATGAAGAAAGCTGTCCTGCGTCCATGGTGGTGCATATCCCGGCCTCTTATACTTGAACTTGTTGTTGACTAGCCCGCACTTGCCTGCCAAGTCGTGCAGGTCACTCGTTTCTCACTCCTGCTTTCTCAGTCTGACGTGCGAGCCCGGATGAAGGGCAGTCGCTCGGGATAAGCAATGCTGTTTGTAATAGTCAGAATGTATTCGTTACTATCAGGATCCAGGAAGCAGACAAGCTGCAGTCCCAGAACGAATAGAATTTGTCAGCAGGCCCTGCATCCTATAGCGCTGAGTTCACCATAACTCTTATAAACAACACGCGCATTATAGTTCATGCTTGCTGTTGTGGAGCTTTTGTCAATTGTTCTGTGACATACCAGCTCATTGCCGTAGCTTAGCCCATTTAGGAGGCTGGTTTGGCCGAGCTTCTAGCGAGCGTTTCAGCTGGTTTCTACTAGAAGCTTTGGGTCAGGTGGCGTAAACCAGTGCTGCTGGTCAAGATGTACGTAGAAACCACGCTTACAGAGGCGCCACGAAAGCGTGGGCGGGGTTCAACAAGGTGCGTACTTTTCGTCGCGCTTGCAAGAGGGTCATGGCCGGGGAGCACGAGCAGCTCTGCTACCGCAGCATACCGGCAGCCGCTAGAGGGATTACGTAGTAGAGATGGCTAGAGCCAGTTTAATCTGGATGAATTTGAGGATGGATTTCTACCGTGGACCTCTAGGCCATGAGTAGGCCCCGTTCGCGTCAGCAGTGGGAATCTTGTTGATTCTGCAAGTTGTGCCAAGGCTTTTCCAATAGATAGCGCTTTTACACAATGCCCTAAGCAGCTCCTAAATATTCCGAGGGCCTCTGGCCAACATGCTCCTCAACCTCCTCGCACTGCACCAGTGCAGCAGTAAAAGCCTGGGCTAAGCAGTGTACTGGTATGCAGCATCCCCTAACATTTGCACAGGACATTCCTCTTGTTACCACTTCTAACCTCACCTCCGCTGCTGCAGGCGTTTACCCTTGAGTCTGCTAGTCCATGCAGCTGCCTTCAGCTGGTTTGCTCGCGTCTGGCTTTGGCACTTCACCCCAGCAGCCTCTCAGCTCCCAGGTGCCATTGGTTTCGGCTGGTTCTTCCGCTTCCTCACCTTCTTCTCCTACACCCTCCAGACCCTAACCCTGGGCCTAGCCACCTTAGATGACCTCACACTCCTTGTGCACGGCAAATCCCGGCTAACTCGTCACGTGGACAACCTCGCTTGCGCAATCTTCGCCCTTACACATGTCGTATCTATCATGTTCTATACCATCCAGTCGACCACCAAAGCAGCAGTAGAAGGCGGCCACATCCAGCGCCCACCTTGGCTGGACCTCAGCGTCCATGCCTTCAACACTCTGGTGGCTTGGGCGGACCTCCTTACAAGCTCCCAGCGGACCTTCTCCAAAACCAGCGAGCGTCTATCCATGGGTTTAGTAGCAGTATACCTCCACTACATCCTCCTCTGCCGGCATATGAACGGCCGCTTCCCCTATCCCTTCCTAAACATGATGCCCATGCCACATGGGTTCATCTTCATTTCAGGGGCTTGCCTGTTGCTGTTTGTTGGGGCGTTCCGCTGTGGCAAGCTTCTGAATAGGAAGCTCACCACATTAAGTGTCAGCATCAGCGTGATGGAGACACAGGATTCGGAGTCGGAGGAGGTGGTTGGGTTCAGCGGCAAGCGCCGGACTAGCAGCAGCAGCAGCAGCAGCAGCAGCGGGAGCGTCAGTGGAGCGATTAGAGGAGGCTTCCTGCTGCGGTCCCGGCGTAGGCATTGCTAGGAGATTTGGGCAAGCATGTACCTTAGCTGCCTGGATGTGCAGATAGCTTGGTGAACCAGTTGTACTGGTCTCAACTGTAGCTGGAGGACATGGATGGGAAAGTGAAGTCGTGAGGATATCTGCAACGTACCTCCTGGGCTGTTTCTGCTTTGGTATTTGGCGCACAGTGTGCTCAGATTGCTGTACCTGGCCTGTTCAGAGCAATGGCCGGGTTGGGATGGCAGCTACTTGTTTGCCAAGTCCTCGGAGTATTATGGTGTGACACTTGGTTGGGAGTTCCTACTTGTTGCCATATGGTTTAGGGTGCTTTCCAATTGAGCTTGGTTGTGAGGTCGCCAGAGGTTGTAATGTTTGGAATGGTCATATCAGCTGAATGGTATTTTGGGATGGTAGTCTGTCTGTTTATGCCTGCTGATGTGCTATTTGTCAGTAGGGCAAGTATACTGTTGACGAAGGTTGAGTGCTGACGAGGGAGAAGTGGTACTGCATTGGCGTTTGTGCTTTTGGAGTTTGGGGGATAAAGGTGCATGCTGCTCCTGCAACGGCAGTATCAGCAGCATCACCAGCACCAGCAAAAGGAAAAGTGGTATTGGTGCAGAAGTTTATCGTGTGCATGGTCTTCATGTTGGACTGGAGAGAGTTTGTGAGCAAGGGGTAATGAACTGCCAGGAGCAACTTTCTGCTTGTACATCAAGATGTTACGGAACAGCATAGCATCAGTCACGCAAAGGAGAGAAGCATGTGGAGGGGAAGGAGGGAAGTTGCTGTTTGGGCTCTATATGGCGGACTGGATGGAGCATCTGCCAAAGTATGTGCTGAGCTGTAAGTTGTGATTAATGCTTTGACCATTTGAGTGCTTGCGAGGGGAAGCGGGAGATGTGGGCATGAAAGGATTGCACTTTCATGCATGTGCTTTGGGGCCTATGGCACTTTTTGCTATGGCATATGCCATAGCAAATCGTGAAATGTGATCATACTTTCATGCAAGTGTGCTTTGATCATGACCGAGTGCGAGATGAAGGTGTGGTGAGTATGCCCAGGTTGTGGCATTGCGGGTAGAGGTGATGGTAATTACGACTGGGAATACTGTCATGTACAAAAGAGATTAGTGTGGGTAAACGTAAACCCAAATGTTGTTCATCTCTAGTTGGGCTGTGTTTTCTGTCAGAGTGTGATCTGAGGTGCTATGCGCTGTGCCAAATGGGGGTTACAGTGGAAAGCTCTCTCTAGTGGGGGAATTCAATGTTGCTACTGGAGTGAAGGGAGGAACAGCCTACTTTTGGTGTGTTTGGAAAGCTCGCAATCACAAGTAAGCTCCCTTATCACGGCGTTGCGGGATGTCGGGCCGCATGCATCAGGTGAACTGCATGTTAAACTTATCTGGTTGTCGTGCCGCCAGTTTCAATCGTGTTGCATTCGTGAGTGGTGGTTCTCAATTGGCTCGTCTTGGAAATAGTGGAATTAGTGCCCCTAGTTCTAGCATGAGCCATTTGAGAAACACCATTGAATGTGACTTCTGTATGTTTTGGCGAGTCCGTCCCGTGGTCACCCGCAGGTGCGTCTCTGTTTTTGGGGCCGCTGTTTACATTGATGTCGATAAAACGGTGATAAAGGCATTGTTGACACTGGTGTTTACACGATTAAAGGATACGTGACATATCCGACATGGCTGCGACACGTAACGTATCCAACAAGGCCGGCTACACGGAGGGTCTAGGCAAGCATTCGCAAAACACAGTCTACACTTTCGCTTATACAGCATCATTTTGATCCGCTTGCGGCCTCGGAGGTTGTGGTTGTCACCGTCTGGTGTAGGCACTGATGTATACAACGTGTCTCATACAGCATGGTATGAAACCATGTGGAGTGGGAAATGCATGAAGTTCACACTATTCCAGGATGGCTCCGTGGATGCAATTGATGTGAAGGCTGGCGGAGCCCACCTGGAGTCACTCGCTTTGAAACCGTGGCTTCGGCACTCTTCTTGTTTTCTTCATTCCTAGTGCCAGGACACCAGATGAGCGGTTCTTTCTTCCACAGCAGAGCCTAATGTCCTCACTCAAAAGTTCGAAGTCTCTCCGTGGCCGCTATACACTTGACCTTTCCACATGTGTAGAGGGATGGAGTCCTTTCATTTAAGCACACATCTGAGTTTATGATGGGTTCATCATGAAAAGGACTGTCGTATCATCTGGGTGTTGGCAACTTAGGCTGGGCCACTGGATGCATGTTCCAACTCTGAGCCAGCAGAGACAGCCTAAGTCTCATAAGCCATATGGCCCCATGACCTCCTATGGTATTTAACACCAGCCTTCTAACGGGCCTAAGGATCTGGATGGATACCATGGATTGGCACAGACTACTCATGGTACCTACCTGAGCCCACGGCTAATTGGGGTTGCATGGGTGCTGGCAGCAGCAGGTAAGCTGGGAGCTGGTTGCTCACCTTGCTTACCCCTGGTACTCCAGTCTTCCCTAGAACTCATCTTGCTGTCCTTCAGTTTCTTGCAATATATGCCCAGTTGCGGGAGCGACGTTGGCACAACAAGCTTATGACTAGCGCAGTTTGGGCCGCTTAGGAGTTATAGGGGCTTCAACATGGCAATCTGCTTTTAAGTTATAACACTCCAATTCTTTTCTGCTTCGCTGTGCAATCCTGGCTCCGCCGGTTCTGCACTGCTTGTATGGGATCTGTTGTGATCACAAGGATGCGTAGTGTCTTGATTGGCAAATGCCCTGATTCATGCAGTCAAGCGACCATGCCGTTGCGGCTTAGCATGCATGTGTGTATTGCAACAAATGAGATGTACCTAACACATGTGTTAGCAATGTGTAAGGTAGGTCCACTAGCAGTTATGGTACCAGGAATGGCACCTGCAGCACAAAGGTTACGAGAATCGCATCAGCAACACAGCAGCAGTGTCTGCTGCTGCTTTGCTGTTATCAGTGATTTGATGTTTCTATTCATATCTGGCACCTACTGCTCCTAGTTCTGCTGCTGCTCCTTCAGCTGCTGCACCCTATTGCTTCTTTTGCTACTGCCAGCCCCAAATATATGCTGTGTTGGCCCAGAAGGCTGTGCAGTGGTCTATCTCAACAAATACATGCTGTGTTGGGATCGCAGGGGTTGTCTTTGGAAGCGCTGCTGAAAGTGGTGCCTTGCTTTGGATACCAAACAAGTACAGCCGAGGATGGCAGTGGCATGCCAACATGTCCTGCTGCAGACATATCATAAAGCTTGTTGTTTGAGGTGCTCAGCTTCCCGTGTAAGTTGTATGTGGGTGTAGTTCCTAAAATGACTGCTGGTGTAACTGCTTCCTCTTGCTGCTTCCTGTCATTAGTCCCTTCATGCTGCTTCCCCTCCTGCTCCTTTGGTTTGCTGTTGCTGCAGTGTGGCCTTCTTCCACTACTGGTGCTGCTGGCTGCTGCTGCTGGCTCCTTTTCTGCTGGTGTTGCCCCTGCTGCTCAATAGTCTGCTGGTTATGTCTCTTCCCCTGCTGCTATTGCCGCTACTGTTGTCGCTGATCTTCTTCTGCTTGTGCCCATCCGTCCAATGTTGCAGGTGAGGAGCTAGTTGCCGATGCAGCTGCTCCTAGCTGTCACATGATTGCTTCTCCTCCTGCTGGCCCAATCTTTTGCCATCTTCCTGCTGCAAGCGGTGCTGCTTCTGTACTAGTCTCTGCTGCTTCTGCCCGCTGGATAGTAAGGTTATGCTGCTGCTGCTGCTGCTGCTGCAGGTATTATGACTTATGTGTACATGACCTTTGCATATATGGCCCAGTGTAAATGCACTTCGTACTGACTGCTGTATCATACTGCATATGCATGTGGTTTTATCATCTAGATATGTTGCAGATTTTAGCCAGTACAGGGCACCTTGTCTGGAAGATCCACAGCTAGCGATCTACTTGCCGGGATTTGGGGTGAATGATGTTCTGTTTACTAATGTAAGCATACTTGCATTTTAGTGTGTTCATTGGGAGAACGAGCAGACAGAACTAGCAGCCTACGAAAGCTTAGGCAATGTCGCAGTGGAACTGCTTCCATGTCTAGAGTGGACCTAGATTGGGTCTAGGCTGTGCCTAGAATCACCTAGACTGTGCCTAGAATTACCTGAGCAGTCTAGGGGCTGTGTCTAGATTTTAGCCAGTGTAGGAGGCTGTGCCTAGACGCCGTAGGCAAGATCTAGGCTGATTCTAGGCGAAATCTAGGGCGGCCTGTTCCCATAGTGTTACCTGTGCTTGCAGACCGCCGCAGTTGTATCTTTGACTGTTCCATAGATAGAGCATGGCTGTTATCAGCAAACAACATGGCACTCAATCGAGCAGGGTGCATGAGGGTCATGCCAAGGTGCAGGATGAGTTTGGCCAAGTTTGATGGCGGCGCTCTGTTCTGCTGACTGTGGGTCACTGCCGCTCGGCTGTGTTGCAGGCCATACGCCACGTCAACAGGGTGACAGGCTGACCACAGTATGCTATCCTTGCCATTGATCCAGCTTCAGGTAAGATTACAGGTTGAACGGTCAGGGAAGGCCAGGGACTCACTTGCCCGTAGTGGTATTGCAGATAAGAGACAGAAATTGGAACCAAGCAGTAAGACGCTGTAGGACCAGCGGAGCAATGCCTGGACTTTTGAATCGGTTCAAATGCATCTGGCAAGGCAAATAATGCAGTCATCTCGCAACTCCAAACGACTCGGCAATCGGGTGCCGATGCCGGTGCTTCTATACTGGTACCAGCGCGCAGAGAGGTTCCGTACGGGCCTTAAGCGAAGCCATGCCTTTTGGGGCTTCGTGTAATGACAACACCATCAATGTATCAGGCTTGGCAGCGCACTAGCTTGCTCAGGCGGGCAGAACTCTCAGATGGCCGGCTGCTGCTTACTCATGTTGAAGCTGTGTATTCGTGGTCAACTGATCTTCCCTACCAAACGGTGGAAGCTTGAGCTAGATGTGCCAGCTGTTAGCCTGTCTTGCCTGCGCCAGCTGTGTTGCAATCAACTGAGTACTTGGGTGAGTGGTTTCGTGGACGGCCCAAAATGGCCTAAGAGTGCTACCAAGCCAATTTGAACGTCTCCTTAGAAGGGCACTGCTCTTGAACCAGACATATATAATGCGGGCAGCATCTCATCAGCATATCAAGCATATAGCTCAACCTTTGAGATAGAGATCGCCTTGAAGCTCGCTTTGCCCGCATACCGCACCCACGATACAGTTATCAGCCCCTAATATTCTCTGATTCCGCTACAAAGGCTATCTAAAACATGTCTGTAACTGCAAAGGCCCTGCTTGTGGGATGCAACTACCCTGGTGAGGCCAAACCCACATATGCATGGACTTTCAAGCAATGCGTTGCCGCCCCTTCACAAGCGAGGCGAACCTTGCCGTCTTATCCTTGAAAACATCGTTGATGCCTGGTATTACAGGCACTGATGCCGAGCTCAAGAGCCCTGTATATGACTGCGAACTGGTGAAGAGCGCACTTGAGACCAGCATGGGCATCCCAACGGAAAACATCATTTTGCTCGTGGATGATGGCGAGACCGCTACCGACGAGACGCTGCCTACGAAGAGGAACATCGAGGTGAGGCCGCTCCAGAGTTTCTATCACATGTTTCAAAGTATGACATCTGAAATGAATGACAATCTAGCAGAAGCTCGGCCTTGGCAAGGAACCGAACAGTAGGAGCAGCAGCTAGTGCCACGATTGCTTCACTCACAGACAACATATGAAAACTACCATTATCATTGGCAGCTTTCCAGCAGACCTAACGTTCCTGGACCACACAGATGCCCCTCCAAATACTTGCGTGCTGCATGCATGATGCCTTTTGATTTAGTTTGATCATGTGCACTCACTGACCGTGCCTAAATTGAACCACCATGTTTTCTGTTCTGCTCCAATCCCCCTGCCTCTCAACCCTAGGCTATTTTGCAGCAGCTCATTGCTGACAGTCAGCCCGGAGACAACCTGCTGTTCTTCTTCTCAGGACATGGCACCCAGGTAAGCCATTGGATGAGACTGTGTGACACCCGCAGACCTGCTAGTGCTCAAACTTAAGTCTACTGCATATGACCCGCAGCTTATCTTTTCAAGGACCCACACTACAACCTTGCATTGGCCAGTCTGCTGCCGTACTGTTCCTACAATGATCCTGTCATGTTTGCGTCATGTGACCCTGCTTTCGTTTTGCGACCCGTTATAGGCAAGCTGAGGTGCGGGCCTATGGCACGTTTTGCTATGGCATATCATGAAATGGCGTAATAATAATGATAGGCAAGCTGGGTGCAAAAGCCAAAAGAAGGGTGCCATTGCGGGATTTGAAAGCGCCCTGAGCCTCAGGCTCATAACATGAAGGCATAATGAGGCTCATACCATTAAGGCACTAGTTGTAGCCTCTAAGCTCCAATGTGTCACTCCTCACTCCCTTCAGGTTCCCAGTGACGACAGGGAGGAGCCTGATAGTGTTGATGAGGCGATCTGCCCACATGACCTCACTAATCTGATTACTGATGATGATCTCAGAGCTATCCTGGCTGATCTGCCTGAAGGGGTGAACTTCACTATGATCTCTGGTGAGTGACAGAGAGCGCCCCCCCCCCCTCTCCCCTTCTTTCTCTGCCATGTTTGTATAGCCGAAAATACGAGCTGTCAGTATGTATTAGAGTCTCCAGTTATCTAATGGAGCCCTGTTGCTGTTGCTGCTGTTGCCTACCATATCAGGCGCAGCAGTTTGAAGTCGTCCAGCTGGTACTAATCACATTGGCGTCCTGCTGCTCTAATGCTGTGCATCCCATTTTAGTACTGCCTTTCTAACTGTACTGCTGCTGCTGCTGCTGCTGCTCCCCTCTACAGACTCATGTCACAGTGGCACCCTCCTGGATCAGTCGCAGGTTGTGATTGAGGGACCTAAGGAGAATGACCCGGAGGAGCCTGAGGGCATGAGGGATGCTTTCACACAGAAGTGTGCTGGGCATGGTGCACATGGCGGGCCCCTCACCAAGTAAGTAATATGGACTGGGAGGGGCGGGGGTGAGTGGGGTAAGGGCTGAGGGCCGGGCAGGGGCAGGGGGGGTCCCTCCCCAAGTAAGCAGAGTACACAACACAATACACAACATGCAGGCAGGATACATTGCAAGGCTGCAATGACCGTTCTTCTGTTAAAAACCAGCGGCCATCTATTCCTCGAACTGCTGTAGATATGTAGTAGTCTGTGTGTACTTTGCAATCCTCTGAAATACTCAATGGAGCACAATCTAGCCAATGCTGTTCACTGCTTTTTCCATAGCCCAAGCAAGGTGCAAATCCACAAGCTTACACTGTATTTCTGCTACCCAATCAATTTTTGTTACTTCCTCATGATTTTTCCGCAGGAGCATTGATATCTGTGAGCAGCTGTCCAAGTGCCTCGGGTGTGAGGTTGGTCCTGGGAACATCCGCTATGCCCTGGCTGTGGCTAATGGACGCAACTGTTCTACAAAGTACAAGGGCATCTGGGACATCATTGATGACCTGGGGCTGGTGAGTGGAACTCAGCACTAGTCTTCAGGCCCTAAGCTGGACAAGGAGACTTTATTCTGTGAATTGTGCTGGTGTCACGTGATCTCAACTGACCTTCCCTTGCACATATCTGGCGTATCCAGTTCTGCCTGCATTTATTCATGGCTGTTGGATCACTGCCAGGCTAGCGTCACTGTTTAGTTAGCTGGGCCCATTATTATCAGCTTAGCTGTTACTTGTGGGGATCACGCACAACAGAAGGACGGTGTGCCTAGGCATATGCTGTCTACATGCCGAAGAAAGCCCTTATTCTGTTCCACCTCGCTGTTCTTTGTGATAGCTTGCGGTGCAGGATCTATGGCACTTTTTGCTACGGCATGTCCTGAAATGTAACAATAAAAGGTGTGCCGACGTCTGCCAGTGAGAAGAACTGACTGCAGAGCTCTGAAATACCACGCACCTTTGAAGACTCCTCTTTGCAAGCTACCGTATTGGACACACCGCCATCAGTGCTTCTCATCTTAAGCTGATAAATCTGCAACACTAGGTTATAGGGTCTACACTACCCTAAACCCTAATGCTAAACCCTAAACCCCAATTCTAAACCCTTGCTCCTTGTCTTCCTGCAGGGTGACCTTGACCCCCTGGATATCCTCAACGCACTGATAGACCAAGGTCAGGCAGAATTCCTGCCCAGGGCGGGTGTGAAGTGCATTGAGTGCCCCTGCCCTGAGAGCGCCATCCTGATCACTGGTTGTGGACCTGATCAGCTGTCTGAGGACACTGGTGAGGGCTCTGCGCTGACCCTTGCCCTGGTGGAGGTCATGCAGAGCTTCAAGGAAACATACCCAGACCAAGACATCTCAAACAGGTGGGTGGTAGTAATGTACCCTCCAATGGTGATGCTGCACTTGTAGGGTTTAGGGGTTAGGAGGGGAGGAGTGTGGTGGGTTGAGGTTTTGTGAATTTGTGTAGGGGGGGGGGTGTTGTAATCTGGCTCCAATGGTGCGGCTCCGCTGTGAGGAAGTCATTTGACATTTGACAATAGTTGTGCACCATTCAGGCTTTGTTTAGGACAAGTCGAGTCTTGGCACTAGTTGAAAATGATAGAAGTGCAGATGGCGTACGGGTGTATCAGCTCCTGACATTCATTGGCTGAAGCTGCTTTATGTGCTGTTTGGTCATATGGCTTACTACTCTAGGATTTTTGGTTTAGGATTTAGGGAGTTAAACCCCAAACATGTTATGTGAACCTTGACTGCCATCGCATAGCAAAAATGTTACCTGATGCTGCCTGGCTAGTCGGCAGGGTGCCCTGCATCTGGTTCCATGCAGCAACTACAAAGAGTCAACCAACTGAGTAGTGACCGACTTCTAGCCACCTCGCCTCAGTAGAATTTCTTTTTACAAAGAGTCAAATAGCAACATGATATAAAACTAATTTCTCCTGCCTACCTTGTGGCAACTCCCGCAGGTCCCTTGTGTACTATGTCCGTGACCTGCTGCTGGCCTTCGACAAGGAGCAGGACCCATCCCTAGAATGCACACAAGAAGCAGCAGACCTGCCCTTCTTGGGTGGTTCCGGTGCAGAGGGTAAGTGCTGTGGTGGTGGTGGTGGCGGCTCCTCCCATTCCAGCTCCGGCATTGACCTCAACACCCTGATGGGCCACATTAACAACTACCGTGCTTACCACCAAGCCGGGGCTGCATCTTGGGATGAGGGTTTAGCTAGCCAAGCACAAGAGTGGGTGAACTACCTCGCATCTACTGGCCGCTTGCAGCACGGGGGGCATGATGGAGCTGGTCAGAACTTATACATGACAAGTGATAATTCGGCAGATCATAACGGTGTGTGTGTTGCTGCTACGGATGGCTGGTATTCAGAGGTGAATAAGTACAACTGGAACAATCCTGGGTTTAGTATGGAGACGGGGCACTTCACGCAGGTGGTGTGGAGGGAGAGCACTAGGGTGGGGTATGCGGTGGCATCTGGGCGGTATGGCACTTTTGTTGCGGCGCATTATGCTGCCCCTGGGAATATGCAGGGGGCTTTCCAGGACAATGTGCTGCCCCCTGCTGCATGATAAGCCCTAGTGGAGCTGTGCGGGGTTGGGTGCATGTTGTGCCTTATAGGCCTTCATGCAGAGGCAACATAATTTAACAGTGCAGGTTGCAGGAGAATGGACTGCCAGTAGAAACTGAGAGTCTTCCCTGGGGTGGTTTAATCCAATGACGTTCTTTGACACAGCCGTCCTGCCTCCCAGCAGGTCTATTTTGATTGAACTCATGTAAGGACCCTGCTTGGGGTTAGGGCATGGGTGTCGTTTTGACTGCTTGCAAGTGATGCCATTGTTATATTCCATGGTTTGAAAAGTCTGGCACTTGGCCATAATGCTCTCTGCTATGTTATGACGGAAACTGTACCTTCACGGTCCATCTTGCCCGTTCAGGTTTTGTTGAAGTTGCTGGATTGATGCCAAAACTTGGCTTTTATTTATGGGCTGTTTGATTTCAAGGAAGCTGACCATGGCATGTTTGGGCGCCTGCTAGCTGTTAAACCAGGGGCTGCCTCATGACACAGTGCAAGGATCCAATGACCCTCACAGCAACACGTGTTTGAAGGTGCTTGTGTCTGGATGGATTCCAGATTGATGTCTCCTAAGGTTGCATCTCGTATGATGCAAGCGTGACTGCAGGATGGTTTCACATAGACCAATGATTTAAGTTGGATTGGTCCTCAATTGCTGTGGTAACTGTTATCACTGATGACACATGCTTGAACGTCACTGCAGTGACATTGATTGTTGAAGCTGCTGTGCATCTCTCTGGTAGCTTATAGGTTGCAAAAGCTGACACGACAGGGCAACTGCATAAATGCCTGAGCCACATCCAATTGAACGACTCAGTAGTAATCTTGTTTGACAAATGATCTGAATTGTTCGGTTCAAGTTGGCCCTTTGCCAACTGATTTGGTTGGGCACTGTGTTAGCCCATGCAGCATGGAAGAGGGAATGCTGCCATGTGTGTGAGCTTGTGCCTCTATTTATGGTTCCCGTGTCTGCCTTGCTCGAGAGGAAGGTGTTGTGGGCCCGACATGGAGGTGTTGCGAGTCTGGGCCGCCCTGGAGTTCTTTAGTATTGTGGAGTTTTGACTTAGCAGTTTTGACCTTGCTCAGCTGTTAAATCAAACAGACAAAGCTGAAGCTGTGGAGCCCTGCGCGCAAGGAAGCTAGGTCGAAATGTGTTAATAGTAAGGAAGTCTGTGAGAATGCCTTGGTTGTCTGCCCCGCCTGGTTGAAAGGGAGGGGTCATTGATGTATGTAAGCAGTCGGTATCACCAGCCAGACTGGCGTCATTGCTCTGTGGGGGAATGAGAGGCAATGCTTCACATGGTCAAAAGGGGTTGTTATCCCTTCCGGCTCATGTTGGTTGAGGGATGCAGTTTCTCGATCCTTCTGTAATCTATTGCTTGCATGGCTTCGCTTTTGGGGTTTGCCGGAGGGTGGATGGGCAAGGTAAACTTTGTTATGCTGCAAGAGATGACCGGCATTTCGGCTGCAATACTAGTGCACCATCATTGATCTAGTGTCCTGCAACATATCCTGCCCTGAGCAAGGCACTGGGATGCTTGCCCCTTGCTCTTGACTGGGCGGAGTAGCTCGCTGTTGAGTGGGCAGAGCAAGAACTTCTTGCTAGTGCCCACGGCACGGCTGACGACATCCGACCAGAGATCGGCCGCTGGCTGCAGTGCATAGGCCTATAGACCAGAATAGTAGCCAACCTTAGACATCCTCCTCTGTGCGGTACTTTGGCAAAGTACGAGCACATGTATGTTCGGTCGGTGCGGCACTCACGTTCGATGCGTCCGGCCCGATCAGGAGTCCAGCTTGTAACCCTTGAGTCGAGCAGTAAGAATTATTCTGTTTGTTAACATATCTGAAACTGAATCAAGGGGGGCAGGGGCAATAGGACCAGCAGCCAGTCCTGCTGCTTGGATTTGAAGCGGATGACTCGGCCTGACATTTTGGACTATGGCCAGAAGTCGACCGTTTCCAAGACTCATTCTTCCCGTCTTCTAGCTTACCTGTTGGTACTTCGTACACATGTATGTGTCTATAACCACAAGAAGATTTCTACGTCGAACCGACCAAACGCACCGCAATTCGCCGATTGAGTACGGGACTGGCTCACGGTTCCAAACCAGCAAGCAGGAGACAGTTTTTGCAATCAAGTTTCTCATCATACAAGTCATCTGAACTCCATCTGAGTCAGGATCAAAAACAAACAAACAAAAATTTAACAAACAAAACAAACAAAAATTTAAGGTGCGGCAACCGCAAAGGGCTGCTAGGTCGAAACGACCAAACACACCAGCGGATGGGTCCAAAAACAATGGAATCCATACCACCAAGCAAGAGGAATACCCAAGCAGACATCCAACTACGGACACGGCAAACAAATCACCAGCAGGAGACTGATGGGTGTATCCAAATCAAACACAATCCAGAGCACCAACCAAGCAGGATGTCCAGTAAGTCCACCGCATATGTACCACCCAAGACGGCCAGCACACCAACCAAGGCGAATACCCAAACATGTAGCTATCTAGACTTCAACCAGTTCCTCATCAGACGAATCACTAGGAACATCTGTCTCCGACTCCGAATCAATGATGTACAAGTTTAGTTTACCACAATCAAAGAAATTAAGCTCAAAATTTAAATCATTCAGTGCAGTGCAGTGCGTGCTGCATGCTTGCACAGATTGGTCTGGCTGCCCTGGTGTGGTGCTGGCTTCGGCTTGCATGCGCCCAGCCCATCCAAATCTCGAGGGTGCTACAGTCAAACTAGTTTCTCACTACACTGGTCAATGCAGCGGACTAAGCTCAGTGGGGTGTGCTACAGCCAGCCTGTAGCACTTAACCAATACTAGTGGCAACTTATCCGCACAGCTTACGGATCCCGTGGCAGCATATGGTCACAGCAGATTTGTCTATACTAGTATCTTAAAGTCCAGTCTTAACTGCTGTGTATATCACTATCTGCGTGTTGTCTAACGTGCAGTACATACGCGTAGGATCCTATGGCCACTTGTTTATTACAACAGGGCGGAGTTAGGGAATTTTTGTTTGTTTGTTTTAGGGCGGAGTGATTCGTCTGATGAGGAACTGGTTGAAGTCTAGATAGCTACATGTTTGGGTATTCGCCTTGGTTGGTGTGCTGGCCGTCTTGGGTGGTACATATGCGGTGGACTTACTGGACATCCTGCTTGGTTGGTGCTCTGGATTGTGTTTGATTTGGATACACCCATCAGTCTCCTGCTGGTGATTTGTTTGCCGTGTCCGTAGTTGGATGTCTGCTTGGGTATTCCTCTTGCTTGGTGGTATGGATTCCATTGTTTTTGGACCCATCCGATGGTGTGTTTGGTCGTTGCCGCACCTTAAATTTTTGTTTGTTTGTTCGACCTAGCAGCCCTTTGCGGTTGCCGCACCTTAAATTTTTGTTTGTTTGTTTAGGGCTGGCTAAGGGCTGGCATCCCTGGAGAAGCAAAGTTAGACTAGTAGGCTGTACTGCTGCTCAGAATGAAAGGATAGTCTGAAAGAATACAGGTTCTGCCGTGACCTGGACTGTTTGGTAGTGGCTACCGCCATCCAACTCTTGCATTTGCTCCCCTTCAATCCAGAAGATAGTTCTACTACCTAGCATGCCGCATCATTCATACACGAGAGCACAAGGACGTTCTATTGAGGCGACGTGGCTAGAAGTCGGTTAGGAGTCAAAGCAAGACAGGAGCGCATTGCTGCACAGCTAATGCATCATTCATAGGAGCAGCTGCATGTGATGCATCATTCATAGGAGCAGCTGCATGTGATGCATCATTCATAGGAGCAGCTGCATGTGATGCATCATTCATAGGAGCAGCTGCATGTGATGCATCATTCATAGGAGCAGCTGCATGTGATGCATCATTCATAGGAGCAGCTGCATGTGATGCATCATTCATAGGAGCAGCTGCATGTGATGCATCATTCATAGGAGCAGCTGCATGTGATGCATCATTCATAGGAGCAGCTGCATGTGATGCATCATTCATAGGAGCAGCTGCATGTGATGCATCATTCATAGGAGCAGCTGCATGTGATGCATCATTCATAGGAGCAGCTGCATGTGATGCATCATTCATAGGAGCAGCTGCATGTGATGCATCATTCATAGGAGCAGCTGCATGTGATGCATCATTCATAGGAGCAGCTGCATGTGATGCATCATTCATAGGAGCAGCTGCATGTGATGCATCATTCATAGGAGCAGCTGCATGTGATGCATCATTCATAGGAGCAGCTGCATGTGATGCATCATTCATAGGAGCAGCTGCATGTGATGCATCATTCATAGGAGCAGCTGCATGTGATGCATCATTCATAGGAGCAGCTGCATGTGATGCATCATTCATAGGAGCAGCTGCATGTGATGCATCATTCATAGGAGCAGCTGCATGTGATGCATCATTCATAGGAGCAGCTGCATGTGATGCATCATTCATAGGAGCAGCTGCATGTGATGCATCATTCATAGGAGCAGCTGCATGTGATGCATCATTCATAGGAGCAGCTGCATGTGATGCATCATTCATAGGAGCAGCTGCATGTGATGCATCATTCATAGGAGCAGCTGCATGTGATGCATCATTCATAGGAGCAGCTGCATGTGATGCATCATTCATAGGAGCAGCTGCATGTGATGCATCATTCATAGGAGCAGCTGCATGTGATGCATCATTCATAGGAGCAGCTGCATGTGATGCATCATTCATAGGAGCAGCTGCATGTGATGCATCATTCATAGGAGCAGCTGCATGTGATGCATCATTCATAGGAGCAGCTGCATGTGATGCATCATTCATAGGAGCAGCTGCATGTGATGCATCATTCATAGGAGCAGCTGCATGTGATGCATCATTCATAGGAGCAGCTGCATGTGATGCATCATTCATAGGAGCAGCTGCATGTGATGCATCATTCATAGGAGCAGCTGCATGTGATGCATCATTCATAGGAGCAGCTGCATGTGATGCATCATTCATAGGAGCAGCTGCATGTGATGCATCATTCATAGGAGCAGCTGCATGTGATGCATCATTCATAGGAGCAGCTGCATGTGATGCATCATTCATAGGAGCAGCTGCATGTGATGCATCATTCATAGGAGCAGCTGCATGTGATGCATCATTCATAGGAGCAGCTGCATGTGATGCATCATTCATAGGAGCAGCTGCATGTGATGCATCATTCATAGGAGCAGCTGCATGTGATGCATCATTCATAGGAGCAGCTGCATGTGATGCATCATTCATAGGAGCAGCTGCATGTGATGCATCATTCATAGGAGCAGCTGCATGTGATGCATCATTCATAGGAGCAGCTGCATGTGATGCATCATTCATAGGAGCAGCTGCATGTGATGCATCATTCATAGGAGCAGCTGCATGTGATGCATCATTCATAGGAGCAGCTGCATGTGATGCATCATTCATAGGAGCAGCTGCATGTGATGCATCATTCATAGGAGCAGCTGCATGTGATGCATCATTCATAGGAGCAGCTGCATGTGATGCATCATTCATAGGAGCAGCTGCATGTGATGCATCATTCATAGGAGCAGCTGCATGTGATGCATCATTCATAGGAGCAGCTGCATGTGATGCAGCTATAGTGCATCTAGAACAGCTTGTAAAAGGAAGTTTTATTGAGGCGAGGTGGCTAGAAGACGGCTACTTGTCAGTCCTATGGTCCCATACTGCCAAAACTTGCCGGACACCTGCCTGTAAAAGGAAGTTTTACTGAGGCGCGGTGGCTAGAAGTCGGTTACTAAAACCTGCCTGTAAACTAGAACACTGGTCTATTCTTGAGATCTGCTTTTGCTATTGATAGGCCATCGGTCCACAGATTCTTAGTTCCAGAAGATAAACATACACCTGCAGATTACATATCATGTGATCACATCCATGCAATCATCCACCTGTCATGACTGGCAGATGCTCACCAACTGAGGCATGCAGTTCCCCAGGATAGCTGGCACTCACAAACCCACAGCAAAGCATGCCATTGCTTCATATTTCAATGCCCATGAGTTGCTGCAGTCTCTCAGAGCCTTGCACCACCACACCACAGGGTTATGGCAAATTCACATGAAATGGTACCCTGAAACACATATGCCGTGCTTGGGATGAAAGCTTACTGATGCACACAATGTCTATCTGAGGTTTTGTGTGCATCTCATGTTTGCTCGGACCCAGTCAGCACTTGACTGCGGCACGCAGAAGAATAGGTACCCAGATGCAACCAGTAATTGCTTGAAGGCGGTACAGTGTACCATATTGCAGCCCAAGTGACAATTAGGGTGCATCTTGCAAATTCAGCGGTACCAGAAAGGGCCCCAGATGGACCTCCGCTCATCGGAAGCCAATTAAATTTCCTGTTAGGACCTGATCTACTAAACCTAACTGATTATGGAGTACAGATGCCTCAGGAAAGCATCATGAATGAGCCTACACTACGAGGAAGGTCACAGACAGGCTGCATATTCAACTAGAAGCACAAAAAGTGCCTATTAATCCCTAACTATGCTGCCCACAGAAAGCCTGTGATTTGCAGGAGCTTAAAGGCCCTTGCTGATGGAGAACAGAGGAACCTTCTTGGTGGTGGTGGTGATGCCGTTGCACTTGCACACCTTCTGGCACTCCTGGCCGTCCTTCTTGTCCTCGCAGTCCAGCTTCTCTTCCTCGGGACCGTCTTCGCACTTCTTCTCCTTGTCAATCTTAGTGCTTTCCTCGCAGGTCTCCTTGCAGATCTTGGCGTCTTTGCTGTCCCCATCCTTCTTCATCAGAGGCAGGTCCTTGCCGGTGGTGAACATCTTGCGGCCGTGGTGGCTGGGCAGAGTGATCAGCACAGTCTTGCCATCCTCGGGGGTAATGCACTTGGTGGTGCACTTCACGATGGGGACCTCGACTTCGACGTCCTTGCAAACCGGCTCTCCCGGAACCATTGTGGCTTTGCAGATGGTCTTCACACGATCGTAGCACTTCTCCTCGCACTTGCAGTCCTTGCCGAAGTTCACCCACTCCATCTTGCTGTCAATGGCAGCTTGGACGGCCTTCTCCGGGGAGGTCGCGCCGATTACTGTGACGGAGGGGCCTTTGCTGTCCTTGCTATCGGTGGCTGCGCAGCAAAAGAAAGGGATCGGTTTGGGTCAGAATTAGGAATGATCCAGTCTAAGGGCCTGATTTCAAGCAGCCAGGATGCAGCGGTAACCCTCATGTAAGCTGTCGGCACTCTCCTACGTGCATCGGGACCTTAGCAAGAGTAATTCATGTCCATATGCGGCTATTCAGAACATGCGTGCTTGCAATCAGATTAGATATCCCGCCGTGCGCTGCTAGCTGTCACCGGAAGCCCATAACCGTATAGCACTGGTGCATTATGACGGGGTACCCATGGTCCTTACCATAGGCGCACGCAAAGCAGGCCACCAGCAGGGTGGCGACGATCATCTGCAGGAACGAAAAAGAAACCGTGTTCATAGTCAGGGACTGCATGCGTTCACCCTTGGATATGGGTTACATACTTGCAGTTAGGAACATGATACCATGCTTTGACCTACACATATGGTTTAATAGGATTTACCGTCAAGAGTATACTTTGATAGAATGGATTGGCAGCCACCAAGCGATGCAAGGCAGGTACCGCAAAGCGCATGAAGGCCGGTGGCCCTGTCCCGTTGATGATATAGAGCGCTGCTCATGCTGGCTGGAGTCAGGATTGTCTTATATAATGTAGTGCTAGATCAGAGACATATTGTGAGCTTGCTGAATGCCATTATACAAACTGCCCGTAACATCGATAACGCTAGCACATCTGGTCACATTTGCGCACCTTGGACGCCATTCTTCTGGTATCAGAGCAGAAACAGGACTTTAAGAATCTGCGGAGAAAGAACGTATTAGATAGTGCGCTCTACTCCACGGTTGGAGGTAGTCCATCACCGCGCAAACAACCAGGCATGAGGTGACACATAAAGTGGATAGGTTGCACGCACCTTCTTGAAGCTCAAAGGTGACGAGTTTTGCTGTGGAGTGACCAATCCCATACTAAGATGGTCTATATGAACCGAGCCGTCTTCTTCCTGCAAGGACTCTTGTGGTGCCAGCCTAGCCGCTGAGTGACTAGAGTGAGTCAGTGTCACCGGTACTTCTCTCACTCTTCTCACTTCAATCTGGAGTACACATCAGTTGGCAGTGGTTGAACAGCGGTTGCCTAGTGCTGCAGGTGACCTTGCGCTCGGTCACCTGCCGCACTATGCCAGCCTGTGAGCTTGTGCCCTCTTCAGTCACTTCAGAGTACAGTGAGGCAACTGATGCGCATGGGGTGCCACTTGTCCCTTGCAAACTCAGACCTTAGCGACATATCCTAGGCCGGATACGCACACTAAGAAGAAATGGACAGACACATGGTGTATGTCCTGCGCAGGGATGTGAGTAAACATGCTCACCGCACTCGTCGGCATCTGTCACTTACGATACTTCACTTCAAGCAATAGCAAGCCAATGTACCCGCGTACCACATTGCGATGGTACAAAGCATTGGAATGACAGGACAAGCCGTGATCAGTCGACGGGGCCGCTTGTCGTTCCCCCCCAAAATCCGACTTGCTCGGTGGTGATGCATTTGGGGATGCGTGCCACAGTGAACCTTCGGGCCAACTAAATTTGCATAATTTGTTGGAGGACCGGTATTCGCACGCTCACAGGGGCCCATAGATAGAGGCATCTGTGGTGAGGCTAGCCAGCGCGACAATGCCCCTTATCGATGAGTTGTTATCAGATTACCAGATTACCAACTGACTAATCCAGAAGGGAGTGCCTTGGAAGCCAATGAAGAATGTGTTGGGGGTATCGGCCCTATGAGCCAATGAAGGCTCATAGGGCCGATACCCCCAACACATGACCACAAATTGTTCACCTTGCTGAAGCACCCATGTCTACCTTGAAATCTCTCCTGTGCTAGTTGAGTGGGGAGCACCCAATGCAAGTAAGGGGTTCCAACAAGAACATCCCACATTACAAGTGGGCCTCCATACATGTATCACTTCAGACAGGTCCAGCTTTCCTCTGTCCAACTTATTCTGATAGCTCAGACAGGAGACACTCTCTTCCCCTGCCGGCTACCCAGAATGTTTGATACGTCTGACATGAGTGGTGAATGATGATGCAGAGATGAGACTACAAAATATGCTGGACACTTACATTACTGCGGCTGTGCAGACCCGAACCAAGCAGCCGAGCTAATAAGCACAGGAACCCTTGCTCAGCCCGCCCGACCCATTGACACCCATGGTGAGCTATACGTGTCCGCATCACAGCACAACCATGCAAGCATGCAACAGCACTTGCCGCAAATAACCAATAGCACACCACGGCACAGCTTACCAGCAATGCAGACAGTGCCCATGACCCCACCTTATCCTCCATCAGAGAGAGACATGCACCACTATCACTAAGGTGTAAGACACATCACTCCCTCATCCTCTGTTGTGCAAGCGCAAGCTCCAGTGCTCTCAGCCCGCCTATTCCTCCACAATGCGGCCCTTAGGTTCTCTCAGCATTGCTAGGTGTGCAATGTCAGCCACAGACAAGTGCATCTCCCTGCCATGGAGCACAGACTGATTCTTCAATATGAGGTCCACAACTTCCTCCTTGGGCGCATTGAGTTCATAGCAGATAGCCCTGATGCCCATAGCCAAAGCATCTGCTTGTTTCTGCAACAGCACACGAAACACGGCAACAGTCGAAGTGAGATAACCAACAGATGTACAATGCATGCGTAGGAATTTCAGGGCCAAACAAACGAACTTTCTGTGCGACCAGACATATCTTACAGTACTCACAGGACAGCTATGCCACACTGCAATGCCTGCGACATGACTGCTATCAACTTTAGCAGTCTTAGAAGAGTATGGGTGGCAGATAGCAGGAGCCACCTAAAAGCAGCACATGATTAGGAGCTTTACTAAGCAGCAGGAAGTCATATCAGTGAAGCAGCAGGTGACCGATAAACAAGCAAACGATAGTGACTAGTGCCTACATGCCTCACTGGGAAGCAATCATAGCCACCTCTGGCTTGGAATATCTGCTCACAACAGGAAAGCAGAAGGTTGACCTGTCTGATGTCTGTCCTGTTCAAAGCTGTACTTGTACTGCTTGCATATGTGCTTCCTTCATTACGTTCATATAATGAATACTGCAGGCTCCCGAGGCTTGCAGTGGCATCAGTGCTACCAGTCCATCCAGAACCCTGCTGGTGGCTACATAGGACTGATTAGTAACCGACTTCTAGCCAGCTCGCCTCAATTGAACTTCCTTTACAAACCCTGCTGGGCGCTGGAACTATATACCGGTACCATGCATGCAGCAGCAGGACCCTACGGTACAGGGACGGGCAACCAGGTAGATATTGATACCGTTCATGCACGGCGTATGCTTCTAAGTAGCTCTATCTTGCTTGCAAGCAATGCATGACAATCAGCATGCCCATCTTTGACAGAAGCAGCTGCGTGCAGCATACACGAACCTGCTTTTGCCCGCAAGTCCTCTTCCCTTAGCTGTGGTTTAACATCCAAAGCAGCAGCACTCGCACTCATTATCCTCACTATCCCCAGGAATTCTGCTACCAAGCCTTTGCCAAAGTAGTGCTGCGGCTGTGCATGAGGTACTGCTGGTGGTACACATGGCTTCAACAGCAGCTACTGCCTCCTGCTGACATGCAACCAGAGCTCAACAGCTGGCTGTACCACAGAACCATATGACTAGATGTCTGAATGGTAACCAACTCATAGACACCTCCAGGTTCGGTTGATTTTTTCAATCTGAACAGCTTGGCCTTGCCAACTTCCTCCTAGGGACCCTGTGCCACATGCCCCCTCACCTGTGTCTATGACTCTATGAGTACGGTAGTGCAATGCCTAAAAAAATTTAAAATTTCCTCCCAACCAAGCTTGCTTCCAAAGAGTCTACCTGGACATGCATGCTTACTTCCCGTGTCGCCCTGGAAAACTTAACAAGGAAAGGAAAACATACACTCAGGGTGAGTGTACAGGAGGCTGCCCTGTAACCCAGGGAGGGGTGGGACGCAGCCTGGAGCGACCACACTCCAACTTCCGCCCCTGCCAAGCATTATGACAGCACGCAAAGGGGCTGCTAATAGGACTGACCAAACACACCCCATAAAGCCCCGTAGCTCACCTGTGTTTCAAACAGCAGCCCTGGTTGGATAGCCACCATTGCTTTAGCCTGCTCCTGTGGCACCTCCAGTATGCTGCTTAGCTGCTGCACCTTCTCCATCACTTCCTCGGGGCTGAGAGTGAGCAGGGCTCGCCGTTTGTATGCCATCTGCTTGACTGAACCCAGGGGGACACCTAGTGCTGCTGCAATGCCTTTGAGCTGTGCCTCGCCTGCAAACAGCAGCAGGAAAGTCCAGGCAAGATCATATTGTAAAGTGTGTATGTGGGAGGGCTCAGATGCAGAGGATGCAGTTGACAAAGCAACAAACATTAAAGGTGTGGCAACTGCAAGACGGTTGCTAGGTGAATGCAAGATGTAACCCCTATTATCTGCACTTGCAAGAATCAAGCTGTCGATAAAGGTTAAGAACATGATTTGGGTCAATGGATTACTTCCAGGGCTACTGTAATTGATCAGCAGTCACCTGGGTCAACAACAACCCTGTCACACAACTGCTTTGGCAAAGAAGGGATGCTGAGGTACAGGCTGAGTGGTGAGGGGGCCAGCCATGGCGTCCTCCCTTGCAAAGCTACGGAGCCTTAAGGTGTGGGAGATAGGCTACAAGACCTCGAGCGTACTGGCTGCAGTCCCATTGCCTCTTTGGAGCCTGCAAACCTGTCACTGTCCTGCCAAAGGCATAGTCCCTGCTATGATACTGCCCATATCGTCACTGCTAGCTCCAGGAAGCCGTAGACTTTACTTTCATGCCAAGCTGCTTGAACGCCAGTAGTCCAGCTACCGGCACACACACGCTAAGAGGTGTACCCGTGTGCAGCAACCCCCTGATCTTGAGCTTGGCGAAAAAGGTTCCATGAAGATGGACGTGCAAATGGACTTCACACCAACGTCTAGTCACTCCCTGCATTCAAAGCGGCTTACGTTCTGGTTCAAGCGGTCCTGACGCTATCAACTCCGCGACTTTGCTGATGTCCAAGTTTGTCTCTGGTAGTGCATGTAACTTGACTGGGTGCCGGTTAGCCAGCCCTACGAGACATCCCATCCCCTTGAGATGCCATGTGTCCGCCCAGACTCTGCATGGACGCGTCCTAGCTTTCCGGTTACCTAAAGGGACGGTTGCATGTACAGCTGATGCGGTGCAAGATCCCCGGCCCGAAGCATGCTGACAGCTGGGTCTCGCATGCACTACTTTGACTATTAATCCACAATGGCGTTTATGCAATACAACTTCCCGCGTCAGCTGGGTACAACTAGAACAGTGCATCCTTCTTCAGAGCTTGTCAGAGCTGTTTGCCAGGAAGCCAGCAAATACCCCCGCGCAATTCCTTAAAAGGTAAGTGAACTCGAACCGGCACGTTAAACATCACCTGAGCAATCAAGCAACGGTCCGTGAAGCAACAGATGTTCAACTTGCGTGGATGAGTGAGGCCAGGGTTTTGCTGGTTACGCAAACCACTGAACTTGAGTGAGCTGCTGCCGCCATACATCTGCCCCAACACCCAGCCCCCCTGGAACACTTTGCGCCATAAAGTCTACTCAGCCATAGGCTGCTGCAATTGTATTGGACTCTTGCTATTCCCACCACTGAACTGTAGATGTTCTAGTGCTCGGTCCTCCACATGGCAATGCCAGAAAGCACCAGCCCCAAAACTCTCAATCACAAGAGACTATGCAGGTACAGGCACACTTTGAGCCAGCTGAGTAAGCAACTTGCTCAAAGCGTCTAGTGTGGGATACAAAGGCATTGCCGTATGCACTCACAAACAAGTCTACTCTAGCTACTACGATAGACAATGAACAATGACAGAGAGAGAGAGATCTGAGCAGACAAGGGGGAATTTCCCTTCTTGCATACAGTAAGGGAGTGGGTGCTTACTTAATATAGATAGGCCCACTACCATTTGGAGCCCAAACACATAACGGCGGGTGGGCTAACACCATCCTGCCTGCTGGGGCATCAAACAAACAAAACAAACAAAAATTTAAGGTGCGGCAACATCAAGCACCTAGCGGCACAATACATATAGTTGGTATGTTAGAACTAATTATGCAGGCATTCTGCCGACCTCCATATAGCACAGTTAAATGGCTGGTTGGACAGAGAGTCATGTGGCGGGTGCTGCACGGCCCTACAGCTGCGCAGTGATCTATCTCATATATGTTGGACAAAGAGAAAGATACTCTGCACAATGCACAAGGGATACATCAGTGGGCTGTGCAGCACGCACCATGCAACACATTAGGGACTCACATAACTCCTAGTTCTGATACCAAATGGCCCCATCAAAGAGGGGCGCAAATGGTACAGCACCACCCACAAAAAACGCTCTAACAGCATACTCAACATTCCTGTCCAAGAGTCTCACGCTGGCTGCAACCAGCCCTCCCTTGATCCCTTGCTAGCCGATGTATGTCAGGCCAGCCTGTTTGACTGACCCTGCACTGACCAGCTGACCCAATCAACAGGCCCGAGCAGTTAGAGGCTTGCTCACAGATACATCTAGGACACATCCAGTCTTCCCCCTCATACACTGCAGTACTCCTAATGGCATCACCCCAGCCATGGCCTCAACAACATGCATCGGCAGCACCCCTACCTCAGCTTGCATCCCAAGCTCCTTACATTTGCCACTGATGTCAGATAAATGGCTGATATATCGAACATGAATGGTCAATGCATGGTGAATGAATCAAGCATCACTCTTCTCCTTGTTACTGAAACAGACAGCACAGCTACTCATCCTGTGCAACACTTGGTGCTGATCCAGATAACTGTAGTTAAACATTATGACTCTGCCTTCTCCCACTACAAGTTACATCATGGGAGACAGCTCAAACTAGTACTTAAAACATTCAAATGAAACAAGCACCACCCTCCTCCTTGTATCTCATACATACAGCACAGCGCCTCAAATGTTCTACCGGAAGTTGACACTTGGTGCTTAAACAGAATACTACAGCATGGACATTGTGATTCTGCCTTCTTCAACTACAGGTTATGTCATGCCAGACAGCTGATTCTCAAACACACCACCCCTCTCGCCTGCTTCCATCTGGCGACCATGTTGCATCACAGCAGCCCCTGATGCAGCCACCCCTTCACTCATCACAGCAAACCACGGCACTGCAGTCATAGCACGCACAATGCCTGTTGCACAGAACATTGCACACTACAAAGATTCCCCACGCCTCTAGAGCTCCTGCAGCATGCCGTTACCATGGCATAAATGACAACCCATTAAACCATTACAGTTTCAATGATCTTAGTGGCGAGCAGCGACCAGAGCCCAGCTGCAAGCGTCTGCTCTTGCTGAGGTGGTTCATGCCCAGTTCTAGATTCTCAAGATTGAAGGTGTGGCTGCAGACAAGGCAGCTAGGTCAAAACAACCAAAGACACTTAGCAGCCATAAATGGCCACAGGCCAGCTCCAGGCATGGCAAGCACAAACCAAAGGAAGATGTATTATGGATTTATGTTCACTGCAGCTATTGCCCAGCAAGGAGCCAATACAAAAGAGAATCCTGCTGTTTCACATCCAAGCAACCATGGACATCCACTGCACTGGCCCTAAACCCCAGGTGCAGTGACTAACAATCCAAGTCAGAGCACACCACAGTGACGATTCCCTCCCACACGAGGTGCACGTCCGCAACAATACGCAAGGCATCCCATAAGGCAGCGGCCCCAACTGCAGGTATGGTATTCTGGTTTAGCTCTTGCATTAGTCATCCTTTCAAACTCCAGCCGGACTTGAATTTGCAACACAAACATATCTTTAGCACAGACCTCTATGTTTGCACCACCTGAATTGTGGCAAGCTCTATAGAATAAGTAGGGACACCACATGCATTGCATGCACAGACGAGCTTGTGGGTTTCTTGAACTAAGCACGCCACACCATGCAAGTCAGCAAAACCATACAAATGTGGCACGCCACTTTTGAGACAACCAGTACCGCCCGACCAAGTACCACCACAACATCAGACTTTACAACTAGTACAACCACCCCAGCTTTGACACATCTTTTTTTAGGGAAGGGGGGCGTACACTACTATTGTTCGCTTCGCCAAGGCCACAGACACTTGTGGTTCCAATCACAACAGAACCAGTCAAGCAGAGGTGCGCTTAGGCAAAGAGCAGGAGTGCCAAATGAGCTAACACACTGCAACATCTTAAGTACATATGCAACGGCTTGTTACTAGGCCGTAGTAAGCAAATTGCAGCAACCGAGGGCAAGACCACTGGCATCAGCCTCTCAGTCAAATATGGGTGCTGGTAGCGTAAACACAGTGCGCACAAACCAGTGAAAATGCAACCATTGCATTTGCATGACAATCCCAAGGCACTCTTGCAGCCACAAAATATGCGTGATTGCCATGCATTTCGTTTGCAGCAGTACACTTGGAACAAACAACCCTGGAATTCTCATACGCCACTTCAGCTTGACAGGTTGAAAAGATGCAAAACTGTCGAACCCCCCAGAGCTTCCAGAAGCAAACACTCTGTCAGCCTGCTGTTTGCATGTGGCCAACCAGACATTAGGCAGAATCCGTTAACAATATGCCCTGTACAAGCATGCGAACACTGTCCATAGATGCTGTCCAGTTCAAGGCCGCAAGAGACTTCTCCACATCAGCCCCCAAATGTGCAAGCCTTTCATCTAACAAATGCAACAACTTGCCAGGAAAAGGATCAAGTCACAACAAAGAAGCTGGGGGATAGACAACTGTGTGTGACAGTTACCAGCATTCAAGTATGAGGATAAGCGTAAGCTCAAGTGACCAAAGTCACAAAATGGTTGTTTGATCGTTGAAGCCCTTTGGCCCCTTCTTACGTGGGGCACAGTGCAGCTGCCAAACCCCTTGAGGATTGTGTTCCTATGTGTACACCCATTCACAAGTTAGGAAATCTTTTAAAGCAAGCCCTTTCTAGAGAGGCCTACAACGTGCTGCAAGCACAGCAGGTCAGAAACATGGAATGCAAGCTTCACCAGCACAGCACTGGCAAGGTTCATATATGAAAAATTCCAGAGGCGATGAAGCGACAAGTGTGTACATAATATAGATTTGTCCAGCTATGCAGTCAAGCAGCTGCATGCCTGCCAAAAATGTGTCGTTGTCCTGCACAGCCCCGTGGTCACCACACACTTTGCGCTCTGCATTCCCACACAGCAACATGCCACAGCAGCTGTGCATTCCTGTCAATTGTTTCCCTGACGGACCTTGGCATAGAGTACCTCCCAAGAACAGTACCACAGGAACAGAACCGTCTTGTTCAACAGCAAACAATGGCCCCAAGTGACACCAAGGGGGAAGTCCTAGACTGCAATTGGCCACAGACAAACGCTGGGCAAAAGCACATTCATGGCTCAGTCCCACAAACTGATCACAATCGCATATGATCAGATGTCGACCCTCCATAGCTGCCATGTAATTAGCCAACTTGCCTGTCATGACACTGCTATTCATAATAGTGTACTGTAAAATGACATGTGATCTCAATCTCAAATGCACTCCCTTGTGGACTGAAGGTACAACCAGAAACCAGTCCACAGCCGCCGCAACACCCCCCATGCCAAAGCCCACTCATAACAAGAGAAGCATTTCCTACTGGTCCCTTAGGCATATCTCGGTCCACCACCTCGTGGTTCCAGTAAGAGCCTTGCCTGCAATCATCAGTACCATACAAAGCCTACAGGAAACATGACATGGTGGACAGACTTAAGGTTGCCCAATTGACGCCAGCAGCAGTCCATCTGAGGCCCAACGCAGCGCTATACATAAATAAAACAGGCCTACCAAAACCCCACTTTTACTAAATTTGGAAAGAAAGCTCTATAGCTCCATGCACTGTGAAACAATGATCTTGTATTTAACCAAATCGTAACCCCCATCACTAGATAATTGCAGAGGGAAGCCGGACAACCTAACACGCAAACAGTGACTCTGGTTAACCCACAGCTGATTCTGTGCACGTCTCTGAAGTACACATCTCTAACAACTTAGATTCAGTGCAATGTAGACATAACATTGGCATCAAAGTGGCATCATCTCATACCTGCTGATCAATCTGCTTCTGCAGTGCGCCCCTGCAGGTTCCCACAAAATGTATCAGTGCGCCAGTGCTCTAAAAGCACTTTTATACCCCTGCCCAAAGCTCTTGCCTCCTGATAAGATCCAGCCTGAAGCTAGGCATCCACAACATTGGAGCACCTCTGATCAGGTCTCACCACCTCAATCAACATTCGCGTGACAAAGAAGGAACAGGTACAGTAAATGCAATCTACGACGTCCTAGTCATGCTAGGGCCACATGCATAATTATCTTCATCATATTGGTGACCTTGCCCAGCCCAGGTGGCCACACATGATGACGCATACAACCAACATCGAACAGACATATCTCACCCGGTACCCAACAGGAGCCAGTCCCTCTTGCATATGCGAAGCCGCATGAGAAAGCCATGCCATGCACGTATACGACTAAGACAAGCCTTCCTGACTTCCGAGCAGGCTGCGCAAAGAGACCGCCTTAAAACTTGCAATCATCGTAAGTGACTCATAGGGACAGGCACCATTTCTCTAGCACTGGCAGGACCAAGCTGTCATACCAGAAACATGCAGGCACGTGCCAAGAGGCACATATGTACACATGAGTGCATTCCCTCCAATTACACCGCACAACCAGCAACATGCTTCTTGCTACTCGGCAAACCCGGCGCTGCTTTCCACAAGCAGAACACAAGCTGACAGACCCCCATATCAAACAGAGTAAGCAATACCATTGGTCCTTAGCCAAGGTGTGCCAGAATTTGTCCAGTCCTCCTAATTGCCCAGTTATCTTGAAAAGGTTGAGTTCTGCCTTGCAGACCAGAGCACAGAGAACAGTCTGCTTTATTCCACACACGCAGGAGCCTTACTAAAATTTGGGCGCCCCATGCACTCCTCGTTTGTACATTCCACCACGCTGACAGTCACAGCTCAGCTGCACCAGCTCCCCCTCCCAGCAGCTGCTGCTGCTGCTGCATGCTGACAGGATCATCCTCAGTACCCAACACAACAAGCATCAGGACCAACCCTACAAGCAGAGCAATAAGCAGCTGCACAATCAGAGGTGGCATCACCATCCAAGCACCTCCTGCTGCTCTTGCTGGTTCTGCTTCACATTTCCCTCCATCCTCGGCCCCTGCTGCTGCCCATAGCGCCTCCTCAGGAGCAGTCAGTGCAACCCGGCCCTCCTGAGCTCCCAAAGCTGCAGCAGACCTTCCTTGCATTCTCCTCCCACCCTGCGTCACACTCTCACACTCATCCTCATCATCTGTAGCAGGTGTGATCTCAGGCGAAGGAGGTGCTAGCCGTGTAAACCCAGCAGAGAATCTGCGCCCCACGTTTTGGCGACGACGCAACCCATCCACCCCCTGCTGCTGCCAGGTTAGCCCTGCCTTCCTATCCACTTGAAAGCCCCTCTGCTGCAGCTGTACTGCCATCTGCTCTTGGCACTTGTACTGCTCTGCCACGAACCCCTTAAACCCCCCATCAGCTGCTGCTCCACTTGCTGGCACACCCTGCTGCTGCCGCTGCTGCAGGACGCGGCCTCCTGCCCCTACGCTCTCACCGTCACCCCCAACCCTGGCTACCATACCCCCTTCATCCTCGCTGCTATCATCGACATCGACCAGTACCAGACCCCGTAAATTCCCCGGCCACTCCCTGGCATGCCCACTACCCAGCCTCAATTCCCCACAAGTAAGCTTGCCCACACCCTTCCCAGCTTTATGTTGGCAGGCACAGCAGCTTCCACAGCGGCAGCTGCCGTCTACAACAGCCCACCCACCTACTGCATCAATGCCGCTGCTGCTGCTTGACCCCAGCTTGTTATCATCCCTTCCACTTGCACCCACTGAACATTTCATCGAGTCCTCAAAGCTGCTCCTTTGGCTGCTGCTTGTACTCCTGCTGTACTGCTGCTCCTCCAAAGGCACCCCAGGCAGCAGTACATCAACCCGGAATCCAGGAGCATACCCCAGCAGCCCCAGCTGCCTCCCTCCAAACAATATCCCAGCCCCTGCCACCCCTCCTACCACCCCGCTGTCCTGCCTGCTGCTGCTGCCGCTGCCACTGACAAAAGCCATTGCCTTGCCTCCACTGCCACCACCTGCAGCAGCTACTTCCCCGTCGCATTCCACCAGCTTAATGCCCTGCTGCTGCTGCTGCTTCCCAAATCTCGCCCCAGCCGCAGCTGCTGATGCTTGTGTTGCTGCTGCTGCTGCTGAACCTGCTCTGATGCCTGACCCTGTTGGCTCCCCCAGCACCCTAGGCGGCGGCTTCCATCTGAGGGTTGGTAGATGCAACCGCTGCACCTCATGGTACTGCGTGCTGTGGCCAGAAGTCCTGGCACCTCCAACCAGTAAGAGCCAGTCAGGGCCCATCTGCATGATGGAAACCTCCTCACGGGTGGGTGGAAGGTAACCCATGACAGGACCCTTGCGCCAACTGCGGTAGAAGCAAGGGTTCAGCAGTCAGTGTCAGTGGATGACAGGAGACGCATGGGGGCATGTAATGTGGCAGGGCTGTAAAAGAGCCACACCAGCAAGGTAAGTGTGCTGAGACCGAAACACTGATCTGCCCTCTCAGCATTCATCCTAGAGTCTCTAGATCGCTTGTACTGTACCGTATCAGAAGCAGCAGCAACGCATATCAATGACAACACAAAATCACGGAAGAGCATCAGTATTCACATGAGAATATCATTCACCACTCCATGACGAGCAGCTGCCAGTTCAGGCACGAGTGTGTCAACTCATGAAGCATTTGCACAGAACATGAATGGCCTACAGCTACATACTGCCCGCACCACCACCAGCCAAATAAGCACACCAAGTAGCAGCCACCTTTGACCCCTCCTGCCCTGCACTCACATTAAGTTCTCCACATCCAGCGAGTATGGCACAAAGTCGGCCAGGCCATCCTTCCCACAACCCCCCAAGATCATCAACTCCTCAGCTCCTGACACCGGGTTCACCCGCACTACACTTAACACCTGCCGCCGTGGCCCGGGGCAACTGCTGGGACCCACCATCTCATGCCCCGGCTTCGGTGGCTCGTTCATTGGCCACGTCGGGTGGCGTGACCACGTCAAGCTCCCAACATCCAGCATATATACAAACATAAGCAGGTAGCCCTTAACCTCCCCTACATCTGCCCCTATTGTCCCTGCCATGGAGCCAGCCACCATGCCACCATAGACAGTGACGTTGCTGCCTTTGTGAAGCGCATGCGCACAGTGCTGCACTCTAGGGCCAGGCCCCTCCCCTCTGGCTGGTACTGTGAGCCACACACCCCAATCTCCTGCTGGCGCTAACCACAGAAGCTGCAGCTCCTCACTAGAGCCCAGCTCATCTCCAAGGAGAGATATCCCACCATAGAAAAGCACTGTATGACCTGTGGTGAAGTCAGGACTGCTGCTCGAGGGAGGAGTAGAGGAGATAACTGCTGCTCTGCTGTCTGCTGCTGCTGCTGCTGTGCCTGTGATTGCTGCTGGTACTGAGGATGCAACAACCCCTGTATGGCTGTGCCCTGCCTGTGGCCTGGTTCTCAAGGGAAAAGCCTTGGCATAAGCAAGCTTCATCTGCACGTAACAGACAGAACATTCTGAGTTAGAGGCATCACAAGACCATGTGCTTTTCACCAAGTTATTGGGGTCCATCTGATCAATGGCACTGAGCTCCACAATGAGGTGCTTTTTTGACGGCGGCTGCAACTGCTACAGCAACTGCTAAAAATGACATCTCCTTCCATCCAGACAACTAATGGCAGAAACACAGGATAAACACACTTCAGGCAAACACACTTCAGGCGCAAACCCTATGTAGCCTCATTGACCCTGCTGCTGCTGCATGCCTACACGAGGCAGAAATCAAGAACTCTAAGCAAGACCATCTTGCCCTACTTCTACAGGAAACCACCCACATGCCGTGAATACTGCCATCTGCTGCGTTCTGCAGGCATAGGACTGCTGCCTGACACTGCCCATTTTATTGCCTCTCATGCGCCATGTGAAGATGCAATGGTCATAGCCCTGTTGCTACTGCTTCTGCTGCTGCCCTGTAGCTGACGCTGCTGCTGCTGCTGGTGGTGGGACCTAGCTGACTATTCTCCAGCCGACAAAGATCTGTCATTCAAGATGCATATCCCCAGAAGCCAGCCGCTTTTAGCCTGCTGACCACCTGCTCACCTCCTGTTCCAGCTGCGAGTCCTTTGCCACTGCAATGGGCGTAGCTGTGTGATGATAGCGAGCACAAGGCGCCAAGCCAAACAGGCTAGGACGATAGCAGGCCATGTCCCGCAGCTGCAGCAGAACCACATCCAGCGTCCTCCAGCCAGAGCCATCCCTTAGCAAGCCCCCTGCCAGCATCAGAAGCTGCTCTCCAACAGGAGTCACAGTGTGGTAGCAGCGGGCAAGGTCACCTGGGCGGGCTGCTGACTGGCGTAGCTGGCGAACTTCCTCGATACTGGCAGCATCGGGATGGACTGTAAAAGGTGCCGACACTGTCGCCGGCTGCTGTGCAAGCTGCTTGTGCAGCAGCCTGCTCACAGGGCGTGACCAATGGACAGCGTCCAACCGCCGCGAACTCAGGTACAGCCGCTTCCAATGGTCGGGCTGGGCTGCACTGCTCTGTTTGCTGAACTGCGACGCTACTACCATCGTGGGCGCGCCTAAGTAAGCCTCGGAGTGCTTCTGCCTGCAAGCACCAGACAGAACATCTCAACCAACCGGCGACTACAAACCCGACGACGACGGGTGCAGGACGCTGCTTACCATAGAGGAGATATCACATCTGAGTCCACGATCCATGATAGATACCGGCAGCAGGATGCCAGGCGCAGCAGATCCTCAGGAGATAGGTGAGAAAATACCTAAAGAACAGCCGTGGAGGCTTATATGCACATTCCTTCGTCACAGCAAGCTGATAAGAATCCGTGAACGTACAATCTCACAGAGGCCAAGGCTCAAGCTAACCAGGGACTTCTGCGTCGTTCCGTCCTCAACTTCCTCTGTAACTGAGGACCCCGATGCATGGGCTTTCAAACTTCCGTCTGGGATAAATAAGCTTATGGCCGATCGAGCAATCACATGTTCTGCATCCTGGCGCATACATTGCCCTTCAGTGCTTGGAATTCCACACATCCTCGCATTCAGAAACTCAAGCTAGGAGGTGTGTCACGCCATTTAAGGGCAACTCTAAAAGCGTATGGACGAGAACATACTCCTGAGCATTCTACAACCTGTCCATTGCATGTCTACATGTGTTGTGCTTTGTATCGGCAACCGGCAGATCCTGTGATGCTTGAAGGGTGCTCCTGGGCCTATGGTCCCTATGCCCTAGGCTGCAACCTCAGATCATGTTCCACTCTTCTTCAACCTCCATCAACTCTTTTAGCATCGCACCGGTGCCGTCCGTCCCTAGTATCTGGGCTCTCACTTGACGAGTCAGCACATCACAGAAGAACAAACAATTTACTCTCTCTGCATGCGCAGTACTTTTCTTTCGACGTGTCGTACCGAATGCACTTTGCTGCTACAGGACGGTTGGAACTGTGCCTGCTACATCCGGGCTCGTCTTAAAGCTATTGCTTTACCCCCTCTCAGGTTGCTCTGGACAACTGCTAGGGGACATCTTATCAGTCAGACAGGGTCCTGGGGCCAGCTGCCTTGTCTGTTAACTTGTAGTCCCATTAGTCATATAGTGTTCCCGCCTGGCCCACCTGACCTTGCAAAAAAGTCCAGACAACAATGAATGCAGCAGTTGGAACAGATCCTGGCAGATGATGCCATACAGGACAAGCGGAACAAGGACATCTGCTACGGTTCCTAGTCATGCGCCTTGAACTTTCCTTGCACTTTTCCTGGGACATGGTGCAAGAGCATTCAGTACCATGAGGTCCCTGCTGCTGCTGCTGCTGCTGCTTTGCCACATAAACAAACAAGCAAACATACCTTTAAGGTTTGGTAACCTCAAGAGGGCTGCAAGACAAAATGCCAGCATTACTTGCTGCTACACCCACCCAACCATCAACATATTTTCCTTTCAAGCTATGGTTTGAAATCTAAACTGTCACAGTGCAGCTGGTACCCAGGCATTTCCTTCGGCCACCCTGCTGCAAGCCCTGAAGTACTAGAGAGAGTGTGATGCAAGCCTCTAAGAGCATACTCATTCAAGCTGCTGTCCCTTCTGTATCACCTTCAATCTGCACCATATGCAGAACCCTAGCAGTGCGGAAGCGACTTCCAAGATCAAGTGCAATTAATGCTCCAGTAAGTGGCTGGAACAGTCTCAGGCAAGCATACGTGATAAAGATCCCGAGACAACCTTGCATTTGTGCAGCAGGCCCTCACTATTATTACTGAAACCAAGCATGGCATATCCTAGAAAAAGACTGCTGCTACATTGCGGCAACCGCAAGACACAGCTATATTCTGGGCCCGACAGTAATGCCACCATCTTCCACTCCAGGAACCCAGAAGCCCTTGCTTTTTTGATTAAGCTCGGCCACTTCACTCAAGAAGGGACGTATTACCCTAGCTTAGGGTCACATCTCCCCCATCCTGTTCATCAGAAACACCATCAGTCGCATGTATATGCCTCTGCACAGGGACGTTCGGCTGTGGGCCAGAATGTGGGTGCGCTGTGACGGCTCCACTGTCATGATTAAGCAGCAAGATGTGTACGGCACGTTCACAAACAGGGGACAACAGCATAACCCATGTACCCTGGCTTGGACCTCCCAACCTGGTCAGAAGCCCACACTTGCTCCAGTAACTTCCGTTCGCTTGTTTGACTCTTTGGCTGCTATAGTAGCTTTGTGAAGATGTTATTAGCAGGAAAATACTTTCATTGGAGTTCACAATATGTTTGATCGTCTCAGGCGGGGTGCCAGGGGGCCATTCTTGAAGATGTGGCCATCAAGACGATGGTACAGTCGATGTTGTTGTGGGGTCGTTGCAGAGTGCCTGCAAAAACAGAAGACATATCTTCTCACCTCCAACCCAGTGCTGCAGTATATGTACTGACTTTTCCACAAAGCACAAACTGATGCTGCTGACACAGAAGGTGATGTTATTTGAAGCACAAACACGCACTGTCATATGCCAACGTCAATCGGGGGCTGCATTCAAGCTAAATTACCAATCACCACTGCCAAGAGCCACTAGCAGCCAGAAGCCGTACCCGCAGCAGCCTCAAACAATCTCATCTACTGCCAATGTGGGCCCCCTGCTGGTGCTCCTACTACTGCTGCTGCTGCTGCTGTTCACCTTGTCTGCATTGGTGCTGGAGCATAAACCGATTCTGGTGTCCCCTGTAACTCCGGCACAGCTTGCGCTGCTGGCATGGCCTCCCTCCCATGTGCTTGGGTTTTCTGATAATCATCTCCAGCAGTTCAAACATGAGAGGGGGATTTGGATAGCCGGGATGGGCAGTAGATGAGATAAGAGGAAAAGTACCAAGGGGAAGAGGTGTGCCCCGCCCCGAAGTCTAGACAGAGTCAAGGAATAAGCAAGGACATGTCAGTAGTTTACTGGCCATGTAGAAGCAATTAGGGTATACAGGCAGTGTAACTAAATCACTTTCATCGTTTTGTTCGCTGGCCAATGACAGTGAGCCAATCACTGTCTAAGCTTGTAAATGCCATAAGCAGCATCATGGCACTGAGAAATGTTGGACCCACTTACATGATTGCCCCAACCTGCCTGGCTGCAATGACATGCCCTCTAACAAGGACATAGGCACAGCCTCATACAACAGATTATGAAGGACCAGCAGCACCAGCCTGAGTGGCTTGATTACCTCTGGCTCATAGCTGTTGCTGCTGCCACTGTTGATGGCCCTCTGCCAAACGTCACATTCATAGACAGCAGCATGAAGCACCTTCAGAGGAGCACCCTCAACATCAGCCAAAGTGCAACTGTATGCCTAAATCGGCTCAAAAACAGAACAGCTTATACGGTTCATTGTAGGTGCCTCATTTGTCAGTTGCAAAAGACAGATTCAGCTCGCAGCTGTGGCGCTGTCTGGATGCCACATGCTAATTCTGATTTCCTCTTAAGACGTAAACAGAACAAGCTTTATTGCCTCCGCACTGATTACAAGTCCAGCGTTGTAGCTGTGAAGGGTCTTATCACGCCCCCATGCCAGGAACTCTTTCCCCCTTAGCGTGCTACTGCTGGGCGTGCTTATCCGCAAGGCCTTGCAAGCATTACTCGAGGTGCTGAGTCAAATCCAGAGCATCAAGCTGCAGCTGCTTATGTGCTACAGCAGCTGCTTCCAGAGCAGCAAGCTCCTGCTTCTGCTGCTCCTTCTGCTGCTGTAACTGCTGTAACTGCTGCATGCCTTTCTTGAAAGCCTGCTGCTCCCTGTTGACCACCTGCTGCCTGCGGTGTGGGCTCCAAGGCTGCGCTTGCTATCAATGTCGCGCTTAACCAGGTCTGCATCATGCTTATTTCTGAGCTTCACCATAAGCCCGCTGATTTGGAACACAGACACCTGCTCGGTTGTTTGAGCCCAAGCAGCCCCTGAGCACACCCAATCCTACCAGCTGTAGTAGCACTCTCACTCACTGTGCCACTGCTAATAGTGCTTCCAGAACTACTGGTGATTTTGTCTCCAATGCTAGCTGTAATTCTGTGCAGCACCCATGCTATCTCCTACCAAGGTGTTGCCGCTGGAGGACATTATGCTTATTGACAGTTTTGCTACCACCACTGGTTTGTAGCTGGAGTGCTACCCAGCATACTCCTCCTACGCTCCTGCTGCTACCTGATTTGCTGACAGCAGCAGCAACACTGCCTTAAACAATGCATCACTGCTGCTGCTTGCAACTAGACTGTCCCCTCTGACGACAGTCTCAGCAGCAGCAGCATGAGCAGGTTCAGGAATAACTCATCCAAGCCTTCATGAGAACAGAACATCCACATGTGATTTGCCAGATCCCTGGGTTTAGGAAGTAAGAGGTACAAGCAGTCCTTTCTGCTGCTGCTGCTGTAGAGCCTACTGGCTGCTACAGGCTGATAACCAGCCTAATTTCCCCGACAGCTATCGGTGGAGTTGCCATAGCTACAGAGGAAAAGTTGCAGAAGCTGGGGCATGAGATTGCAAATAGTTAAGCCTGATGTTGACTGCGCTGCCCAGGTGCTGCTGCAGCTGCTTGTTATGGTGCTGCTGTGTCTCTTCCTGTGCCAGCAACCCAAGCAGCTGCAGGAGGCTGTAAAGAAAGGCAATGTGGAAAGGGGTTTTTGCACCAACCCTGGGAGCACGACAAAAATGTATCGTTATGCATCATGGCATTCTTAGTTCTTTCAGAGGCGGTAGCAAAGAGAAACGCTGAAAGTGACAGCATTGTGCTGAGTTGCTGCATTACCGAACAAGCCGGGGGGGTGGGGTGGGGGGGGGGGGGGCATAATTTTATTAAAAACCCCACCCCACATCTTTCAGATGTACCCTCTCACGGCCATTGATGGTTGCATGGGCATGCAATTTGAATGCGGCACCATGCATATTTTTCATTTTGCTTGTCTCTTCTTACCGTGCAGGGTTTCAGTTGCCCCCATGGTATGGTACAGTACGGCACAACCCGTTAATCACGAACGGTAACCACCTGCATTTCACCAGCCTGAACCATGTCTCACTGCTACATCCCGCCCACCCCTGGCCGGAGATAGCAGCAACAAGGTTGTAGCCTCAAGTCGCATACACAACTAGTTCCCAGCCTAACACATCCCTGAACCGGCTAACCCAAAGCACCATCCCCCACCTGCACAAGCCTAGTACACCCTCTTCCCAGTGCAGCATTAAGCATCCAATATTGTCCCATACCCTCCACCGAGCTGCGGCCCCACTAACACCAATAACGAAGCCTAGCCATCACAGCAATCCTCGCTTCCACTGTCAAGCCCTATACTCGCCTCCCTTAGATCACAGTACCTACCACACCACTAACCCAAAGCACTTGATGTAGCATGTTGAGTCCCCCATACCGCCCACTCCGCCACCACCTGCAGTCGCCTATTGCACCCTACATGCTGCATGCCGCCCACACATGCCACCCTCCTTGCAGCTGTTCCCATGTTGAGACGATATCCGCTGCAATGAGTGGTGGTCCACACTGTCAGTAAACTGTCAGAAGCACAGCGAACCGCGTTTGGGCTGCTGTGTTTACATCTGTGAGAAGTGCAGCTCTTTTTCCAGGAAGCCAAAGCTGGAGTTGCCCTCTCCATCCTTCAGGCTGTCTGGGACTGGCAAGGCGCCCCACAGGTCCTGCAACATGCAAGATGGGTGCAAGACATCAGGCTTATCGATTTAATGTCATCAATATGTCATGAAGTTGAGCAACACGACGTAATGCACTGCGAAGCCACATGCACGGAGCGCCTATTGCTCGTCCTGCTCTTTCTTGGGAAATAGCATGGCGGCAACGATTGTCTCATGCTCCCTTACTGTTGTCATATAGTTTGTGCAGCCACTCCACTTTTAGCACAGTTGCATCGCGAAAGGACAACACAGCAGAGCCAGCAGCTGCAGAAGATTCCTACATATATATGCACAAATTCAGATCCATGCCAATGCCACCACACCGCTCTCTTTATACCCTTTCTCAGGAACATTTGCCATCAGGTGACTAAAACACTCCAGGATAACACCTGAGCACTTTCGGAAGCGGCATTCGAGGACGATGTTTTTGGTCTCGCAATCGCCTGTGGTATTATGGTTGAACTCTTGCATTTAATCCTCCTCTCCAACACATGAATACTCCAGAAACAGCGACCATGTCATACTACAAAGCCAATATTGGAAGGACCTTATCCAGTGAGCAAACAAATAATACTGTTGCCAGCCGGTTTTGTACCTGATCATCCATCTCCATGAGTATGTCCTGTGCTGCAAAGGGCAGGGCGCTGTCATCGAATAACAGAAATCTGTGACCTGCACTGCTGCTGTCGTCTTTCATAGCCTGCTCCATCCTGCGCTTCACCTGCACACCAGAGAGAAGGAGCGCATGGCACCGTCAGAATGCTCAGAATGAGCTACCTGCAGCTCTCACCAAGCTGGAGCAAACTAAAGCACGGCATCTTGCCCCAAGCACATGACACCAGCCAAACTGCTGACAGCCAAAAGTGCATAGCTTTGGTGCTTCCACTTCAACGTTCTCCTCCCCACATGTCACGCAAATGTACTTCCCTGGCTTATAAGACCTGGTCATATGCAACCTCAAGGTGGACAAATCAGCAGGTATTGGCCAACAACCTCTGCCGCAACTTCATACACAGCAACAAGCCAACCATGTGTGCAATGCCCAAACAGCCAAGGGTACAGCAGCTTTGGCTTGCCAACTTGGCAAGACATTATGACGAACCGTTGATGGAGAGTCTCTGCCACCTCTGTTTTTTGGCATAGCTCCAGCCCGCCCTGACAAGTGCTTACCTCAAAGCTGACCTCCCCCATGTTGTACTTGTCATCCGAGTACAGTGTGCTGATGCGGTACAGCTGCGGTATTGACAGGATGGGGTACAAAACCTTGATGTCTTCCAGTGTCTTCTTGGGCTTGTTCCTCATCACCAGGAACGCCACCGCCTGCCTGATAGTCTTGAGCTCATCCCAGCTGTTACCCATCCAGTCCGTGCCATGCTCCATCATCCAGCTCTCCACCTAGAAAAACATCAAAATGATAGTGGCAATGTTTCAATGTCCTCTTTCCACCAGTGCCCATGAGTGGACAGGTATGCTAGAAGTCAACAATATGAACACACATGCACACAGTCCAGCAATGTAGTATAACTAAGCTGACAAGGCATTAGCCCTCAGGGAACCAGCAAGCTTTGCGAAATTGCATCCTAACTGGCTGTCTGCTCATCTCCAAGCAGTAACCAGTCCCATATAAACACAATAATCACTCAGATGTCTTGCTGTAAAGAACATACAGCAAATGGCCAGCAGATTCCATGTGCCCGCACCTGTGCCAGCCCAGTCTTGACATACTCCCCGCTGCTGAACGAGCAGCACTCCCTGCTCAGCATGAGTTGGTTGACCAGCTGCACGTTCACAAAGCTGAAGAGCTGCTGGAATAGTAGCTGCGCCAGGGGCTTGGGGACAAAGCTGTCCTTCAGGACGGTCAGCAGCCCCTCGAAGACACCCAGTATGTCTGACCAGGCCTTGCCCTGTGCTGCACTGCCTGCGGCTGCTGCGTTAGAGTCGCTGCCTGGCCTGCTTTGCCATGTGACGCCCCCTGCGGGTGCACGGCTGTGTGCACCACGGGGTGCACGGGTGCAGTGTGCCTGGAGCAAACGGTTGGATGAATGTCAGTGGCAGCAGGAGCCAGCGCCAAGAGAGGGCAGCTACGTGATCACTGGGTGACAAACCCCACAGACACCGTTGCAAAGCAGCCATGTACCAGTTGTTTCAATGCAGACATATCATCCAATCTATTATTTACATTCCCTTGCACTTCAAAGGAAGCCTGGGCGGTGCTAACAGGGTGCAATCAGTTCAATAGCTTGCTGATATCCATCCGGATGTTAAAGGACACTGCACCATGAATGCATCCAGCCACAGGGTTGTGATGGGTCGCCGCTTACCAGCATAGGGGTGATGGTCTCCTTTACGTTATCCCGCATCATGGGGAAGATCTTCGCGACAACATAAAACAGCTGCAACTTGAAGCATATAGCCGGGGGTTTGGCCTCCACTAGCCGGAAACCACCAACACCACCACCATGGATGGCCGCCTCACCTGCAAACAAGGGAAGTCACGTCTCACATGCCATGGTGACCACCCCGGTTAGAGCAGAGCGTGCCCTTGCCTTCTTGTCTATCATCTCCCAACACAGCAGCAAAGGCCACATATCCTTCTCTAGGCACTTGCCATGACTCCTTACATGCCATATCCAGGCCTTTCTGGCATTCAACCATCCTTCAACTATGAGCGCAGGAGCATGTAAACCTATTCTCACCTCCTAGTGGTGACTGGCCCCCAAAGGAACCACCCAAAATGCTTGTGCCTGCTGCTGCTGCTGCTGCCCTGCCCTGCAGTGAGCCACTCCCACTGGCAGGCTTGATGTTGCGCTGCAGTAAATGGAGCAGTGTGGCTGTGGTGGTGAGCCAGTATGCTAAGCAGGCGTCATTGTCCTGCTGCAGCTCTATCTGGCCACCAATCACCTGGGGAGCACAAACAGGCGCAAAAACATGAGTCAGAGTGTACGAAAGCGGGATCTGATGCTGCTAAGATCGCATGAAACATGTCCCATGGTCGGCAGTATTGCTGTATACAAGCTGTCCTGCATGCTTAGAAGCCACTTTCCATGCACAGGCAGTTGCCAAGCCCAACCTCTTCTCAGAGCAGATCAGACCTCTATCTCAGGGTTTCCACCGATTTGCTCTCAATCACCTCCATGCGAGCACCAATCACCACATGGACTGCACAAGGTCCGTGCATGTGTTGCTCCAATACTGAGCAGACAGTTATTAGCAAAGTATGAAAGCGCAACACCAGAAGTCACCCCAGCGCCAAGCCAAGCTTGTCTGACTCAGGCGAGATACCTTGAAAAGTAGGCTTTGCTGCTTACCTGGATGATGCGGTCAAACATGCTAGTGCGATCCGCCTGGAAGGACCGCCACTGCAGGCAGGCCCTGAACACCACCAGTGATGCCAATGGCTTGCCCCTATGATAGCCCATCGGGCTGCACAAGGCATCTAGCAAGCGCTGCTCCTCCTGCTTGGCCTGTGTGCAGAGAGAGGGAGCACAATATGTGCACTGGCAGTAGTAATGGTGAATCAAGTTTGAAGTGGCACTTCACCAGATAGCCAGTGGAACTAGTCGTCGCGAACTGCCCATTGATATTTGAATGGCCCTTTAACTACATCAAAGTGGGGCACCAGAAAGGGCAGCTTTACACACAAGCAGCCAACACAGACAAATACTGCATTGCCTGTAACATGTCCTGCAACTGCTGCGGAGTTCTTACCCTTTGGATTAGTCCTGCTAGCAACTGCTCGTGCTTTTGACGCTGCAGCTGCTGCTGTTGTTGCTGCTGCTGACCAACAGCTGCTGCCCCAGACTGTACGTCTATGAAGACTTCTTCAGCATCGTAGAACACTTCTTCTGCATGCATAGGGGATTTTCAGGCTGGGTAAGAGCTACTACAGCAGAAGGACCTGAAGCAATATACACAATCAAGGTCACCTTCGTCAGTTCCCGCTTGTAAGCTCATGTTTGGTTGACTATTCGACCCAAAGATGTCTTCATTGAGAGGTCGTTGAATTGGTTCCCGATCCATGTTGATGCCATCAAACGCATCCGCTTCTTGGCTACCCATGTCTTCACCATACTTTGAACCATCGCTACCATAGCATCTATCAGGGCCATGTAATTCATACCAGCGACTGCGTTGCTGTGGGTCCCAGGCCCTACAACCTCTACCAGATGTCTCTTGCACACCATTAGCCACTCGATTTTCAGCTCGGGAAAACCTGTCTCCAACCGTTGACGCATGAGTCCCCAGCATTTTGGAAGAGAACACAAAGGAGGGAGAGCTCGACACGTGAAAACGACACAATTGACACGGGACTACGTTTGCTCTGTGAAATAGAGGATCGCTGTGCAGTCTCCGATAGTAACTATGCCGAAGCCAGCCTTAGCATCTTCGCCTTCGAAAGGATTGCTCCAGTTGCTCCAAAAGGCCCTTCGACGAAAAAGATGACAAAAGTCAGAGTGGCCTTCGGCCGGACTCAGTGGCACCAGGGCAGGTCACAGGTGTGACTTGGCCAAAGTTCTGGCAAGAAAGGATTGCCTCAGTGCTTATCCTTAGCCACTAGTTCATTGAAACGCCATCTTTAGCTACGTGTTGTGACGTATGGCCTTTTTAACCCTAATTCAACTTTCAGCAGTTTTTTTTCCACCCACGACATCGCCCTCGTTTGCCAAGCGTACCCATAGGTAAAGGCTGTGTGTGGGGCTATTCTGGCTGCCCAGCTTGGCTACTAATGTTTAATTCTCTTTAAGGTAAAATGCTCCACATGAGCCCTAACCAAAATATGTCCAGAGCCTAGTTCGTTCCACATGATAACATGAGCTGACACCTGAGCGGACACATGAGTGGACACCTAAGATGCTAGGGCTAGCGGCCGCTTTGGCGGACTAGTTGGGCACGAATCGGCACTGGGTTGGAACCATGGTTGGTCATACTATTGTCATACTGCTGTCAGCTACCTCAATGTGCGTCATCAACACATCACTGGCAACAGAAAGACTGGAATCCTTGATGATCAAAGTATTTTAAGGTAGTATCTCTTCCCATCTGACAAAGAACACAGAGATCAAACACAAGGCCCAATGGTTTCATCTCAGCAAAACCAAAGTGGATTATTATGTTGACAGGGAGTCTTGCAACAAATTTCCACCGTGGATACAGCATATAATCGCCGGAGGCCATACAGAGAAGAGGAGGCCGCTGCACATACATAGACATAATCATAAAAACAAGTCATCCAAGAACAAACAGAACATCAACATGTGATTTACCAGATCCCTGGATTTAGGAAGCTGAGAGGTACAAGCACTCTTTCCTGCTGCTGCTGCTCTCTCACTGTGGAGCCGCATGCTGGCTGCCCTTTTCTACAGGCTGATAACCAGCCTAGTCTCCCTGACAGCTATCGGTGGAGTTGCCATAGCTACAGAGGAGAAGTTGCAGAAGCTGGGGCACTGAGACTGCGGCATATAGTTAAGTCTGATGTTGACTGCGCTGCCCCAGGTGCTGCTGCTGTTGCTGCTGCTGCTTTTTATGGTGCTGCTGTGTCTCTCACCTGTGCCAGCAACCCAAGCAGCTGCAGGAACGGAGGCGGTAGAAAATGGCAATGTGGAAAGGAGTTTCTGCACCAAACCTGGGAGCACGACAAAAATGTATCGTTATGCGACATGGTATTCATAGTTCTTTCAGAGGCGGTAGGAAAGAGACTCGCTGAAAGTGACGGCATTATGCTGAGTTGGCATTACCGAACAAGCGTGCTTTGCCGGAAACAAGCAGCTTCGCCTCCAAAGCTTCGCTTCGTATGCAGTGCTCTTTTCATAATGGACAATTCAATCTCTGTCTATGGAGTACTTCTGAGGGGCGTCAGGGCGATCAACCCCGCACAGGGGTCACATGTACGTATCTGGCTGCGTCCTGCATGCCATATGCAATGCCTGCCACACGGGTTAATCGGACATTACCTTCAAATTAAATCGGGCTGGACTCCAGGTGCACCTTGGCTGTACCGGAGGCAGCGGGTCACCTTGGATCACCGGAGTGTGTCATGAGTGCCAACCATGGCTTTGCAGCCCCTTGCTGCCGTATTGTTATGCACCCACGATGGCCATGATATACAACAAAGCAGGCGCAATCTACACAGCATTTTCCCCGCGCTAAAGCAGTGGGTTCCGCATGAGGTGACCAAACACATCCCACATCCGGTCAGGGTCCCTGCATGTGGCGGTTGGGTGCAGAGTGTTGCGTAACATCCAGAGCGCTATGCACAAGGCTTATGAAATCTATATTAGGCAGCTATAGTGAGCTATCGTAATTCTCATTCAAGTCATGGGGTCGCGTTTCGAAGACCTCCCGCTTAAACTACTACTTCAGCTGGGCCAGTCCCTCGAACTTGCCACTCGCGAGCCTGCGTGGACCCTAAGAGATGTTGCCGCCCTGTGCGGTAGTGTGGCACCTGCCATGGTCCAGTTGCACATGGCTGTTGCAGAGACTGGAGCCTCTGCCCTCTTGGAATGTCTCCAACTGCTGCTTGATCAGAAGATACCGGCAAGCCTAGTAAAGTTCATGACCATCTCCCTTCACGCGGGGTACCCCATGGGTCCACCATTTGACATCTGGGCTGCCAAGGAGTCATGTGCGTTTGCTTCAAAGATGTGGGCCCTGTCATCTAAACTCTACAGAGACATTCTGCTAGCCTGTCAGACCCATCCTGGAGAACCCTACTACGACCTCTGCAAAGCTGTCGTTGACCAGCTGCAGCCTCTGACCTATAATGGTGACCCAGGTGAGGAGTTGTATCTCCCTGTCAGTGGTTAGCTGCTGGATGGTCGCTACTCCTTCCTCTTACACTTCGGTAATTTGTCCCATGCCAATCTGCACGAACAGCTACCTCTGGCATGTGTCATTGACAGGATAAGTGTCTATCTGGTGGCTTCATGAAATGGCACTACAGTGTCATGTGTCATGTGGCGTATTTGACTCCATACCCTTCAAGCTGCACCTTCCACTATATCTGCAGTAACACAGCATAACATAGGGACACCTGTCTTTGGAACAGCGTTCCATGCGTCGTGAGTGAGTGAGTGGACGCCGGGCGTTAGCCCTGCGTAGTTTTAAGGAAGAGGCGGTACTAGCACGCGTGGTGCGTTCCCCCCCTACCTTGTCCTCCCAATCCATCATAAAACAGACAGATGCACGTAAATGGGACTACCCGATGCCTGCTCTCATGGCTGCGGATGTGCCCTGCTGCTGGAGTTTCTGTCGATGTTGCCAGATCTTTTGCATGTGTTGTATGGCGCAGATTGCCAGCTTCTGAATAGTTTGTTTCAAATGTTTGCCTCTGATGCCGAGTCTGCGGAGCGGAGCCAGAGTGTAGTCTTCGTATGCAGTGCCTGCGACTCCTACTAGAATGACCACTGTGTGGACGACGGATGCTGGGTGCTGCTTGCAGATAGCGCTTCTAAGGTTGGCATGCTGTTCAACGGCGCGCTGATACGTCTGTTCTGGGCTGGAGTCGCAGCAGACCTTGAGTTCGACTATGTAGATGATGTCCGGATCACCCGATTCCTGATTTTCTGCTGCTTGCTTCCTTTTCCATAGTAGCATGTCTGGCCGTGATCCGCATTCTGTCACCGTTTTCTTGTTAATGAGATCTGCCGGGACTTCGGAGAGGGTGTGATGCATCAATCAATCAATCAATCAATCAAAACGCAAGACCAGCAATGCCAATGGCCAAACAAACCTAGGCCACAAACACAAGGCTCCTGATCACAATCACGAAGCCACACAACCGATGGTGGATTTGCCACACACAAGCTGAGGCTAGATGCAACGGCGTGCACACCAAGGGGAAACAAACACCACCACTAAAACCCAAAACCTGCTCCACTTCCATCACACATGGGTGGCGGGGAGGCAGCAGGATCAAGCACCACCCTAGTAGGGGCTGGAGGTGGCTCCCACCACCTAGGTACTGGTGAACCATTATCCTCCCAGCCACTGAAAGGCATCACATAGCGCTCGACATGCTTATCAATAGCTTGCTTAGTGCGCCTTCTACACCTCACTAACCGTTGGCTTTCCCAAGGGTGCGTAAGATCCCACAACCTCTTCCTCCAAGCACTCTTAATCTGACATGAAGCCTCCCAGCTCCCCTCATCTTGACCAAGCACCTTCAGATCAGCACACACGCATTTCTCCCAGGTATGGCGAGGCCTACCCACTGGCCTCGTCATGTCACCATGTAATGAAGAGAACAACGCAATATGCGGCAACCTGCCCTCCTCCATGCGGCCCACATGCCCCAGCCACCTCAGCCTATTTGCTGTGATGTATGCTGACAAGGTGGCTACCCCACATGATTTCCTGATATGCTCATTGGTGTGCCGATCTGACAGCCTGACCCCCAGGATGCTCCTAAGGCAGCTAGAGTGCACCCGCTCAAGCTTTTGCGATTGCACTTTGGTCAGGGACCAACACTCACTCCCGAACAGCAGAATTGGCAACACATATGCCTTGTAACACTTCACCTTCGTAGCCAATGACAGATGCTTGGTACCCCACATCTTTTCAAACTGCTTAAACCTCCCCACAGCCTTACCCCTCCTGATATTCAACTCCACATCCAACCTGCCATCAGTCACAAGCACACTTCCCAAGTACTTGAACTGTGACACCTCTTTTACCACACCCTCACTGATAACCACCTCTGGTCCTTGCTGCACTGGCACATCCCCCTCCTTCCAATCCTTGTCAATGGACAGGATCTCAGTCTTGCTTGCATTGATGCGCAACCCAAGACTAGCAGCAACCTTGTCCATCACCTGCAGCATGACCACCAACTCCTCCCTGCTGGGACTTAGCAACACCATATCATCTGCATACAGCAGAACAGACAACAGCTCCACACACCCACCACTACCACACCCATCACGCTCAAGTTTCCCATCTGCATGATAGGCTAGCTTCACCCCACATCCCTCCGGCATCTGAGCCATTGCCTGCCGAACCACAAAGTCCATGTAGATGTTGAACAGCAAGGGAGCAATGACACATCCCTGCCGCACCCCGCCATGCACATCAAACCACTCAGACACCACACCACCCATCCTAACAGCAGCCTGTGTGCCAGTATGCAAGTCCATCAGCAACTCTATCAGCTTTGTGTGTACCCCGTACACATGCAGGATGCGCCATAGCGTGTCTCGCGGTACAGAATCATATGCCTTACGCAAATCCACAAAAGCCATGAATAGAGGCTGATCGAATGCTACAGACTTAGAGATGACCTGGCGTATGGTGAACAGAGCATCAGTGAGGCCCCTCCCCTTCCTAAAAGCAGACTGGTTATCAAGCAGTTGTGCATCGATATGAGAACTGATCTTAGCCAAAATGACCAAGACATACACCTTCCCCGGTATACTTAGCAAGCTTATCCCCCTATAGCTATCTCTCACTTTGCGCTCTCCTTTGCCTTTATACAGTGCCACCAACAGTGCACGTTTCCACTCCACTGGCGCTTTCCCTGACTCCCACACCGCCACAATGACCCTGTGCAACCATTTCAGCATGGTCCCACTGAGCTTTAGCATAGGCGCTGCGATACCATCAACCCCAGGAGCTGTGATGCATGCATGTGATGTGATGCATGCGTCGTTGAAAAAGACACTAACTTGCTTTTGGGGTCCTACTGTTGCAGAGTTCCTCCACCAAGCTCGCCACCTTTGCATGAAGCTCAAGTCCCAACCCCATGCTTTTGAGACCGTCTTCCTTGACCTCATCACCACGTGGGCTCAATACCAGAACACGACTGCAGCCATCTCCGGCGGTATTCATCCCACATGGTCCATCCTGATTGCTCCCATCCTAGTAACCCTGCTGCAACCCACTAGACTCGCGCCTGCTGTTTTGGGTGAGCTAGACTACAGCAGCGTTGCAAGTGGCCTTGCAAGTTCTGGAGCCACGCTTGTCATTGCCTCCGGTTTTGCTCTCGGTGCATTCCCACTGCTGTGTAGCACCCGCCCCCTGGACAGCTTGCAAGTAGGCTTGCACGACTGGCTTGCTCCCCGGTGGCACCCGCAGTACCAGCTGATGGATGCTTTCAGCAGCAGCAACTTCCGCTGGTTCTTATGGAACAGCTTCGCGTCAGTGGCAGCCCGTGTGCATGAGTTAACAGCAGGCGTGTCCCCAGCCTGCAGGTGCACAGTGCCTGACATAGCATCCGAGGGCAGCATGGGGTACTGGGGCCCGCTCTGGGAAGTGGACGGCTCTTTAGAAGTGCTGGACACCTTGCTGGACAACATATGGTGGGGGTTACGTGGCTGCTACCTTGTCCTTCCTGGTGAGAAGGTAATTAACCACCTACTGGAGTATCATAAGGTGGTGATGGAGTGCGATCAGTGGGAGGGGATTCCCAGCAGCAGCAGCAGCAGCCAGATCCCAGGACTGGGGCCTGGGTGTTTCTGGTTTAGGAATGGGATTGCTCGTCCTGTGCAGCATGTGACATTGCAGCAGTTGCAGCTGGTGGTTAACATGCTGCTGCTGCTGTGGCCAAAGGGTCTCGAACGGACTGAACCAGCCACAGCAGCAGAAGGTGGGGAAAGCAGAGAAGCAGCAGCAGAGGTGGCAGGCATAGCAAGTCCAGCAGCAACAGCAGCAGTAGGAGCCTCGGCACCCACATCACAGTCAGCAACAGCAGCAGGAGCCTTAGCACGCACGCCACAGCCAGCAGCAGCAGCAGCAGGAGCCTCAAAACACGCATCACAGCCTCTAGCAGCAGCAGGAGGAGCATCAGCATGCAAGCCACAGCCAGTCACAGCAGCAGCGGGGGCTGTAGGGGGTAGCACAGGTGTGCCACCAGCTATTGCTACTTCCTGTTATGGTAGCAGTGGGATAGGTGCCTCAGGAGGTGGTTTGCCACAGTTTTTCAGCAAGGAATCCTGCACAGGCAATCTGCTGCTCCTGGCTGCAATGCTGCAGCAGGCTCCAGTTGAGGCCAAGCAGCAGCTGATGAGGGCAGAGGAAGGAAAACTGCTGCTGCAGCTGCTGTACCGGGTGCTTCAAGACCAAGGGGATATCATGGCTGAGAGACCTGTGAAGGTTCAGACCTTCTTAGTGAAGGGGGTTGTGGAGATGATGGTTACCAAGGGTTGGCAAAACCTTCTAGAAGCAGCCGCTGGAGGGGTCTTATCCCATGCTGCTCCCATCAGCCTGCTGGATCTGGTGCTCATGGTGCTGCAGAGTTTGCTGTTTGAGGGGAACCCATGGGAATATGAAGGTCTGAAGGGGCGGCCACAGATGCTGGGGATGGAGATGAGTGATGGTAAGTAACAGGGGCCGCACATCTAGGCTATAAGCAGGGGCATGACATGCAATCGGTGGGTGTAAGAGAGCTTTTCAGTGCTGTCCCTGCATGTAAGCAGGGCTTCACTGAGTGCTTGATTGGGGAACGTATCAGGAGTATAAGTTGCTCAAAGGTCCTGAACCCTCGTGCATGGAAACTGGTTATGTTAGTGCAAGGGGCTATGCTGGTGGATGGTGGTAACACATTGGTTTGGGCACTTGGCTTTACACATCGCAAGTCATCATTTGAAAAGGTACTTGTCAGTATTGCTTGTGCAGGGTTTGTTAAGCCATGGTTGGGCTTCTTCAAGGGCTGCAGGGATAGGGTTGGCTAGGCACTTTAGCATGCAGCAGTAGTGCATGCAACATAAGAGCATGCATGTGCTTATGTATGTCAGGTCCGTCGGCTCCTTTACCCATCATTGCTGAGGTTTTAGACGGTAAAGCAAACATGGTCCTCGTTTGCATGAAGATGAGCATGTTAGGGAACTATTTAAACAGCAATTCCAATGGTGGTTAGATAACCACCTGCTTATCTAATCACCGTTTCTGCATCAACCAACTTTGATGTTCCACGACCACGAGATCTGCCACGACCACGACCATGAGACCTGCCTCTGTCAACGCATGTGCCTCTTGCCATGTTCTGACCTAGCAGCCCTTTGCAGTTGCCACACCTTGAAAGTGTTATGGAGGGATATGGGGTCGTAGCATCACTTTATCGTTGCATCATCGCAGCAGCAGGTATCTACGTACTAGCATCAAGCCAAAGCATTGTTACATCTACGCTCGCTCCACCATGAGCGGTGTACAGTTAAGGAAGTAGGCTTACTACAGTGAGGGCACCCGCCTCCTGAACACGACCAATATGTCCTGGCTCTTCATATCACCACCTCCATCCCATCCACCTCACTTTTCAATTCCTACACCATGTCCTCCCAGAAGGGGTGGCCTCGCCTGCCCTACCCTTCTCCACGCTTCTGTGTCCTCCTAGCTCCCCCGCCCTGATCCCTTTCATCCCCCCCAACCCCCCACCCTAGGCTCACCCCCCCACCCAGATTGAGATGCCCCTCCACCGGGGCCCTGTTTTCAGACGGATTGACCTGTTTCTTCCTGATACTTTCCTGTCGTGCTTTCCAAATTTCATGGAGACTTTGAATGGCGTGCCTTTGCAGTTTGTGTATGCAGCTTCGTAATAGGTTCCCTTTCACTCCGAGGGACTCCAACTGCCTCACCGTAGCTTCTGCATACACCGCTCCTGCAACTCCCAGGATGATGGGCTTCCTTTCTATAACGGCTGAGGGGTGCCGTTGTCGCAGTATCTCATATAAACTCTCATGCTGTTGATATGGATCTTGGTATGTCCTGCTGGGATCAGTGTCCCTTGTGTATTTGACTTCAATAAGCGTAATTTGAGCCTGAGATGTCATCCATTGACCCTCCGGGGTCCTCTTAACCGACTTGCGTCGATATAGGACAATGTCGGGCCGAGAGCCGGCTGCTTTCAACTGTGCTTTGGACAGCAGATCGGACGGGATGTTACCGACTGTCTTGTGCAGGTGCGCTGCACCTGAACGCGCCCATTTGGCAGCGTTGCCACCGTCATTGTAAACAATGCTATCAGCCCCGCGGTCGCCACTCGCGATAGCCTTGGTGATGATGCGCACTGCTGTGTTGTGTTTGTCTTGCACCATGGGCATGATTCCGGGGCACCACGCGACTGCATGGTGTCCACTATCTGGATGCTTGTTGCAGCAGGGGCATATGTCACTCTTCCTTTTCTTGTACCTTTTGAGATTTTTTGCTGTGGGAAGCTGGCCTGTCAGATATTTTATCCGTGTGTTTTTCATTCCTTCTGTCACCCCTGCAATGGTCGTCCAACTGTCAATGTATGGCCTGGCCATGTCTGGCAGCGTTCTTTTCATGGCTTGATAATAAATTGTATCGGTCTTGGCTGTCCCAAGTCTCAGCTCTTTTACTTGAACTCTGTTGGTGAGAGCATCTTCCAAGTTCTCCACATGCTGCCATCTCTCTCTCAGGCCATTAGCGCTGTTTTCATCCTCCTCCCAAACTTTCTGCATAGGCCACGCTTGGTAGGGCCTGTGGTTACTCTCAACGTGAGACATGTCCATGTCTGCTCGCCCGGTACTTGCCACAGTTGTAGCAATGTCGTCTGCAAATTCATTGCCGGGGATGCCTGCATGCCCCCGGACCTTGATCAGCTGCACCTCTCCCTCCAATGTCATGATTGCTGTTTTTATCGATTCAAGCAGATGTTTGTGTCGGTGATACCGGACCTGAGCTGGGTAGTACATAACAGCTCGAATTGCATGCACTGAATTGACACTGTCTGTCATGATGCTGGAGTATCCTTGCTGCAGGGCACCAAGGATACCCACCAATTCTGCGCGGTATGGGGTATTGTGCCTTGTTGGTGCTGTTGATTGGATCCCTATGCACTGCCCTTCCTCAGTGTCTATCTGTCTTTGCTGGGACGTAAATGCCGGACCCAAGTTGGACCGTCTGTCTGCCGTTTGGCCCAATGTCTGTCTTACGTTGGCTGCCATCGGTGTACACCATGCTTCGCCAGTCATGCTTTAGTGGGATGAGCTGGTTCAGCTGGAGCTGTTCCGAGGCTGTCTTCAAGTGATCAGCCAAGCTGTTGTTCAGGGTGAGGGCTGCTGTGCTTGCATCACTGGGGCAAGCCAGCACCTTGGCTGGTGGCCTGTATATAGTGGTGTCCATCTCTTCTTCGTTTTCAGAGTCCTCTCCTGTGCTTGACTCCGCACTGGGGCCTTCAGGCCAGTGATGACCTAGTCTTGCCCAGGTGAGCAGTTCACTTGGGTGGGCATGCTCATTAACTGCTTGAATTAATTTTTGCTTGAGCTCTTTAGCCATGCCCACTGCATCCCCATTGGTCAAAGTCTCAAACCCTCTTTTGTTGCCCACAAGAAGGATATTTATGTCCCATTTTGGATGGCCTGTGTCCTCGGGTGGTCGTCGCTTGTGGCTGCTGGATAAACTTGAAGCTACGCCTTGGGATAGTGGCCAGTACTTTACATGTTTGGGGCATTTTGTGAACCCATTTCATGTACGCCGTGTTGCTGCCAAGCCAAAGCACCTTCACCAACGTGCCAAGGCTAGCGCAGGGCTATTATGCCACAAGGCAGGGGCACACAAGCACAGCGGAAGGCAAGAGACAGGCGGTTGAAGCTAACTGCCGGCTCCGCAACCACCTAGTGGCCCTGCTCACCCAGGACGCAGCCTAGGCACAACAGGCTCACAAAGTGTTATGTTGTGTCACCCGAGATTGCATCTCCCCACCATAGGTTGCCGCATGTAACACAGTTTTGTCCCAGCAGACCAACGCGGAGTGTCAAGGTCAAGGCCCTGCAAACTATCAGTATTGCCAGCTTGATCTTACGCCTGGTCCTGCTTTGATTTGTGCTCCGTGCAGTGTTCTGTACCTCCATGGTGCCTGTGGCTTGCATCCCCCTCTCTCTGCTGCGGCCTATCCCATCAGTACCCACAATGCCGCTGATGTATGTCCTGCTGGAGATGTGTTTGCGGCGTAACAGCAGCAGCGACAGCAGCACAAGCAGCAGCAGCAGCAGCACAAGCAGCAGCAGCAGCAGCAGAGCTTGTTCCCTTAGTGCTCATCAGCAGGTACTTTAACATGCTGGAGACAGTCACAGCACCAGACAGGTGCAGCAGCATAATCGCAGCAGGTCCCACCTGGCCTGTTGTTCTCCCCCTGGTTGGCGCCTTAGTCAGCAGCAGCAAAGTGTTCGGCAGCAGCAGCTGGGACATGGCTTCATTAGCAGCAGCTTACAGCCTCTTGGAGAGGGTTGTGGGTCAGACACTGGCCCTGACTTTTGCTTGGAGGGAGTTGATTGCTGCCAACAGTAGTCGTCCCACGCTGTTGCTTCCGTTGGCAGAAGCGGACAAGCTGCATCCTTCAGAGGGGTGTGAGGAGAGGCTTGCACTCAGGAGCGTGTGCTTTGCGCTGCTGACATGCGTCATTCGCATGTTGAGAGTACTGATGGATTTGAGCTGGTTGGCAGGACTCATAGCTCAGCAGCTTTTATGCTGGGAGGAGATAAAGGAGGAGTTTGATAGCTGGAAGACGGGGGCTGCAGCAGGGACCAAGGGAGGGTGTACAGATGAAAGCAAGGCAGCTCGAGGTTATGATGCAGCAGTCTTCGAGTGGTATGTGGACCAGGGTCAGCGGGTTGGTTCGTCTGCTACATTCAGGGGAGGGCAATCGGGAGTGCCTAGCGCAGACACGCGTATGTGTGAGAAGTTTGCAGTGGAGACTGTGGAGCTCATGTTGGCGCGCTTTGGGTATCATAGGGTGATTTCTTGGGGCCAAGCCTTGCATCCTTGGCCTGGGGTTGAGGGAGGTGGAGTGCCCAATTACGATCGTATCCTCGGCATGATCATCAGCAGGCTCAGGTTAGCGCCTCAAGCAGGCGAGCGCCAGCGCAGCTGCGACTACTTGGAGCTGTACAAATTGGCAATCCTAATTGCTGATCAGCTGCTGCCGGTTGTGCTGCAGCCGCTTGTGCCGACAGATGATCCGACCCCCAGTGAGCTACTAAGAGAGCAAGTTTGTCGGTTAGGGCGCGCCCCGCTTGCTGATGGTAAGGGGCCTTCATTGGAGTATCATAAGCACGTGAGGTGGTTGGCTCTTTTTTCTTTTGCATGCTGTCCTGCCCGTGGCTGCTGCAACAACCCTGGGTGCTTGAACCTGGGTGGTGTGAGTGAGATGGGGTTGGTGGTGGGGAGGGAGGGGGCCAAGGGGGTGTGCAGTGGCTGCAGGGAGGTGTGCTACTGCAGCAGGGCGTGTCAAGAACAGGCGTGGGCACAGACACACAAGGGTTGGTGCTCACAGTATGCTAAATGAGCAGGGTTGGCATGACAAAGCAAAATGAGCAAAAATGGTTTCTTGCCATACCAATCCTGCCCTGTTGGCCAGTCTGTAGCATCTTTAAGGCACGAATGAACCTGTGCACTTCAGTTTGCCTTCTGGCTGGGCTAATGATATAGAAGCTGTGCAGCTGTGGATTTAGTCCCCCCTTCTCTGCGTAGTTCTCTCTCTTTCTGTGGCTGTGGATGTGGCTGCCAGGATGGCAAATTGGAACATTACAGGGTTCTTAGCCCTTGCTGTTTGTCCACTGTATCAGAAGGTCGACATACTTAGATGGTGGCCGTGCCTCAAGGTGTGAATGTCTGCAGCGAGCAAATGTTAGGTCGATTGGCAGGGTTGTGAGCGCATGTGACTGCGGCGATGGCAGCGGTTTCTCAAATGCTGTTGTATGAAGCTGGCATGTATGATCGGGTCGACCACACATGGGAAGTGTACCTAATTCTGTGGTCAAGTTTTGGTGTATTTGGCTTTATGAGCCTTCATTGGCTCCCAAGGAATGTCCTTCTGGGCTGGTCGGTAATATGGTAATCTGAATTTTTTTTCAAACGCAACATTCAAACCGTGATCTCGGCATGCCGACTACACATACATGGGGATGACTAGATAGGCATGGCAGCTTGCAGGTAGGCTGTGCCGGCGTCGAGCGGTAGGATACATTCCGACTGTCACAGGATAGGCTCAGCCGTTCTCCCTGAAGTACCGCTGGGTCTTCTGGCTTGGTTTGTTGTTTCCTGCCAGTAGTTGAACTGGTCACCGCACTCAGGACAAGTCCAAACTGGGCTGGCCTGACAGGGATCAAAGGTGGGCTGGTGGCAGTAAGTGTGCGACTTGGCAGAAACTTGCACTGCTAGGACTCTTGAGACGGGGCAGGTTCGGAATATAATGTTGTCGGTAATGAGTAGAAACCGAATTGCTGATTCATGAAGCCATTACACTGGCAGCCATTGTGATAGTTGGCAGGCCCATTGTGATAATTGGCAGGCCCATGCATTTGACGGGCGGTGCGGCAGCAAGGCAGAGCAAGGCAGCAATGACTAATCTACTGAACAGTGATCGGTATAGGTGACCAATATATGATATTCATACTGCAATCAATCCAGCATTTCGTGATGGGCCCAAACTAACCTGGAGGCTTGGGCCGAAGGCAGCAGTACTCCTATCTCAACTATAAGAGACACTCAGCGTGGCACAAAGCTCAGGACACCTGTATTGTTTCTGGTTCCAGCTTTTCAAATCATGAAGTATACAAAGTCTGAACCAGACCCTTCTAGCTGACATCCAGGTATGACCGATCAAACATACCATCGATGGATCTAAAGACACTGGATACCAGACCACCAACCAGGAGTAAAGTCCAATTATGTATACAAAAGGGAAACATGATCGGGTACATGCACCACTCTTTATACTACCACTCATCACTGACTCCTGCTACAATCAACCCCCCTCTTCCGGCTATTGTCTGAGCTTGCACCAGTCACTGACACTGCCGTCCCGCTGCATGCTCTGCAGTACCATACGGCAGTACAAGCCCAAGGCCCAGATAAGGAAGATGTTCCTGCAAGCAGAAGGATGCATGATCCACACTGAGCAACAAATTCACTGCTTACGAAAGTGCTACTTATGCTCAATCATTATGTGGCAGTGGCTTTTAGGACGGGCAAGCTTACTTCGCATGTGGAAACACAGATTAGGCTCATTATTCACCAGCTGTGTTTCACTCAGTCGGTTGTCCTTTCAGCACAGGTGCAGGCGGTCACTTGAAAACAAAGCAGCGGCTAAGGAAACCCTCTTGCACTACCATCTGATCATCCGGAACCGCAGCTGAATGCCTCGCTGATTCTGTCTAATCCCGGCTGTGTAATCTTCCTCTGATTGTATAAATTGAGCTAGCGAGCTCCAAACCTGGTACCTGCCCGTGCCTAGTACATGTACCTTATGACTCATGACAATGTTGAACAGGTCTCCATCTAGTCACGTTGGAGCAGCCAAATGGGTTGGTTAAAGACTCACTTGTAGTTTGCGTACGTGATCATGCAGTTGCGGTTGAACACTCCACTGATGTGCTGCTGCAGCCAGTCACCACTGGGAAGCTGAGCAGACATGAGGTAGCGTGTCCCAGCATGCAGGGTTTTAGCGTCTCTGAGGTGCTACCCTGCTGCCAACAACCCCAGCACGGCCCAGGCTGTGTTCACCACATGACTGCTGCCCTCTAGCTGACTGTACACATGGACTAACAACAGCAGCAGCAGCAGCAGCAGCATGAATCAATCCAGCAGGACAGGAGCCCACAATGATGCATTTGCCAAGCCATTGATATCAGAACTGCCACTTAGAATTACTGCCCGGACGTGTATGAAAATGGCTAATCCACCTCTTGTCCTGATTCCTTGTGAGGAGTTAGGGTTTAGGGTTTAGAACCCTAGGGTTTAGGGTTTACACTCTAAACTAGTGAGGCTGCATGGTGCAATTGTTGAAATACAAAGCAAAAATGTGCAAATTGCTATAGGAGCAATCTCCTGTTTGTAGACAGTTGGGCGCATGTACCAACATTCTTCACAAATTCAACTGCATTCTTGAGAAGTCCCTGATTCACTTCTAGTACCATTTTCATGCCCAGCTCAAAGCCCATAAGCAATCTTTAATCCGTATTGGGCCACCTATGCCCAGATATGGCAAGACACCCTTGGTCCAAACGCTTTAAGAAAATGAGCTTGAGGCTATAGATGGAATTCAACTCCCATAAAGTCCCGTGGGCCCAAACCTGCACTTAGATGGCTGCACGAGGCATGTGCTACTGCTCAGAGAATAGTATTTTCTTAGCATGAGCATGCCCACTATGATCTACACGATGGATTATCCCACCTCCCGAACGAGCTCCCTCAATCACTTCCTTGCCAGCCTCAACTCCACCCCCCTCCCCATCCCTAAACCTTATACCCTAAGCCTAGACCCAAACCCAAAACCCTACCTTGTTCTGACAGCCCAGGTAGCTCTCCCCAACCCTGCATTTAACATCTGTTTGCTTACTGTTTGCTGACAATGAACTGTACTGCCCGGTATAGTGCTGGGTCATTGTCCAGTGTACTGCCTGCTGCTGCCAGCTGTGTTGCCATGTTGTCATCCCAAACTATGTTGTCATGCCATAGGTGAAGCACACAGCCCAGCACTCATACCTGCAGGAACACATACTTTCAGCAGCACGCGAGCATTTCACTACGTGACAAAATTTCGTTCCCATGTTGTTGCCCATAAAACTTTGCACCTCCAGTGCAAGCTGCGTCAGCGGCCATGTTTTCGTATAGACCCAGTAAGCACCTATGTAAGCCTGCTATCAAACAAGTTCCACCTGGGGGCTGCATTGCATAGGGGGGCAATCCTTCAATTTGACGGCCAAGAGGGCCCCAAGCAGCAACCCAAGCAGATGCATTCAGGACATGTTCCATTTACAACCAGGCTATTGCAAGCCTTGAGCCTTACACCAGAAGGCTTGTACACAAGGCCTGAACATGCATGTTAGTGGGTGTACCTGGGCTGGAAGCTTTGTCAAAGCAGAGCACTCTGTCCGCAAAAAATAAGCCTACATCCCAGCATGCTGCGTAACAGCAGCACAGTGTGGAATCGGCCCTGCTGCCTGGGCGTCCCACCAACTCACCCAGTGTCACCCTTACCGGGGCACTCTCTGGAAAACGCACACAGAGGGCAGCATGGACAGGGGTCAAAGCAGCCTGCTGCATGGAAAAAGCACAGCAAAGGTTGCTGTCCAAATCTGGCCTCACAGCTGCTCCTTCTGTGCACGAGCCAATCCACCCTGGGGGTCCCATAGCCTGCGCTCATAGCATACGTAAACCTCTCTCCACAGGCCTCTATTTGAATGACACGTGCGACTGATTGGCAGCTTTGTTATATTCCAGACTACAACATACGTGGAGCCTGAACGCTTTGGGGTATGTTTTTGGGAACGAAATTATGTAACGTAGTGATAGTGCTGAACAGGAACAACTGAACCTTCACTTTGTGATACGATCGGTCACCGGCAGGGCTTCATTAAAAAAGACACCATGCGGTACATCCAGACTTTGTGAGTAATATCAAGCAGCAGCAGTACTGACCTGCCCTGCTACAGCTTGATACCTGCTTATCCCTTCTTACACCCGCTTAACATCTGCTAAACCCAATACCATAAACCCAAGCCCTAAGCAGAGGCAAAATGCCTCTTACAGGGCGCTGGAGCCTCACATCCACATTTAGCTTTTGCAGCTCCAAACAGGGCCAGCATATCTTTTCTGAGCTGAAAGAGAGATGTAGTGACCTTGACATGTTAGTAAAGGACAGGAGCAGAGTTCCAAATGCTCTATAAGCGGGCAGGACACGGTACAAGATTGACCTTACGCGCAAATGGTGTGGAGGATGTCAACTAGGTGGGTTCGGAAGCAAGCATCGATGCGATACTTCAGACCATGCCCCACATAGTCCAGACCACTCGAAACCAATGCAACCCAAAGTCTGGGATGAGCCAAAGCGTCCGTCCGTAGATGCTTTCTCCCAATTTTACCTGGCTGTATGCACTTACCTCCAGGTGCATACATGTCCGCAATCATTGCAAGGAGCAGAACAGCCGCTGCTAGCACCATTCTACCATGCCAGTTGCATCAGCCAACTGTTAATCACTGCACTCTATCTATAACCCTGGCTTCAACACCCCCAAATGTTGCAACAGCAGGTGGGTAAGGTTTGGAAACAGTAGTTTACAAACCTGATGGATTTGAGATTGGAAGGAGGAGAGAGGCGATATGGAGGCATGCATCTCCGCACAACAGTCAACACCCATTCGTGACCGGATCCGACTGGAAGCTGAACAGTCGAGAAAGATCTGCCTGAGGCATGCCGGGCAGATAGCTTCGGCTATTTACCAGAAGGTCATGCCTTGTAGATCCTAAGTTGATCAAACAAGAAGAGCATCATGCTTACATGCCGCCTCAGGCATGTCACCTGTCAAATGCTAGCAGAAAGGACAGATGGTTGCGTTACATCTTGAGTTGTATGCGACAGTCTGCGCGATGGTGACCGTGGGGTCACGCGAGGGTGCAAGGCGCCCTCGAAGACTGCTCTGTCAAGCCTGCGATGTCCCCTCAACAGCCAGGACACGAGTTAAGTGGGAGGAGCCAGCACAGCGTGACCCCAGATCGGAGGTTCGCGAACCTTCTTCAGAAAGGACTCGGTAAGTCTTGGGCTGCCAGGCGCCTTTATTAAGGTGCATAAAGCTCTGCAAAAGACCGCAGCACGGGGAATCAAAAGTGACGGAACAGCAGCGAGGGTTCCACCCGCGCATCCGCTGACCGATCAGACCTCCCGTTGCTCCCGTTGCTCCTTTGTGGCACGCACTCTTAACAGCCATGCCGAAGTGGATGGCTGGCACCACGCGCAAAGGGCTACCTAGCCATCACTAGGCCGTCCCACTTCAGTCACTAACTATTGTCCCTCTTCACATTCTCCTTTTCTTTCCACGGCCACCCCTAACACTGCCACGTATGATCGTGTATGCACGCCTGAGGGAACTGCAAAAGACACGAACATAGCATGAGGGGGTGAATAATATGCCAGCAGGGACCCTATACCTGAACCACTGAGCGTAGCTGCACTGTCCTGCACCTACCTCTGCCTCCACTGTGAGATGAACCCATACATTCCTCAAGCATGAGATGACATCAGGGGTACCCTTGTCTTCAAGTGACGACTTAATGCTGGCAAGCTCTACAGACCCAAGGTGATGCACACTCCCGGGCAAGTAAGTGCACGCAGTTGACTGTAGAGCTCCTTTCCACAGCATATATTGGGAGAAAGCGCAGCACGCAATGTTACACAGTAAGGGCATTGTTATGTCCACGGCAGCCCCACTCTGCCATCATGGTGCCATAGCAATAGGCAATCTATATATACAGGACAGTCCAGAAAGAGCAGATGCATTTATGCTCTGCTGCAAGGCCATGCCTAAGGATTGCACATTGCCATTGTAACAAGGCGGGATGGGGGGGCTATAAGCAATTATGGACTGACATGGTCAGTTGCCAAGTGTTAGCCAGGACTGTCAACTGCATGGTGGAGGCACCGCCCGCCCCCACTGAAGGCAGTCTGCAGAATGTTGTTTTTATTCACTTGAGCAAATGTGTGGTCCTCAATTGTAATACGTTGACAAACAATCAGCAGGCTAGCCATAAAAGAATCTGACGTCTACTTCCTGAGCCGTACAGCACCAGCAAGCGTGCCACATGCACATCGCCTTGGTCCTGTCACAACAACAAGCAGGAATCAGATTGGCATGCCTCGCGTTGGTGCTAGCGAAACTTGAGAGCCCAGGTGATGCACGTTATATACATACACCTAAGGACAAAGGCATGAGTACAGGCATATGCTCATCATGAGGATAGCAAAAAGGATGCCAATCCCCTTCAGAGGGAAGGTAACTAGACTTGCACATTTTGTGGGCGCCAAGCGTGCTATGCACAAGCCCAAGGCAAGTCAGACTGTCTAGAAAGTCTCGAGCATTGTCTCTTAGCATAATGCCCCGATGATGGCAGGTCCCTTGCCATGGGGTACCAGGCAGCATGCATGAGAAGGACAGAAGCATGAGGTGCATGCTAGCTGGTTCACCCAACATAGATATGTTAATCAACACCTCTCCAGCTACACCCTGTGCAAGGCATCTCACTGCAACTCTCAGCTTTTGTGTTATGCATTTATAGCTGTCACTCTCCTCCCAAGCATGATATGTTGTGGATGTTATAAGGGGATGCTTATCGCATGCATGGCGTGGCCCTGAGATACCCAGCAATCAGGACATATGCTGCCACATCAGGCCGTGCATGTAAGACTCTCAAAACCTCATCAGACGGGACAATCATGAACCCATGGTTTTTCGGCAATTGCTCCCATGAATCATGCCTTCCCCTTTGGTACCCACATCTGGGATTCAAGACAGCAAGCGCCTCCGTCATGGCACAGCATTGGATGCAATGAGCACCAACATAACTGGGATTTCAAAGACCTGCATGTATAGTACGTAATCGAAGTGCCACCGGCCTCTACTACTTTACTGTCTAATGGCTTGTTTCAAGATGCATGGTGACTAAGAACACTGCAGCAAATCGGAGTGAAGCAGATAGTCCTGCCATGGGCTACAACCTTCCCGATGCCATGCAGAGCTAACACCATTGGCATATACAATCCCATGATACATGTTGCGCGGAAAGAATGCTGATATGCTGTAAGTTCATGTGCGGTGGGGGTTAACATAGCTTTATCCAAGGACATGGACATGGGGAGATGAAGCAGTACTGCCAACATGGAAGGGCCGCTTACATATCAATATCCGTTCCTGTCGCGAGTGCCTGGGTCAATGACTAATGCAAGCTAAAGCTTGTACACTGTAAGGCCATCACTCTATCCAAGCCCTCTACGAGATGGTCTGTCCAGAATAAAAAAAAATTAAAAAAATTAAAAAATAACGGCACCCCAGTAGATGACACCGCTGTCTGGGACATCTGGCACGAGCCCGAACCAAAAGCAGGCAAGCAGCCCCCAGTACTCATTCCGTCCGAGTAGCTCGGGAGTAAATAGTGCAGGAAACGCACAGGGGCCGTGTTAGGGGTGGCCGTCTCCCTATTGGGAGCTCTATATTGGGGGAATATTTATTCCTTATTTTAGTGTGCGAAACTGCCACATAAGCTCAGATATGGCAGGGTTTAAGGCACTACTAAACCCTAACTGGACTGGGCTAGTCAAAGGCTAAACTGTCACTGCGGTGACTCTGGCAGTTTTGCACACTATCCAGGCCAAATTTATAAGAGGGCTATGATGAAGGCAAAACCCATCAACATGCACTTCTGTGCAAAACCCTAGATGGGAAAAGGCATGCCGATCTGAGCCTCTCTCCTTATATATCTCAAATGGGTAAGGTTTGGAAACAGTAGTTTACAAACCTGATGGATTTGAGATTGGAAGGAGGAGAGAGGCGATATGGAGGCATGCATCTCCGCACAACAGTCAACACCCATTCGTGACCGGATCCGACTGGAAGCTGAACAGTCGAGAAAGATATGCCTGAAGCGGTTTCTCAAATGCTGTTGTATGAAGCTGGCATGTATGATCGGGTCGACCACACATGGGAAGTGTACCTAATTCTGTGGTCAAGTTTTGGTGTATTTGGCTTTATGAGCCTTCATTGGCTCCCAAGGAATGTCCTTCTGGGCTGGTCGGTAATATGGTAATCTGATTTTTTTTTCAAACGCAACATTCAAACCGTGATCTCAGCATGCCGACTACACATACATGGGGATGACTAGATAGGCTGGCAGCTTGCAGGTAGGCTGTGCCGGCGTCGAGCGGTAGGATACATTCCGACTGTCACAGGATAGACTCAGCCGTTCTCCCTGAAGTACCGCTGGGTCTTCTGGCTTGGTTTGTTGTTTCCTGCCAGTAGTTGAACTGGTCACCGCACTCAGGACAAGTCCAAACTGGGCTGGCCTGACAGGGATCAAAGGTGGGCTGGTGGCAGTAAGTGTGCGACTTGGCAGAAACTTGCACTGCTAGGACTCTTGAGACGGGGCAGGTTCGGAATATAATGTTGTCGGTAATGAGTAGAAACCGAATTGCTGATTCATGAAGCCATTACACTGGCAGCCATTGTGATAGTTGGCAGGCCCATTGTGATTTGAGCATTGCTGAGAATCCATAAAAGCTAACGTTTTGGCGTTGCTGACTTTTGAGGCAAGCCAAAGGGAGGCAAGTAATACGGTGTCATAGCAGGATGAGCTTTGACCAGGCACTAAGGTATGGAAAATGCGGATGCCTGCTTTGTGCAGGCATCTGTGCCACTGAAAAGAAAAGAAAAGAAAGAGGACGCGAGGTCATGGGAATACCTGCGTAATGTTAAGGAACTAGGGGGCATTGCCGAAGCGTACCGCCCTTGACCAGAGCCACCGTGAAACTTTTGTATCCCCCTTGGGGCCTAGTTTCCCCTCCACGGGTAAATGTGGAGTGCCTCTTTCCCGTCCGTACCACTCCCACCAGTGCTTCCAACTCTCGTTGGCGACCAGGGGCCTTGTAAACCTACCGAATTTCAGGTGGGTACGTTGTTCATCAAGGAAGCCGTACTTGGAATCACCCAAAGTACGTGGTAGACTCCTCGGTTGCGCATCCATGCTACCATCGCTACCAGTGTTGTTTCGGCAACTGGCATCCCCGCTAACACATCATTTGCACAATGAGTGTATCTGGACAGGGATCGGACTTGTCCAAGAAACTCAAATTGTCATAAGTGGGACTTGAACCCGCGCGCCAAGTATGAAAGACCTTCCCGCGGGCCTTTTATCTCTTTTTAAAGTTTGGCCCTAGGTGGGGTTCGAACCCACGCGCATTATTGAACCATCTAGAGACTGGCACTCTAGACCGCTCGGCCATTGCCGTTGCGCGGCTTTTGTGCCACTGAATTGCTGACAAAAGTACTGTATGATGCGTTGGGTGGAGGAGATTTGCAGGACAGGCACGTACGGGGAGCTCGCTTGATGGGAGAGGGGGGCCTGCAAAGGGAGAGAGGAGGAAGGGGGGGATGGGGACCCCAGCCCTATCTTATCAGGATCACACATGTGACGGAACTGGTGGTGAGATGCTGCGCTTAGAGGGATGGGCTTAGAGTAGCCATCAGGCCCATATGACGATAAGGTGGACCCTGGGTCGGACGCGTTCTTGCGCAGAAGCGTAGCAAGTTTTTGGGGCATAGCACGGAATGGCTGTGTTCTGCTGCCAATCCTATCGGCATGTAGGAGCAGTAGCATGAGTAAATTGTGAACGGTTGATAGCAGCTGTACGCCTTATTGCCGGGCACAGTAGTGTGGGTGCGCCCCATGTACAAAAGGATTGGGGTCATGGGTAACATTGTGAGTCAGTGGGTGGGTAGTGAAAAGAGACAGTACATGGGACTGCAATGGCTCGCCGCATATGAGCATTGCGGTTTGGTGCATGTTTGGTGGTCGTGGGCAACATACCGTAGACGGCCGCGCATCAATGCGTGGATAGGGGGGTCGGATAGATTGCAGTGTGGCTGCAAATGTTTTTTTTTACATTTACGCACATTGATTGGTGGCGTACAATTAAGGAATTAGAGCCTACTGGTGAGGGTACCCACAACCAGAGCACAAACTCAGTTATGGCTCACCACAAAGCCACCTCCAACCCCAATCAATCAATCAATCAAAACGCAAGACCAGCAATGCCAATGGCCAAACAAACCTAGGCCACAAACACAAGGCTCCTGATCACAATCACGAAGCCACACAACCGATGGTGGATTTGCCACACACAAGCTGAGGCTAGATGCAACGGCGTGCACACCAAGGGGAAACAAACACCACCACTAAAACCCAAAACCTGCTCCACTTCCATCACACATGGGTGGCGGGGAGGCAGCAGGATCAAGCACCACCCTAGTAGGGGCTGGAGGTGGCTCCCACCACCTAGGTACTGGTGAACCACCATCCTCCCAGCCACTGAAAGGCAGCACATAGCGCTCCACATGCTTATCAATAGCTTGCTTAGTGCGCCTTCTACACCTCACTAACCGTTGGCTTTCCCAAGGGTGCGTAAGATCCCACAACCTCTTCCTCCAAGCACTCTTAATCTGACATGAAGCCTCCCAGCTCCCCTCATCTTGACCAAGCACCTTCAGATCAGCACACACGCATTTCTCCCAGGTATGGCGAGGCCTACCCACTGGCCTCGTCATGTCACCATGTAATGAAGAGAACAACGCAATATGCGGCAACCTGCCCTCCTCCATGCGGCCCACATGCCCCAGCCACCTCAGCCTATTTGCTGTGATGTATGCTGACAAGGTGGCTACCCCACATGATTTCCTGATATGCTCATTGGTGTGCCGATCTGACAGCCTGACCCCCAGGATGCTCCTAAGGCAGCTAGAGTGCACCCGCTCAAGCTTTTGCGATTGCACTTTGGTCAGGGACCAACACTCACTCCCGAACAGCAGAATTGGCAACACATATGCCTTGTAACACTTCACCTTCGTAGCCAATGACAGATGCTTGGTACCCCACATCTTTTCAAACTGCTTAAACCTCCCCACAGCCTTACCCCTCCTGATATTCAACTCCACATCCAACCTGCCATCAGTCACAAGCACACTTCCCAAGTACTTGAACTGTGACACCTCTTTTACCACACCCTCACTGATAACCACCTCTGGTCCTTGCTGCACTGGCACATCCCCCTCCTTCCAATCCTTGTCAATGGACAGGATCTCAGTCTTGCTTGCATTGATGCGCAACCCAAGACTAGCAGCAACCTTGTCCATCACCAGCAGCATGACCACCAACTCCTCCCTGCTGGGACTTAGCAACACCATATCATCTGCATACAGCAGAACAGACAACAGCTCCACACACCCACCACTACCACACCCATCACGCTCAAGTTTCCCATCTGCATGATAGGCTAGCTTCACCCCACATCCCTCCGGCATCTGAGCCATTGCCTGCCGAACCACAAAGTCCATGTAGATGTTGAACAGCAAGGGAGCAATGACACATCCCTGCCGCACCCCGCCATGCACATCAAACCACTCAGACACCACACCACCCATCCTAACAGCAGCCTGTGTGCCAGTATGCAAGTCCATCAGCAACTCTATCAGCTTTGTGTGTACCCCGTACACATGCAGGATGCGCCATAGCGTGTCTCGCGGTACAGAATCATATGCCTTACGCAAATCCACAAAAGCCATGAATAGAGGCTGATCGAATGCTACAGACTTAGAGATGACCTGGCGTATGGTGAACAGAGCATCAGTGAGGCCCCTCCCCTTCCTAAAAGCAGACTGGTTATCAAGCAGTTGTGCATCGATATGAGAACTGATCTTAGCCAAAATGACCAAGACATACACCTTCCCCGGTATACTTAGCAAGCTTATCCCCCTATAGCTATCTCTCACTTTGCGCTCTCCTTTGCCTTTATACAGTGCCACCAACAGTGCACGTTTCCACTCCACTGGCGCTTTCCCTGACTCCCACACCGCCACAATGACCCTGTGCAACCATTTCAGCATGGTCCCACTGAGCTTTAGCATAGGCGCTGCGATACCATCAACCCCAGGAGCTGCCCCATTACGACAGGCAAAGACAGCTTCTTCAACCTCCTGCACAGTAGGTGGCTGAGCTGCTGCTTCACTCTGCTGGTTTGCACCTTGCCCTGCCTCCATCTTCTGCACTAACTCCTCAATGGTCTGCTGCATTTGCTGGTCGAGCTTGGCAGGGCAGTTGAGGACATCAGCAAAGTGCTCAGCAAAGCACTTCACCACCTCCTCCCTGCTTTGGAACAGCTGCTTGCCATCAGCACCCCCTAGCACAGCTGTAGGAGCAGCAGAGCTACTGCCCTGCTGCTCCTTGAAGATCCGCTGGACATGCTTGTGGAACACGGCTAGATTACCAGCTTTTAGAGCATGTTCCGCAAACAGCGCTTGCTGCTTGAAGTACCGCTCCTGATCCTTCTTAACCGCTCGCCTAGCAGCATTATTGGCCTCCCTGTAATCTGCCCTGGTAGCATCATTAGGAGAGGACAGCACCGCTGCATGTGCTGCATGTTTCCGCTCAATCTTCTGCAAGGTCGCATCGGATATAGCGAAATCTCGGCGCCGCTGCTGAGGCTTGAGGTTTAGACCAGCCTTATGGGCTGCTTGGCTGGCTGCCGCTGTTAGCTGTGTCCATTCGTCTTGTGCGCTCTGCAACTGAGCCCCTACCAGACGGCTGAACTGGTTAGACATTGCCAGCTCAAAGCACTGCTGAGTTGCTGCAGATTCCTGCAGCCGGCTGCAGTCATAGGGCCGTGCTGGCTGTCCCTTCGCACTGTGCTGCTTGGCCACTGACAAGCGGAGGCGCATCGTAAGCACCAGCATTCTATGATCAGAGCCACCTGTATCAAAGCTGCGAAAGACCCTGCAGTCTGTCACACTTGACATGAACCGCTTGGAGACAGCTATGTAATCGATGACCCTGAGCACATCCTGCTTGTTTCTATTAACCATCTTGTGAGTAGCAGTCCGGTAATTGCTGTGCTTGAAGAAGGTGTTGGCTAAGCGAAGGTTCAAGGCACCAGCCAGCTGCAAGAGTCGCTCACCATTCCCTGAAGGCTGCTGCTTCCCAAAGCCATGAGGCCCCATAACACCCCCATACGGTTCTGGATCAGTGCCAACCTGGGCGTTGAAGTCACCCAGAAGGACTAGCATGTCCCTGGAAGGCAGCGCTGCCAAGATAGCTTCCAACTGCAGGTAGAAAGCTTCCTTGACCTCCTCAGGGGTGGACTCGGTATCAGTCGGCGAATATGCTACCACGATTGAGGCGTTTATCCCACTGCTGATTCTCACACGGACTACCAGGATTCGCTCACTGACAGACACCTCCAACCCCACCACCCCACATTTCAGCGTCTACACCATGGCCTCTGGTTCCTTCTGGGCGTGCATGTACTGGAGATAACGACACAATGCACCCATGCCATGCACACATGCACAATGAACATGAACTACAGCACACACCAGCATATGCAGGTATACCCATGCCCCTTCTGAAATATGCCCACACATATACTGGCACAACATACATAATGAACAGTGCCCACCCTGGGCCAGTGGCTGCAAAGTGCCTTGGAACATTGCCTAGATATAGTGCTGCCTGCATGAAAGCTTTTTTGGAAGCCCGCTGCCCCAACCCTCAGGGCACCCTTGGCATTTTTGTTCATCCTTTTCGTTTCAAAAAGCGGCAGGACATACAGAAATGCCAAGAGATGTCATGCGACCAATGATTGGTTCTGTTGGATGAGAGGAGCAGGCGGGAGAACTTCTGTTGCTAAAAGCCACGACCGTTCGTTCACTGATCGGTGTGGTCCATGTTTGGGAATGGTGGGGGTCATGGGGAATGCATGCATAGTTTTCGATTGGTGGGTCTATTCTTGGCAGCATGTTCCTGTTTCAATGCGTGGACCAAGCCGGATGAGGCAATGGGGATGTGCTTGCAAGGGGCATGTAATTGATAATTATAGACAGGGCTTGTTTCATGAGCTAGAACGTGAGTGCTTGTTCTTGACATCGCAGTGGGTACTGGCCTGGGTTGGTTGGCCATTGGCATAGCTGGTCTTGCCCCGTGATTATTAATTGATTCATATATTGATTTCTCTTTTTCTTTGTATATTTATTGAATGAATAATTGATTGCATTGGATACATACGCAGATGATGCATGTCTTAGCTGCATGTCATCACCCTCTTGGATTAGACTGAACGCTCCAGTATTCATAATGTATTCGAGTGGTGAGTTGATTGTGCATCTGACTGGTTTTGGGGAAGTGCCAGGCGGCTTTGCCCTGAATCCGCATTTCAAGAGGCATAGGTCTCTGTGGCCGGATTGGTCTTCCCAGCTGCAGATCCATGGAGCTGATAGCTACTTGTAAGAAGTAACTGTTAAGGTCTCATAATGCCAAGCTTGCCCTTCACAAAGCAAAGGCAGCATCAGCTATCGATCACAGCCAAATCCAAGGTTCCAACTACACCATCTACTGGGACCACACCTACCCAGGGCATGCTCTGCTCAATGGTTACCCCTCCATCTTCAGCACAGTCCCAGAGTCACACCGGGTGACCCTTATCGTCACTGGCTACGAATGCCGTACTGTCAAGACCCTGGAAGCTGCTAAGGCCTTCCTTGCTGCAATCCCTGGTGTGGAAACTGTCATCATCCCCGAAAGCGCCAAAGAAGACCTCCACATGGGCATCCTGCGGTTCAAGAACCCTGATACGGCTGACTCGGCATTCTTCCACCTCGGAGACTCGGAATACATGACGGCTGATGGCAAGTACCAGCTATCATTCCGCCGCAAGTACCCAGAAGCAGTCCCCGTGGAGGTCAAGGACCTGCATACCATGTGGCTGCACACGCCGTCATTGATCAATCTCGGCAAATTCGCACGCTTCCGGCAGCTGCAGCAGAAGGTGGCAGACGACCTCAGCAAGCAGGACGCCACACGGCTGGAGATCATAGACATCAGAGTCCCAAACGCCTCCTCCCCGTACACTGGTGTCATACTAGTGGACTACGATAACATCGAGTACTTCACCGAGCAGAAAGTCATCAACACCAAGGCGGGTGAGCTGCTGTACCAAGTGCACGTGGGAGAACTCCCCCCTGAGGTGCAGCAGCTCATCCTTGGCCGCCGGGAGCCAGAACCCTACAGCATTGCCATGAGCAAGGTGCCCTTAACACTGACGGTTAACGCGGTTACCAGCGCCTTGCACAAACTTGCCCTGCTGAGCAACGCCAAGTTCCGCAGCATCCGGCTCATCCACGTGAATCGGCCGCAGGGCTACAAGGTGTACCAGCTGATTGTGGGGACTGAGGGAGAGTTCATCAGTGTGTTGGGCTACAACCGCCACAAGCAGGCTCGTATTGGTAACACCTTCATGCTCCTGTCCACAAGCAAGAGCAGCATTGTGGGTGAGTCCAACCCCCGAGACACCAACCTGGTAGCCAACGTCCAGAAGGCCTTGGCAGAGGGGGTTAGCTACAAGATGATCATGGAGGTAAACATGGTGCAGTTCATAAAAGGACACAATTGCAGTACGATACATGCATTTCCCAGCGTTGCAACTGCCCGGACAGCCCAACAGGGGTATGTGATGATGTCCCTTACTGACTATGAGTGCTACCAAAGCCATCACAGACCTGCAGCATGCCCTACTATTATTACCCATAGGAAGATGATGACATTGCCAGACTGTGCTGCTACCGTACAGTGCCCTGCATGCAAACTCCCACTCTTTGCCACCAGACCTGCGCTCCAGCAAACCTATAGGGCTCGATCCTGTCAAGATTTCAGATGCTCTATGACTATTGGCAGCAAAATGCCTGCTTGTGTGTCATGGGATGCCGCACTTACTGCTGAGTGTACCCCTCACATCAGTCAATCAGAATGCCTGGTCATTGCTGCTGCTAAAGAACATAGTTCCCATGGTGTTTTGCTGAGCTTAGAAGGTACAGGGGCTTATCATGAGCTTCCTATCTGCTGTCCACAATCTCCCACAATTCACTCACCATTCATCTCTTCCTTCACCATTCATGTTAGATATATCAACCAAATTCCCACAATTCCTCTGACTGAACTATGGCATCACATTCCCCTGCCCCCCTCCTGCCACCCATCAGAAGTGCCAGACCATACTGATTTGTACCATCAGCCACCCACCTTGCAGCAAGGAAGATCATCCAGCCACATGAACATTGCAGCCCTGAGCGAACTCTCCATGTGTGCATACACTGTGCCATGCTGCAGGGCGGTGACAAGCAAGACAAGCCTGCAGGAGCAGGCGCCTCAGCATCAGGAAGAAAGAGGGATGAGGATGGACAGGCCCTGCCAAAGAGTCGCCATGCAGCTACCTAAGGCTTCTCCTCTCAGGCAGCAGCAACTGCAGTCTATGCTAGCTCCAGCAGCACTACCACTGCAGTGGTCCCAGGGCTGCATAATAGGGTCCCGCATAGGTCAGGGAAGGTGCCAGCAATTAACCAGGATGTGTTATGATGATCTGCTCGCAGTTATCCTTAGGGGACGGATCCATAGACTGAGTGCGAAGGCAGACGGAGGGTTCCAAGGGGAGCAGGGCTACATGGCCACATTGTGCACTTGCTGTCAGCGAATCTGCTTGTACTATGGCGATATGTTAAGATGGCGTGAACCAGAAAGGGGTCCCAGCTCGCAGTCCTGTGAATCTCAGGGTAGAGCAGCGCCAGTAAGGGTCCCCGGAACGGTGCCAATTGCGAACTCAGGAGGAATTGCACCCAATGCACTCTCGCCGCGGCAGAGCAAAAATAAACTCTTGCACATAGAGAACGCGGCCACGTATAGCATAACCTACACGACAATACCGAGGACTCAGAGACCTCCGTTCTCACTAGTGTCCACGCACACCCAGGCCCTCACCAGACAAAGAAGACAAGCTACGCAGTCCAAAAGAGCCGCAGTTGCCTCTAGCAGCATGGCTTTCCGAAAAATACTCCCCAATAATGCCACCTTTGGGGAGCGGCTGCATGACATGAAGGGCTGTCCGCTCCTAGATGTGCAAATTTCCCGAACAGGGCTGAAAAATGCTGCCGCGTATACGACTGGCCTACACCCTTTCACTCCGGCTCTCCCACCGCAAACTGCCCTTGCTACGACAGGAGGCAGAAAGCTCAGTAACGACAGCACTCCTCAGAACTTTACCCTGCAGCATGCAGGTGGCCGGCCCAGTACAGTTGATTACGAGCAGCTCGCCCCCTCTGCTTTCCCGTCAGCCCAGGCACCCATTGCAGCCACAGTGCATAGTAACCCCAAGGCGGATTTCGCAGTTGATGGAACTCATGGGATACTCACTGATAGACTCTCAAACATACAACAGCAGGTTGGGGCACAGCCTCTCAGCTTCCGGAATGTCCAACAGGTCGAGCAGGCGACACAAGAACCTGATGCCAGCACCACCAGCAGCAGCAGCATACCGCTACCCGCTGATACCATCACAACCACCAGACAATCAGCCTCTGGCGTCAGGCCGGCTACAAGTAGTAGTACCAGCATCGCCTTTTCGATGGCAACAGGTAACAGCAGCTTCATGCAAACAACAAAGCAAGGCCCCATTGATACCGATGGCTTGTTGACGTTCAGACATGGTGGTATGTTAGCCTGTACATACAGTAACAGCAACATGATACTCCCACCAGCATATGCTACCACCATGATGTGGGGAACCTCTGCCCCAACTCTTGCTAGGACACTTAGGAGCACCTCCACCCTTGCTATTTGGAGTTTTACCCTGACCAACAGCAGCTCCTTGGAGAGACCAGCCACACCTCCCTTTCTGGCCACAGCTCCAGACCATCTGCCTGTTTATCTCCTGCTCTCTGCTATACTGACGCTGAGGTCTCTCTCATACCTCTATGAAGCTGGCAAGCCAATCTCTGGCCTCACGTACACACCCCGGAATGCCACACCAACAAAGCTGAATGTCACAAAGAAAAGAAAGACCAACCAGCGCACCGGCCTATTTGAAAAAGCCAAAGGTGTCCAAAACAACATGAAAGCCCTTAAGCAGAGGCTGCAAGATAAGTATGTCATGCAATGTCAAACTCGCCTACAAATGGAGATGGAACACCCTGGGGCTTTTGCCGCACACTACCTCAAACGAGCAATTGCAAAGCAAGTGAGGCGCTGCATCCAACGCAGCAATGGATATCTTGAAAGAAAAGCCTACAGAATCTACAGGTACACTAAAGTCACATACATGCATCCAACACCCCCTGGACAGAATGATGCTCCACAATCAGCAAACCTCCAGCCCCAGGATTGTAAAGCAGCAGACACAACCTGCCCAGTAGAAGCCTCATGTCCTCATGTAAACTGCACTACACCCAATGACCCACACAGCCAGCATGAGGCCCATGATCGCACTGCTGTCACCTGCCAGGCTAGGGCCACCCACCCCCAGACCGTGCCCAATGCGCCCTTCGTAAGGAAACCAAAGCTAGGACAGAGTGCATGTCACCATGACACTTGCTGCAACCCGAGGTGTCAAGGGCAATGCCAGGCTTTCAGAGCACTCTGCCCTGAGGGCCTCCATCGACCCGAAGCCTGCACTACTTATGAGCAACTGCATGGACTGGCACACCACCAAGTGCAGCTTACAGGCTGCCAGCAATCAAAAAGTGCCTGGGTGTACTGCCCCACCTACCTGCTGAGTATGCCTAACCTGGAAGACAGGCTGATTCCCCTTTGGGTCAATGATCTCTTTAACCTCCTCCAGGACAATGTACATGAGCAATTATACCTGGCAATGCCAGCCAAAGACCCTCCAGACTTGAGCGTGCGTCCTTGCAGAGGCTGGGCCTGGGTCCCTGCAGACTACTTCCTCCGCTGCTTCCACCTAGCCTCGACCAAGCAGGCACTTCATGAACAAAAGCTATACGACCGAAGACTGCCCCAAACTGCACGACGATGGATACGCCAACCCATCCCGGCGACAGCAGGCAAGCCAAGCGACCACAGGGAGACAGGAGAAACAATGTCCTTACACTACGTCGAGTAGACGCTGGGCAGGTATGCAGTACACAGAGCGGGCTTCAGCAGACAAGATGCTACCACTGCAGAGCTACTCGGCGAAGAATGGCAGAATGAGAGCCACGGCCAAGCAGATCCTAGACCCAGGGTATATACCACTATACCGCGGGAACAGGACAGTCTGAGAACGTTCCAGGGAACTTCAACAGGAGCTTCTTGCGAAGGGCTCAGCCTTGTCCCTCCCCCTATGCCAAGCATGCAAGGTGCAGGCAAGACTTTTAAAGCACCACAGACACGCGGCCCAAAAGCTCCCCACACGGTAAAGCGCAGGTCGAAGCCGGAGCAGGGTATGCGACGAATCGATGCAATGCTTAGAGCAGCAGTCCCTGGAATGGCCCTTGGCAATGCACCGACCAAGCAGAAGCCATTTGAGACAGCTGCCCCACAGCCGCATAACATCGCAGCAGCCCCGCACATCTCCAGAAACGGTCCCCAGCACCGTCCGGACCCCCTTGTCGAACCTGATAGTGAGGACGAAGATGTTATAATGATCGATCACGATATGGAAGGCCTCAGCGAACCTTGCCATAAACCTTCCAGTCCCAATTGGGGATATGCAGATGTTCAGCGTCAGGTTAGTCCCACCCCACACACACAGTGGGTCACACCAGAAACCGTAGGACTGTACTGCCAAGCGCAAGATCGCGGGAACTGCGCACTGCATGCACTCAATGCTATGTCAGGCAGAACAATCATCACTCCAGCTGAAGCCCAAGCACTACTCCGACATCCACAAGTCCCAAGACCAGCCGACAGCGATAGGCCTGACTGCAATGCCGACGGCTGGTTCAGATGGGAGGCTATCAACAAGCTCCTATACTACACAACAACTATAGACTTGACCCTTCTTGTCCTAAGGAACCCTCAAAACCACCCACAGCACTCTGCCAGTACTAGCTCAGCAAAGGCACAGATACTCGCCCTGGCACCGCAAGGATGTAATGCATTGTTCCTGCATAAACCAGGCCACTTCATATGCTGGAAACGCAGCCCTATAAACGGCAAATGGTACAGCCTGGACTCGATCCCCTATGTAACAACACGCAGAATAAAGGAGTTGACTGATGCCGACTGGGCAGCATTCAATGGCACGATCAGTACAACCATAGCGGCTGACGCATACCTCCACAACGCCACTGGATTAACTCTGTACAAACGTAGGTATACACCGCCCCCGGCAAACAGAAGTCACATGCACTATGTGGACCTAGCAGGAATTGAGCTCCATAAAGCAGGCCCCACTCAGCGCCCTGCTGCTGCATGGATTGATGAGGATACAGAACGAGCCCGCGCCCGGGCCCAGAGAATAGCACAGGCCCGAGCAGGCACATCTCAGCAGCTTCCCAAACGCAAGCCTGCACAGCGTGACATAGCACCACACATAGCCCAGGCTGCCCTGCAGCCCTCCCAGACCCACAAACAACCTACCACGACCCAACAGCAAACAGAGGCACGCCACTCTCATAGCCCCTGGAGGCTCGCAACCGCATTAAACATTAGAGTGTGCAGTCAAATTGCCAGTCACTGCGGGCTGCATGCATTAGAAGCCATGGTAGGACAGGCCATTGCCACTCCACGAGAGGTCACCAAGTACCTTCAAGAGACCTGGCCTGCAGGAGAGGATAAAGAAGGGCAGGAGGGTGATCACTATTCCACACAAGGCAACTACTCAGATCTTGCACTACAACGCATCCTGTATTGGTTCTGGTGCAGGAGGGCTTGCCAAGGAACTGAATTCTTGGAGATGCACGTGGTCTCTGGCCATGAACAGCTGCAAAAGGGCAATTATAGCGAAGCAATAATACAACTGCTACACCAGGCTGAGGCTTTTATGGTAAATTATACAACAAATCCATCCGCTGGGCAAGATAGTGGCAGACACTGGCATGTTGTGAGGAAGGGAAGGACTGACAAAGGCCCTACACCAGACTGGTATCTTGTTGACTCCCTAGACCAGGCTGTGCATCCAGCCCAGGTGAAAATAATGACAGAGGCCGACTGGAAGGATATCCATGGCACTTTATACATCATTAAACAAAGCACAGAAAAACAAATGCTAGACTCATGTGAATTCACAGATGAGGAACTTCTGGCACATCAACAGAGACTTGCAGGAGAGGAAGCACGAGCAGCTCACACCCATGTCAGAGAGCAAAGCGACCCCCCGCATCTGCTTATTATAGAGCAGGATCAAGCCCAACGGTCGGGCCTCACCCAGACCACCCTTAGGAAACGGAATAAGAACCCTCCAACTGAGCCTGGGCAGTGCAACAAGCCTAAAAAGACCAAGGCACCAACGACAGCCAAAACTAATGACAACTCATCCAGTATACCAGACATACAAAACTGTTTCCACAAGCAAGCACAGCCCACAGCGCACACTCAGGAGATATTGCACCCACCCATACACTCACAACAGGTACAGGGGCTCTGCACAGGGACCCAATTGGAAACTCCCAATAAAGAGAGTGCTACCATCCCCACGCTGAAAGTAATGACTCTTAATGTGAGGGGGCTGTACTCGAATCTTGAAGATGTGCTTGATGTGCTGCAAGACCACCAACCTGATGTGCTCGTTCTGACAGAAACCAAACTAACAAGAAAAGCATGCAGCCAGGCATGCAAACATCTCAGTGGCCATGGGTATGTACAACGACACAGCGCATGCCAGTACAATCCTAGAGCAGGAGTAACCCTACTAATCAACAAGAGCTTTGCAGACCTGGGAACTGTTGAAACAATTGACATCCCCGGGGACCTTGGTGGTTACATAAAAGCAGTGCAGCTTCGCATGGAGGTCTCTACACCGTTAACAGTCGTTGGGGTATACATGCCTACCAGCCATCCCTCAGACAAGATTGTCAGATCCCAAATCTACAGGAGAATGAAAGCACTGACAGAAAAAGCCAATGACAAAGAGGAAGGTCGCCACAACATAATATTTGCAGGAGATTTCAATGCAACACTGAACAATATGGATAGAGCAAGTGGCAATACCAACCCAATGGACAACGCTCACCAAACACAGATCAAGGAAACAAAACTCTATACGCTGGACCCTGTCCAGGCTGGTCACCCCAGGAAATACACATGGAGAAAGGGATCAGCTGAACAGCTGGCAAGCCGGATTGATGACATGTTCACAAACAATGAAGCCCTTCCAGCCTCTGCAGTCACACAGATATGGGATATGACCGGCAAAGGCACAGATCATGATCTCTTGGAGGTCTGTGTTCCCTACCACAAGCTCAACATGCTCCCACCCCCACCAATCACAACTGACAGTGCCGAGAAAGCAACCCTTGAAAAACTGAAACGACTGAAGAAACTCACAAAGGAGGAGAGGGATGGCCTCAAGATTATCGTGGAAGAAAGGCATGGTCTAGCATACCACCAGCTGAATGACCAAGTCCAACACTTACTGCTCAACGACGTGTACCCACACTGGGAGCGCCTATCTAATGGAGACCCCGCAAGCATGGAACCCCTCCGGACCCTCTGTCTCGGAACTGCAGCTGATCCCGCCGCCCAAAGGGAGCTTATGGAAGCGCTGAACACTCAGATGGCTGACCTGCTGCTGCAGACTCGGGACACCATGCTATCAGAAGGTCCAACCACCATGACCAACCCAACAGGGCACCACTATCGGCCCAGAATTGTGGCCCTCCAACGTGATGGCCTGATTAAGTTACGAAAGAAGGTAGTCCAAGTATTGAGACAGGAACACGTGGAGGAAACAGAGCTGCCTGCAGACGTGTGTAAAGCACTTGAAGCACTGAACACAACAGCTGAGCGCAGTGGCACCTCTCCTCAACCCCTAAAAGCCTCTCTCAAACAAATTAAACCCAAAATCCGCAAGGAACTACGGGTCATTGACAGTGAGCACCAGACAAAGCGTAAGCAAAATGCCATTGCCAAAAGGCAGGCACTGTATGACCAAAGGCAGAAGATAGGCAACCAAATGATCACTGGCCAATTCAAGGGGCGCAACAGCATGCAGCTTAGGGCAATAAAAACTGGAGAAGACACAGTAGTTACAGACCCAAAGGGAGTCCTGGAAGCCATCACAACATATTATACGCCCAAGCTGATGCCAGCAGCAGGTGCCGGTAGCAAAACTGGACTGTACCACCCATCAGAGCAAGCAAGGTCATATCCCTGGCTACAACCCAACGCCCCAGATACCTTTGACCTGAACACAGCCATCACTAGCGGTGCTGCTCCACGACGATGGCTGCACAATGAAATAAGGGACCAGCAAGCTTTTCAGGCCTGCCTCAAATCCCTGGCTCGCGGCAAGGCCCCGGGACCCGACCAAATAACAAATGAGATGCTGAACATGCTGCCTCCCCAAGGACAAGACCTCCTACACGGTTACATCCAATTGATGTGGGCAACAGGCTACACCCCTAAAGCATGGAAAGAGAGCACCACAGTGCTCCTGTTCAAAAACAAAGGCACACCCCTCAAACTGCAATTCTACAGACGCATTGGCCTAGAGATGACAATATACAAACTATGGACCAGAATGATCACATGGGTCCTTGCTGACTATGCCGAAAGACACAACATTCTGAGCTACACCCAGGGTGGGTTCCGAAACAAACGAACCTGCATGGACCAGCTGGAGCTGTTCACCCTCTTGCTTGAGGATGCCAAACTGACCCGGAAAGACATCTATCTCCTTATGGTTGACTTTTCCGAGGCTTTTGACACAATTGACCATGACAAGCTGCTGCAAATCATGTATGACCTGGGCTTCCCGACAGATGCCACAGAGGTGGTCAAAGACCTGTACACGGGTGCAACAACAGCATTTACAACCCAATTGGGGAATACCGAACCAATGCCCATGGACAGAGGGACAATTCAAGGTGACAGCCTCTCACCGTTTCTGTTCATTTTATATCTGGAGCCCCTGCTACGCTGGCTAAGGGTAGGTGCCAGAGGATACATCCCAGGTGCATACAACAACCGAGATACGCTTTTCAAACTGAAACAGCAGATCCCAGATGTCACATATGCGGATGACCTGAACCTGATATGTTCATGCATTGGGGATTTAACCAGCCAAGCTGACAAGGTCACCCTGTATGCTGACTGGGGACACCTAAAAATAAACAACACAAAGACCCTCCTCACAGGTGCCAGATATAGGGCTGACGCCAAAGACCCTTTTAATCTGGAGAAGCTCCGGCGTAGCCTAACTGATGTGAAGGTCCAACGATCCCCTGCAACACTCCACGACCCACGAAAACCGTTCCGTTACCTGGGCCTGCAATTCACCATGCACCTTGACTGGTCAGCCCAATATCAACTGACCAGGGATACCATTTGAGACATGTGTCACATCATGAAGCACTCATACGCTACAACCTCCCAAAAGATGCGCACCCTGAATACATGCATACGGACAAAAATTCGGTATGCATTCTGTGTGGCCCCTTACACCAAAGCTCAGCTCAAAGCGTTAGACAGCCCCCTCTGTAGGGCAGCCAAAGAAGCATATGGTCTTCCAAACAGTACTGCCACGGCAGTAGCACATGAAGACGTCAGTAAAGGCGGTCTAGGGTGCCCCTCCCTACTAGCAGAGTACAATACTGTACAAATACAGCGGTTGACAGAGGCTCTCAATGACCCCGGACCAGTGGGAGAGCTCAGCCGTACACGCCTGCAGACAGATGGCAGCTGCCTGGACAAACTGACAGCAATGGCTCGCCCTGCCCTAACACACCACAGCCTGAGGCTGAGGCAGGTGATTGCATGCGCAAGCATAGATGTCGAGCTCAAAAAGCAGGGACTTGGCCCAACAGAACTACCCGATACCAGCCCACTCTTGCAAGACCTGCAGAAGATGCAGGCACTTGCAAGCCCCCAACCACCAGACCTCCTCCTAGCTGACCTTCACCAACTCAGACAAGTAGGTATGCACCGACTTCAGGACATTATGTCTTCCACAGGTAGAACTGTCCTTACAACACGACAGCTCATGTTGAAACTGGACAAGGATATCACCGTTAGGACGCTGACCGCTTTTAAACGTATTGCATACATGCTCACTCTCCCGCCAGGCATCACAAAAGAAACCTACTGCAGCAGGCCACCTGTGCAAGCAGGACATGGTGCAACAATCCATCCGGAGTATGCAAGGCTGCTGAAGTTCCACAACCTCATCGATGACATAGACATACGCAATGCACCTCTCCCAGCATTGTGGGCTGCACAGACACATGCCCCAAGCACAGAGCAAGCCCTGACAGAAATTCAGGCTTACCTGTCCTCACTCAGCGCACCACCAAGAGGCCACACTAAAAGCAGCAGTGTGCGCCAGACTGCAACAGACATCACAGCCCCACTGGTGTACCGAATAGAAACAGGCTATCACGTTTACCAGCGAATCAAGAATGAGAAAAGACAGCCCTTCAAAGATATGCGAGAGCAATTAAATAACAACTTTGCAGAAGGGCAGGACCAAGTAGAAGGTATAGAAGGTCTGGCAGTGGCGGCACGCCACACCGGACGAGGGCAAAAGAGAAAGAAAGTAGCAACACAGAACCAGGTCATTGTGCGATGGGCCCCAACAGTTATGCAAGGATGGGTGGTGGAACTGGCTAAGCAAAAGGGCTATCACATTGATGATGCTCCAGAGCACGCTCTACAGCCAATGACCCATCATGAAGTCTGCAACACACCAAACCTCCCGACTGAATGCTGCTGTCCTAACGCCCACCTGCCAGCACGACGAATCCCTGCACGTACAACCCTAGCACATTGCAGCATATGTAGCAGACGATATCATATTGATTGTCTCCCGCTAACCCATCGCCCTGCAGGGGACATATTGGAAGAGGATGTCACGACAGGCTGGACCTGCATTGAATGTAACAGGGATCAGTATGCCACTAAAGGCCTCCCTCTTGATATAAGGCACTACAACGTCCATTGGAAGCCCAGTCGAGAAAGTGAGAGTGACCTCATCGCACATAATCCAGTTGTTGCTGAGATGATTGCTGCTTACCGGTTGCAACAGGCAGCAGCAGCAAATGACCGGTCCCCGGCAACTCCTGCACTTGGCGAGCTGGCTCAAGCTCAGCAAGGGTTATCGGCACTGCAGCAACAAGGCGACTACTACCCCGATCACCCTCAAAGATACAACATCAACATTGGACAGCAGTACAGCAACCTTTTCGACATGGACACATCACCAATGAACCCCCATGCTGATATCCACCCCACAGGAAGACACGAAGTCTTTATTAGAGAGGTAGAGATGTGCATAGATGGACAAATGTGGATAAAAACGCTCGCCTGCATATACACACCAGATGGCAAATGTCGCTACACCCTCACCCCTGAAAGGACAGCAATACTGTACCAACAGTACTGCCACAGCACTCGCCACAAACCAAATGTTATGCGGAAGTTGAAGGCAGGTACCTTTCCCCAAGAACTGTATGCCCTCATGTGCAGGTACAGAGATGGAGCACAGATCAAAGATCACAAAGCCATTAGGAAGGTCCAAATAAAGAACCACTGGGCCACTCCCCCTGAGGTGTATGAGGCTCTCAGGCAGCTCACAGACATAACAAAAGAGAGATTCGCAAGCCCACTCAATTACAACCCAACATTTACGATGTACTGGAGCGCCCACAAAAGGGACCAAATCTTTGGGGCGAAATGGGATAGCTACAGATATAGGTGGACCGGCGGAAGCGTGCACACCCCAGAGTATGAGGATGAAGACCTGAACAAGAACATGGCTACTGCCATAGCAGCGGCCCGTAACACAACAGCCCCTGTCTTTGGCATACATATCCTGCCTGCCTGGTCCGATGCAAACAGAACTGCCTACCTTGCATGGCTACAACACTTCCCAGAAAACTGCATGCATCTCCTACAAATACCCCGAAAACACTTCAGGTTCCAGAAACCCACAACTTGGGAACGGGGCGACATGTATGCAGGAAACCCTAGATGGGACGTAAATATCATTGTCACAGGCAACGCAAAGGGTTTTGAGGCCCACCTCCCTTACTGGGAGAGCGGCTACATGACCAGGTTTCTGCAAACGCTGCAGGATGCCATTAATCAGTCCCTGCCGGACAACAAAGAGATACAAGACATCAGCATGTACTACAACCCCCCAAGCAGCAATGCCCCGCCCAGCACATCTCATCAGCCAACATTGCTGACGCCAAAACAGCTCAGCAAAATGGGTTACCCCAAACAAACAAACGGCTCTGAGTCCCTCCGGGACGATTCAGCCACCAGTCAAGACCCTCCAGCCATGGTTGACGCCAGCACTACACTGGATGACCTTGAAACGCAATTAGCCACTGCCCTACCAACAGCCCCACCCCTCCGGTACAATTGGAAAAACTATGCCTACACAGATGGTAGCTACAAGCAAACAAGCCACAAAACATCACCAATGGATGCAGAGTGTGATACCCCAGGCATAGGGGCAGGAGTGTACTTCCCCCCACAAGCAGCCAATGAGGACGATGAACGTGGGGTTCCAATTGTCCCTGCAGGCGACAGCCATCCCCAGAACACCATAAACAGAGCAGAACTGGTTGGTATCCTTGCTGCGCTGAGGCATGGAGCCCACATGATAGCCACCGACAGCCTCAGCTCAATGCACCATATCAAAAAGATGCTGAGACGCCCACAAGATCTCCTAAATCACCAGCACTGTGAGCTAATTAAAGAGATAGTAACCGAGATCGTCAACAGGGGACTGAGGACAACCCTTCACAAGGTCAAGGGCCATGCTTCAGTTATCGGTAATGAAAGAGCGGACGCAATCGCTAAGGCGGCTGCGACAGGGGACACCTCCGACTATGAGGAATGTGAGAAGTACGAGAGTCCTAGTAACAACAGGTTGACCCAATATTGGCCGCACAAGACCCAATGGAACAATTGTTGGTCACGGACCAATAATGAGCAGCGCACGTTAATTGACCGTTTCAAGCGGGTGAACCCTTTGACAGACCTTCACGACTCGGTACGTCATTACTGCCACCAAAAGAGTCGCTTTGGGATGGCAAACAGAGCTACCTGTTATTTCGAGGCTTTTAAAAGGATTGAGGAAAGACTGGACCTGCCTGCTAGCAACGAGTACATGACCTCGGGGAAAATCAAGTATGCAGAACGTAAAACCGCTTTGCGCTACCGGTACGGGACCATGTGGACAAGGAAAATGGCCTATAGGTGTGGACATGCACCTAGTAGCAAATGTCTCCTGTGCGGTGACGAGGATGGCGGACACCACACAGCCTCAGGATGCCCAGCTTTGAAAAGAATGTACATCAACAGGCATAACAAGGTCGGCCGACTAATCATGACAAGAGTGTTAAGGGGACGCAAAGGAGCATTTGTCATTCAAATGGACCTTGGATCAACTGAAAACTGTGCAGAAGACGGCATCATGGCCCACCAGTCCAGAAACATCCCGTGGGAGCTCCTTCCAAGGGGACTAAAGGAGGCAGTGCAACAAGCACAAGGCACCACCGACAAGCGCCCTGATGGTATGCTATACAAACCCAAGAATGGAAACAACCCAGCAGAGTACTGGATAATAGAGGTCAAGATCTGCAGGGATTCAGACCCAACAGGCCAGCAAAGCAAAGCTGATTATCAACACCAAGTACTCATTGACAAAATCAAAGACATAGACCCCACTGCCAAAGTATGGTACTATCCCTTGCTTGTCGGAGTTGCAGGCACCATATACAACAGTACCACCATGAATCTTCAAGGTATCAAAGGGCAAGCTCTAAAGCAATGCATTTCAGAAGTACATACTGCAGCAGTTAAGTCCTTACACAGCATATACACAACAAAAAGAAAACTGGAAAAGCCCAAAGAGCCTCAATGGCACAGGAGGAACTACAAGAAAGTAAGCTAACAAAGGCGGGTGGGCGGAAGCCCACCCACGGATGTAACTATCTTATGGTAGGCTGGCCCAGTGTAATCCTTACACCAATGGGCCCCTCCCTTAATCTTACGTGGGAGGGCACCTCACGCCCCTCCTTGCGTAGCTCTCTCTCTCTCTCTTAAGGTCTCATAATGCACTGGATGAATGCAGGCATGTGAGGGGAGGTGGCTTGGAAACATTCATATGGTGTGCTTCTATCAACAAGGTTCCCCTGAGTCTGGAAAAAAGGGCATACTTAGTTCGAATTAGTTGTCCGCCTGGTAGCATATCAAGCCCTGTGGGAAGAGGCTTATCTAGGGCCGGGCCGCACTTTACTCAATCAAGCTGACCACCAGCAGAATGTGGTTCTTGCTGTTGGTTTTCGCTTTACCCTTTGAGTAGGTATGCTATGGTAAGGAGATGTTTGAAGCATGTAGTTAAGGAACTTATTCTCTGGTCCAGAGTATACTCCAGAACTACATGCGTTTTGCATCCACTCCCAAAAACTTGTCTACAGGACCCCCTCATTTCTCCCCTCTCCTCATCCCCCGCCGTTTGTGCTCCTCTCTCCACACACACCCCTGACCACCCCCACCACCCCCTGCCCCCCTCTGCTTCTCTGCTGCTTTCTTACAGCCCCATGACAACCTGCCTTTCAACCTAGCATGGCCCACCTACACCCCTGCCTACCCCACCCATCCCTATCATCAAATTCTCCTCCTCATGGCACCAACCTAAATCTGACTCTTCTACAGCCTGCAGCATCACGTCAGCCCTCTGCTACACCCAGTCGCAACTCCAACCTCGCTTGTAACGTTCTTCAAGGTAGTTGCTGGTTGGCATGCTCAGTATGTGAAGTTTTTAAACCCCTAGGGTTTGGGGTGTAAAACCCTGCCTATGCAGCTGCTTGTGTGGGACCCTGGTTTTTTGGTATCGGTGTCAGCTTGGATCATGCTGCAATTTCTGTCATGCAGGCGCTAGAGAGTGGCCTTGCGATTGGTTGCAGTAGCGTTGGCGGGGGGATATGTTGGAGTGTCCGTTGCCAGGGTGGTATGCTGTTCTCAGTTGCTGGTGTCTACCTTGTGTCAATTGAAGTACAGTACCCATGACAGTCAACGTACTGCTACTGCGGGTAGGCCGCCCGTACCTTGGCCTGTGGTGGCTCTGCGTTACTGTAAGAAGATCTTAACGGTCCTTAGCAGCGGCGCATGTGTCTAGTTGAGCCCGACTGCTAGAGCTGTAAACAGCACCACAACCTTGCTCCAGTGCCAAGAGATCACGGATGAAGCAATAGCCAAATTCGCCTCTAACCCCCTGGAAGTTCTCACCTTACTGGCAATCCTTTCATCGCCTGCATTGCCTTCATGGCGTACTTTGCACAGGTGTACCATGCATTGTGAGGCAATCCTCAGCTTTCCTGGACTTGCTGTTGGCCAGGATTGTAGATGCTAGCTGTATGAAGCTGACGCTTAGTCCAACTGTCATGGCGCTAGCTCGTTGTTTAAGCTCATTAATAGCAACCCTTTGCACATACTCAGTCGGTGCATGCCTCTTCGGGGCAGCCCACCTATTCACGCCCCACTTGATGCTTAGGAGGTCTGGTAAGGGGCTGGAGGGAGAGGCGTCATGAACGTTCAAGGAAACTGTCAGAACCTGCGGCATGGTTCAGTTAGCGTGCCGCAAGTAGGAGATACTAGTTGAATATTCAATCAATGTGCTTTGGAGTGGTTCCCTTCCCTTAGGCAGAAACATGGTTGGCTGGCCTTCAAACAGGAGCTCCGTCCTCTTCGAACAACGACTTTGATTGAAGAACAGCCGTGACATATTACTCATTTTGGGGTGTGGTCCATGTATCGGAAAATGGAAAGGGAAGGCATTGGGGTGTGTGGCTTCTGCATTACGGTCGGGGGCCATGTGAGGTTAGTTTAGAGCCAAGGTGGAAGGGTCGGAGGTGGGGACATGGGTAGTTTATGTATGTGAAGGAGGGAGGTGCCTGGGGGATCTCCATGGCTGAGTGTGCTTGCTGCATGTGGTCGAGACTGCTCCAGAGGCATTTGGACGTTATTGCTGAGACGAACTGTCCCAGAAGAATAGACCGACTACAATAGCTATAAACTGCTTTTCTTTTCTGGGGTCATTGCGCTGGTCTTGCGTCCAAGGGACCTAGACATCTTCTGTGCTGCCATTAGCCTGTGAACGGTGATGCAGTCTAAGCAGCTGTGGGGATGATGTCATGATGGTTGTAAAGCTATGTGATTGTGTCTACAACTGCTTTTGCTTTCATATGCCAGTGTCCTTGAAAAGTTTTGGCTAAGGTGCAGACCATTTTTGGATGAAACGAGGTTAACCCTGTTGCACACCCTGTTTTGGACTAGATGAAATCTTGTGTTCTGCCCATTGCTACCCAGCCGGGGCTACCCTCTTTTTGCTGCGGTTTTGAGCGCGGTGCACCTGCCATTTGGCTTTGCGACATCAGATGTTAATTATTTGGGCTAGCTGAGAGGTAAGGCACTTGCAAGCCTATGATAGATGATAATGGGACTGCCCTGGCTGGCTGACCGTCACACTAATGCCCATTCTTACTGGCTTAATTGGCTTGGCCGTGTGCTAGATATGCTGGTGGAGGATTAGCAATGGAGGGTTAGGCTTGGACCACCATGAAGTAATCAACATCAGGTATCAAATATGCCTGTTGGTCCTTGTGTAGTGTTGGTGCTCGCGTGCTAGTAAGAAGGTGTGTTGTGGTAAAACGAAGGTGGGTTGGTTGACACCATGTTGTAACTTATGGGCTTCATCAGGAACAAATGTATCTTAAAAGAAAACCAATGAAGTAAAAAGCTGAGATATGTAAGCTTCTTGATTCAGGTGAGCAAAGGCGGGGTAGATGCGTGTGAACTGCAGGGTGCAACGCATCTTATGGTGCTGTGCTTACGCTTCACAAACTCTTCTCTGCATTGCTGAAGCAAGATCACTGTGACACACTGTGCGCGGTCCTCGAGGTCACCAATTTTAGACAACATGGATGATAGCTAGTAAAGCTCCAATGTTTACCTCATTGTCAAGCAATTGATGCCAGCTATGGTGAGGGGTTCCATGGGCCTTTGGGAATGCTTGGAGTGCATAGTTGCAGAGCTTCACAATTTGCAATCTGTTAAGCACGTGTAGTAGTGCTTTACAAGGTATGGGCAGCATTCATTGGGCCACTCTCGCCAAGTCATAGCCCTGAATCTGGTGAAAGCCCTGAACCTTTCTGAGAAGGGCAATCGGGAACTCCAACTAAAGTCAATTTATGAACTGTCTGGTCTAGCATTTCGGCATAGATGGGGCAAGGTGTCACTTAATGCTTGCTGTGCAACAAATGAAGCCATTGTGAGAGGAGAGGGGCCAAGTGAAGGGTGGGTCTTAGTAGGGAGGGGTTTCAGCATGGGCTAAGGACGAATTAGAGCCAGAGATTAGGTGAAGGGGTAAGGGCATAAGCAATATGAAGATGAGCTCCTGAAGCAACTTGAGTAAATTGCTTCACATTGACATACTGCGGGATACTTGCTGTGGAATTGGCTTCAGGACGTTATCTTTCAGCAACAGGGGGGTTTGGGAGACCTCTTCTCATGTGATACATGTTAATTGGGAAAGGAACCAACCTGTCCGTGACGGACTAGGGATTTGAGCATTGCTGAGAATCCATAAAAGCTAACGTTTTGGCGTTGCTGACTTTTGAGGCAAGCCAAAGGGAGGCAAGTAATACGGTGTCATAGCAGGATGAGCTCTGACCAGGCACTAAGGTATGGAAAATGCGGATGCCTGCTTTGTGCAGGCATCTGTGCCACTGAAAAGAAAAGAAAAGAAAGAGGACGCGAGGTCATGGGAATACCTGCGTAATGTTAAGGAACTAGGGGGCATTGCCGAAGCGTACCGCCCTTGACCAGAGCCACCGTGAAACTTTTGTATCCCCCTTGGGGCCTAGTTTCCCCTCCACGGGTAAATGTGGAGTGCCTCTTTCCCGTCCGTACCACTCCCACCAATGCTTCCAACTCTCGTTGGCGACCAGGGGCCTTGTAAACCTACCGAATTTCAGGTGGGTACGTTGTTCATCAAGGAAGCCGTACTTGGAATCACCCAAAGTACGTGGTAGACTCCTCGGTTGCGCATCCATGCTACCATCGCTACCAGTGTTGTTTCGGCAACTGGCATCCCCGCTAACACATCATTTGCACAATGAGTGTATGAGTATCTGGACAGGGATCGGACTTGTCCAAGAAACTCAAATTGTCAGAAGTGGGACTTGAACCCGCGCGCCAAGTATGAAAGACCTTCCCGCGGGCCTTTTATCTCTTTTTAAAGTTTGGCCCTAGGTGGGGTTCGAACCCACGCGCATTATTGAACCATCTAGAGACTGGCACTCTAGACCGCTCGGCCATTGCCGTTGCGCGGCTTTTGTGCCACTGAATTGCTGACAAAAGTACTGTATGATGCGTTGGGTGGAGGAGATTTGCAGGACCGGCACGTACGGGGAGCTCGCTTGATGGGAGAGGGGGGCCTGCAAAAGGAGAGAGGAGGAAGGGGGGGATGGGGACCCCAGCCCTATCTTATCAGGATCACACATGTGACGGAACTGGTGGTGAGATGCTGCGCTTAGAGGGATGGGCTTAGAGTAGCCATCAGGCCCATATGACGATAAGGTGGACCCTGGGTCTGACGCGTTCTTGCGCAGAAGCGTAGCAAGTTTTTGGGGCATAGCACGGAATGGCTGTGTTCTGCTGCCAATCCTATCGGCATGTAGGAGCAGTAGCATGAGTAAATTGTGAACGGTTGATAGCAGCTGTACGCCTTATTGCCGGGCACAGTAGTGTGGGTGCGCCCCATGTACGAAAGGATTGGGGTCATGGGTAACATTGTGAGTCAGTGGGTGGGTAGTGAAAAGAGACAGTACATGGGACTGCAATGGCTCGCCGCATATGAGCATTGCGGTTTGGTGCATGTTTGGTGGTCGTGGGCAACATACCGTAGACGGCCGCGCATCAATGCGTGGAGAGGGGGTCGGATAGATTGCAGTGTGGCTGCAAATGTTTTTTTTTACATTTACGCACATTGATTGGTGGCGTACAATTAAGGAATTAGAGCCTACTGGTGAGGGTACCCACAACCAGAGCACAAACTCAGTTATGGCTCACCACAAAGCCACCTCCAACCCCACCACCCCACATTTCAGCGTCTACACCATGGCCTCTGGTTCCTTCTGGGCGTGCATGTACTGGAGATAACGACACAATGCACCCATGCCATGCACACATGCACAATGAACATGAACTACAGCACACACCAGCATATGCAGGTATACCCATGCCCCTTCTGAAATATGCCCACACATATACTGGCACAACATACATAATGAACAGTGCCCACCCTGGGCCAGTGGCTGCAAAGTGCCTTGGAACATTGCCTAGATATAGTGCTGCCTGCATGAAAGCTTTTTTGGAAGCCCGCTGCCCCAACCCTCAGGGCGCCCTTGGCATTTTTGTTCATCCTTTTCGTTTCAAAAAGCGGCAGGACATACAGAAATGCCAAGAGACGCCATGCGACCAATGATTGGTTCTGTTGGATGAGAGGAGCAGGCGGGAGAACTTCTGTTGCTAAAAGCCACGACCGTTCGTTCACTGATCGGTGTGGTCCATGTTTGGGAATGGTGGGGGTCATGGGGAATGCATGCATAGTTTTCGATTGGTGGGTCTATTCTTGGCAGCATGTTCCTGTTTCAATGCGTGGACCAAGCCGGATGAGGCAATGGGGATGTGCTTGCAAGGGGCATGTAATCGATAATTATAGACAGGGCTTGTTTCATGAGCTAGAACGTGAGTGCTTGTTCTTGACATCGCAGTGGGTACTGGCCTGGGTTGGTTGGCCATTGGCATAGCTGGTCTTGCCCCGTGATTATTAATTGATTCATATATTGATTTCTCTTTTTCTTTGTATATTTATTGAATGAATAATTGATTGCATTGGATACATACGCAGATGATGCATGTCTTAGCTGCATGTCATCACCCTCTTGGATTAGACTGAACGCTCCAGTATTCATAATGTATTCGAGTGGTGAGTTGATTGTGCATCTGACTGGTTTTGGGGAAGTGCCAGGCGGCTTTGCCCTGAATCCGCATTTCAAGAGGCATAGGTCTCTGTGGCCGGATTGGTCTTCCCAGCTGCAGATCCATGGAGCTGATAGCTACTTGTAAGAAGTAACAGTTAAGGTCTCATAATGCACTGGATGAATGCAGGCATGTGAGGGGAGGTGGCTTGGAAACATTCATATGGTGTGCTTCTATCAACAAGGTTCCCCGGAGTCTGGAAAATAGGGCATACTTAGTTCGAATTAGTTGTCCGCCTGGTAGCATATCAAGCCCTGTGGGAAGAGGCTTAGCTAGGGCCGGGCCGCACTTTACTCAATCAAGCTGACCACCAGCAGAATGTGGTTCTTGCTGTTGGTTTTCGCTTTACCCTTTGAGTAGGTATGCTATGGTAAGGAGATGTTTGAAGCATGTAGTTAAGGAACTTATTCTCTGGTCCAGAGTATACTCCAGAACTACATGCTTCAGAACATCTCCTTACCATCAGCTAATGTTAAATCGTGTACAACACAGGATACTTGACGGACCGCATTGCTTCAGATGCTTCAGGCAGAATGGCCGAGGAGCCGTAACTTATCCTTAATCTTGCCTACACAGCACATTATTTTATTGAGCTGTTAATGCATTAGCTTATTGCCATGCAAAGGGAAGTGCTGGCAGTGTGCCTGCGGCAGATGCTTAAGAGCGCTGAGACCTTAGGGGTGGAAGCCTGGTTGAAAGGCTGTTCCTGTGACTGGAACTCATAGTTACTCAAGGATTACTTCATTTGTACATTTGCATGCTTGGTCTAGCTGCACCGTCACCGCGCCATCCAAAGCAGCCCGTCCCCTTTCCTATAATCAGGTAACTGTGAAAGTGTTTATTTCAGTTCCTTGTGTTGGTGCAAGGGATCTGAGAATCTTGAACCTCACATTCCTAGGCTGTTGATGCTGAGATGTTGATACTTATGCAACTAACATTTTTTAGATACCCTTCATTCGTCCACTTTGTCACCTCTCTTTGCATAGCTCTCTCTCTCCCGCCCTCCTACATGGTGCAAAGCAGTTTGTGGCAGTATAACGGAAGTTTAGTGGCAAGGGTGAATTATTTTGCTCGCGAGCGGATTAAGTTCTGACTTGGAGCCGTTGGATAAGGCCAGGGGAAGCGTACCGGCCTTGTGACATTGACCCCTTTTTAGCTGCGGACAGCGCCCCCCCCCCCTGGGGCGTGCACACGAAACAATGTCTGGAACTGTATTTACCGTCAGAGTGGGATGGGGCTCCAGGCTATTGTGACTCAATCGTCTTTCCACAAGTGAATGAGGCTGGCAGCAGCTTAGGGGCATGCAGCTTATGAGCCGCACCGTAGGAAGCGAGCAGAGGACAAAAACGCTGTGTGAGCAGCTCCGGCCATTTGACCTCTTGTACCTTCACACACAGCAGGGGCAGCAGAAGCAGCAGTGGCAGCAGCGTCAAAAATTTGCCACTACTAGTAGAAGCAATAGTAAGGACAGTGGTGTTTAGTAAAAAGCCCATGACGTTTGCCACAGGTGCACCATGGGCGTAATGTCAAGCTCATAGGCAACACCACAGGAAGCCAGCAGGGGGCCAAAACGTTGTGTGAGCAGCTCACGCCACTTGACTTCTTGCACCTGTACAATGGGAGGGCATAAGCAGCAGAAGCAGCAGTAGCGGCGCCAGTATTTTGCAAGTAGAAGTAGTTGCAAGGGAGATTTTGCGCTAGAACGGTATGTCTATCAGTAATATGTCACAGGAGCACCATGGTCATATCAGGTTGTACTCGCAACGTAGAGATGGACCAGGCATTACAGCATTGAACGCGGAGCATGGTAATGTCTCCACTCCTCAGAATGAAGAAAGATTTGCTGGCGGCCCTGAAACGGGTAGTCCCAGTGGAATCATCCCAGATAAACGAGGCCGACGTTACAAAGGTGCCACGATGGTCATATTGTCCAGGCTATATGCCGTACTGTAAGAAACAAGCAATGGGATGAAATGCTGATTGAGCAACTGTGAACACAGCAGGAGCAGCAGAAAGCAACAGATGGGGCATCAACAGTAGCAGCTAGAAGTTGTAGTAAGGGTACCTGAGAAAAATGGTTCATGACTTTCAGTAACAGCAGTAAATATGGGCATGTTGTATCCGTAAGCCATGTTGTCAAGGTCATGACCTAAACAACCAGCGCGCAGGCCGGACCGGATAAGATCCGCAGGGGGTTGAGAACATTGCTGACAACAGCTGCCAACACTGTTCCGTGTCCTGGACCTGTCCCCACCATGCTCCTCCAGACATGCAACCCCCCATCCCCCCGCCTCCGCCACCCTCCCCCATCCCCCCAAGGACCGCCCAGGATACCCCCGTAACCCCAACGATGGACAAGACCTGGCACGAAGCTATTGCCAACCTAACAGGCTGCTGCCCATCCTCATACACGATAATCTGGCATGAATAAACAGGCTGGGCAAACAGTTACTAGAGACTGAGTTTGACGGAGTCGTAGTATCGTCGCATGTGTGCAGCGTCCAATGTCCAAACCGTGTAGAATGGCGATGTGAATGGCCATCCTGCTTGGTCCAAGGTTGCAGTGGTTTGTCTTGCAAGATGCTACTCTGACTTGAACAAAAAGTGTGACAGATCAAAGCTGTATGCCCGGGGATGACAGCAAGTGGAGATTTTGGAAGATGCACTCACCAGCAGAGTGCAAGTTAAGGCGCTGAGACTTGGGAACGCCAAGACCGATAAACTATACTAATGAAGCCATGAAAAGAAGGCTGCCAGACATGGCCAGGCCATACATCGGCAGTTGGACGACCATTGAGGGATGATAGAAGGAAGAAAATACAGGGATGAAGAATCCAACAGGCCAACTTCCCACAGCAAAGAGGCTCTCTCAAGAGGTACAAGAAGAGGAAGAGTGAAATATGCCCTTGCTGCAACAAGCATCTAGATATCGGACACCATGGCAGTCGCATGGGGCCCCGGCATCATGCACCCATGCATGGTGCCGCAGCGTCATGCACCAATGCATGGTGCCCTAGCATCATGCACCAATGCATGGTGCAGTCTGACAAACACAACACAGCAGTGCGATGACTTACCATAAGTTGACATCCATTGGTTGAGTGACACATGCTACGGCAGGCTCTAGCTCCGGTATAGATAGATACATTTACTTCTTCAATCAAAAGGATGATCTTTGCTGCTGTGACCCCTGTACGGAAAAACAGTATCGTAGTGGCAAACGCTCTGCTTCCTGCAATGATGGCGAACATGATTAAATCTAGGCTAACAACTTGCCAGAGGGTATTCAGCAGGCTGATGCGCTTCAGCTCAACTTAGACTTGGGCTTGCAGTGACTACTTTGGAGAGGTGTGCACTAGGTGGTTTGGCTCCTGAAGTGGCTCCTGAAGTGGCTCCTGAAGTGGCTCCTGAAGTGGCTCCTGAAGTGTTGCAATAGACACTTGGTTCTCAACCACTTCAGTGACATATTACATAGCACTTGCAGATGAGGCCAACTATGTCATGAACCCGTCGTGGAAGTTTCAAGCAAATTCCACCATATTCCTGATATAGCAGGGCACTGCAGTGTCTTCTTACTGGATGTGGAAAAGGAAGATGGTTATGGATGTTGCCACGGGTGGGGCTGCACCTATGAAACATGCCTGTCTCAAGCATGGTGTAAGAAGTCCGGACTTTAAGGGACTGTTGATGTTCTGGCTGTCCAAATATTGATTATTTGCACCTCCTGTACTGCCCTTCTGCATCACCAGGATGTTGTAGAATATCTTGAAGAGTGTGCCGAAGGACCGCTTAGGGGTTGTATAGGAGTCGCAATTTGTAATGTGTCAAGGTGAGGCCCCGCCAGCACTCCAAATCTGGCCTTTGATCGATAGATGGCCACGGCTATGCTGGAATGATGTCTTCTATGCATGAAGATGTTTGGTGCAGTTGCGAGGACTTCCAAGCCCAGAATAGGCTTCAGATAGGCCTCTGCGATGTTGCCTGAAAGTTGCCACTTTGAAAAGAGGTCTTTACATATTCATGAGCAGCCAAATCACTCGCGGACATACAATACATATACATAGGCGTGGCCTGATAGTCGATGGTCTGCTATTAGAAGGACGTGTGTGGGCTGCCCTTCTGAGGTCAAGATGGAAAGATCGCCCAGATAGAAATAAGGCCACGACAGAGCAGGAGAGACAGCAGTGAGCGCTTTGATGAAAGGCGTAGCCTATGCTCAGTACAATTCGCACCCAACAGCTGCTCACATGCTTTGCTACTTGCGGACTTGTGGGGGGGTCTGCTGCTCTGCGATGCAGGGAGTTTGGAGCATAAAGGCTGGCATTACATCCGTCGTTTGTGGAGCCTTGCTGTTGCCAAAGGCACATAAGGACCTTATGAAGGCAACGCACGCAAGCAGGCACTTAGATAGCACATATCTGGGCTTCAGACAGCGGATTCTTAGATCGAAGCTTTCTGCCTTGTACGGATGTCGTCATGCAGTCCAGAGATGGAAGATAGGGTGTATTGGCATTGGAGTATGATCTACGCAGCCCTAAGCTTGCTTTGGAGAGGGCAGATTACTACCCACCCGCTATGCTATAAGCAGGCATGTGTGCTGTGAGTGGCTGATAATGAGATAAGTACAAGAAATATCAATGCAGAATGGGCACTGCAAGCTCAGTTGATGGGTTGATGGACAACTGTGACCTTGGTGTGACAAGGGCATCCCAACCCATCAATACGCAATGCCAGGGAGTTCTGCTCGAACGAGTTCCTCATTTGGATTGAGGGACGCTAGATTGGTGGTTTATGTACAGGGAGCCTGAATTCTATTGCTAGCAACTGAAAGATGGTGGTTAACTTGTCCGTATGTGTTGCAGTTCCTGAACCATTCTGAGACTTTTGGAGACACCACTAGCGGATTATTCGTATATTGAGTGCACCAGCAGTACCTGCATCACCTCCCTGCTGGCATTCACATGGAATTACCCCAAGCAGAGACCAGTAGAGACACAGCAGGCTGCCAAGCGAGTGCTCACGTTTGTGAGGGATACAACATACGGCCAGTTGGTTCTTGGTGAGTGGGCAGGGTGGCTGCAGTTGGGAGCACGTGCAAGCGGATGTCACTGGAGTACGTCAGGGAGAAAGAAAAGACAATCGCATTCCTGTAACATGGCAGCCTAGGTGGGGAGGGCACGTGTTTGGCGACAGGTACAGAGGGGAGTTTAATAAAGGTGAGCAGAGCAAGAGCTGTACCATAATTTCGGAGTTGCTAGCTAGACTGAATTAAAAGTTGCCATGGTAGGCGGGAGAACCCACCCTGTGGTAGTATCACCCCATGCTTAACACTACGCATGGCCAAAGCCTAGCGTCCTGTAATGTAAAAGTTGCCAGCTGGCCCATCTGCTGGAATGTCCACTTGGTTTGGGGCACCACTAGCGGCAGGACAAGGTATGGTGGAGCCATCCTTTGCCCTGCCTTAGTGGGGCAGAGTAAGCCTTTTGAAAGTGAAGCACGGCTGTAATAGCAAGGAAGGCACCTGATGAGATGAGCATTCCCCTGTGTTGCGGGGAAGATAGAACCCAGGCATGTGCAGCTGGCAAATTGCCATGAGATGAAGAAGTGTGGTCGCTGCAGCCATGGAGTAGTAGGCTGGTGTGGAGGGGGAGAATGGCATGGGGGCTGTCATGGTTGAGGCCGGTTAGTTAATTTGCTCGTGAGGGATTTGAAAGTCTACTGGCAGCCATTGCAGGATTAGGCTAGTGAATGAGAATGGTAAGAAAAGGGAGTGTTTAGGAAGTGTTCAGCCGTGCCGTACATGTTGATACTCATGGGACCTTTACCCTAAGGACGTATCTCAGTGGGAGAGGGTCTCCCTCTACTTCCTTCCAAATTTGTCCTTTAGTTGCAACAGGAAGGGAGGCAACAGATGACATGGGCATGGCAGCCGTTGTACTAAGTGGGGCCACATGCTATAAGCAAGCAAAGTAATCCCAACCTATGTTACTGTATGCAATGACCAGAGTTCGAAGCTGTTTGCAGATCAGGGTCAGTCGAATGTCTACGAATGATATGCTCTTCTGATCTTAATCTGCAAACAGTTGGGAGAAGCTTTTCCGGTCACAGGTTAGCTGGTCTGCTTTGAAGCGTCTTGGATTGCCTCCCATGCAAATAGCAACAATGTTAGCCTGCTCTATCGAAGGGAGAATGTTTGGAACTTAGCGGTGGCAATCAGTCTGCGATGGTGGGTCCATTGTGACTATGGTCCTTGCACGCAGATGACACATTGGAAGCAGGGATGACATGATCATGGCAGTCATTTAAGTCAGCTAGTGGATGAGGATGGCAGCAGGTGGCCTGGACCAGTCCATTGGCATGAAGCCCTTGCCATACTGACAGCCACCTGCCCATCCTTTGACACGGTAACCAGGCACGATCCTGCTGTGCCAACCTCCGACCTTTGATGACATGGTAGCGTCACAGCAGCCTCATGTCCAAGAGGTGTACAAGGGAGATGACAGTAGATAACACTGAGTGCGCTTTGGTTCAAGGTCCTACCTGCCAAGTCTCCTGAGGCTGTGATCTACCTTAAACCAAAGTCGCGACAAAGCTGTAATGGCCGGAGATGCTTGGTGTCAGTCAGTAAAATTTTGGGTGCAGAGAGGCAGCACCAAAGGTTACGATGGACTAGGCTGTAGCTGAGGTTAATATTAGTCAGGGAAAGGCAAGTGGCAGGACCCCTGCTGCTGGTGTCAGGCATCAGGCTATACTAGTTTGGAAAAGTGGCTGGTGCAGGCGGGAATTAAACATGGAGGGGATGAAGACAGAAGCAAAGGAAAGGATAAGGTCTAGAAGCAAGGACTGGCAAGGAAAGGGAGGTGGAAAGGTCCCTGGCGAGGTTAGGCATTGGGTGAGTATGGTGGGAGGGGCAAGGCACTAATGACGTTGGTGAGTCATGTGGTGCTAAGATGAGGTAGGAAAAAGCCAATCAGCTGGGATATGACAATGGCGCTTATGTTAACACCAGGGGACCTTTCCCTTACTTCACGCTGGAGAACAGTACACAGTCTCCTCGCGTAGATCTCTCTCTCTCTGCTTGTGTTAAGGAGGGGAGTAATGTGGTGAAAGCTCCGCAGACTCGGCATCAGCGGCAAACATCTGAAACAAACTATTCAGAAGCTGGCAATCTGTGCCACACAACACATGCAAAAGATCTGGCAACATCGACAATAACTCCAGCAGCAGCAGGCACATCCGCAGCCATGAGGGCAGGCATCGGGTAGTTCCATACGCGCATCTGTCTGTTTTATGATGGATTGGGAGGACAGGGTAGGGGGGGGAACGCACCACGCGTGCTAGTAACGCCTCTTCCCTAAAACTACGCAGGGCTAACGCCCGGCGTCCACTCACTCACTGGTGAAAGCTTGCTGGAGCTAGAGTGATGCTACACGGGGCCTAGAATGCACCGGCAAATTGGAGCGCAATTGCGGCATACTCAAGTCGTGGTGGTGAGAGAGTTGATTCAGCATAAATGCAGCAGGACTGTGGAGTCTTAATTGAGGCCCTGAGAGACAGAAGGCTCTTGCCGTGAAGCTGGTGTCCTTAAGCTGGTGTTCTTATGAGCGTGTCCGGAGGAAGCGGAATATACGAGGAGGAGGCGGAGGAGGGGGGTGTCTGGAGGTGAAGGTCGGGCGTCTTAGGAGCATGTGCACCTTTCTTCCATTCTTTGCACATGGGGGTGTCCTGCTGAAAGATACAGCCAAGGTTTATGGATGAGAGGCTACAAACAGAGTTTACTACGGCGCCAGTGCTTAATAGGTTTGATGCACGTCAGTCTGCCGGAACAATTTGGTACTCCACGAGCTAGTTTGATGATGGAAACACTGTACAATGTGTTTGGTGGTTGCCTCATTCAACTACCTTCAAGGGTAACCTACCTCCCTGCACAATAATTTTCTAACAGTGAGTGCCAAGGTGGGGAGCGCACTTATATGTGGCTGGTACAGTTAGCGGAAGATTTGACATGGTGCGGGGTGCCATCAGTGCAGGTCAAACCATGCTGAAGAAGGGAAGGGGCAAGCCTGAGTGAAGTGTTTAAGGAATTAAAGTCACCAACAGCATCAGGGAGCAGGAGAGGCAAGAAATGACATGAGCATCCCCCTTTGGGTGGATAAATCCCAGGCATGTGCACTAGCTGGCAGCTTGCCATCAGAGCCTCATGATGCAGTCGTTGCAGCCGAGGGGTACCAGATGTGTGAGGGGGGTCTGGCATCTAACCCATGATGTGGCCCATAGCTCGGTAGTACTCGGCTTGAGACCTCTGTGGCAGCCGTTGGATGAGGCTAGTGAGTGAGGATGGCAGCAGGTGATTTGGGAGGAAAGGGTGGCTGCGGTGGGGGGGGGGGGGTGAGTGGAGAAGGGAGGGGAGGGGGTGAGGGGGTGAGGGGGTGAGTGGAGGGGGTGAGTGGAGGGGGTGAGTGGAGGGGGGTGAGTGGAGGGGGGTGGAGGGGGGTGAGTGGAGGGGAGTCAATTGCAGGTGGAGGGGGTGAGTGGAGGGGAGTGGAGGGTCAGTGGAGGGGGGTGAGTGGAGGGGGGTCAATTGCGGGTGGGGAGTGAGTGGAGAAGGGCAGGGAGGGGGAGGGAGTTTAGGCTGATTCCTGGGGGCGGGGATTCACGGGGGGGCTCTAATTTGTGTTGAAGATACAGCGGGCAGATGGCTCTTAGTGAATGGGGCAGGGCGGCAGCGGTCGGGAATACATGCGCAAGGGGTGTCAATGGGAGCGATGCTAGATGTGGCATACAATGCACCAAGAAGATTGGGACTCTACAGCAGCACACCCCGGGCCTTGTTGAAGGAGATTGGGTGTAGCTTGGGGCTGTAGAGTGTCAAGGATTATGCAGAGGCGTCTTACAACAGAGCCTGTTCATCAAAAACAAGCGGTCTGAAAGGATGGAGGGGGGTGAGAGGAGGAGTGGGAGGGGGCGCGCCTGGTTGTGAAAAATGGGGTGTCACCAGTTAGTACTTTCATAGAAAGTGGAGACACTCGCTTTGCACATGCGGGTGTGGTGCTGCAGGCTGAGATTACATCTACTGTGGAGTTTATGAAAGCCTGTGAGCAGTTAAGCTTGCTAAATAGGTTGCGATGCCCATTTTGCTGAAGGAAGTGGCATGACAGGGCAATGTGTGCGATGACAGCCAAGATGGGGAGCACACGTGTACGGTCGGTGGTGCAGTTAGGTTGCAAGGTAACACTGCAGTCGGGCAAGGTTGATGAGGCAGTGGTTTATGTGGGAGTGAAGTGGCTGAGTATTTGCATCGCATGGTGCAAGGTTGCATCTTCATTCGCACATGAACTAGTGCTGCAGGAGTGCAGGGGGCAATGTAGATGAGGGGGCTAAGGCCAAATGGGGGTGTAGCTGACAGTCTTTGCAACTCAGTGGTGCAAGGGCGCCTAACCACTTGTGCCCGGTTTAGTATTGCAGGAGACAAGCTTGGTGTAGTCTATAATTTGGGAGTATCCATGCAGCCTTGTTACGGCACCATTCGTCCTTACCATTGTTCCCCTCAACACAGAATAGAGTGAAGCCAAATTGCCTCTGAGCTTATCGTAGCTCGATGTCTGTATGCAATGTACTCTCTGTTCCAACCTAGACTGGGCATGCAGCAAGGGTTGAGTGGCTCAACGTCACTCAGGTGTACTGGCTGATCACTTCACATAGCCCAGGTTAGTTGACAGAGCAGTTCACGTGAGAGTATGCCATGATCTACCTTGATACCTCATGATTCAAGATTTCATTTTTGCTAGGGTTCAGGGTCTAGCCTCTAGGGCCTACCCCTAACCCTAAACCCTACCATGTCTCTCTAAACCCAATGCTATCACGGATGGGGGCTTAGGCCAAGTAGCAGCGCCTGTTGAGCAATGTTAATAGGAAATACATTACTGCAGGGTCCCAGGGCTGTGCACTGATGTGTGTCCTGTTACATCACTGTGACACAGCCCTGGGACCGCGCAGCACCTGCCACAGGACTCCTGCATGCAACTTACTCTCTATTCTAACCCAGAATCTCAAGCATGAGCTTGAGCATTGATACCGGCTCTCCGGTATACATTGCGAACCTCTCAGCGCTATTGTCCGATTACAGGGATTTGGTTTAGGGTTTAGGCAGCAAACCCAACCCTTAACCCTAAGACGTTAAACGCAGCCCTATCTACCTGCACCTGACCTAGTCCTGCAGCAGGCAGGGTAGTCTGTTCAAGTGGGAGCGACGAAGGACTTGTGCGTCCCATAGTGCACAGGGTGACGCCTCTGCACTCACACCTGAAATCATATCCCCCCCCTAGGTCTCAGTATCGGTATTTTTTCAACACGCACTAAACACACTGGTTGGAGTCATGTGCTGGGTGCTGCATGGCCCAAAAGCTGCGGCTGTGGTCTATCTCATATTATAAATCCCCCCACCTTCTATCTCTCAACACACCGCACTAACACACTGGTTGGAGTCATGTGGCGGGTGCTGCACGGCCCAAGGGCTGTGCAGTGATCTATCTCATATAATGAATTGCCCCACCTTCTATCTCTCAACACACACTAACACACCGGTTGGAGTCATGTGGCGGGTGCTGCACGGTCCAAAAGCTGTGCAGTGATCTCTCTCATATAATGAATCATGAGCTCTGTAAATTAGCAATGCAAGATATGAATCATGTTCCGCTAACAATCTGCTTAGCTCAGGTGCGCTTCAGTTCCGCTCTCGTTTCTCTCACTTCCTCACCATTCCACACCTTCAACAAACTGGTTGGCCGCGTCATGCTTGCCGGGTCCTGCACGGTTTGCAAGGCTGTGCAGTGGTCTCTCTCAGTGACATATAAAAAATCCCCCACCCATAAACACACACTAACACACTGGTTGGAGTCATGGGGCAGGTGCTGCACGGTCCAAGGGCTGTGCATTTATCTAATGAATATGATACCAATTACCAATTACCAAATGGCCCCGTCAAAGCGGAGCGCCGGTGGGGGCAGCGCCACCCACAAGGAGCCAACTTAGGCTCCAACGGCATACTCAAGTTCCTGTCCAAAACTGACACGATGGCTGATAGATACTACCCCCGGAGGAAAGGTCCATGCCAGGGTCAGTGTACTAGGCGCCCAATGGAGTGTCATAAGTGGCTGTCACTGCAGCTTGGGGATGCCAAAGGGGGCCAACTGCTGGAGGCTGCTACTAGAATTGTAAAAGGCAAAATTACTAACAAGTTTGTGTTCAATTGGTAGTGGAATGATCTGGCGTCCTCTTTCACTGCATGGTACAAGGTTGCTTCTCCAAATGAACTAATGCTTCAGGAGACAAGGGTTTTAGGGTCCGCTTGGGCCAAAAAAGGGGTGTTAGTAGTTGTCACTGCATGCAAGTGAATAGTGCAAGGGCCACTAACCACTTGCAGCTGCATTAAATCTATATTGCTGCTGAAGGAGCTCAAAAGGCGGGCTCTCGTCATGCCGTTTGACCCCGGTGCTTTTGGTCGCTTTGACCTAGCTGCCTTGTGTGCCTTATATTTGTTTGTTTGCTAAGATCTTGGCTCAGTGAATTGAGCAGTGGTCGATCAAGCTGTCAGCCATGAGTTGTAATACTATGCATCTTGTGTGGTCCTGGTGCTATTTGTAAGTGGCACATCACACACAGCAAGCAATGAAGGATGTAGTGTGAGCAAAAACTTCATTGCCAGCATTGCCTTCATTGCTTGCTGTGCACATGTGTACCATGCAAGGTAAAGCAGTCCCACTTTGCTATGTTTGGCCTTTCTCTTGCCCGGTGTTGTAGATGCTAGAACTTTGTATCTACATGGATGGCTGTCCAACTGTCATGGGTTTCCAAGCTAAGTGTTAGCAGCACAACGCACATCATTGCTGCATTCCTCTTCAGGGCATCATTATTCATCCAGGCCCCAAGTGATAGGGCATTCCATGAGCACCTAGAGGGTCCCGCCCCAAAACGGGTCTTAAAGTTGCAATGACGCTTAAGGCCGCGGCTGTCCTGAGCATCAAGGCAACCTTCAGACGCAGTTTGAGGCATCTTCAGTTAGTGTGCCGCAAGGGAGATGCTATGGTGCAAGGTTTAAATATCCCTTCAAAGCGCTGTGGAGAAGTCCCTTTCCCCAAGTGCCTGTAGGGCGGGAACGTGTTCTGCTGGTCATCAATAGGAGCTTGCGAGCAGGTTCGGTTGGAACAGCAAGGGGATCAGTGAGAGGTACACTGCGGTTGAGTAACGTAACGGCCATGAGGTATTGCTCACTTTTGCAGCATTGCCCAAGTTTTGGGAGGGCGGGGGGCCATGGGGGGATGGGGGGGAAGGCATGGGGGGGGGTTTGGGGGAGGGAGGCGGCGTGGGAGGTTAGTGTTGGGTTAAGGTGGAACGGTAGGGTTTAAGGTTTAGGGTTTAGGTTGACAGCATCTTGGACTGTAATTTGACCTCTGCTGAAAGACCTGCAGGTTGCCATCTCTGCACACTTCACCAGCTCTGTCTAGCATGAAGCTGGTGAAGTGTGCAGAGATGGCAATTAGCAATGTACTTTACAGCGCGCCCGATTAGGGGCTGGTTTCTCTGAAAGAAATGGCTGGGGAACGGTCATTCCAGACGCGGCACCAGAGCCGAGCGAGAAGTGCTTGGACAGTCTTACACAGCCGCGAACTGCGCCAGCAAAGCTTCTCTGCACTCAAAATGTTCTTTTAATATGCTTAGGGCAAATAATAGCCTCTATAAACAGCATTGTGGCTTTGCCGTTTGGTGAGCAAGTGGCAAGCATGGGGCAGTATACCGTCTGTTGAAAGTGAGCAGAATGATGGTCCAAGCCTGAGAAAAGGTCCATGTAGTGTTTAGAATGTTGATTGACGAATTTGGGTGTGATCTGAACGTTTAAAATTTAGTAGCTTTCCCCTTCAACAGCAATCCTTCTGAGCCCGATGGAACCGATGCAAGAATAGCCAGGTCATGGTAATAGCGGCTTAGATGCAGGGACAGGGGAGCCCTGCAGCAGCGTACTCACCCCCTGACCATAACTTGGGAATGCCCAGATGGGTGGATGGGGACCTCTTGGGCAGGAGCAAGCACCGCGCAGGATGGCAGGAATTGTGAGCCACAACTTCGAAACATTCTGGAATTGGAGGCTACCGCGTCCTATTAGGAACAACTGACGGAAGGAAGTAGACCACGTGAGGAAGGCAGTTGGGTTGTAGTATATATGAGCTGTTGCATGAGTGCAGCTCTGGGACATCACACTTATCCAGGCCCCAATCAATAGGGGGTCTGGTGAGGGGTTGGAGGGAGAGGTGTCATACATGACCGTTCAGGCAATTGTCACACCCGTTTTTGGGTGTTCTTCAGTTAGCGTGCCGCAAGCCGGAGACTCTGCTTCAGATTTGAACCATTTTGTTGCGGAGTGGTCCCGTTCCAGAACAGCCCTTAGGGCAGGAACACAGTTTGCTGGCCATAGTCAACTGGAGCTCGGTCCTGTTTGCGGAACAATGAGAGGAGCATGTTCAGTTGGAGAAAACGTAACCAGCTGCCATAAAAGCCATGGGCTATGATGCACTTGGTGGTGGTGTGGGTGGCCCATGTATGGGAAGCGAGGGGAGCTGGGTGTGGCTTTTGCATTTAGGGGGCCGTGTGCGGTTAGTGTAGGGTGAAGGTGGAAGGGTTGGGGGTGGGGACATGGGTAGTCTATAATGTATGTGAGGAATGGAGGTGGGGGAGATGGGCGAGTGTGTTTGCAGCTGCATGTTGTCGAGGCGGCTCCAGAGGCATTCAGATGTTTTTATTGATATGGACTGTTCGAGGTACTTACACTGACGATATATTCAGCTGCTTTTTTTCTGGCGTGATTGCAGCCCTCAGGATACCTAGACTACGTCTTCTGCTGTCAGTAGTCCAGTACACTAATGAACTCACAAGGCAGCTTAGGGAACAACTCCCATAGTCGTCAAACTATGTGAATCTTTCCCCAGCTGCTTTTGAGATCATTTACGAGGGGTAATGTGTAGCCTTCCGTTAAGCTGGGGTGCAAGGGTAGCCACCTCAACCCCACCCATCATCCATGCTGGCAGGATCACTACCATTCCTTGCCAGGGCTTAATGTTGATAAGATTTTTCCTAGCCTTTGCTGAGACTGTTGATGGTGGAGCGACTCTGTCAACCAATTATTATAACATTTCATGATATGCCATAGCAATAAGTGCCATAGGCCCCGCACCTCAAGCTGTCACAAAGAACAGCGAGGTGGAACAAATAACCAATAACCTAACAAAAGGACTAGTTCAGAGCTTAGGGTCTAGGATCTAGTACCGTACATAGGGGCTGATGCATGGTTCAGGAATTGGAACTTCTGTGTGCTGGAGCTGTGCTTCTTTTGTTGTCTCTAGTTGGCAGCTAGGATTGAGCTTTCCTACTTTTGTTACTGTAATGCTCTTCTTTATACAGAGACAGGGGATTTGAGATATATAAGTATATATTTCAGATATATGTATTTCAGATCGGCATGCCTTTTCCCATCTAGGGTTTTGCACAGAAGTGCATGTTGATGGGTTTTGCCTTCATCATAGCCCTCTTATAAACTTGGCCTGGATAGTGTGCAAAACTGCCAGAGTCACCGCAGTGACAGTTTAGCCTTTGACTAGCCCAGTCCAGTTAGGGTTTAGTAGTGCCTTAAACCCTGCCATATCTGAGCTTATGTGGCAGTTTCGCACACTAAAATAAGGAATAAATATTCCCCCAATATAGAGCTCCCAATAGGGAGACGGCCACCCCTAACACGGCCCCTGTGCGTTTCCTGCACTACTTACTCCCGAGCTACTCGGACGGAATGAGTACTGGGGGCTGCTTGCCTGCTTTTGGTTCGGGCTCGTGCCAGATGTCCCAGACAGCGGTGTCATCTACTGGGGTGCCGTTATTTTTTTATTTTTTTTATTTTTTTTATTCTGGACAGACCATCTCGTAGAGGGCTTGGATAGAGTGATGGCCTTACAGTGTACAAGCTTTAGCTTGCATTAGTCATTGACCCAGGCACTCGCGACAGGAACGGATATTGATATGTAAGCGGCCCTTCCATGTTGGCAGTACTGCTTCATCTCCCCATGTCCATGTCCTTGGATAAAGCTATGTTAACCCCCACCGCACATGAACTTACAGCATATCAGCATTCTTTCCGCGCAACATGTATCATGGGATTGTATATGCCAATGGTGTTAGCTCTGCATGGCATCGGGAAGGTTGTAGCCCATGGCAGGACTATCTGCTTCACTCCGATTTGCTGCAGTGTTCTTAGTCACCATGCATCTTGAAACAAGCCATTAGACAGTAAAGTAGTAGAGGCCGGTGGCACTTCGATTACGTACTATACATGCAGGTCTTTGAAATCCCAGTTATGTTGGTGCTCATTGCATCCAATGCTGTGCCATGACGGAGGCGCTTGCTGTCTTGAATCCCAGATGTGGGTACCAAAGGGGAAGGCATGGTTCATGGGAGCAATTGCCGAAAAACCATGGGTTCATGATTGTCCCGTCTGATGAGGTTTTGAGAGTCTTACATGCACGGCCTGATGTGGCAGCATATGTCCTGATTGCTGGGTATCTCAGGGCCACGCCATGCATGCGATAAGCATCCCCTTATAACATCCACAACATATCATGCTTGGGAGGAGAGTGACAGCTATAAATGCATAACACAAAAGCTGAGAGTTGCAGTGAGATGCCTTGCACAGGGTGTAGCTGGAGAGGTGTTGATTAACATATCTATGCTGGGTGAACCAGCTAGCCTGCACCTCCTCATGCTTCTGTCCTTCTCATGCATGCTGCCTGGTACCCCATGGCAAGGGACCTGCCATCATCGGGGCATTATGCCAAGAGACAATGCTCGAGACTTTCTAGACAGTCTGACTTGCCTTGGGCTTGTGCATAGCACGCTTGGCGCCCACAAAATGTGCAAGTCTAGTTACCTTCCCTCTGAAGGGGATTGGCATCCTTTTTGCTATCCTCATGATGAGCATATGCCTGTACTCATGCCTTTGTCCTTAGGTGTATGTATATAACGTGCATCACCTGGGCTCTCAAGTTTCGCTAGCACCAACGCGAGGCATGCCAATCTGATTCCTGCTTGTTGCTGTGACAGGACCAAGGCGATGTGCATGTGGCACGCTTGCTGGTGCTGTACGGCTCAAGAAGTAGACGTCAGATTCTTTTATGGCTAGCCTACTGATTGTTTGTCAACGTATTACAATTGAGGACCACACATTTGCTCAAGTGAATAAAAACAACATTCTGCAGACTGCCTTCAGTGGGGGCGGGCGGTGCCTCCACCATGCAGTTGACAGTCCTGGCTAACACTTGGCAACTGACCATGTCAGTCCATAATTGCTTATAGCCCCCCCATCCCGCCTTGTTACAATGGCAATGTGCAATCCTTAGGCATGGCCTTGCAGCAGAGCATAAATGCATCTGCTCTTTCTGGACTGTCCTGTATATATAGATTGCCTATTGCTATGGCACCATGATGGCAGAGTGGGGCTGCCGTGGACATAACAATGCCCTTACTGTGTAATATTGCGTGCTGCGCTTTCTCCCAATACATGCTGTGGAAAGGAGCTCTACAGTCAACTGCGTGCACTTACTTGCCCGGGAGTGTGCATCACCTTGGGTCTGTAGAGCTTGCCAGCATTAAGTCGTCACTTGAAGACAAGGGTACCCCTGATGTCATCTCATGCTTGAGGAATGTATGGGTTCATCTCACAGTGGAGGCAGAGGTAGGTGCAGGACAGTGCAGCTACGCTCAGTGGTTCAGGTATAGGGTCCCTGCTGGCATATTATTCACCCCCTCATGCTATGTTCGTGTCTTTTGCAGTTCCCTCAGGCGTGCATACACGATCATACGTGGCAGTGTTAGGGGTGGCCGTGGAAAGAAAAGGAGAATGTGAAGAGGGACAATAGTTAGTGACTGAAGTGGGACGGCCTAGTGATGGCTAGGTAGCCATTTGCGCGTGGTGCCAGCCATCCACTTCGGCATGGCTGTTAAGAGTGCGTGCCACAAAGGAGCAACGGGAGCAACGGGAGGTCTGATCGGTCAGCGGATGCGCGGGTGGAACCCTCGCTGCTGTTCCGTCACTTTTGATTCCCCGTGCTGCGGTCTTTTGCAGAGCTTTATGCACCTTAATAAAGGCGCCTGGCAGCCCAAGACTTACCGAGTCCTTTCTGAAGAAGGTTCGCGAACCTCCGATCTGGGGTCACGCTGTGCTGGCTCCTCCCACTTAACTCGTGTCCTGGCTGTTGAGGGGACATCGCAGGCTTGACAGAGCAGTCTTCGAGGGCGCATTGCACCCTCGCGTGACCCCACGGTCACCATCGCGCAGACTGTCGCATACAACTCAAGATGTAACGCAACCATCTGTCCTTTCTGCTAGCATTTGACAGGTGACATGCCTGAGGCGGCATGTAAGCATGATGCTCTTCTTGTTTGATCAACTTAGGATCTACAAGGCATGACCTTCTGCTAAATAGCCGAAGCTATCTGCCCGGCATGCCTCAGGCAGATCTTTCTCGACTGTTCAGCTTCCAGTCGGATCCGGTCACGAATGGGTGTTGACTGTTGTGCGGAGATGCATGCCTCCATATCGCCTCTCTCCTCCTTCCAATCTCAAATCCATCAGGTTTGTAAACTACTGTTTCCAAACCTTACCCACCTGCTGTTGCAACATTTGGGGGTGTTGAAGCCAGGGTTATAGATAGAGTGCAGTGATTAACAGTTGGCTGATGCAACTGGCATGGTAGAATGGTGCTAGCAGCGGCTGTTCTGCTCCTTGCAATGATTGCGGACATGTATGCACCTGGAGGTAAGTGCATACAGCCAGGTAAAATTGGGAGAAAGCATCTACGGACGGACGCTTTGGCTCATCCCAGACTTTGGGTTGCATTGGTTTCGAGTGGTCTGGGCTATGTGGGGCATGGTCTGAAGTATCGCATCGATGCTTGCTTCCGAACCCACCTAGTTGACATCCTCCACACCATTTGCGCGTAAGGTCAATCTTGTACCGTGTCCTGCCCGCTTATAGAGCATTTGGAACTCTGCTCCTGTCCTTTACTAACATGTCAAGGTCACTACATCTCTCTTTCAGCTCAGAAAAGATATGCTGGCCCTGTTTGGAGCTGCAAAAGCTAAATGTGGATGTGAGGCTCCAGCGCCCTGTAAGAGGCATTTTGCCTCTGCTTAGGGCTTGGGTTTATGGTATTGGGTTTAGCAGATGTTAAGCGGGTGTAAGAAGGGATAAGCATGTATCAAGCTGTAGCAGGGCAGGTCAGTACTGCTGCTGCTTGATATTACTCACAAAGTCTGGATGTACCGCATGGTGTCTTTTTTAATGAAGCCCTGCCGGTGACCGATCGTATCACAAAGTGAAGGTTCAGTTGTTCCTGTTCAGCACTATCACTACGTTACATAATTTCGTTCCCAAAAACATACCCCAAAGCGTTCAGGCTCCACGTATGTTGTAGTCTGGAATATAACAAAGCTGCCAATCAGTCGCACGTGTCATTCAAATAGAGGCCTGTGGAGAGAGGTTTACGTATGCTATGAGCGCAGGCTATGGGACCCCCAGGGTGGATTGGCTCGTGCACAGAAGGAGCAGCTGTGAGGCCAGATTTGGACAGCAACCTTTGCTGTGCTTTTTCCATGCAGCAGGCTGCTTTGACCCCTGTCCATGCTGCCCTCTGTGTGCGTTTTCCAGAGAGTGCCCCGGTAAGGGTGACACTGGGTGAGTTGGTGGGACGCCCAGGCAGCAGGGCCGATTCCACACTGTGCTGCTGTTACGCAGCATGCTGGGATGTAGGCTTATTTTTTGCGGACAGAGTGCTCTGCTTTGACAAAGCTTCCAGCCCAGGTACACCCACTAACATGCATGTTCAGGCCTTGTGTACAAGCCTTCTGGTGTAAGGCTCAAGGCTTGCAATAGCCTGGTTGTAAATGGAACATGTCCTGAATGCATCTGCTTGGGTTGCTGCTTGGGGCCCTCTTGGCCGTCAAATTGAAGGATTGCCCCCCTATGCAATGCAGCCCCCAGGTGGAACTTGTTTGATAGCAGGCTTACATAGGTGCTTACTGGGTCTATACGAAAACATGGCCGCTGACGCAGCTTGCACTGGAGGTGCAAAGTTTTATGGGCAACAACATGGGAACGAAATTTTGTCACGTAGTGAAATGCTCGCGTGCTGCTGAAAGTATGTGTTCCTGCAGGTATGAGTGCTGGGCTGTGTGCTTCACCTATGGCATGACAACATAGTTTGGGATGACAACATGGCAACACAGCTGGCAGCAGCAGGCAGTACACTGGACAATGACCCAGCACTATACCGGGCAGTACAGTTCATTGTCAGCAAACAGTAAGCAAACAGATGTTAAATGGAGGGTTGGGGAGAGCTACCTGGGCTGTCAGAACAAGGTAGGGTTTTGGGTTTGGGTCTAGGCTTAGGGTATAAGGTTTAGGGATGGGGAGGGGGGTGGAGTTGAGGCTGGCAAGGAAGTGATTGAGGGAGCTCGTTCGGGAGGTGGGATAATCCATCGTGTAGATCATAGTGGGCATGCTCATGCTAAGAAAATACTATTCTCTGAGCAGTAGCACATGCCTCGTGCAGCCATCTAAGTGCAGGTTTGGGCCCACGGGACTTTATGGGAGTTGAATTCCATCTATAGCCTCAAGCTCATTTTCTTAAAGCGTTTGGACCAAGGGTGTCTTGCCATATCTGGGCATAGGTGGCCCAATACGGATTAAAGATTTCTTATGGGCTTTGAGCTGGGCATGAAAATGGTACTAGAAGTGAATCAGGGACTTCTCAAGAATGCAGTTGAATTTGTGAAGAATGTTGGTACATGCGCCCAACTGTCTACAAACAGGAGATTGCTCCTATAGCAATTTGCACATTTTTGCTTTGTATTTCAACAATTGCACCATGCAGCCTCACTAGTTTAGAGTGTAAACCCTAAACCCTAGGGTTCTAAACCCTAAACCCTAACTCCTCACAAGGAATCAGGACAAGAGGTGGATTAGCCATTTTCATACACGTCCGGGCAGTAATTCTAAGTGGCAGTTCTGATATCAATGGCTTGGCAAATGCATCATTGTGGGCTCCTGTCCTGCTGGATTGATTCATGCTGCTGCTGCTGCTGTTGTTAGTCCATGTGTACAGTCAGCTAGAGGGCAGCAGTCATGTGGTGAACACAGCCTGGGCTATGCTGGGGCTGTTGGCAGCAGGGTAGCACCTCAGAGACGCTAAAACCCTGCATGCTGGGGCACGCTACCTCATGTCTGCTCAGCTTCCCAGTGGTGACTGGCTGCAGCAGCACATCAGTGGAGTGTTCAACCGCAACTGCATGATCACGTACGCAAACTACAAGTGAGTCTTTAACCAACCCATTTGGCTGCTCAGACGTGACTAGATGGAGACCTGTTCAACATTGTCATGAGTCATAAGGTACATGTACTAGGCACGGGCAGGTACCAGGTTTGGAGCTCGCTAGCTCAATTTATACAATCAGAGGAAGATTACACAGCCGGGATTAGACAGAATCAGCGAGGCATTCAGCTGCGGTTCCGGATGATCAGATGGTAGTGCAAGAGGGTTTCCTTAGCCGCTGCTTTGTTTTCAAGTGACCGCCTGCACCTGTGCTGAAAGGACAACCGACTGAGTGAAACACAGCTGGTGAATAATGAGCCTAATCTGTGTTTCCACATGCGAAGTAAGCTTGCCCGTCCTAAAAGCCACTGCCACATAATGATTGAGCATAAGTAGCACTTTCGTAAGCAGTGAATTTGTTGCTCAGTGTGGATCATGCATCCTTCTGCTTGCAGGAACATCTTCCTTATCTGGGCCTTGGGCTTGTACTGCCGTATGGTACTGCAGAGCATGCAGCGGGACGGCAGTGTCAGTGACTGGTGCAAGCTCAGACAATAGCCGGAAGAGGGGGGTTGATTGTAGCAGGAGTCAGTGATGAGTGGTAGTATAAAGAGTGGTGCATGTACCCGATCATGTTTCCCTTTTGTATACATAATTGGACTTTACTCCTGGTTGGTGGTCTGGTATCCAGTGTCTTTAGATCCATCGATGGTATGTTTGATCGGTCATACCTGGATGTCAGCTAGAAGGGTCTGGTTCAGACTTTGTATACTTCATGACTTGAAAAGCTGGAACCAGAAACAATACAGGTGTCCTGAGCTTTGCGCCACGCTGAGTGTCTCTTATAGTTGAGATAGGAGTACTGCTGCCTTCGGCCCAAGCCTCCAGGTTAGTTTGGGCCCATCACGAAATGCTGGATTGATTGCAGTATGAATATCATATATTGGTCACCTATACCGATCACTGTTCAGTAGATTAGTCATTGCTGCCTTGGTCTGCCTTGCTGCCGCACCGCCCGTCAAATGCATGGGCCTGCCAATTATCACGATTACGATTACGATTACATCATTATTCGGGGATGAATGGCAAGGTCGTATTTTCGATACCTTTTCTTCTGGACCAAGAGGTGATATTGCTGAGACATTCACTTCTGATGGACCAGGTTCCAGTATTTCTGCCCATGGAGCCTAGGTTGGCTCCGTACGGGCACCCCCTTTGAGGGGCCATGATGTAATCGTAATCGTAATCGTAATCAAATCCCTAGTCCGTCACGGACAGGTTGGTTCCTTTCCCAATTAACATGTATCACATGAGAAGAGGTCTCCCAAACCCCCCTGTTGCTGAAAGATAACGTCGTGAAGCCAATTCCACAGCAAGTATCCCGCAGTATGTCAATGTGAAGCCATTTACTCAAGTTGCTTCAGGAGCTCATCTTCATATTGCTTATGCCCTTACCCCTTCACCTAATCTCTGGCTCTAATTCGTCCTTAGCCCATGCTGAAACCCCTCCCTACTAAGATCCACCCTTCACTTGGCCCCTCTCCTCTCACAATGGCTTCATTTGTTGCACAGCAAGCATTAAGTGACACCTTGCGCCATCTATGCCGAAATGCTAGACCAGACAGTTCATAAATTGACTTTAGTTGGAGTTCCCGATTGCCCTTCTCAGAAAGGTTCAGGGCTTTCACCAGATTCAGGGCTATGACTTGGCGAGAGTGGCCCAATGAATGCTGCCCATACCTTGTAAAGCACTACTACACGTGCTTAACATATTGCAAATTGTGAAGCTCTGCAACTATGCACTCCAAGCATTCCCAAAGGCCCATGGAACCCCTCACCGTAGCTGGCATCAATTGCTTGACAATGAGGTAAGCATTGGAGCTTTACTAGCTATCATCCATGTTGTCTATAATTGGTGACCTCGAGGACCGCGCACAGTGTGTCACAGTGATCTTGCTTCAGCAATGCAGAGAAGAGTTTGTGAAGCGTAAGCACAGCACCATAAGATGCGTTGCACCCTGCAGTTCACACGCATCTACCCCGCCTTTGCTCACCTGAATAAAGAAGCTTACATATCTCAGCTTTTTACTTCATTGGTTTTCTTTTAAGATACATTTGTTCCTGATGAAGCCCATAAGTTACAACATGGTGTCAACCAACCCACCTTCGTTTTACCACAACACACCTTCTTACTAGCACGCGAGCACCAATACTACACAAGGACCAACAGGCATATTTGATACCTGATGTTGATTACTTCATGGTGGTCCAAGCCTAACCCTCCATTGCTAATCCTCCACCAGCATATCTAGCACACGGCCAAGCCAATTAAGCCAGTAAGAATGGGCATTAGTGTGACGGTCAGCCAGCCAGGGCAGTCCCATTATCATCTATCATAGGCTTGCAAGTGCCTTACCTCTCAGCTAGCCCAAATAATTAACATCTGATGTCGCAAAGCCAAATGGCAGGTGCACCGCGCTCAAAACCGCAGCAAAAAGAGGGTAGCCCCGGCTGGGTAGCAATGGACAGAACACAAGATTTCATCTAGTCCAAAACAGGGTGTGCAACAGGGTTAACCTCGTTTCATCCAAAAATGGTCTGCACCTTAGCCAAAACTTTTCAAGGACACTGGCATATGAAAGCAAAAGCAGTTGTAGACACAATCACATAGCTTTACAACCATCATGACATCATCCCCACAGCTGCTTAGACTGCATCACCGTTCACAGGCTAATGGCAGCACAGAAGATGTCTAGGTCCCTTGGACGCAAGACCAGCGCAATGACCCCAGAAAAGAAAAGCAGTTTATAGCTATTGTAGTCGGTCTATTCTTCTGGGACAGTTCGTCTCAGCAATAACGTCCAAATGCCTCTGGAGCAGTCTCGACCACATGCAGCAAGCACACTCAGCCATGGAGATCCCCCAGGCACCTCCCTCCTTCACATACATAAACTACCCATGTCCCCACCTCCGACCCTTCCACCTTGGCTCTAAACTAACCTCACATGGCCCCCGACCGTAATGCAGAAGCCACACACCCCAATGCCTTCCCTTTCCATTTTCCGATACATGGACCACACCCCAAAATGAGCAATATGTCACGGCTGTTCTTCAATCAAAGTCGTTGTTCGAAGAGGACGGAGCTCCTGTTTGAAGGCCAGCCAACCATGTTTCTGCCTAAGGGAAGGGAACCACTCCAAAGCACATTGATTGAGTATTCAACTAGTATCTCCTACTTGCGGCACGCTAACTGAACCATGCCGCAGGTTCTGACAGTTTCCTTGAACGTTCATGACGCCTCTCCCTCCAGCCCCTTACCAGACCTCCTAAGCATCAAGTGGGGCGTGAATAGGTGGGCTGCCCCGAAGAGGCATGCACCGACTGAGTATGTGCAAAGGGTTGCTATTAATGAGCTTAAACAACGAGCTAGCGCCATGACAGTTGGACTAAGCGTCAGCTTCATACAGCTAGCTTCTACAATCCTGGCCAACAGCAAGTCCAGGAAAGCTGAGGATTGCCTCACAATGCATGGTACACCTGTGCAAAGTACGCCATGAAGGCAATGCAGGCGATGAAAGGATTGCCAGTAAGGTGAGAACTTCCAGGGGTTTAGAGGCGAATTTGGCTATTGCTTCATCCGTGATCTCTTGGCACTGGAGCAAGGTTGTGGTGCTGTTTACAGCTCCAGCAGTCGGGCTCAACTAGACACATGCGCCGCTGCTAAGGACCGTTAAGATCTTCTTACAGCAACGCAGAGCCACCACAGGCCAAGGTACGGGCGGCCTACCCGCAGTAGCAGTACGTTGACTGTCATGGGTACTGTACTTCAATTGACACAAGGTAGACACCAGCAACTGAGAACAGCATACCACCCTGGCAACGGACACTCCAACATATCCCCCCGCCAACGCTACTGCAACCAATCGCAAGGCCACTCTCTAGCGCCTGCATGACGGAAATTGCAGCATGATCCAAGCTGACACCGATACCAAAAAACCAGGGTCCCACACAAGCAGCTGCATAGGCAGGGTTTTACACCCCAAACCCTAGGGGTTTAAAACTTCACATGCTGAGCATGCCAACCAGCAACTACCTTGAAGAACGTTACAAGCGAGGTTGGAGATGCGACTGGGTGTAGCAGAGGGCTGACGTGATGCTGCAGGCTGTAGAAGAGTCAGATTTAGGTTGGTGCCATGAGGAGTAGAATTTGATGATAGGGATGGGTGGGGTAGGCAGGGGTGTAGGTGGGCCATGCTAGGCTGGGGCTGAAAAAGGCAGGTTGTCATGGGGCTGTAAGAAAGCAGCAGAGAAGCAGAGGGGGGCAGGGGGTGGTGGGGGTGGTCAGGGGTGTGTGTGGAGAGAGGAGCACAAACGGCGGGGGATGAGGAGAGGGGAGAAATGAGGGGGTAGACAAGTTTTTGGGAGTGGATGCAAAACGCAGCCAAAAAAATTGCTACGTTGGAAATTTGCATACGTCCAAGCACGGGCCCAACGGCCCTCAACCAAAAAAGCGGGCAGATCACGGGTGTCTGGTTTCGATCCGTGGACCTATCGCTCAGCATACCTATGCCTTAACCAGCTACACTATACTATGTTGTTCACATGTATGTAAGCTACGTGGTCGCTGCTATTAACAGTGCCAGGGTTCTGTAATGTCCCCGCCGCAACGCTCTCAATTGACCACCCGGCATTTGCTGCTGCTGTCGGCCAAATTCGCCTCTAACCCCCAGTTCATTGCTTGCTGTGCAAGATGTGCCACAATCACATGCAGCACCATGATCAAAGCAGGTGCATACATACACAACAAGCACAGCTTAATCAACCACTGCTCAATGACTGAGCCAAATGCTTAGCAAACAAACAATCACAAAAGTCGTGGCTGCAAACAAGGCAGCTGTGTCAAACCAACCAAACACACCGGGGTCAAATGGCATTGAGAACAGCCCCTCCAGCAGCAGATATAACTGTGATATGCTCCTATCCTTGTTAGCATGCATGGGAGATACGGTGGTAGGAGCTGTGGCAGGGTACGTATGCAGGGTTTAGGAGGAATAAGCCAGGAAACAGGAGCTGATGTAACCTTCTACCACTTAAAAAGCCCTAGACAAACCATGATATACCAAGAGGTCTATGCACAGCAGCCAGTGCACAGTGCAAGGCATCTGCTGTGCAATGCAGCCAGTGCCAGTGCTGTGGGACCGACTGCAGCTGCTCTGTACAGCTGTATCACTTTGATCAAATTTTCAATCTTCCAACGCATCCAAGCAGTCTTCACCATCTGCTGCAGGCACACTTGCCCGTTTCATCTCCCAACATCCCTGCCTTACATACATGAACAACCCACATTCCGCTCATAAGTTTTTGAACTGCCCCCCCCCCCCGCCCCCCGCCTTTGCAGGACACCGACTCAAAAATGCACATTCTGTGTCTGACAGTTTTTCCACGGCAACACCTAAGACTCTGTGATGGCCAGGGTCAATGTGGCTTTCCCGCCTAGCAGAGGCCATAGACAAAATATTACAGTTCTTTTTAATGACAGATGTCATCTCATAGCAGAGCTGCTTTTGGAAACAGGACATCATTGAAAGCACTAGCAGAAAGTACCATGGTCATTCTGAGGTTCGGTGCTGTGACTCCAAACGAGCACTCAGGTTGTCAGGTTCACCCTCGAGATCTATCTCTAACGAATGATTCATTGCCCTTTGCAAGCACACCCCCATTATCTCCCTGACCCGCCCCTTTTCCAAGCATTGACACAGGACCATGCTCCGGCTGCCGACACCCACCATACACCAACCTTACATGCGTCCCCCATGGGCCCCCACCTTCCCGATACATGGATTACACCGCAAAGTGAACAGTAGCTCATCCCTGCTACCCAACCAAAGTTTTCTCGGCACCTGCTGCTCTCACTGTTCTAAGAGGGACAAGCTCCTGTCGGTGACCAGCACACCGCATTCCCGCTCTAAGAACAGTTAGGGAATGAGACTTCAGACTCCACAACTTGGACCCTTTGACAGCTTCATTTGAATGAACGCCCATATATGGCTCATGGCACCCTCCAGACTCCGAAACCCTTTCCGGACTCCCTATCAATTGGGGCCTGGATATGTGTGATGAGAGGCATGCAACGACTATGTGCAAAGTGCTGGTGTCACTGAATTTGCAAATTCTGCCATTGGGGTTGGACTAAGCTCCAGCTTCATATAGCTAGCATCTACATTACCAGCCAACAGCAAGGCCAACGTAAAACCTAGGAAAGCTACTTGTTACTGCCTCACCTTGCATGATACACCTGTCACAGCTGGCAATGGAGGCAATGCAGGCAATGAAAGCATTGATCCACATATGTCCACATAAGAAGCAAACAAATGACATATGTGGACCAGCTACAACAAGCCTTTTACATTCCCATCCTTAGGCTTCCCTCAGGCCCTCACATACAGCCCAGCTTGATCCCTTCCTTGGCTCCTGCAAGATTGAACTGAATCCTCCCCGCCCCTGGCTCTCCTCTCGATCAGTGCTTGATCCTTGCACGGCAACAATATACTGAAGGCATGTTCTCGCTTTTTTCAAAGTGCCCTTTACAGAGCGCTGGAGCATCATCACCACAGATTACAAATGGTGAAGCTTTTGCAATTCCTTACAGGCCTTCCGCACACTGTCCAAGACCTGCTGGACCTTGCCCCCTTACTATAATGAACTGACAGGAGCGGAGTTGCAGATGTTTACGGTTTTGGGTTTAGGGTTGAAGAGGTTTTTGGAGACACAAGGACAGGACAGGAGCAGAGTTGCAGAAGCTCTATACAAGGATAGGACAGGAGCGGAGTTGCAGATGCTTTATACAAGGACGGGACAGAACACATGCACATGGCTTCCTGTATCAGATTGTCATAACCTTGCTCCTACTGCCAGGGCAGGTCTGATGCAGGGTCATTAACCTTATCCGCAAATAGTCTGCAACATCTCAGCAAGGTGGGTTGGGGTCAAAGTGTATTTCATTGGACATGATGGCCCTACCCACATATGGGAGACCACTGCAACATGTGCCAAGCCTACATTTGAGATGACCAGAAGCGCATATACCTTCCTGCTATGGGTCTCTCACAGGCCGGCACAGTGGGCGCACAGAAGTCAGCAAACTGTCTGGGGCTGTGCTCCATCATCTTTTGCTCGTATGTAGTGCACCGTTGACAAGAGGCCAGGTGGGAAACAATACCTGCCACCCATGCTGAAAGGCAATAGCCTGCTCGTGACCATCATTGGACCAAACAGAGCGGCTTCCTGCCAGTGACTTCCATCCATAGCAGTGATAGCAGCCAGCTCGCTGCTGTGACGTCTGATGCTAGTGGCTTGGTCATCTCATGGGAAATAAACAAATGGCCCCCAACATGACAGGACTTAGCAGCACAGTGGATGATACACTATCATGTGTAGCAAAGCTAAAAGACCTCTAAGTGTTGTAGACCTAAGGGACCTTAACGACAAGCATATCAGTTGCTAGCTTGTGCAAGCTGACCACAGAGTAGGTACGAGTACTTGCATTAGCAGTGAGATCCACAGCAGGAGCTTCACTATGATCCACTTTGGATTCAATAAACTGGATGGCAGAGCCTTGAGTCATGCCTTCACTAGCACCATGTGCCGAGGGAACTCCTTTCTATGGCCACTTACTTGGCAGAGCATGGTAGACATTTTGCCAGCATTGGTTCTCGTAGCGAAGGCCGTAGACACATTCACCTAGACGACTCACATAATAGCTTTGAATGGGGTCCGCATGCTTTCACCAGCATGCATGTCGTCTCACAGCAGGGCCAGTGCCTTGAGTACATGACATCGTTGGTGGCATGGCGTTCCTTGGTATTTATGTACATTCTGCTACTCTCTGAGAGGAGCAGGATGACCGTAAATGCCAAGGGCGCCCTGAGGATTGGGGCAGCAAGTCTAAACAAGCCCTATACAGGAAGCCCTATCTCTAGGCATGTTCCAAGGCTCCTTGTAGCCACACCACAGTCATCTACCCGACCCCTCTCCCTGCATTGAAAAATGCGTGACCGGCTATGTTCCCACACCCATCCATCACTGATTCATGCAGGTGTGAACAACATAGCCGGTCGCGCATCACATTCAATGCAGGGAGAGACCGAGTCACCAGACTTCATACCTTACAGGCACGAGTCTTTACAGTCCCCTGTACTATCCTTGTCACTACCCGCCCACTCATCACCTACTCACAATGTTACCCATGACCCCAATCCCTCTGTACATGGCCACATTGTATCCGGCAGTAAGGCGTACAGCTGCTATCAACCTTTCACAATCTACTCGTCCTACTACATCTAGATGCGAATAGGATGGGCGGCAAACCATAGCCATTACGTACCATGCCCCCAAGAAGAGCTGGATAAGGCTTGCTACGGTTCTGGGCAAGAGCGCGTTGGTCACAGCCAGGGATCAATATATCCTCCATGTGGGGAACCTGAGCCCATTATGGGCCTCATGCCTACTCTAAATACAACCTTCTAAGCGCAACATCTCACCATAAATCCGTCACATGTGTGATCCTGATAGATAGTTAGAGTAAGGCTAGGGACTTTCCATAACTTGCCTCTCTCTTATCCCATCTGCAAGGCCCACCTCTAGCCCTCCACCCTGGGAGGCCTGGCCATAGCCCCTTCCTACGGGCCGTTCCCCTAGCCACTCAATCACACTGCCTGCCCTAAGAGGCCCTCACCCTACAGGACTCCGCATCTGTGTGGTCTTGAATTTTGCATCAGGTCACAGCAAAAGTGCTTTTAAGCGCTGTACCTGTGCATCGTGGTGCTAGCAGTATCTTTACATGATGCGGACCTCAATATGTGTCTGCCTCAGTCCCTTCATGCCCTCATTTGACGCCCCTGTGCAGCCCCCTCTGCCTGTCTTCTCCATCCTCCAGGATATTCATACCTCCCTGCCTGCTTACCTCTCCTATAACTCCCGTATATCCCACTCTCGTGCTCTCCCTAGTCCTTCAGCGGCAGTCACCCCCGCCCCTCTACACTCATCCCCCCTGGGTAAATCTGGTTGCACATGTCACCCAGCATGATATGCATGCTGGCGGACTAAATTGTAGATGGCACCAGAGGTTCGTGAATTCTCTGGTCCTATCAACTCAATTTAGTGCCAAGGGTCATGCGGCGCATGGCCCTTGAACTCGCTCATAATAGCTCTACATGCCACGAACTTAATGCAGACCAGCATAATCCGACCCAAGTGCCTTGCGCATATTGTCATATGATCTATTGCCTCCCTTGTTTCTAATCAAGGCGCCGTAGCCTTCAGTTCCCCCCATTGCTCTCTTGGTGGCTCCCTCCGAGGGAGGAGGAGGCTCTCCTTCCTGCACTATGCTTGCCTCTACCCAAGCAGGGCTGCACCCATTTTAAGATGCTAGTATCCTGAACTGGATTGGTAACTACAATGGAATATGTGCTGGCTCCCCACCCCACACTCACGTTACAAGATATGTTCTTTATGGTAGAACACCAATGGGCACCTGGGGGCACCCATCTAGCGTAAGTCTAGCGTAAATCTAGCGTAGCGCAGCTGACTAATCCTAACGGGACCAGCAGACCAGACATTTGAGATCATAAACTGATGGGTTGAGATGGCTTATTCACACGAAGACGTCACCAAGGAATCCCATCAACCGAGCTCCCCGTGCAGCCTATCCTGCAAATCTCTTCCATGGCTTCCGTGGACAAGGGGCAGTAATGTTTAATCCTTGCATGCTGGAGAGCTGGCTGGGCTGCAACCTTGCAATATACAATCACCAATGGTGTTACATAGTACATTTGGTTGACAGATGCATGTTACAATATGTACCGGTCAATCATAAGGTACCGGTGTCTTGTCAAATGCCGCGCATTGTCGTTCTGGAGCCAGCTTCAGCCGCTCTGCAAAGCATGAGCCGGCATGCCTTGTAACATGTTGATGCATAAGCTTCTTAGTTTCTTGCCATGATAGATTCATGCTTTCGCACAGGCAACCTAGTCTCCTGTGGATCTGATCCCGACAGTCAGGGATGAATAGCCTTAGGTTGTAGGCTTACTCCTGTTGCCATACAGCAAGCTAATGCCTAGGCCATATGTTTGGATGACTGCGGCATGCGGTGATGTATTTCATCTCGGTTAGTCATGCCCAACCAAGCATAGCTGATCTGGTTGGCTGCTGGGTGCAGCGGTGAGGCCTGTGCTGAGGACTTTAAGTTGTTTTGCATATGAACGCATGCATTGGTAGCCCCAAGCAAGGCATAAAATTGCTTGGCTTGCTGTTTATGGTGACTAATCAAGCACACAGCAAGTGGGTTCAGGTTGATTATGGACCAACTCTTTAACAAGTGTTGGCTGACAACTGATCAAAGTCATTCGCTGTTAGTGCACGATAGGGAAAGGGATACATACTGTTGTGACGTAATGGGGTTTTTACGATGCATATCATTTACCTATGTTGTTTGCTTTAATCAGGGAAGCAGGGTTGACCCTTTCTGTACCATATGAAAGCCCTGCAGCAAACATCAATTGTTAACCTTGCATATGCATTCTGAGATATGTTGTCGGATTTGGTTGACAGTGAGTGTACTGCTCCATAATAGTTACAGGTTTCAAGCTTACATTGGTTTGATTACCTGACATGGGCACTATACATAACATGCTGATATGACATGGGTTTTGCATGTGCATAGGGGCATATGGTAAAGGCTCTGAGGAACGATGGCCAAGAGCCACATACAGACACAGTTGCCAGCGATGGTCAACCGTGGCATTGACTTACATGTTTGTATGTATGTAAGCATCTATTTCAGTTGTTGATGTAGTAACATCACGCCTTGTGATTGGATAACGGTATGCATTTCAATCTGCCTGTTTAGAAGCATAGGAATATGAATATGTGATGGATGGACTCAGGCTTTGAGGAGACATACATAGCACACAATGTGTTTGCCAGTGTGATCAGTTACAGCTGGATGGAGAGTGATCTCCCCTCATAAGCATGCGGTGTTGAGCATATATACATGTTTATCATACAGACCTGTGTTGATCATGAGCATATTTTAAGGGGGGGGGGGAGACACTGACAGCTGTCAGTGTTTTTCGCGTGTCTGTACATATGGGTTCCCTTTGCAGATTAGGGTAAGGTTGTAGCTGTGCGTGGGCTGCAGGGTCTGCACCGCCATAACTGCAGAGGCCCAGCCATAGCCACTGCCTGCCAACATGGTACGGACACCTTTGTGGACTAATTATATCCATGCAATCTTTGACCATAGTACTTGACCAGTGCTAGCTGGTGCCTTCTATGCAGCACCACAAGCATGAGCTAGCAGAGCCGTCACAGTGTTGTTTGGATATCTCATGTGGGACTTAGCAGGGGAAGTGTGGATTCTCCAAAATATATCCATGCATATCCATGCACTCGGTCAACGGAGCATTGGCTTCGGAGACATGTTGTACTTCACCTGTACCGTGCCCATATGACTTCCGTTGCCATCAAGGCTCAGCCTTTTGTGACTTCTCAGAAATGGGATATAAGGGCTGACCCCTTGTTTGAGGGTGTCTTATGTGTCTTATGATGTCTTTTGTGTCTTGCGACAGTCTTTGTGACGGTATTGTGATGATCTTTAGTGACACTTAGACCCTTGCACGTGACGTTGACTACTTAACAACAGACGTACGTGTGAACATAAGACCATCCGCTGTGAACCTGAGAGGGGATAGGACTACATAGCATGCAGTAGTAGATCATAGGTGCCCTACGATACCAGCCAAAACCTGCTGGAAGAGGACTGCCATCACCGGCTGTGAGGAGCCTAGTGAGTGGTTCGCCTAGATCTACGGCAGCAAGGTAGCACTAACCAACCCCTATTGCCAGCATAGCAGTAGCGTATCACAGCAGGAACCAACATGGGCCCACCACGACCAGAGCAGCTGGCCCTAACGGGAACCTACTGATCCTGGACCGTACCTGGTTTCGGAGCGTTGGTATAAGACTACAGCTGCTCAACAGATTACAGGAGAAGCGTCGCTACTCAAGCTAGCGACTACCTCAACTATTTGAGTTAGTTACTATCCGACTAACTCACTGTGTGCTAAGTGACTCATCAGCGTCTACCCAACTAAGTGACTCATCAGCGTCTACCCGACTAAGTTGACTCAGCGACTATGCGACTACTTGACAACCTTTTGTCACACACTCACACCTTTTGCTAGGTGGTGTTGAGTACCCGCTACAAGCAGGATAGTGACTACAGACCCTAGGTGACGCACAACAATACAGGGATCAACTATATGTGAAGTATCCCATCCACATTAAGTGTGGCGTACCAACTATCAGCAGACTACCAGATCAACTACCTGCTAGTGTGTGCACGTTCGCTAGCACCATAACCCAAGGACATACCCTGGAGGAGCATTGGCAAACAAACAGGCCTATGGGACCAGCAGGAGGAGAATGGGGACCCTGGAAGGTGGAGCTAGTTCCCATCTTTACATGTGGACAGGAAGCAACTTATGGCAATGATGCAGGGCGACTGTGGCTGGACAGACTACACCGAGTAGCCAAGAGAGCTAACTGGGATGATGACACCAAGTTGGATGTTGCATTGATCAGGATGGCTGGAGACGCGCGAGTGTGGGCAGACTCACTGGACTTTCCTACTCTCACAGATTTCGAGGAGGCCTTTGAGCACCGTTTCTGCCGCACCCCTCCGAATGCTTTCCATCTGCTCAACAACTGTGTCCAGACCCAAGATGAAGGTGTAGCACAGTACACAGACCGCTTCCGTCAACTATGCAGGCGATTGAAGGTGGATGTCAACCTACCCCTACTGGTTACTCAGTTCATACAGGGCCTAAAGGAGAGGAGCCTGTGCAGGGAGGTATTAAGGGCGAAGCCTACTACTTTACAGGAGGCCTTGGAGGAAGCGATTTACCTGGAGATGCTGGAACAGGGACAGGTGGCGAGACCTCGGGCAGTATCTACAGCTGCCGCCAGAGGTGGGAACTTTTACGCAGGAGCAAACAGGGCTGGGCCAGCTCCAACCAACTTGGGAGCGGCGTGCACAACAGCACCTTGGCCTGGTTCCTGCAACGAACAGTATCAGACATCGGGTACAACAGACCCTCTTGCAGAAATCACAAACAGGTTGGCCAAGCTGGAGTTACTCATAATACAGGGCAAACGCCGCACCACCGATCCAAGAAGACGTTTATGGTGCAGCTTCTGCCAACAAGAAGGACATGCTGAGCAGGATTGCAGGGTGAAGATGGTTAGAGACCGGAGAACAGGACAAGGGACCGTGAAGGATTCCAGGGCAGCATCAACTGCTGCTGCTGCCCGGATCTACACTCCAGAAGCTGACCTCTGCGGTTACGTCCTGGGGATAAGCAGCGATAAGGACGGCACTACCCATACTCTTCGTACAGGGGACAAGCATCACAGGGAACAGGAGGTGAACGAGCAGCAAAAGAGGGGTGTCTACTTGCTCTCAGAGATACTGCCATCATATGCAACTACTGGAGAACAGGAGGCCCCCATACAGGAGGCGTTACAGGTGCAGGAATCACAGGAGAAGGACCTACAGGAGCAGGGATTATGGGAGCAGGCGTTACAGGAGCAGGAGTTACAGGTACCGCAACAACAGGAGCAGGAATCACAGGTGCAGGAGTTTCAAGAGCAGGAAATACAGGAGGAGCGTGACCTTGATACATATGGCGGTCAGTTCTACACACCGCCTACTGTATCCCTATGCACATATCATGGGGACACGCTACCTACATCTAGGGAGCTGCTGCAAGGTCAACAAGACAGAAATGATGGTTGCTGCTCCGCTTCGATGTCTATAACAGATGAGCAGGGATATTTGGTGGAAAATGTTCCATCTCTATCCCAGCAGGACGCTGTGCCTATGCAAGCAATGGAACAGCGCTTGCACAATCAGGAGCAACAACAGCAGGGGCACAGGATGGAGCCAAGGTCTCCGCCATTTTGGGAGGAGCACCTAGCTGGAGTGCAGGATACTAAGCTGAAGACCAAGGAGTCGACTGGGCATTGTGCCTTTCAGACTAAGCCCCTTGATGACCAACTTATCGCATACAGGTCATGCAGGAGCCATGGAGCTGGACATGACATGCTAATGAGCTTGTCAAGCAGGTGGAAGAGGCGCAGGAAGCAGAGAAGGACAACAAGGGAGGACAACATGATGGTTGACGATGGGTATTAGATGCTAAGAATGCAGGAGGAGCGGCAGAACCAAGCAGCCTTAAGAACGAAGGCTGTATTGAACAGAGCCCTACCTGGAGTGGAGCTGGAAAGCACATGCTTGTCCATACAGGCAGCCAATCACTTCCAGTCCTTTCTTCTGGGAGTGAGTGCACATCTACATTGCACCCAGGTGGACAACACTGGAGGCAGGGTGATCAGCAAGCCTAGTGGGCGAAGGTGCTGAGGGTCAGGACATCACAGGAGGCCAACATCGAAATGCAGGAACAGAGCAAGGTGCTCAACATGGTTGCAGAGGCAGCCAAGAGGTGACATCTTGCAGAGCCAGAATGAAGGAGATGGTGGAGCGACATGAACGGAAGAGGAAGGCGCAAAGAACCTACCTGCTCAAGTAGGCGACCAGGTCTACACTGTTTCAAGCAAGGAGGCCAATGCCAGGCTAGTTGGGCCCAAGCTGGATGAGCCCTACATCTAGACAGCCTACAATGCGGCCAAGACCTTGTGCAACGTGCAGGATGCTTCGGGCAAGGTCTGGACGGAGCGCGTGGAGGATTTTAGCTACAAGCAACAAGGAAGAGCTCACAGGTCGGCCCGCTGGAGGGCCTAAAATGCCAGTGGTGGGATCAGACAACCGAGCGAACAACATCCAAGGTCCCATCGAAGGAGCTAACGTACTAGCTCCGTATCGGTCACAGGCTTAAGGACTTTGTCGAGAAAAGGAGGCGACCGGCGAACGTTTGGAGCCGTCTCACTGCGGCGTCCGAGGAAGTCACACTTGTCACCTCGGCCAGTGCAATCAACCACTTCGTCACTGGCCGGTCGGCCTGCTGTCAGCTGGCCAACGTTCGTGAGGCACACCATAAGCGAGGCGGAAAGTACATGCTAGGGGTAAGGCTACGACGCGAATGAGTGGTCCTAAGCAAAGGCCTTAAACTGCCCTAGCTATGCATTGGTCCTAAGCAAAGACCTTAAACTGCCCTAGCTGTGCACTAGTTCTGCGGCCGTGGTTAGGCGAGACTGCATTCATGAGTAAGCAATTTTGGGAGCAAGTTGGAAAGATGAAGTGATTTCAGTGTGACTAAGGATGGGAAAGCGGTATGCCTCAATCATTAAGGTTGATTGTGAGCTTTGAGTGATCATGACTGGTGATGAAGGCATGAGGCTGCAGCGGGAATAGCAGCAATGCATGTGACTTGGTCTAACATGTGGAGATATAACTGCTTCCGTGGACAAGGGGCAGTAATGTTTAATCCTTGCATGCTGGAGAGCTGGTTGGGCTGTAACCTTGCAATATACAATCACCAATGGTGTTACATAGTACATTTGGTTGACAGATGCATGTTACAATATGTACCGGTCAATCATAAGGTACCGGTGTCTTGTCAAATGCCGTGCATTGTCGTTCTGGAGCCAGCTTCAGCCGCTCTGCAAAGCATGAGCCGGCATGCCTTGTAACATGTTGATGCATAAGCTTCTTAGTTTCTTGCCATGATAGATTCATGCTTTCGCACAGGCAACCTAGTCTCCTGTGGATCTGATCCCGACAGTCAGGGATGAATAGCCTGCGAACCCCTGCCTGGAGGCTGGCTAGGTTGTAGGCTTACTCCTGTTGCCATACAGCAAGCTAATGCCTAGGCCATATGCTTGGATGACTGCGGCATGCGGTGATGTATTTCATCTCGGTTAGTCATGCCCAACCAAGCATAGCTGATCTGGTTGGCTGCTGGGTGCAGCGGTGAGGCCTGTGCTGAGGACTTTAAGTTGTTTTGCATATGAACGCATGCATTGGTAGCCCCAAGCAAGGCATAAAATTGCTTGGCTTGCTGTTTATGGTGACTAATCAAGCACACAGCAAGTGGGTTCAGGTTGATTATGGACCAACTCTTTAACAAGTGTTGGCTGACAACTGATCAAAGTCATTCGCTGTTAGTGCACGATAGGGAAAGGGATACATACTGTTGTGACGTAATGGGGTTTTTACGATGCATATCATTTACCTATGTTGTTTGCTTTAATCAGGGAAGCAGGGTTGACCCTTTCTGTACCATATGAAAGCCCTGCAGCAAACATCAATTGTTAACCTTGCATATGCATTCTGAGATATGTTGTCGGATTTGGTTGACAGTGAGTGTACTGCTCCATAATAGTTACAGGTTTCAAGCTTACATTGGTTTGATTACCTGACATGGGCACTATACATAACATGCTGATATGACATGGGTTTTGCATGTGCATAGGGGCATATGGTAAAGGCTCTGAGGAACGATGGCCAAGAGCCACATACAGACACAGTTGCCAGCGATGGTCAACCGTGGCATTGACTTACATGTTTGCATGTATGTAAGCATCTATTTCAGTTGTTGATGTAGTAACATCACGCCTTGTGATTGGATAACGGTATGCATTTCAATCTGCCTGTTTAGAAGCATAGGAATATGAATATGTGATGGATGGACTCAGGCTTTGAGGAGACATACATAGCACACAATGTGTTTGCCAGTGTGATCAGTTACAGCTGGATGGAGAGTGATCTCCCCTCATAAGCATGCGGTGTTGAGCATATATACATGTTTATCATACAGACCTGTGTTGATCATGAGCATATTTTAAGGGGGGGGGAGACACTGACAGCTGTCAGTGTTTTTCGCGTGTCTGTACATATGGGTTCCCTTTGCAGATTAGGGTAAGGTTGTAGCTGTGCGTGGGCTGCAGGGTCTGCACCGCCATAACTGCAGAGGCCCAGCCATAGCCACTGCCTGCCAACATGGTACGGACACCTTTGTGGACTAATTATATCCATGTAATCTTTGAACTGTGCAGGAGGTTGAAGAAGCTGTCTTTGCCTGTCGTAATGGGGCAGCTCCTGGGGTTGATGGTATCGCAGCGCCTATGCTAAAGCTCAGTGGGACCATGCTGAAATGGTTGCACAGGGTCATTGTGGCGGTGTGGGAGTCAGGGAAAGCGCCAGTGGAGTGGAAACGTGCACTGTTGGTGGCACTGTATAAAGGCAAAGGAGAGCGCAAAGTGAGAGATAGCTATAGGGGGATAAGCTTGCTAAGTATACCGGGGAAGGTGTATGTCTTGGTCATTTTGGCTAAGATCAGTTCTCATATCGATGCACAACTGCTTGATAACCAGTCTGCTTTTAGGAAGGGGAGGGGCCTCACTGATGCTCTGTTCACCATACGCCAGGTCATCTCTAAGTCTGTAGCATTCGATCAGCCTCTATTCATGGCTTTTGTGGATTTGCGTAAGGCATATGATTCTGTACCGCGAGACACGCTATGGCGCATCCTGCATGTGTACGGGGTACACACAAAGCTGATAGAGTTGCTGATGGACTTGCATACTGGCACACAGGCTGCTGTTAGGATGGGTGGTGTGGTGTCTGAGTGGTTTGATGTGCATGGCGGGGTGCGGCAGGGATGTGTCATTGCTCCCTTGCTGTTCAACATCTACATGGACTTTGTGGTTCGGCAGGCAATGGCTCAGATGCCGGAGGGATGTGGGGTGAAGCTAGCCTATCATGCAGATGGGAAACTTGAGCGTGATGGGTGTGGTAGTGGTGGGTGTGTGGAGCTGTTGTCTGTTCTGCTGTATGCAGATGATATGGTGTTGCTAAGTCCCAGCAGGGAGGAGTTGGTGGTCATGCTGCAGGTGATGGACAAGGTTGCTGCTAGTCTTGGGTTGCGCATCAATGCAAGCAAGACTGAGATCCTGTCCATTGACAAGGATTGGAAGGAGGGGGATGTGCCAGTGCAGCAAGGACCAGAGGTGGTTATCAGTGAGGGTGTGGTAAAAGAGGTGTCACAGTTCAAGTACTTGGGAAGTGTGCTTGTGACTGATGGCAGGTTGGATGTGGAGTTGAATATCAGGAGGGGTAAGGCTGTGGGGAGGTTTAAGCAGTTTGAAAAGATGTGGGGTACCAAGCATCTGTCATTGGCTACGAAGGTGAAGTGTTACAAGGCATATGTGTTGCCAATTCTGCTGTTCGGGAGTGAGTGTTGGTCCCTGACCAAAGTGCAATCGCAAAAGCTTGAGCGGGTGCACTCTAGCTGCCTTAGGAGCATCCTGGGGGTCAGGCTGTCAGATCGGCACACCAATGAGCATATCAGGAAATCATGTGGGGTAGCCACCTTGTCAGCATACATCACAGCAAATAGGCTGAGGTGGCTGGGGCATGTGGGCCGCATGGAGGAGGGCAGGTTGCCGCATATTGCGTTGTTCTCTTCATTACATGGTGACATGACGAGGCCAGTGGGTAGGCCTCGCCATACCTGTGAGAAATGCGTGTGTGCTGATCTGAAGGTGCTTGGTCAAGATGAGGGGAGCTGGGAGGCTTCATGTCAGATTAAGAGTGCTTGGAGGAAGAGGTTGTGGGATCTTACGCACCCTTGGGAAAGCCAACGGTTAGTGAGGTGTAGAAGGCGCACTAAGCAAGCTATTGATAAGCATGTGGAGCGCTATGTGGTGCCTTTCAGTGGCTGGGAGGATGGTGGTTCACCAGTACCTTGGTGGTGGGAGCCACCTCCAGCCCCTACTAGGGTGGTGCTTGATCCTGCTGCCTCCCCGCCACCCATGTGTGATGGAAGTGGAGCAGGTTTTGGGTTTTAGTGGTGGTGTTTGCTTCCCCTTGGTGTGCACGCCGTTGCATCTAGCCTCAGCTTGTGTGTGGCAAATCCACCATCGGTTGTGTGGCTTCGTGATTGTGATCAGGAGCCTTGTGTTTGTGGCCTAGGTTTGTTTGGCCATTGGCATTGCTGGTCTTGCGTTTTGATTGATTGATTTGATGTAATCTTTGACCATAGTACTTGACCAGTGCTAGCTGGTGCCTTCTATGCAGCACCACAAGCATGAGCTAGCAGAGCCGTCACAGTGTTGTTTGGATATCTCATGTGGGACTTAGCAGGGGAAGTGTGGATTCTCCAAAATATATCCATGCATATCCATGCACTCGGTCAACGGAGCATTGGCTTCGGAGACATGTTGTACTCCACCTGTACCGTGCCCATATGACTTCCGTTGCCATCAAGGCTCAGCCTTTTGTGACTTCTCAGAAATGGGATATAAGGGCTGACCCCTTGTTTCAGGGTGTCTTATGTGTCTTATGATGTCTTTTGTGTCTTGCGACAGTCTTTGTGACGGTATTGTGATGATCTTTAGTGACACTTAGACCCTTGCACGTGACGTTGACTACTTAAGAACAGACGTACGTGTGAACATAAGACCATCCGCTGTGAACCTGAGAGGGGATAGGACTACATAGCATGCAGTAGTAGATCATAGGTGCCCTACGATACCAGCCAAAACCTGCTGGAAGAGGACTGCCATCACCGGCTGTGAGGAGCCTAGTGAGTGGTTCGCCTAGATCTACGGCAGCAAGGTAGCACTAACCAACCCCTATTGCCAGCATAGCAGTAGCGTATCACAGCAGGAACCAACATGGGCCCACCACGACCAGAGCAGCTGGCCCTAACGGGAACCTACTGATCCTGGACCGTACCAGACAGTGACAGATGAAACGCTCTGCCTGGGAGGCTGTGGCAGGCACGTATAACCCTGAGCCGAGGGTGACTGTCTCCCTAGCCTCACGTCCCTCTGCTTTTCGCTGGCTACCGTCTGTGTAGACCAACTCTTGCCAATTATAATTCACCGGTTTTGCCTTTGTGATAAACGGGACTTCTCCACAGCAACTTGAATGAATTAACCTTGCTCAATAGCACTAGGCTGCCCCAATGTCGGTCGCTAGGTTACCGTGTGCTGTTACGATCTCACTCTTCAACCGCCTCTATTATCTCCCTTGCGGCACACTAACTGAATATGCCCCAAAATGGGACAGTCGCTGTCCTGAGCGTCAAGGCACATTTCTGACCCATTTTGGGGCGGCTCCTTCCAACTGCTCATGAAATGCCCTATCACTTGGAGCCTGCATAGCTGATAATGTCCCGAAGTTTCGTATCCCCCATGGTACAGGCCACAAGGCCAGGTCTTCTGACCTCAGTTGCCTCTCCCTTAACTTATGCAGGCTGGGACTGAGGCAGAGGCTATGAGAGAGAGAGAGAGAGAGAGAGAGAGAGAGAGAGCTATGCGAGGAGACCGTGTATTGTTCTCCAGCGTGGGATTGTGGGAAGGGTTCCTTGGTGTAAGGATTACACGGATCCCTTACCGTTTTGTAGGATGTGATCCTATGGTAGGTGGGCTTCCGCCCACCTACCTGTGTTAGCTTGCTGCTCGGCGTGAGTATCTTGGTGCTTTCTTGCACTCCTGCGCTCTCTTGGCTCTGTAGATAACATGTAAGGCTCGCACGGCCTCTAGGTTTAGATCGACTAAGCATTGGTTTAGGCTGGAGTCACGCACTCCTAGCTCTCGGAGGAACGATGCTGTCCGATCGTAAATGGTTCCTGTTACTCCCACGAGTATGGGCATGTAGTGAATTTTAGCGTTGGGTATCACTATCTTTATACCGTCAATCAGTTGTTGGTGTTGGGCCTCTGCTCTGTTCTGCGTAGCATCTGGTTCGGTGTCCCTGCATATCTTGACCTCGACTATCCAGAACTCGGCTGGTAGCTCACCGCGTGCTGGCTTGTACAGGAGTCCATCTGGGCGCTTGTTTACGTTTCCGTGGGAGGCTTCTATGGCATTCTTTAGCCCTGCCGGTAGTTTGCACCATGGCAGGCATCTGGGACGGTATTCTAGGCCGTCTTCTTCGCACCACTGCTGCGAGCCCAGGTCCATCTGGACAACAAATGCACCCCGTCTGCCTCTTAGTACTCTTGTCATTATGATACGGCCGATTTTGTTATGTCGGTTTATGTACTGCTTCTTGAGGGCTGTACAGCCCGAGGCGGTGTGGTGGCCTCCATCTTCTTGTCCGCACAGTGTGCATCTGCTATCCGGAGCGTAGCCACATCGGTAGGCTCGCTTCCTTGTCCACATCACTCCGTATCTGTAGGCCAGGGCTATCTTCCGCTCATGGTACGTTATATTGCTTGAGGTCATGAACGCATTGCTGGGGGTTCCCATGCAGCGCTCCTGAATGTTTGCCATGCTCTTGAAGTAGATCGTGTCACAGTTGGCCATTCCAAGCTTGCAGTGTTCATGACATTTAAGCTTTAAAGAATCTTTGAGGTCAACCAGGGGCCGGCGTATCTTGCAACCTGTACGCGGTCTCACATGGATTCTGTATGGCCAGTACTTGGCTCCCCTGTCGTTGCTGGGGGCAGCTACTTCTTGGCAGCTCTCTTCTGGTATGTGCCCTTTAGCGACCCCCACTGCAATCTCGTCTGCTTTCTCATTGCCCACCAGACAGGAGTGCCCTTTTACTTTGTATAGTGTAACCTTTTCGTTGCTGCTCTCAATCATCCGAGCAGCTTCCTCGAGCAGTGAGCTGTGTTGATGGTCCGTTTGGTCTTGCGGACGGCGCAGCTGCTTCCGGATCTGGAACATGGAGGTGAGGCTGTCGGTTGCAATGCTGCATGCTTTCCGCTTAATTGCCTCCATTATACCAATGAGCTCTGCTCTGTTGATGGTGTTGTGCATTGACTGTTGGCCACATGGCAGTATAGGTGTTTCAATATCGTCCTCCAAACTACAGCTTGCCGGCATGTAGACAGCAGCACCTAAGCCTGGTGATCCTACTGGCCAGTTTCCACCTGGCTGTCTGCAGCTGCCGTCTGTGTAGGCAAAGTCAGTCCAGTTGTGCCTAAGAGCAGGTGGATTGGTATGCGTGTTTGCAAATGCTGCTTCTAGGTTGGTGAGGGTGTCAGGATGGCTATCAACCATAGGGGGAGGGTCTGATCTAGCAGCACTGTCCTGCCTTCTCTTCTTGTAGTCGTCCTGTTTAGGATATCCTAGTGCATGCACGTGTGCGCTATTGCTGTCTGGATCAGCCATTGTTACTGTGTGTGATTGGCTAGCTGTCCATGAATGGGGAACCAGGGTTCTGATATCCCTTATTTCTGAGCCACTTGGGAGTGTTGAGTTTATTGCCTCCTGCAGTGTGTTGTACACCTTGTCCATGTACGATGCGTCCCAGTAGGGGAAATGTTGGGCAAACCCAGCCTCGTTGCCGGTGACAATGAAATTGACATCCCACCTAGAGCTGCCGGCGTATGTTTCCCCTTGCTACCATGTCGTGGGTTTTTGGAATCGAAAATGCCGGCGCGGCAGCTGCAGCATGTGCTTGCAGTTTTCAGGGTACACCTTGAGCCACTGGAGGTAGGCTGTCCTGTTGGTGTCAGACCATGCAGGGAGGATGTGGACCCCAAATACTGGTTCGTCTGTGTAGCGTGCAGCAGCAATAGCTGTTCCAAAGTCTTGGTTAAGGTCCTCATCTTCATACTCAGGGTTGTGCACGCTGCTTCCGGTCCATTGGTATTTGTATGTGTCCCAATTGGCTATATCCGATGCGACCTTGCAGAAGATTGAGCGGAAACATGCAGCACATGCAGCGGTGCTGTCCTCTCCTAATGATGCTACCAGGGCAGATTACAGGGAGGCCAATAATGCTGCTAGGCGAGCGGTTAAGAAGGATCAGGAGCGGTACTTCAAGCAGCAAGCGCTGTTTGCGGAACATGCTCTAAAAGCTGGTAATCTAGCCGTGTTCCACAAGCATGTCCAGCGGATCTTCAAGGAGCAGCAGGGCAGTAGCTCTGCTGCTCCTACAGCTGTGCTAGGGGGTGCTGATGGCAAGCAGCTGTTCCAAAGCAGGGAGGAGGTGGTGAAGTGCTTTGCTGAGCACTTTGCTGATGTCCTCAACTGCCCTGCCAAGCTCGACCAGCAAATGCAGCAGACCATTGAGGAGTTAGTGCAGAAGATGGAGGCAGGGCAAGGTGCAAACCAGCAGAGTGAAGCAGCAGCTCAGCCACCTACTGTGCAGGAGGTTGAAGAAGCTGTCTTTGCCTGTCGTAATGGGGCAGCTCCTGGGGTTGATGGTATCGCAGCGCCTATGCTAAAGCTCAGTGGGACCATGCTGAAATGGTTGCACAGGGTCATTGTGGCGGTGTGGGAGTCAGGGAAAGCGCCAGTGGAGTGGAAACGTGCACTGTTGGTGGCACTGTATAAAGGCAAAGGAGAGCGCAAAGTGAGAGATAGCTATAGGGGGATAAGCTTGCTAAGTATACCGGGGAAGGTGTATGTCTTGGTCATTTTGGCTAAGATCAGTTCTCATATCGATGCACAACTGCTTGATAACCAGTCTGCTTTTAGGAAGGGGAGGGGCCTCACTGATGCTCTGTTCACCATACGCCAGGTCATCTCTAAGTCTGTAGCATTCGATCAGCCTCTATTCATGGCTTTTGTGGATTTGCGTAAGGCATATGATTCTGTACCGCGAGACACGCTATGGCGCATCCTGCATGTGTACGGGGTACACACAAAGCTGATAGAGTTGCTGATGGACTTGCATGCTGGCACACAGGCTGCTGTTAGGATGGGTGGTGTGGTGTCTGAGTGGTTTGATGTGCATGGCGGGGTGCGGCAGGGATGTGTCATTGCTCCCTTGCTGTTCAACATCTACATGGACTTTGTGGTTCGGCAGGCAATGGCTCAGATGCCGGAGGGATGTGGGGTGAAGCTAGCCTATCATGCAGATGGGAAACTTGAGCGTGATGGGTGTGGTAGTGGTGGGTGTGTGGAGCTGTTGTCTGTTCTGCTGTATGCAGATGATATGGTGTTGCTAAGTCCCAGCAGGGAGGAGTTGGTGGTCATGCTGCAGGTGATGGACAAGGTTGCTGCTAGTCTTGGGTTGCGCATCAATGCAAGCAAGACTGAGATCCTGTCCATTGACAAGGATTGGAAGGAGGGGGATGTGCCAGTGCAGCAAGGACCAGAGGTGGTTATCAGTGAGGGTGTGGTAAAAGAGGTGTCACAGTTCAAGTACTTGGGAAGTGTGCTTGTGACTGATGGCAGGTTGGATGTGGAGTTGAATATCAGGAGGGGTAAGGCTGTGGGGAGGTTTAAGCAGTTTGAAAAGATGTGGGGTACCAAGCATCTGTCATTGGCTACGAAGGTGAAGTGTTACAAGGCATATGTGTTGCCAATTCTGCTGTTCGGGAGTGAGTGTTGGTCCCTGACCAAAGTGCAATCGCAAAAGCTTGAGCGGGTGCACTCTAGCTGCCTTAGGAGCATCCTGGGGGTCAGGCTGTCAGATCGGCACACCAATGAGCATATCAGGAAATCATGTGGGGTAGCCACCTTGTCAGCATACATCACAGCAAATAGGCTGAGGTGGCTGGGGCATGTGGGCCGCATGGAGGAGGGCAGGTTGCCGCATATTGCGTTGTTCTCTTCATTACATGGTGACATGACGAGGCCAGTGGGTAGGCCTCGCCATACCTGTGAGAAATGCGTGTGTGCTGATCTGAAGGTGCTTGGTCAAGATGAGGGGAGCTGGGAGGCTTCATGTCAGATTAAGAGTGCTTGGAGGAAGAGGTTGTGGGATCTTACGCACCCTTGGGAAAGCCAACGGTTAGTGAGGTGTAGAAGGCGCACTAAGCAAGCTATTGATAAGCATGTGGAGCGCTATGTGGTGCCTTTCAGTGGCTGGGAGGATGGTGGTTCACCAGTACCTAGGTGGTGGGAGCCACCTCCAGCCCCTACTAGGGTGGTGCTTGATCCTGCTGCCTCCCCGCCACCCATGTGTGATGGAAGTGGAGCAGGTTTTGGGTTTTAGTGGTGGTGTTTGTTTCCCCTTGGTGTGCATGCCGTTGCATCTAGCCTCAGCTTGTGTGTGGCAAATCCACCATCGGTTGTGTGGCTTCGTGATTGTGATCAGGAGCCTTGTGTTTGTGGCCTAGGTTTGTTTGGCCATTGGCATTGCTGGTCTTGCGTTTTGATTGATTGATTGACTTGGTCCCTTTCGTGAACGCTCCAGTAATGTGCCATCCTGGGATTATAGTTGAGGGGACTTGCAAAACGCTCTTTGTCAATCTGCATGAGGTCTTGCAGGGCATGGTAGATCTCAGGAGGGGTGGCGCAATGATTCTTAACTTTGATGGTACCTGTCTTGTGGGAGCTGTTGCGGACCTGTGCCCCATCTTTGTACCTGCACATTAGTGCATAAAGTTCCTCTGCAAAGCTGCCCACTTTCAGTTGCTGCATTAATCGGTTTTTGTGCTGTGTGCAGTGGAGGTACTGATGATACAGGGTTGCCGCCCTTCCGGTGGTGAGTGTAAACCGGCATCTGCCATCTGGTGTATGAATGCATGCCAGGTTTTTGTACCAGTTCACCCCATCAATGCGCATTTCCAGTTCGCGGCTGTACACTTCATGTTTCCCGGTGGGATAGATGTCTGCATGAGGATTGATTGGGTTTGTCTCAATTGCAAATTTACTGCTCCATTCCTCCCCAAGGCGTATGTTATACCGTTGTGGATGGAGTGGGAAGTAATCTCCTTGTTTCTGCATGGGTGTCAGCTGTTCTTGTTCCTGGGCTAGGGCATTGTTCCTCCGGGGGGGATGTGCTTGTGCTATTGCCTCCTCGTGTGCCTGTTGGGCTCTGTTAGATTGGTAGTCTGCCACGATTTGAGCTAGGGCTGGGTTCCTTTCGCATAGGTCAGCCTCACATTCTGCCTGTGGTTGCCAATGGACCTGGTAGTGTTTGAGATCTACAGGAAGGGTCTCGATTGTGTATGCCTTCTCACGACATTCTTTGCAGGTCCAGTGAGCATAGTTCATCTCTTCTGTCACATAGTGCTCGCAGACCGAGATGCTCCCTGTTTCCTCCATTCCTGCTGGGGCTAGTTTGTGTGGATGCTCCTGGAGTGGGAGGCAGCCAATGTGGTACCGGCGGGCGCATATATTGCAGAATATCAGATCGTCATCCTCTTCCGGGTCCGTGATATGGGAGTTGGGCCCGCAGCATTCTGTCACCAGGCCGCTGGCCTCACCGACCTGCTGGTTGCTGACAGGTGTGGCAGTTTGCACTGCGTATCCCATGCCTTTAGCTATTTCGATCATCCAGCCTTGCATAGTTGTCGGTTCCCATCGGATTATTATTTGCTTTTGTGAGGCTGTTCTTCTTCTCCTCTTTATGCCACGGCCGATAAACTCAGCAGCACTCTGTATGCCGTCTACACCGGCAACAATATCAACTCCTTCGGCGAAGTTGTGGTACAATTGGTTGAGCTCTTTTTGCACCTTGGCCTTATTTATCCGTCGTGTGGGCCTTTGGGATGCAGATCTATTCCTGGTGCTGAGCTGAGCTGTCAGTCTGTGATATACAGAGAATCATGTTTCGCCGAAGAGGGGTGCAGCAGTCAAGGGCCATGTGATGTCTGATGCAGTTGCCCGAACACTGCTTGCTTTTGCTTGCCCTGGTATGCGACCGTTTATCAACTTCGCAATGTGTTCTTGTATTTCATCCATTGCTGCTTCTGTGCTAGCTGCCTGGACTTGAGCTGACCAAAGCAGGGGCAAGGTGGCTTGACGGACGTCCATGTCCTCGATATGGTGCTGCCCTCGCAGCAGCCTGGCATATTCTGGGTGGATGCAGTCGTGGCCTTTTATGGCTGGGGGTCTGCTCTTGTATGTGTCCTTGGTAGCCCCTGGGGGAAGGGTAAGCATGTAGCTGACCCTCCGAAAGGCAGTAGCCGCCCTGCCGGTGAGTGTCTTGCCTGTCTTAAGTTCCACTTGCTTGATGTTGAGGACGCCTCTGCCAGTGTTAGACATCAGGTCCTGGAGTCGTCTGAATCCTGCTATGCGTAGGTGATATAGGTCCAAAATCAGTAGGGGTGGAGGGTCAGGGGTGTGAATACCCTCGAGTACTGCATTGGCTGTGGCTGTACTATGATTGGAGATGGTAACAATTTCCTGTATGAGGGGGTTCACACGGTCCATTGATAGTATCTCTGTTTGGTCCTTACGAAGTTCAATGTTTACCCGTACACAAGCAAGTTGCTGGCGCAGCCTCATGCTGTGCTGCGCCAAGGCTGGGTGAGCTGCCGCAGTTGTTTTGTCTAGCAGACACTTTTCATGTTGCATTCTAGCTCTGCTGATGGCGCCCAGCGGGCCAGTGTCATTCAGTGCCGCAGTGAGGCGTTGCACCTGGACCATTGCATACTCTGTAAGGAGGGAGGGGGACCCCAGGCCTCCTCTATTTACGTCTTCATGAACGGCTGCATTTGACATGCAGGTGGGAAGACCATATGCTTGTTTGACGGCTCGGCAGAGGATGGAGTCCAACATCTGGATTTGGCCGTTGGTGTAGGGCGCCACACAGAAGGCGTATCTGACCTTGGTCCTTAAGCACGTGTTGATGGTGCGCAGCTTTTGCGTGGTGGTAGCATACGAGGACAGCATGCTGGTGGTCAGTTGTTTAAGTGCTTCCCTTGTGGCTTCAAACTGGGCACTCCAGTTCAGGTTCATTGTGAACTTCACCCCAAGGTATTTGAAGGGTTCCCGGGGGTCGTGGAAGGTTGCTGGAGCATTTTGCACCCGCACATTGCAAAGGAGCCTTTGCAGTGTAGCTCCATCATACGGGTCTTTGGGGCTACTTTTGTACCGCGCGCCAGTCAGTAAGGTTTTTGTGCTATTGACACGCAGTGCGCCCCAGTCAGCATACAGACTAACCTTCTGGGCCTGGGTACACAGCTTTTCAACTGAGTCGGCAAGAAGGTTGAGATCGTCAGCATATGTGATATCTGGTGTCTGTTGTTTCAGTTGTTCACGTGCTGTGAGGTTGGCAAATGACCCTGGTACATACCCGTTTGCCCCCACCCGTAGCCAGCGGAGAAGTGGCTCCAGATATACTATAAACAGAAAGGGGGACAGGCTGTCGCCTTTGGATGGTTCCCCTGTCTATTGATATGGGCACTGTAGGACCAAAGGGGGTGCTGATGGCAGTGGTGGCTCCCATGTATAAGTTCTTCACCACTTCCAGTGCATCTGTTGGGAAACCAAGGTCATACATTATCTGCAGCATCTTGTCATGGTCTATCGTGTCAAAAGCCTCAGAGAAGTCCACCATGAGGAGGTACATGTCTTTTTTGGTTAGCTTTGCATCTTCCAGGAGTAGGGTCAGCAACTCTAACTGGTCGGTGCATGTGCGCTTATTGCGGAAACCTCCCTGTGTATAGCTGATGATGTTATGTCTCTCTGCATAGTCTGCCAACGTCCATGTAATCATTCGAGTCCAGAGCTTGTAGATGGTGTTTTCCAGGCCTATTCTGCGATAGTATTGCAGCTGAAATGTTGTCTCTTTGTTTTTGTACAGTAGGACGGTGAGGCTTTCCTTCCATGTCTTGGGGGTGTATGCCGTGGCCCACATGAGTTGGATAAAGGCATGCAGCATTTCTTGGGCCTGTATAGGCAGGAGGTTTAGCATCTCATTGGTGATTCCATCTGGCCCGGGAGCTTTGCCTTTGGACAGGGATTTGAGACATGCCTCAAACGCTTGCTTGTCTGCTATTTTGTCATGTAGCCACATCCTGGGGGCCAGGCCGGTTGTGGTAGCTGTTGCTAGGGCGAATGGGTCAGGTGAACCCTCTTGCATCCAGGGGTATTCTCGTGTTTGATCAGCAGGCAGGTATAGGCCTGTTTTGGTACCACTGCCCTGAGCAGGGAGCATCTTGCTGGTGTAATACCCTTCAATCGCATCCTTTATTGCATCAGGTGCTGTTACTATTTGATCAGTTTCATTGTATATGGCCCTCAACTGCATGCTGTTTCTGCCTTTGCATTGACCGGTAATGATCTGATTGCCAATCTTTTGCCTGCGGTCGTACAGTGCCTGCCGCTTGGCTATGATAAGTTGTCGTTGTTTGGTTTGATGCTGCTTGTCAATGGCCTGGATCTTTTTCCGTGTTTTGACCTTGAGTTCCTTGAGCTGCTCTGGCAGTGGTGTTGGGAGGCTAGTGTCATCGGCGGTTTGCCTTTCCATATCCATGGTTGTTAAGGCAGCCTGAACCTCGTCTGGCAGCTCCTCCTTGTTGGCGACCTCCTGCCTTAGGCTATGCACTATCTGTTTCCTGAGTGTGGAGAGTGCTATCCGTTCGCGTGCTGCTGTGCGGGGGCGATAATGGATGCCACTTGAGTCGCCCGCTTTTGTAGGACCTCTTTGCAGAATAGTGTCTCTTGCTTGAAGGAGGAGATCTATCATGTCTCGATTCAGGGTTTCCATTTCTTCTTGTACTTCCCCGGGGCTCTTTGCTCCGTAGAGCGGAGTTGTAGGGGGTAAATCTGCTGGGTTGCAGTCAGCACTTCTATGTGCCAGTTGTGGCTTCACAGTGGTTTCGAGCAGATTTTGCAGCTTTCTGTTCATTTCATAAAATTTGGCCCCAAGCTCCTCTTCCAGCGCAATCTTCAGGGCGTTTCTTTCATTGTTTGTGAGCTTACGGAGCTGCTTGAGGCTCTGCTTACCCGTCTCTTGTGATGCTCCATCCAGCTCAGGCAGTGGCGGCCGCATGTTCAGGTTGGAGTATGGGATGCAAATCTCTAGCAGATCATGATCTGTATCAGTTCCGCTCATATCCCATACTCTGGAGGTGGCCCCTTTCAGTACGGTTTTGTTATTGGTGAACATGTCATCAATTCTGCTAGCGGGCTGCTCTTCAACACCCTTTCTCCATGTGTAGGCTCTTGGCCTGTGGAGCTTAGGGGGGTCTAAGCTGTGTAGTTTTCCCTTTCTAATTTGTTCTCGATGAAAAGAGTCCATGGAATTGTAGTTCCCAGATGCCCTATCAGAGCGAGTGAGTGTGGCGTTGAAGTCCCCAGCTATGAGGAGGTTGTGTGTGCCTTGGCTCTTATCATTAGCATTTTCTGCTAAGTGAGCTGCTGTGTCGTATATGTCTGCACGAGTGTGCTTGTCGTCTGGATGTGTTGTGGGCATGTAGACACCGACAATATCTAGGGGCGTGCAGCCAGGGTGGCTGATTTGAACTGCACGCATGTATCCTGTCAAATGATCTGGGGTGCTGATGTCACTTATGTCCCCAAGCTCGTCAAAGCTCTTTTTAATGAGTAGAGTAACACCGGCTTGAGGCTTCAGCTGATACCTCACACTGTGCCTTTGCCTATATCCCTGTCCTGCTAGCTGCTGGCTGATCCGACTGCGCCCTCTCTTTGTCAGTTTTGTCTCTGTGACTATTAGTATGTTTATTTTTGTTTGTTTGTTTGTTTGTTATGTCTGGTTGGTGTTCTCTAAGGATGGTCAGAATGTCTTCTAAGCCAGTGTGCAATCCTCGGATGTTCTGGGTCATGACCTTGAGGCATTGGGCTTGCCTCTCATCATAGTCAACATGTGGTCTTTCTGGTTCAGGTACGCAACGGCTGCTACTAATGGGGCTAGATGGAGGGCTCTGTCATGTGCCTTCTGATATGCTTTGTTCGGCATCATTTGCTGGGGGGTTAGATTCCTGCATCTCCTCAATTTCCTGCTCCCCATGTGCATTGGAATGGGGTGGGGATGAGGGCTCATCTCGCTGTTCACCCATTTGGTCTTCTTTTGGAGCCTCTGCAGGTTCGTCCTGGGATGGCGTTAGGGCTGCTGGGGCAAAGAAGTCCCGAATGTCGGGCATCCTTGGCACTCTAGTTAACATTGGACAACTAGGTGTAGTTGCCATTTGCGTGTCTGCGTTTTGCGTTGTTATTCTCGTCGCAGCACGGGGCTCTGCTGGCCTGCATGGGTCATCAGTCAAGAGTTCATGGGCATCTTGTTCCATAGGGTCAGCAGCACTTGATATTTGTGCGGGGTCGTTTAGTGGTATAAGGTTGACAACTATTGGTCCCACCGTGTGTTCTGTGTGCTGTGTAACCTCTGGGGGTGTATACTGATCGTTGACAGTTCTGATGGGATTGTGGTGTATTGTAAGCGACTGGTTGAGGTCAAATGGTCTGTCATTGTCAATTTCAATCATAGAATTGTGCAGGTAGTTGGGGCATGGGACGCCCATGTGATTCCACGGGAAGGTGTCAGCGTACAGCAAAGCATATATGCTTGCATTTTTCGTGTGGTGTTTCCAGTCTGAATCCGTCAATAGCGGGGTTATGAAATCGCCGAGCCAGGAGTCCAGAGCGTACCAGGTCTGGTCGGCCTCGATGTATCGGATACACTTCATATGCCCGCAGGTATAGCCCTGCGGTGTAAAGGATACCCCTGCTCCTTTGGTACCCGGGGGGCAGAAGTGCCAGGAATTGGGCATGTGTAAGGCCTGTTGCATTCTGCTGGTTCGATAGCAGCGCTTTGTAATACACCATTGGTGATGCATGCCTGTATAGGTAGCGATTAATGGCGGTGGCGCAGAAAGGGCCTATATCACCAAAGCTCTCTCTTAGTATGCCTTTGCCGATGCAGCGAGTGTCGCTTACATCGTGGTTGAGACTCTGAAGGATGTGCTCTGTCTTGATACTTTCGTTCTGAAGCAGCATGTTGTGGGAGTGGAGCCAGCAGAACATTGCGACTTGAGGGAACCATGTGACGTTTGGATACAGCTGTCTTAGTGTGTTCGTTCGTGAGGAGGCCAGCGTCACATTGCCTCCGCAGAGCAGGGAAGTTGGACACGAGCTTCCTGTTGTACTGCCTTGGCCTGGGTCTGACGCTATAGCCTGGCTGGTATTGGTGGGCTCCAGACACGAGGTCGGTGCTTCGGTGAGGTCCGTTGGGCCTTTTTAACGGTTCTGTCCGCTTCCCTTGTGTTAACTGCTCAAGGTTCAGTACGGACGGGGGAACTTCTATGTTACCTGGTGTGGAGCCATTCATGCGTGTGATGGGCTGAAGATGTTTCCGAGCTCTCTTTGATAGTCTTAGTGTGTTTATCTGCCAGGGATACATCGTATGCGTGTTTGCCTCTAATCCAAAGTGGTGGACAAAGAAGTCCGCGGGAAGCCACCCCCACGCTGGCGTTCTGGGACTAGATGGGAAAGTTGCCTTAGGCAGCACAGCATAGAGGTGCCCATGGATCTGGTCTTGGTGGACTGTGAATGTGGGGTCTACCCACGAGTTGATAAGTCGGCGCTCCATTCTGGGTACATTCTCAATGAGGCATGTAGGGCAGTATACCCAAGCACATGTAGCTTGTGTAGTGTTGTAATTTCCTGGGCTCGTGATACTGCTGACTAGTTGTTTGTGATGATTGATCATGTATTCAAGTTGGCGGAATGTGTTTTTGCCCGGCACTGCCTGTAGTCTTGCTATCATGGGTTCTGGAATCACATGGCCATAAACGGTGCATGGAGGAGCTCTCTGTGATACATACTTAGTATCCTTTGGTCTGCTTGGCGTTTCACTGTGCAAATCCAAAGGAGACTGGCTGTCAGATGGTGGTTGTGGGTGGGCCGCTGGGTCATGCCTTGTTAGGCCTTGTTTTGGTAGTGCACCAGCTTTGTGACATTTTGGGACGAATCCCACTCTGTGAAGCATGTATGCCTTGCATAGCAAAGGCCCGCTCCTACGCTGCACACAACGTTTGGACTGTCGTGTAAGTGCCAGTTTGAGGTAGTGGGGCCACCTCGAGTTTTCTAGCATTGCATGAGTTAGCCTCTGCCGTGCCTTGCTACACTGGAAATCTTGCAGCATTTGGTAAATCTGAGAGATGGGACAACTTTGTGGCATGTTCTGAGCCCTTGCTTTTGCCGTGGTGTCTCCAGCTTTCTTGGATCTGGACTGGTATGATGTCAGGACAGCAGTTGCATTCAGGATACAAGCCAGGGCAGAAGCAGAGCAAGCCAGCAACAGAAGTATTTTACTAGAGATTTGGCGATAGCTTCGCCGCCCCGTGGCAGTGGTACAAGTTACTGAGCTGTTTTGGCTTCCTGCAGCCCTCTGCTTGCCATTCTGCCAGGCAATTGTGTTGTTTTTGTAGTCTTCCCACATGTTGGTGTCGCAAAATTGTCGATAGCTCCGCCGCCCCGTGGCAGTGGTAACAGCTGCTGACCTATTCTGCCTCTTCCCAACCATCTGCTTTTTACCACCCTTGGCTGCAGAATCTTTAATGTTGCCTTCCCACCTTTGGGCTTGACAGATTGCTCCAGCACCTCCCTCCATGGTTGTGTTGTGGATGCCAGCGTACTTGTGTTGACTCCACATTTGCTTGCTTCTTCTGCATTGGTCCTGATAACATTCTTTCAGTTTGATATTTGTTGCATTGCTCACAATTAGCACAGCCTGGTGTATGCAATTCCATGTTGCACATTTAAAATCTGCAAGATTGGGCATGATGTTACAAATTTGGCGATAGCTCCGCCGCCCCGTGGCAGTGGTACCAGTTGCTGAGCTGTTTTGGCTTCCTGCAACCCTCTGCTGGCCAATCTGAACGGGCTTTAGTGTTGCTTATGTAGTCTTCCCGCCTGCTGGTGTTGCCAAATTGGCAATAGCTCCGCCGCCCCCTGGCAATGGTAACAGCTGCTGACCTATTGTGGCTCTCCCCAACAGTATGCTTACCAACACCCCTGTCTGCATTGCCGTTCATATATCCTACCCACCTTTGGCCTCGGCAAGTTGCTCCAGCACATCCTTGCGTGGTCATGCTGTCGATGCCACTGTAGCTGTGTCGACTCCACAGTTCTGAGCTGCACGCACATGGTTGCTTGCTTCTGCTCAGGGGATCCTGGCAGCAGTCTTTTAGTTTAATAGTTGTTTCACTATTCACAGGCACAACATAGGAGAAGTTGTTCCATGCTTCACTACTATACTTTGCTTTACTAGACATGGTGTAAACAAATTGTTGATAGCTTCGCCGCCCCTTGGCAGTGGTACCATTTGCTTTACTCTGTTGGCCGCTTGCATACGCAGGCTCTCTGCTATTCTCCCCTTCTGTTTCCCAGTGTGTGTCTTTCTGCCACCTCTTGCCTCTCACCTCTTGAGTGCGGGTTTGAGCAGCTACTGCTGTATTTGCTGCTTGGTCCTCCATGGCTGTGCTGCCTATGTCGCTTTGGACTTCTGTAATCCTGTATTTTGGTCTCCAACATCTGCGCTGAAAGCAGCTGCTAGGTGTTGTTGGGTCAGTCACAGCTGTCATAACTGGGGTAAGGGAGGTTGCCCAGCATCTGCTGTTGCTGCCGTTATGCATGCTAATGTAATCGTAGCAGTAATTCTTGCCACTGTAACGCGCAGTGGTCGTCGTTCTGGCGCTGCAGGCTGGTAGCTGTACACGAAACTGGAAGATCGGCCACTTCAGGGGGTTGCTGCTCCCCTTCTGTGAGTCTTTGCTTTGCATCTCGCGACTGCTCGAAGATACTGATATGGTTCGTGCACTGACGCTGTGAGGGGTCTGCTCGTTCTGTCCGGGTGGTTTACCCCACCTGGGTCCTGTCCTGATGCAAGGTATTCTCCTTTCCCAGGAGTACCTGCTCTGCTTGCTGCTTTCGCGTCTGCTGCTGTCTTTGCTGGTCCTACTGTGGTCTGCTTGACACATAGGAGCTGCTGGACAACGGCCTTTCTGGGCACGTTGTCGACCTGTGAGATGGTTGGGTAAGAGCACTGGCTCGTGTGGACTTCCAGGAGGTCGCATCACCTCTCTGGCCACCGTTTGCCATGCATTTGTGTGTTTTGTTACTTTTTCATTCGGCCCATCTTCACCCCTCAGCAGGACCCCGTGTCTAAGGGCCCTGTAGGGTACTTCGATGGCCAGCAATAAGTAAATCAGCACATACTGCACGGCAAACTTTACCCGCATACGCCCCTTACTGAGGCGAATACTTTGAAGCCATTACGGCCTCGTTTGAGCTCCCGGCTTCTACTCAACTTTTGAAGATGACATGCGCGCGGTTAGTTAGCAGATGTTAATACGCTATACGCGCATCATAGCAGCTTTTTCCCGCACGTGAACGTCAATGCATATGCCGGCAGAGGCTATGCCTCTTCCTCAGTTACTCAACTAGCCTGGTGTAGCTCTTCTTCTATGTCCCGAAGCGGTAATCAACACTATGTGCGATGTGCTGCTATAACGCTTAGCTTGGAAAACCATTATAGTTGGACAGCCATAAGGATCCACCGCCGCTTCAATCCGTACGGGGTAATTCCGTGGACGTCCATGGACTTCCATGGCCATCCAGGCTCGCGCGCCCATCGAACTGCTCCAGAACGACTTATTGAATGCCAAAGATGCATATCATGGGTCTGGCATATTGTCGTTGGCGATCTGCATGCTCCAAGCTCCGCCGAGCAGCGCATGTTCGCATCTGACAACGAACACGCCTTTACGTAGCTTACAGGCTAACCGCGTGCTAGAACATATCGATATTGGTGTAAAATGCTACGCCGTGCAAGCAGTCAGATGAAATTTCTTTGTTATGGGAGTTGCGAGGGCTCGCGACCAGGCGATGGTAAGGTCAAGGGCAGCGGCAGCCACTAGGAAGGTAATGATGCCGGTGTTTCTGCACCAGATGCATGTTTAGAACATTTGAGAGGCCAAGGATGCAACAAAAGGCAGGCGGCCGGCCTTTCTGAGAAGTCGACTTGCAAGTGAGAACGGGTCACTCAGCATGTTAAGGGCCTGCTGGTCGCAGAGTCGCCAGGAAGAGCAGCACAGGCCAGCTAAGCAGAGCAAGAAATGCATGTTGGGGTTGTCATGATGGCTCCAAAGCCGCAGATAAGAAAGATTTCTCAATCGCAAATGTCAAATTTCGCGTTGACTCCGTCAACCCCCCAATACGGATTGAAACGGCGGTGAATCCTTATGCATGTACAAACACAGTCCTAACATCTACCAAACACCGGGCAAGATAAAGGCTAGTGTAACGTCAAGCAAAGCGGGACTGCCTTACCTTGCATGGTACAGATGTGCACAGCAAGCAATGAAGGCAATGCTGGCAAGGAAAGCATTTCCTTCATTGCTTGCTGTGTGGCATATGCCACAACTACCCACATATAGCACCATGACCAGCATGACCACCGACCATCTGCCACAACCACAAATACCCCCATTCAGCTGGACCTCTTTGGTTCAGATGATTCACTGGCACTCAGCGATGCCTGGAAAGACAAGTGGGATTGGGAAATCTGCGTAACTATAAGGAACTATCGGTCCTTGCTAAAGCGTACCACCCTTGACCATGGACGGTAGGGCATGGTAGAGACTCTGCCAGCCGTGCTCATATAATGGTCAGGGTTGAGGTGGCTACCCTGCAGCTCATCAGCCAAGGCTATTCAAGGGATACTGGTAGATGAAGTCCAAAGCAATTGTGGAAAGATTCGCATGCTCTTACTGCAGGTGAACCACATTATATCAACTGCATTGAAAACACGTCAAACATAGACTAATGGCACCAAGGAAGACTTCTTGGTCTCCAAAGGGTTGCAAGGACACCAGACAAGAAAGCAGCTTGTAGCTATCGTCACTCTGATTAGCTGGAATACTTCGCTGACTTTAAGAATTGACATCACAATGCCTTGTGAGCAGTCTCGACCCCATGCAGCAAGCACACTTGCCCATACCCCAACCATGCTGCCCTCCCCCTGTGGTATGCCGGACTAGTGTGTGCTGCATGTGGTGGCACTCCTGCCTATGCCTCAAGTGCCTAGGGTTTAGCCTTGGCGCAGCCTGCGGCTCCTGCATGCCTGCATTGCTATATTGGCACGAACAGCGAGAGAGAGAGAGAGAGAGAGCTACGCGAGGAGACCGTGTATTGTTCTCGGCACGAACAGCGCCTACCATTTCGATTCTGTCCCGTGGTGGATGGACCGTAGGCTAAGCCCTCGCATTCAGCATGTTCTGCGCTTCAGAAGGTGATGCAGCAGGTCCGACAGTGCATCAGTGACCCAACCCTGCAGAGTATGACGATGACCTATTTTTAGAATGGTATGGCCAGGCTGTGGAGGCTGAGTACCCTATAGGCCCCCAGCATGCAGGCTGTCTTATGTGCCATCCGAGCGGAGCAATAAGAGTGAGGTCCTCCAATGGTTTACAGAAGCCAGGGACAACCTAATAGTGTTTCTGAAAACATATGCTGCTATGCACAGGTAGTCTACAAGCTCCTGTTTGGGGCAGCAGAGGAGGGAAACTTGTCCAGGGCTGAAGTATCCCAGATCTTTAGCAGTCTAGTTGATGGAGAATTCATCCCTCGTAAGGTCGCATGGTCTCGGGTGGTTGGCCTTTTCGCATGACCAACACTTGCAGGTTTAGCAGAAGTTGCATGTGAAGACCAGCTCTGGTTAAACAGGCAGGTGACCTGCCAGAAGCAGAAGTCTGTATAGAAGAAGATAAGAGCTGAGATTACCCGCTTATGTGCCTTGCCAGAGTTGCAGCACAGCATCAAGCGTGAACATGATAGACATTTTTACCATGGTCTCCTTGTGTTTGCAAGGTGGGACCCCTGTTGGTAGTAATTAGCAGGTGATTTACGTTTCACGGTTGCACATGTGTTTGGCCGAGTTGCCACACATCTAACATGCTTTAAACAGAAAACATAACTAGCCTGTCCTGCTTATGCAGCAGGATTCGGCTTACTGGCGTTTGTGTTAAGCCTTCCTTGCAAAGATAGCACTAGGGTTCTGGGGCTTTGGTATATCATGAGCTTTTGAATGCTTGTACCGCTTTATGTATTCCAATGCATTTATGCTATGCAGCACTTATTTGACCTCATCAGGGAGTACTGTTCCGATAATGTCCCTGTGGGTGGCCTTTGTTGTCAGTTCGTTTAAGTTTTGTGCTGAAGCATGCAAAAGCCTAGATAGTTCATAGTGTTGCCATCATGTATCATACAGCTGGCAGCCGTGTTCCCCGCTGAAGTATGTCTTTAGCCAGCAGTCTTAGGGTGTTGGTTGGAAAATCGTTCCCTAGTTATGTGTTGTGTAGTTTTGATTAGCAGTACCCTTTTCGTGGCTGTTGCCTTTTTGTGAGGGGGGGAAGGTCGCTACAGCTAAGAGCTGTAGGTGGAGCTTACAGCTCTGCTACAGTCAACATCCACTCAGAATGTACTGCTGCACAGCTAACGTGTGCATTTATGTTTTAAGACTGTGTGTGATGGAATTGAGCCAGTCTAATTGGCAGCTTTGTATGGAAGATCCAGAAGTTTGGGCTTACTACACCCCCTTTACTGCCTTTCCCCACCATCCCACCATGGGGCCCCACCCTTACAAAAATGGGCAACAACGCAAAAGTGAGCAACAGCTCACTGCTGTTACTCACGTGCAGTGTACTTCTCACTGTTCCCCTTGCTGTACCACTAACCGAGCCGAGCGAGCTTCTATTGATACCAGCAGATCGCGTTCCCGCCCTACGGGCAGTTCGGGAACGGGACTTCTCCACAGCAATCAGAATGAGTATAAAATGCTCAATAGCAATAGGCTGCCCCAATGTCGGTCGCTAGGTTACCGTGTGCTGTTACGATCTACCTCTGCAACCGCTGATATTATCTCTCTTGCGGCACACTAACTGAATATGCCCGAAAATGAGACAGTCGCTGTCCTGAGCATCAAGACAACCTTCTGACCCATTTTGGGGCGGCGCCATCTGACTGTTCATGAAATGCCTTATGGCACTTGGGGCCTGGATAGATAAAGATGCCCGAAACAGAATGCAACACTATGTGCAATGAGGTGCTAACACATAGCTTGAAAAACCATGATAGTTGGACAGCCATGGACCTACAAAGTTCTAGCATCTACAACATCGGGCAAAAGAACGGCCAATGTTAATCTAGCAAAGTGAGACTGCATTACCTTCACCGGTTGACACGTAAAAGTGGCGGAGCGACCGCCCCCTGTCCTTGGGACGTACCGTGCGTACAGTACAATGCATTATCGTTCGACGTGAGCTGCTGTACGCATAGGCAGGTTAAGGACCTTGCCGGTGACTGCCCAAAGTGGACACTCCTCCGCCACAGGAATGAGTGAGGTGCTGGTGATAGAGTGGGGGGCTTAGGGTCTTGCTGGCGCCGGTAAACACTAGTGCCCGTTTGTTGGCCAGTTCTTTGCAGCGTAGCCAGCAAGGGTGCCATCGCCAGCCAGTTTCAGATAGCTGAGGACATAGGCTTCTCAACTGTGACAGGAGCTTTACCTGTTGCCCACTGCCATGGCACTACGACCGCAAAGATAACAGGGCATGCAAAACGCTATTCGCAGCACATGCTAAGCTATCAACTAAAGCATCAAAGCCGCATTGAAAGAAGGACGAACCAAAACAACTGCTATACCAGGTACTGCGACAGCCCATGCACACCGACGCGGCACGCTGGCGGTTGGGCTTGCTTCTCGGGTCGTGGACGATAATCTCGGTCTCTCAAGTCGATCTGATATTTTACATATCTGAGTTGGTCAGCTTCATCTCAAGGCATGTCACTTGGTGTCAGCTTCATCTCCAGGGAGGTCACCAAGAATCTCCAAGCTCGTCACCAAGTGACCTGCCTTGAGATTCTTGGTGACTGGCCTGGAGATGAAGCTGACACCAAGTGACCTGCCTTGAGATGAAGCTAACCAACTCAGATATGGACAAACTGGCCAAGAAGCATTCAAAAGAAGAGAAAAAAAAAACACCGCAAAATCCACCCACTCCACATTTGCCCAGACCAATCCAGTCCCAACCCAATAGAACCCACCCGCAAAGAGTATCGAAACTGCACGCAAACACCAAAAAACAAAGCCTGAGATTCCACCCAAGTCATTGTACAGCTTGTCAAATGGTCACAGTCAGGATTGAGTGACTGCCAACTTTAACCCTTTACCGCGGATACTGCTGCCGGAACTGCTGGAACTGCTGCTGCTGCTGGTTGTACTGCTGACACTGTTGAAACTGCTGATAGCCTTGATACTGTTGAAACTGCTGGTAATTTTGGAACTCCTGGTACTGCTGGTGTGCTGCAAAGTCTGCAAAACTGCCTTGCCCAACATCAGGGACAAGACTTCCACCATAGTGAGACCACGGAGCGATAGCACCAACAGCACCACCATAACCACCTGCTGAGGACATAGGCTTCTCACCTGTGACAGGAGCTTTACATGTTGCCCACTGCCATGGCACTACGACCGCAAAGATAACAGGGCATGCAAAACGCTATTCGCAGCACATGCTAAGCTATCAACTAAAGCATCAAAGCCGCATTGAAAGAAGGACGAACCAAAAGAACTGCTATACCAGGTACTGCGACAGCCCATGCACACCGACGCGGCACGCTGGCGGTTGGGCTTGCTTTCATTCCTAGATTACCCGCGGCCTCGTGAATCAGGTGTGACACCGAACTTCGGAGGCGGTTGTCAGGGGGTTCGCCGGGGCCGGGGCCAAGGTTACTGGGCAGCCTCCGCCGCACTGCAGCTGATAAGGGAAGGTAAGTCACCAGCCGGACAGCATTAGTAGTCGGTTGTTTACATAACAGCTATGAATGGAATTATCTTAAAGGGCTGTACAGTTTGCGCTAGACAACTGCGGCCGGGATCACGCACTTTTAAATGTTGAGAGGTGAGAGCACAACAGCTGCAGGGGCCGCTTGCATTATGCGTTGCTATTATGCGATACCAGGGCTTTGCATTCGAAGCCCGGAGGTGCTTGCAGAGTACAGTCTTTGCGTAATCCAGAGAGCCACTGCTTAAGCGATCTCTTGCTTTCTGCTAGCAATGGCAAGACGAAACCCGGTCACAAGCAGTGCTGCACCAGTACACCTGCTTCTCGGACTGTCTTCCTCCAGCAGACTAACATGTTATGCCAGATGCTGCGACATCTACATAGTACAGACATAAGCGAACACTTTGCAGGCAGCTTGAAGCTTAAGCTTCATTTGCAAATGCTTGCAGCCAATGCAACAAACAAGTACTCGTTGACAGCTATGTGACCTGACCTGCCACTTTGACCTCTTGCTCAAAACACATACAGGCATCAATTGGGCAGCAGAGCTATATGACAATATGTGCATGCACTGCACAACCTATGACATGTTTGAGGACTTGGGATTGCTTGCCACAGAACACCAACCACTGTTTACCCCCACCAGCAGCAGCACAACACTTGGAGCAGCAGTTCTATCATGCAGCAGCAATCTGAACAAAAGACAGCAACAGTATCAACCACTAAATCCTCCACCATTGTCCTATGCAGGCTCAAGCTGCAACTGATTGCAACCAAGCAGAAACAGAACCAAAACAACCGACAGGGTCCCAGCCCAATTGCAGCACCACCACCACCAGCTTTGACCAGCACCTCTAAGCATCAAGCTGCACCCAAGCAGCAGTGCCCCACACTACAGTGAAGCATACCCCAAGCAGCTTCACCTATACTGCTTTGGGGGCCAGCCCCCTTCTACACCACCCTCAGCCCTGCTTGCAGCAATCACCCGGTACGTGCCCTTGAGGCTGCTCACATCCCTGCTGATCCTATCAGCAGTGTTTACCTCAAAGAAGGCTGCTGTGAGCATGGCAATGTAGCCCTCCATGGTGCGCACCCTGCTGTTAGCCCGCAACCTCCTGTGGAAAGCTGCCACTGTGTTCCCAATTGCATGCTCCACAACCTTGTGCATGTCACTGCTGTAGGGAGGCAGCCGAGCACGAGTGCGCTTGGTAACACCAGCAGGTTCCAGCAAGCCAGACTCCAAGGCACTGATGTGGTGCCTGGCATTGTCAAAGGACCAGATGGGCTTATAGCCAGTCCTAAAAATGGCTGGGTTCTTGTTCACCACCTCCTGTACCTTTGGGTAGAAGGCATCATTGATAATGCTGACAAACTCAGCCTCTCCTACTGCTGCTGCAGGTTTTCCAGCCTTGTTCTGTGCAGCAAGCAAGATCAGAGGAAGATGCATCAGTATGAGACAGCCAGTCCCCCTTCCAGAAGAGATTCGTGCTAGAATTGTGGATGCATTGGGTCCATACAGCATCAGGGATACATATGCTAAGAGTGACACTCATATATATTTCTTTGCTATCAACTGTGAAGGTGGTCACCAACAATGCTATTTGATTACAAGTAATGGCATGCACAAGAGAATGAAGAGGGTACACAGCAAAGGACTGAATGCTCTGGTATGTAGGATATGCAGTCCCATGCACGAGAGTCACAGGCTCCGACCCCCGAGTCAGCATGGAATCAAACTATATGATCTGTTAAAACACAGGGAGGAATACAGATCTGCAGGGCTATACATTGCATGTGCTGAGAGAAAGGTGTTGAAAGGGAAGTTTGGGGCAGTTGATGTTTGGTTTATTGGTGGGAGTGAAATTGGTGGTCGGCGGCCAATGCTAGAGCTACAGGTTGATGGGGAGGGACATACGGGCAGGGTGGAGACTAGGAATGATGACTTGTATGATCAAGTTCAGAGAGATGAGCTGCATAACTATGAGGCAGTGTCTAATAAAGGTATTGCTGTAGTCAGGCTTCATTACAAAGACAACTCTGATTGCTGGCATGCTACTATCCAGCAGGCATGGCAGCAGCAGCAGCAAGAAGCAGCCCATCCCTTGGTCGCCTTATCTCCTGCCTTTAACAGAAGAGGAATGGATGCGAGACAGTATGCTGCAATCTGTGAAGACAGACAGGCCCTAGCGGAGCACTGCTTGGCTCTTGTGCAACGCTACACTGCATGAGGTAAGCATCTAATGCTCAAGGCGCTGCATATGAAATCCCCCTGCACTTACCATGAACACCAAGGGCTTCCCTGTGGTCCCTGTTACTATGGCAATAGCCACAGCCCCCTCCAGAGCATTCACACATATGTAGAATGCAATGGTCTGTGTCTTGTGCTTGCCGATCTTCAGTCTGGCATCCTCCAGCACATAGGTACCCCCGCTGACTTGTCTCCCACCCAGTGTACCCCTGTAGCCCTTTGGCGCCACCACCACCTTTGCCCCATCTGTGTAGAAGACCCTCTTGAACCAATCATCTGATCGCTGCAAGTACCAGAGAGCTGCTTTCACCCTCTCCAGCTTCTGCTCATCTGTCAACTGCTTTCTGAACTCCACAGGCCTAGACTGCATGCCAGTGGGGTAAGCTTGGCACATGTGCCGGTACAGGGTTTCAGGACTGCACTCACATTTCTGCTGTATACGCTTGAGAGCAGTTGATCTTTCTAATGCATCCTTGATGCTGCTGAAGGGCAGCTGCCGGCCCCCAGACTTGAAGCCCTTTTGAAATATCTTGGCTGCTTTCAGGGCCTCACTGCTATCAACTTTCCTGCTGCTGGACCTATCACGTGAGGCATTTGCTACGTTCCCAAACTGGTCAAATCTCACACCCCAGTTGAATATGTATTCACGGAGGTGGGAAATGTTGTGGTCAGTGCCAACCTTGTCCACAAAGAAGAATATGGCCTGGTCCAAGTCACCATCAGCCATCTGATATGCTGCTGCTGCTGCCTTCCGCAGGTATTCAGTTGAGTACGGAAGTACCATGCTGATATCTACGTACAACAAGAGTGATGGAGCTAATGGGCTAGTGCTGGCAGTAGGCAGGGTTGTAGTGTACAAGCACTGCCAGTCTCAGTCAAGCTGCTTGCCCTGAGGAGCAGCTGCTAGGAGTTTATGTTGTTGGATGCCAATGTCTGCAAGGGGTGGGGTCTGAGAGTCCTATTTGTAAAGTGGCAATTGAGAAAAAGCAGTGTCTGCAGGCTGCCTGCAAGGTAATTAGCTAAGGTCGCAATTGACAGCGTTGGCCAGTCTGGGGAGAAGCCCTGCGTCTGGGAGAGTGTTAATCAGTCAGGGACGTTGAGCCGTCCGAGACCGGCCTGACAGGCGGCCAGTCGTCAGCAACGTTAAGCAGCGGCTGCCAGCCTAGCGACTGAATCCTATTGGACTGTGTTAGCATACGTGCAGCTCCTGTGGTAATGCACCCAACGGTACATGTACTGCTGTCTTTGCTGTCTGCCGCTGCAAGATCATTGAAAGCAAGGCCGGCCGCCTTCACCGGTTGACACGTAAAAGTGGCGGAGCGACCGCCCCCTGTCCTTGGGACGTACCGTGCGTACAGTACAATGCATTATCGTTCGACGTGAGCTGCTGTACGCATAGGCAGTTTAAGGACCTTGCCGGTGACTGCCCAAAGTGGACACTCCTCCGCCACAGGAATGAGTGAGGTGCTGGTGATAGAGTGGGGGGCTTAGGGTCTTGCTGGCGCCGGTAAACACTAGTGCCCGTTTGTTGGCCAGTTCTTTGCAGCGTAGCCAGCAAGGGTGCCATCGCCAGCCAGTTTCAGATAGCTGAGGACATAGGCTTCTCACCTGTGACAGGAGCTTTACATGTTGCCCACTGCCATGGCACTACGACCGCAAAGATAACAGGGCATGCAAAACGCTATTCGCAGCACATGCTAAGCTATCAACTAAAGCATCAAAGCCGCATTGAAAGAAGGACGAACCAAAAGAACTGCTATACCAGGTACTGCGACAGCCCATGCACACCGACGCGGCACGCTGGCGGTTGGGCTTGCTTTCATTCCTAGATTACTCGCGGCCTCGTGAATCAGGTGTGACACTGAACTTCGGAGGCGGTTGTCAGGGGGTTCGCCGGGGCCGGGGCCAAGGTTACTGGGCAGCCTCCGCCGCAACTGCAGCTGATAAGGGAAGGTAAGTCACCAGCCGGACAGCATTAGTAGTCGGTTGTTTACATAACAGCTATGAATGGAATTATCTTAAAGGGCTGTACAGTTTGCGCTAGACAACTGCGGCCGGGATCACGCACTTTTAAATGTTGAGAGGTGCTTGCATGGTACACATGTGCACAGCAAGCAATGTTGGCAATGAAATCATTGGCTTCCATCCCACTTCCTTCATTGCCTGCTGTGTGTGATGTGCCACAACCCACGTGTAGCACCGTGACCACAGAAGACTATGCATATACATAACCTCATGGCTAAAGCAACCACTAATGCTCAATGACTGAGCCGAATTCTTCAAAAACAAATGAAGGTGTGGCTGCACATTATGAGGCCAAGCTAGGTCAGTGACCAAAGGCACCGGGGTCGGACGGCATTGACAAGAGCCTGCCTTTGGGCTCCACTAGCAGCAATATAGGATTGTGATATGCTCCTAATACTGTTAACAGGCATGGCACGTGTGATGGTTTGAGCTGTGCACAAAGCCAGTGGCAGGGATTAGTGGGAGAAAGCAAGGGAATAGGACCTGATGCGATCTTCTGCTGAGCCGTGAATACGTCCATAACCGCAGACAGCCTGTGACATGTTAACCAGGTGGATTGACAGTTTCCATCCTGACAACTATGGCAACCTGGTACAACCACCTGGCAAAAGACCACTTCAACCACTTCAAGCCCAAAAGTTGACGCGGAGAGTACCTGCTAGACTCTTTTGCTCAGCAAACGTAATGTTGCTTGCATATCATTGGCATCCTCATTATCATTGCAGGGAGCACAGTCGTAGATGCTGGCATTCTCTCATGTGAAGCACAGCAGCCAGCAGCTATTTAGCGCTGCATGCATCCAGTACAATTCTACTCCTCCAACGCCTCTACATCACAGCTGTCTTCATGTAAACCGGAAGCATAACGCTTTAACTAGCCTAAGCAGCAGAACTCCCGCTCTAGGTTAGAATGTGAGTTATGCTGCAATTCGGTGTCTAATGAATGGTGCACTGGAGCTATAACACTGGCTATTTCAGTACCAGTACACCACTCGATTGACAGTGAATTGCCAAGCACATCTCCAGCGCACAAATTTTTTTGCACTAAGTGCTACTAGACCCCTAAACTTTAAAGGATACATTAGTCCTGTGTGCTAAAGCTCTAAGTTGAAATAGCCCATAAACCCTGACCCTCAGCCCTAACTAGCACCCCAGAGACCTTACCGACCTTCAAATAAACAGGGGCATAAACCAACATGTCCACCAGCACGTGAGCAAGTGCTGACCGGACCCAGTGGATGAACTTTTTGTCTGTGGATACATGCCACAGAAGTGGGTGTTCCAAGTAAAATGTCTCAAGTGAGCTGGCAACATCCAAATGGATGAGAGCACTATAATGCAGCAGCTGTACAGAGCAGCCATCTATCTTACAGCATTCAGTCAGATCTACTACCCCCCCTCTTAGACCACTAACAAACTGACATTGCTTGTTCCTCGCACTGCACAGATTTATCTGGCCACCTAAACAACACAGAGTGTAAGGGCCTCACCTCGCCTGACATATTACAAACAGTGCATCATTTGCAACACTTAAGAGATCCTTCTGGCCCTGTCCAAGGTATCTTGCAATGGCTTGGTGGCTGGACCAGAAGCCCAAGAGAGGAGGTGCAAGTACTCAATTAAGGGACAAGCAGGACACACCACATGCATCAAAGTGCAGCCTTCCTACATCATCCCTCAGCGAGACGGGTCAGTGTATGTTTGCAACCCGGCCGCGGACAACATCCATGAACGGTACCAGAACGGTGAGAAGGCGTATACGTACTGAGAGGGTACGTACCCTCTCCCAGCAACATTGCAAAAAGCCTGCAGATTTGGCAAGTACGCTTGCAAATCCTTCTCTTATGCTGCTATTCGGTGTCTATTGAGTGGTGCACTGGAGCTATAACACTGGCTATTACTGTACCAGAGCACCACTCGATCGACAGTGAATTGCCAAGCACAGCTCCAGCGCACAAAAAAAATTTTGCTAAGTGTTACTAGACCCCTAAACCTTAAAGGATACAAGGTGGTTACCTAGAATTCGGCAGGCCCATAAATTCGGCAGAAATCACTTTTCGTCATGCAATGTCATGTTAACCATTGGTTAACTCTTGATACTTCAGTCCAAGGATGACCGGCCCACGGGGGCATCCTTGGGGTGGCCGGCTGGCACTTATGATGCCGCAGGCCGGCGACGCGGCCATGTCAGCGGCGCCAGCATGACGTCGTAGTCTCGTGATGCATAGGTGTACACCCACGTATGCACGCGGCGCCGCCCCCTTGACACCCAGAGCCCTGCCTATGGTACCTAGAGGCTCGTGTGTGAGCGCTCTTGGCTTTGTTGAATGGTTTGGGGCATGTTTTAGGATGGTTCCGAGGAGGGGCCCCTCCTCCGGGGTCTGGTGCCACTGTGCCGACTGGGTCCGATGACCTGTAAAGCCTTGTATGCACTGCCATGGGCGAGGTTTACAAACAATATATGTAAAAGAAACCTTAATGACGCTTTGATTGCTTGTCATGGATGGTTCCCTGAACAGTGTTATGGTTGAGCTCATGCCCCATGGCGTCCGGCCTGGGTATGGCCGCAGCGTTGATCTGGGCATGCGCACGGACAGGAAAGATTACATATGTTTCGTAGGGTTGAACTATGGCAAGCGGCAGTCCTTGAAGCCGCTTTCATGCTCTCATTGGGGTCGTTTGTACTTGTGCCGAATTCATAGTGCGCAGTGACTCAAAGCAGTACGATTCTGAACGCTGTAACACACGCTGGGCTGGTGCATTGTGCAGCCCCTCCAGGTTCGAATGACTACTATAAATAGGGGTACTTCGGGTCCCTTCAGCGGCCCGACCTGTTAGCCCGTCTGTGCTGTGGCGGTTTTGGTCCGAATTCAAGGTAACGACCTTGTACAATCATTAGTCCTGTCCCCTAAGCTCTAAGTTGAAAAAGACCGTAAACCCTGACCCTCAGCCATAACTAGCACCCCAGAGACCTCGTTACCGACCTTCAAATACACAGGGGCATAAACCAACATGTCCACCAGCACGTGAGCAAGTGCTGACCGGATCTAGTGGAAGAACTGTTTATCTGTGGATACATGCCACAGAAGTGGGTGTTCCAAATAAAAAGCAAGTCAGCTGGCAAATGGATGAGAGCACTATAAAGCAGCAGCTGTACAGAGCAGCCCTCTTACAGCTTTCAGTCAGATCTGCTACCCCCCTCTTAGACCACTAACAAGCTGACATTGCTTGTTCCTCGCACTGCACAGATTTATCTGGCCACCTAAACAGCACAGAGTGTAAGGGCCTCACCTCGCCTGACGTATTACAAACAGTGCATCATTTGCAACACTCAAGAGATCCTTCTGGCCCTGTCCAAGGTATCTTGCAATGGCTTGGTGGCTGGACCAGAAGCCCAAGAGAGGAGGTGCAAGTACTCGATAAAGGGACAACTGCTGAGCAGGACACACCACATGCATCAAAGTGCAGCCTTCCTACATCATCCCTCAGCGAGACGGGTTAGTGTATATGTGCAACCCGGCCGCGGACAACATCCATGAACGGTACCAGAACGGTGAGAAGGCGTATACGTACTGAGAGGGTACGTACCCTCTCCCAGCAACATTGCAAATAGCCTGCAGATTTGGCAAGTACGCTCGCAAATCCTTCTCTTATGCTGCTATTCGGTGTCTATTGAGTGGTGCACTGGAGCTATAACACTGGCTATTACTGTACCAGTGCACCACTCGATCGATAGTGAATTGCCAAGCACAGCTCCAGCGCACAAAATATTTTGCTAAGTGTTACTAGACCCCTAAACCTTAAAGGATACAATCATTAGTCCTGTCCCCTAAGCTCTAAGTTGAAAAAGACCGTAAACCCTGACCCTCAGCCCTAACTAGCACCCCAGAGACCTCATTACCGATCTTCAAATACACAGGGGCATAAACCAACATGTCCACCAGCACGTGAGCAAGTGCTGACCGGATCTAGTGGAAGAACTGTTTATCTGTGGATACATGCCACAGAAGTGGGTGTTCCAAATAAAAAGCAAGTCAGCTGGCAAATGGATGAGAGCACTATAAAGCAGCAGCTGTACAGAGCAGCCCTCTTACAGCTTTCAGTCAGATCTGCTACCCCCCTCTTAGACCACTAACAAGCTGACATTGCTTGTTCCTCGCACTGCACAGATTTATCTGGCCACCTAAACAGCACAGAGTGTAAGGGCCTCACCTCGCCTGACATATTACAAACAGTGCATCATTTGCAACACTCAAGAGATCCTTCTGGCCCTGTCCAAGGTATCTTGCAATGGCTTGGTGGCTGGACCAGAAGCCCAAGAGAGGAGGTGCAAGTACTCGATAAAGGGACAACTGCTGAGCAGGACACACCACATGCATCAAAGTGCAGCCTTCCTACATCATCCCTCAGCGAGACGGGTTAGTGTATATGTGCAAACCGGCCGCGGACAACATCCATGAACGGTACCAGAACGGTGAGAAGGCGTATACGTACTGAGAGGGTACGTACCCTCTCCCAGCAACATTGCAAATAGCCTGCAGATTTGGCAAGTACGCTTGCAAATCCTTCTCTTATGCTGCTATTCGGTGTCTATTGAGTGGTGCACTGGAGCTATAACACTGGCTATTACTGTACCAGTGCACCACTCGATCGATAGTGAATTGCCAAGCACAGCTCCAGCGCACAAAATATTTTGCTAAGTGTTACTAGACCCCTAAACCTTAAAGGATACAATCATTAGTCCTGTCCCCTAAGCTCTAAGTTGAAAAAGACCGTAAACCCTGACCCTCAGCCCTAACTAGCACCCCAGAGACCTCGTTACCGACCTTCAAATACACAGGGGCATAAACCAACATGTCCACCAGCACGTGAGCAAGTGCTGACCGGATCTAGTGGAAGAACTGTTTATCTGTGGATACATGCCACAGAAGTGGGTGTTCCAAATAAAAAGCAAGTCAGCTGGCAAATGGATGAGAGCACTATAAAGCAGCAGCTGTACAGAGCAGCCCTCTTACAGCTTTCAGTCAGATCTGCTGCCCCCCTCTTAGACCACTAACAAGCTGACATTGCTTGTTCCTCGCACTGCACAGATTTATCTGGCCACCTAAACAGCACAGAGTGTAAGGGCCTCACCTCGCCTGACATATTACAAACAGTGCATCATTTGCAACACTCAAGAGATCCTTCTGGCCCTGTCCAAGGTATCTTGCAATGGCTTGGTGGCTGGACCAGAAGCCCAAGAGAGGAGGTGCAAGTACTCGATAAAGGGACAACTGCTGAGCAGGACACACCACATGCATCAAAGTGCAGCCTTCCTACATCATCCCTCAGCGAGACGGGTTAGTGTATATGTGCAACCCGGCCGCGGACAACATCCATGAACGGTACCAGAACGGTGAGAAGGCGTATACGTACTGAGAGGGTACGTACCCTCTCCCAGCAACATTGCAAATAGCCTGCAGATTTGGCAAGTACGCTTGCAAATCCTTCTCTTATGCTGCTATTCGGTGTCTATTGAGTGGTGCACTGGAGCTATAACACTGGCTATTACTGTACCAGTGCACCACTCGATCGATAGTGAATTGCCAAGCACAGCTCCAGCGCACAAAATATTTTGCTAAGTGTTACTAGACCCCTAAACCTTAAAGGATACAATCATTAGTCCTGTCCCCTAAGCTCTAAGTTGAAAAAGACCGTAAACCCTGACCCTCAGCCCTAACTAGCACCCCAGAGACCTCATTACCGACCTTCAAATACACAGGGGCATAAACCAACATGTCCACCAGCACGTGAGCAAGTGCTGACCGGACCTAGTGGAAGAACTGTTTATCTGTGGATACATGCCACAGAAGTGGGTGTTCCAAATAAAAAGCAAGTCAGCTGGCAAATGGATGAGAGCACTATAAAGCAGCAGCTGTACAGAGCAGCCCTCTTACAGCTTTCAGTCAGATCTGCTACCCCCCTCTTAGACCACTAACAAGCTGACATTGCTTGTTCCTCGCACTGCACAGATTTATCTGGCCACCTAAACAGCACAGAGTGTAAGGGCCTCACCTCGCCTGACATATTACAAACAGTGCATCATTGGCAACACTTAAGAGATCCTTCTGGCCCTGTCCAAGGTATCTTGCAATGGCTTGGTGGCTGGACCAGAAGCCCAAGAGAGGAGGTGCAAGTACTCGATAAAGGGACAACTGCTGAGCTAGACACACCACATGCATCAAAGTGCAGCCTTCCTACATCATCCCTCAGCGAGACGGGTTAGTGTATATGTGCAACCCGGCCGCGGACAACATCCATGAACGGTACCAGAACGGTGAGAAGGCGTATACGTACTGAGAGGGTACGTACCCTCTCCCAGCAACATTGCAAATAGCCTGCAGATTTGGCAAGTACGCTTGCAAATCCTTCTCTTATGCTGCTATTCGGTGTCTATTGAGTGGTGCACTGGAGCTATAACACTGGCTATTACTGTACCAGTGCACCACTCGATCGACAGTGAATTGCCAAGCACAGCTCCAGCGCACAAAATATTTTGCTAAGTGTTACTAGACCCCTAAACCTTAAAGGATACAATCATTAGTCCTGTCCCCTAAGCTCTAAGTTGAAAAAGACCGTAAACCCTGACCCTCAGCCCTAACTAGCACCCCAGAGACCTCATTACCGACCTTCAAATACACAGGGGCATAAACCAACATGTCCACCAGCACGTGAGCAAGTGCTGACCGGATCTAGTGGAAGAACTGTTTATCTGTGGATACATGCCACAGAAGTGGGTGTTCCAAATAAAAAGCAAGTCAGCTGGCAAATGGATGAGAGCACTATAAAGCAGCAGCTGTACAGAGCAGCCCTCTTACAGCTTTCAGTCAGATCTGCTACCCCCCTCTTAGACCACTAACAAGCTGACATTGCTTGCTCCTCGCACTGCACAGATTTATCTGGCCACCTAAACAGCACAGAGTGTAAGGGCCTCACCTCGCCTGACATATTACAAACAGTGCATCATTTGCAACACTTAATTTGAGATCCTTCTGGCCCTGTCCAAGGTATCTTGCAATGGCTTGGTGGCTGGACCAGAAGCCCAAGAGAGGAGGTGCAAGTACTCGATAAAGGGACAACTGCTGAGCAGGACACACCACATGCATCAAAGTGCAGCCTTCCTACATCATCCCTCAGCGAGACGGGTTAGTGTATATGTGCAACCCGGCCGCGGACAACATCCATGAACGGTACCAGAACGGTGAGAAGGCGTATACGTACTGAGAGGGTACGTACCCTCTCCCAGCAACATTGCAAATAGCCTGCAGATTTGGCAAGTACGCTCGCAAATCCTTCTCTTATGCTGCTATTCGGTGTCTATTGAGTGGTGCACTGGAGCTATAACACTGGCTATTACTGTACCAGTGCACCACTCGATCGACAGTGAATTGCCAAGCACAGCTCCAGCGCACAAAATATTTTGCTAAGTGTTACTAGACCCCTAAACCTTAAAGGATACAATCATTAGTCCTGTCCCCTAAGCTCTAAGTTGAAAAAGACCGTAAACCCTGACCCTCAGCCCTAACTAGCACCCCAGAGACCTCATTACCGACCTTCAAATACACAGGGGCATAAACCAACATGTCCACCAGCACGTGAGCAAGTGCTGACCGGACCTAGTGGAAGAACTGTTTATCTGTGGATACATGCCACAGAAGTGGGTGTTCCAAATAAAAAGCAAGTCAGCTGGCAAATGGATGAGAGCACTATAAAGCAGCAGCTGTACAGAGCAGCCCTCTTACAGCTTTCAGTCAGATCTGCTACCCCCCTCTTAGACCACTAACAAGCTGACATTGCTTGTTCCTCGCACTGCACAGATTTATCTGGCCACCTAAACAGCACAGAGTGTAAGGGCCTCACCTCGCCTGACATATTACAAACAGTGCATCATTTGCAACACTCAAGAGATCCTTCTGGCCCTGTCCAAGGTATCTTGCAATGGCTTGGTGGCTGGACCAGAAGCCCAAGAGAGGAGGTGCAAGTACTCGATAAAGGGACAACTGCTGAGCAGGACACACCACATGCATCAAAGTGCAGCCTTCCTACATCATCCCTCAGCGAGACGGGTTAGTGTATATGTGCAACCCGGCCGCGGACAACATCCATGAACGGTACCAGAACGGTGAGAAGGCGTATACGTACTGAGAGGGTACGTACCCTCTCCCAGCAACATTGCAAATAGCCTGCAGATTTGGCAAGTACGCTTGCAAATCCTTCTCTTATGCTGCTATTCGGTGTCTATTGAGTGGTGCACTGGAGCTATAACACTGGCTATTACTGTACCAGTGCACCACTCGATCGACAGTGATTTGCCAAGCACAGCTCCAGCGCACAAAATATTTTGCTAAGTGTTACTAGACCCCTAAACCTTAAAGGATACAATCATTAGTCCTGTCCCCTAAGCTCTAAGTTGAAAAAGACCGTAAACCCTGACCCTCAGCCCTAACTAGCACCCCAGAGACCTCATTACCGACCTTCAAATACACAGGGGCATAAACCAACATGTCCACCAGCACGTGAGCAAGTGCTGACCGGACCTAGTGGAAGAACTGTTTATCTGTGGATACATGCCACAGAAGTGGGTGTTCCAAATAAAAAGCAAGTCAGCTGGCAAATGGATGAGAGCACTATAAAGCAGCAGCTGTACAGAGCAGCCCTCTTACAGCTTTCAGTCAGATCTGCTACCCCCCTCTTAGACCACTAACAAGCTGACATTGCTTGTTCCTCGCACTGCACAGATTTATCTGGCCACCTAAACAGCACAGAGTGTAAGGGCCTCACCTCGCCTGACATATTACAAACAGTGCATCATTTGCAACACTCAAGAGATCCTTCTGGCCCTGTCCAAGGTATCTTGCAATGGCTTGGTGGCTGGACCAGAAGCCCAAGAGAGGAGGTGCAAGTACTCGATAAAGGGACAACTGCTGAGCAGGACACACCACATGCATCAAAGTGCAGCCTTCCTACATCATCCCTCAGCGAGACGGGTTAGTGTATATGTGCAACCCGGCCGCGGACAACATCCATGAACGGTACCAGAACGGTGAGAAGGCGTATACGTACTGAGAGGGTACGTACCCTCTCCCAGCAACATTGCAAATAGCCTGCAGATTTGGCAAGTACGCTTGCAAATCCTTCTCTTATGCTGCTATTCGGTGTCTATTGAGTGGTGCACTGGAGCTATAACACTGGCTATTACTGTACCAGTGCACCACTCGATCGATAGTGAATTGCCAAGCACAGCTCCAGCGCACAAAATATTTTGCTAAGTGTTACTAGACCCCTAAACCTTAAAGGATACAATCATTAGTCCTGTCCCCTAAGCTCTAAGTTGAAAAAGACCGTAAACCCTGACCCTCAGCCCTAACTAGCACCCCAGAGACCTCGTTACCGACCTTCAAATACACAGGGGCATAAACCAACATGTCCACCAGCACGTGAGCAAGTGCTGACCGGATCTAGTGGAAGAACTGTTTATCTGTGGATACATGCCACATAAGTGGGTGTTCCAAATAAAAAGCAAGTCAGCTGGCAAATGGATGAGAGCACTATAAAGCAGCAGCTGTACAGAGCAGCCCTCTTACAGCTTTCAGTCAGATCTGCTACCCCCCTCTTAGACCACTAACAAGCTGACATTGCTTGTTCCTCGCACTGCACAGATTTATCTGGCCACCTAAACAGCACAGAGTGTAAGGGCCTCACCTCGCCTGACATATTACAAACAGTGCATCATTTGCAACACTCAAGAGATCCTTCTGGCCCTGTCCAAGGTATCTTGCAATGGCTTGGTGGCTGGACCAGAAGCCCAAGAGAGGAGGTGCAAGTACTTGATAAAGGGACAACTGCTGAGCAGGACACACCACATGCATCAAAGTGCAGCCTTCCTACATCATCCCTCAGCGAGACGGGTTAGTGTATATGTGCAACCCGGCCGCGGACAACATCCATGAACGGTACCAGAACGGTGAGAAGGCGTATACGTACTGAGAGGGTACGTACCCTCTCCCAGCAACATTGCAAATAGCCTGCAGATTTGGCAAGTACGCTTGCAAATCCTTCTCTTATGCTGCTATTCGGTGTCTATTGAGTGGTGCACTGGAGCTATAACACTGGCTATTACTGTACCAGTGCACCACTCGATCGATAGTGAATTGCCAAGCACAGCTCCAGCGCACAAAATATTTTGCTAAGTGTTACTAGACCCCTAAACCTTAAAGGATACAATCATTAGTCCTGTCCCCTAAGCTCTAAGTTGAAAAAGACCGTAAACCCTGACCCTCAGCCCTAACTAGCACCCCAGAGACCTCGTTACCGACCTTCAAATACACAGGGGCATAAACCAACATGTCCACCAGCACGTGAGCAAGTGCTGACCGGATCTAGTGGAAGAACTGTTTATCTGTGGATACATGCCACAGAAGTGGGTGTTCCAAATAAAAAGCAAGTCAGCTGGCAAATGGATGAGAGCACTATAAAGCAGCAGCTGTACAGAGCAGCCCTCTTACAGCTTTCAGTCAGATCTGCTACCCCCCTCTTAGACCACTAACAAGCTGACATTGCTTGTTCCTCGCACTGCACAGATTTATCTGGCCACCTAAACAGCACAGAGTGTAAGGGCCTCACCTCGCCTGACATATTACAAACAGTGCATCATTTGCAACACTCAAGAGATCCTTCTGGCCCTGTCCAAGGTATCTTGCAATGGCTTGGTGGCTGGACCAGAAGCCCAAGAGAGGAGGTGCAAGTACTTGATAAAGGGACAACTGCTGAGCAGGACACACCACATGCATCAAAGTGCAGCCTTCCTACATCATCCCTCAGCGAGACGGGTTAGTGTATATGTGCAACCCGGCCGCGGACAACATCCATGAACGGTACCAGAACGGTGAGAAGGCGTATACGTACTGAGAGGGTACGTACCCTCTCCCAGCAACATTGCAAATAGCCTGCAGATTTGGCAAGTACGCTTGCAAATCCTTCTCTTATGCTGCTATTCGGTGTCTATTGAGTGGTGCACTGGAGCTATAACACTGGCTATTACTGTACCAGTGCACCACTCGATCGATAGTGAATTGCCAAGCACAGCTCCAGCGCACAAAATATTTTGCTAAGTGTTACTAGACCCCTAAACCTTAAAGGATACAATCATTAGTCCTGTCCCCTAAGCTCTAAGTTGAAAAAGACCGTAAACCCTGACCCTCAGCCCTAACTAGCACCCCAGAGACCTCGTTACCGACCTTCAAATACACAGGGGCATAAACCAACATGTCCACCAGCACGTGAGCAAGTGCTGACCGGATCTAGTGGAAGAACTGTTTATCTGTGGATACATGCCACAGAAGTGGGTGTTCCAAATAAAAAGCAAGTCAGCTGGCAAATGGATGAGAGCACTATAAAGCAGCAGCTGTACAGAGCAGCCCTCTTACAGCTTTCAGTCAGATCTGCTACCCCCCTCTTAGACCACTAACAAGCTGACATTGCTTGTTCCTCGCACTGCACAGATTTATCTGGCCACCTAAACAGCACAGAGTGTAAGGGCCTCACCTCGCCTGACATATTACAAACAGTGCATCATTTGCAACACTCAAGAGATCCTTCTGGCCCTGTCCAAGGTATCTTGCAATGGCTTGGTGGCTGGACCAGAAGCCCAAGAGAGGAGGTGCAAGTACTTGATAAAGGGACAACTGCTGAGCAGGACACACCACATGCATCAAAGTGCAGCCTTCCTACATCATCCCTCAGCGAGACGGGTTAGTGTATATGTGCAACCCGGCCGCGGACAACATCCATGAACGGTACCAGAACGGTGAGAAGGCGTATACGTACTGAGAGGGTACGTACCCTCTCCCAGCAACATTGCAAATAGCCTGCAGATTTGGCAAGTACGCTTGCAAATCCTTCTCTTATGCTGCTATTCGGTGTCTATTGAGTGGTGCACTGGAGCTATAACACTGGCTATTACTGTACCAGTGCACCACTCGATCGATAGTGAATTGCCAAGCACAGCTCCAGCGCACAAAATATTTTGCTAAGTGTTACTAGACCCCTAAACCTTAAAGGATACAATCATTAGTCCTGTCCCCTAAGCTCTAAGTTGAAAAAGACCGTAAACCCTGACCCTCAGCCCTAACTAGCACCCCAGAGACCTCGTTACCGACCTTCAAATACACAGGGGCATAAACCAACATGTCCACCAGCACGTGAGCAAGTGCTGACCGGATCTAGTGGAAGAACTGTTTATCTGTGGATACATGCCACAGAAGTGGGTGTTCCAAATAAAAAGCAAGTCAGCTGGCAAATGGATGAGAGCACTATAAAGCAGCAGCTGTACAGAGCAGCCCTCTTACAGCTTTCAGTCAGATCTGCTACCCCCCTCTTAGACCACTAACAAGCTGACATTGCTTGTTCCTCGCACTGCACAGATTTATCTGGCCACCTAAACAGCACAGAGTGTAAGGGCCTCACCTCGCCTGACATATTACAAACAGTGCATCATTTGCAACACTCAAGAGATCCTTCTGGCCCTGTCCAAGGTATCTTGCAATGGCTTGGTGGCTGGACCAGAAGCCCAAGAGAGGAGGTGCAAGTACTCGATAAAGGGACAACTGCTGAGCAGGACACACCACATGCATCAAAGTGCAGCCTTCCTACATCATCCCTCAGCGAGACGGGTTAGTGTATATGTGCAACCCGGCCGCGGACAACATCCATGAACGGTACCAGAACGGTGAGAAGGCGTATACGTACTGAGAGGGTACGTACCCTCTCCCAGCAACATTGCAAATAGCCTGCAGATTTGGCAAGTACGCTTGCAAATCCTTCTCTTATGCTGCTATTCGGTGTCTATTGAGTGGTGCACTGGAGCTATAACACTGGCTATTACTGTACCAGTGCACCACTCGATCGATAGTGAATTGCCAAGCACAGCTCCAGCGCACAAAATATTTTGCTAAGTGTTACTAGACCCCTAAACCTTAAAGGATACAATCATTAGTCCTGTCCCCTAAGCTCTAAGTTGAAAAAGACCGTAAACCCTGACCCTCAGCCCTAACTAGCACCCCAGAGACCTCGTTACCGACCTTCAAATACACAGGGGCATAAACCAACATGTCCACCAGCACGTGAGCAAGTGCTGACCGGATCTAGTGGAAGAACTGTTTATCTGTGGATACATGCCACAGAAGTGGGTGTTCCAAATAAAAAGCAAGTCAGCTGGCAAATGGATGAGAGCACTATAAAGCAGCAGCTGTACAGAGCAGCCCTCTTACAGCTTTCAGTCAGATCTGCTACCCCCCTCTTAGACCACTAACAAGCTGACATTGCTTGTTCCTCGCACTGCACAGATTTATCTGGCCACCTAAACAGCACAGAGTGTAAGGGCCTCACCTCGCCTGACATATTACAAACAGTGCATCATTTGCAACACTCAAGAGATCCTTCTGGCCCTGTCCAAGGTATCTTGCAATGGCTTGGTGGCTGGACCAGAAGCCCAAGAGAGGAGGTGCAAGTAATCGATAAAGGGACAACTGCTGAGCAGGACACACCACATGCATCAAAGTGCAGCCTTCCTACATCATCCCTCAGCGAGACGGGTTAGTGTATATGTGCAACCCGGCCGCGGACAACATCCATGAACGGTACCAGAACGGTGAGAAGGCGTATACGTACTGAGAGGGTACGTACCCTCTCCCAGCAACATTGCAAATAGCCTGCAGATTTGGCAAGTACGCTTGCAAATCCTTCTCTTATGCTGCTATTCGGTGTCTATTGAGTGGTGCACTGGAGCTATAACACTGGCTATTACTGTACCAGTGCACCACTCGATCGATAGTGAATTGCCAAGCACAGCTCCAGCGCACAAAATATTTTGCTAAGTGTTACTAGACCCCTAAACCTTAAAGGATACAATCATTAGTCCTGTCCCCTAAGCTCTAAGTTGAAAAAGACCGTAAACCCTGACCCTCAGCCCTAACTAGCACCCCAGAGACCTCGTTACCGACCTTCAAATACACAGGGGCATAAACCAACATGTCCACCAGCACGTGAGCAAGTGCTGACCGGATCTAGTGGAAGAACTGTTTATCTGTGGATACATGCCACAGAAGTGGGTGTTCCAAATAAAAAGCAAGTCAGCTGGCAAATGGATGAGAGCACTATAAAGCAGCAGCTGTACAGAGCAGCCCTCTTACAGCTTTCAGTCAGATCTGCTACCCCCCTCTTAGACCACTAACAAGCTGACATTGCTTGTTCCTCGCACTGCACAGATTTATCTGGCCACCTAAACAGCACAGAGTGTAAGGGCCTCACCTCGCCTGACATATTACAAACAGTGCATCATTTGCAACACTCAAGAGATCCTTCTGGCCCTGTCCAAGGTATCTTGCAATGGCTTGGTGGCTGGACCAGAAGCCCAAGAGAGGAGGTGCAAGTACTCGATAAAGGGACAACTGCTGAGCAGGACACACCACATGCATCAAAGTGCAGCCTTCCTACATCATCCCTCAGCGAGACGGGTTAGTGTATATGTGCAACCCGGCCGCGGACAACATCCATGAACGGTACCAGAACGGTGAGAAGGCGTATACGTACTGAGAGGGTACGTACCCTCTCCCAGCAACATTGCAAATAGCCTGCAGATTTGGCAAGTACGCTTGCAAATCCTTCTCTTATGCTGCTATTCGGTGTCTATTGAGTGGTGCACTGGAGCTATAACACTGGCTATTACTGTACCAGTGCACCACTCGATCGATAGTGAATTGCCAAGCACAGCTCCAGCGCACAAAATATTTTGCTAAGTGTTACTAGACCCCTAAACCTTAAAGGATACAATCATTAGTCCTGTCCCCTAAGCTCTAAGTTGAAAAAGACCGTAAACCCTGACCCTCAGCCCTAACTAGCACCCCAGAGACCTCGTTACCGACCTTCAAATACACAGGGGCATAAACCAACATGTCCACCAGCACGTGAGCAAGTGCTGACCGGATCTAGTGGAAGAACTGTTTATCTGTGGATACATGCCACAGAAGTGGGTGTTCCAAATAAAAAGCAAGTCAGCTGGCAAATGGATGAGAGCACTATAAAGCAGCAGCTGTACAGAGCAGCCCTCTTACAGCTTTCAGTCAGATCTGCTACCCCCCTCTTAGACCACTAACAAGCTGACATTGCTTGTTCCTCGCACTGCACAGATTTATCTGGCCACCTAAACAGCACAGAGTGTAAGGGCCTCACCTCGCCTGACATATTACAAACAGTGCATCATTGGCAACACTCAAGAGATCCTTCTGGCCCTGTCCAAGGTATCTTGCAATGGCTTGGTGGCTGGACCAGAAGCCCAAGAGAGGAGGTGCAAGTACTCGATAAAGGGACAACTGCTGAGCAGGACACACCACATGCATCAAAGTGCAGCCTTCCTACATCATCCCTCAGCGAGACGGGTTAGTGTATATGTGCAACCCGGCCGCGGACAACATCCATGAACGGTACCAGAACGGTGAGAAGGCGTATACGTACTGAGAGGGTACGTACCCTCTCCCAGCAACATTGCAAATAGCCTGCAGATTTGGCAAGTACGCTCGCAAATCCTTCTCTTATGCTGCTATTCGGTGTCTATTGAGTGGTGCACTGGAGCTATAACACTGGCTATTACTGTACCAGTGCACCACTCGATCGATAGTGAATTGCCAAGCACAGCTCCAGCGCACAAAATATTTTGCTAAGTGTTACTAGACCCCTAAACCTTAAAGGATACAATCATTAGTCCTGTCCCCTAAGCTCTAAGTTGAAAAAGACCGTAAACCCTGACCCTCAGCCCTAACTAGCACCCCAGAGACCTCATTACCGATCTTCAAATACACAGGGGCATAAACCAACATGTCCACCAGCACGTGAGCAAGTGCTGACCGGATCTAGTGGAAGAACTGTTTATCTGTGGATACATGCCACAGAAGTGGGTGTTCCAAATAAAAAGCAAGTCAGCTGGCAAATGGATGAGAGCACTAGAAAGCAGCAGCTGTACAGAGCAGCCCTCTTACAGCTTTCAGTCAGATCTGCTACCCCCCTCTTAGACCACTAACAAGCTGACATTGCTTGTTCCTCGCACTGCACAGATTTATCTGGCCACCTAAACAGCACAGAGTGTAAGGGCCTCACCTCGCCTGACATATTACAAACAGTGCATCATTGGCAACACTCAAGAGATCCTTCTGGCCCTGTCCAAGGTATCTTGCAATGGCTTGGTGGCTGGACCAGAAGCCCAAGAGAGGAGGTGCAAGTACTCGATAAAGGGACAACTGCTGAGCAGGACACACCACATGCATCAAAGTGCAGCCTTCCTACATCATCCCTCAGCGTGACGGGTTAGTGTATATGTGCAACCCGGCCGCGGACAACATCCATGAACGGTACCAGAACGGTGAGAAGGCGTATACGTACTGAGAGGGTACGTACCCTCTCCCAGCAACATTGCAAATAGCCTGCAGATTTGGCAAGTACGCTCGCAAATCCTTCTCTTATGCTGCTATTCGGTGTCTATTGAGTGGTGCACTGGAGCTATAACACTGGCTATTACTGTACCAGTGCACCACTCGATCGACAGTGAATTGCCAAGCACAGCTCCAGCGCACAAAATATTTTGCTAAGTGTTACTAGACCCCTAAACCTTAAAGGATACAATCATTAGTCCTGTCCCCTAAGCTCTAAGTTGAAAAAGACCGTAAACCCTGACCCTCAGCCCTAACTAGCACCCCAGAGACCTCATTACCGACCTTCAAATACACAGGGGCATAAACCAACATGTCCACCAGCACGTGAGCAAGTGCTGACCGGACCTAGTGGAAGAACTGTTTATCTGTGGATACATGCCACAGAAGTGGGTGTTCCAAATAAAAAGCAGTCAGCTGGCAAATGGATGAGAGCACTATAAAGCAGCAGCTGTACAGAGCAGCCCTCTTACAGCTTTCAGTCAGATCTGCTACCCCCCTCTTAGACCACTAACAAGCTGACATTGCTTGTTCCTCGCACTGCACAGATTTATCTGGCCACCTAAACAGCACAGAGTGTAAGGGCCTCACCTCGCCTGACATATTACAAACAGTGCATCATTTGCAACACTCAAGAGATCCTTCTGGCCCTGTCCAAGGTATCTTGCAATGGCTTGGTGGCTGGACCAGAAGCCCAAGAGAGGAGGTGCAAGTACTCGATAAAGGGACAACTGCTGAGCAGGACACACCACATGCATCAAAGTGCAGCCTTCCTACATCATCCCTCAGCGAGACGGGTTAGTGTATATGTGCAACCCGGCCGCGGACAACATCCATGAACGGTACCAGAACGGTGAGAAGGCGTATACGTACTGAGAGGGTACGTACCCTCTCCCAGCAACATTGCAAATAGCCTGCAGATTTGGCAAGTACGCTTGCAAATCCTTCTCTTATGCTGCTATTCGGTGTCTATTGAGTGGTGCACTGGAGCTATAACACTGGCTATTACTGTACCAGTGCACCACTCGATCGATAGTGAATTGCCAAGCACAGCTCCAGCGCACAAAATATTTTGCTAAGTGTTACTAGACCCCTAAACCTTAAAGGATACAATCATTAGTCCTGTCCCCTAAGCTCTAAGTTGAAAAAGACCGTAAACCCTGACCCTCAGCCCTAACTAGCACCCCAGAGACCTCGTTACCGACCTTCAAATACACAGGGGCATAAACCAACATGTCCACCAGCACGTGAGCAAGTGCTGACCGGATCTAGTGGAAGAACTGTTTATCTGTGGATACATGCCACAGAAGTGGGTGTTCCAAATAAAAAGCAAGTCAGCTGGCAAATGGATGAGAGCACTATAAAGCAGCAGCTGTACAGAGCAGCCCTCTTACAGCTTTCAGTCAGATCTGCTACCCCCCTCTTAGACCACTAACAAGCTGACATTGCTTGTTCCTCGCACTGCACAGATTTATCTGGCCACCTAAACAGCACAGAGTGTAAGGGCCTCACCTCGCCTGACATATTACAAACAGTGCATCATTGGCAACACTCAAGAGATCCTTCTGGCCCTGTCCAAGGTATCTTGCAATGGCTTGGTGGCTGGACCAGAAGCCCAAGAGAGGAGGTGCAAGTACTCGATAAAGGGACAACTGCTGAGCAGGACACACCACATGCATCAAAGTGCAGCCTTCCTACATCATCCCTCAGCGAGACGGGTTAGTGTATATGTGCAACCCGGCCGCGGACAACATCCATGAACGGTACCAGAACGGTGAGAAGGCGTATACGTACTGAGAGGGTACGTACCCTCTCCCAGCAACATTGCAAATAGCCTGCAGATTTGGCAAGTACGCTCGCAAATCCTTCTCTTATGCTGCTATTCGGTGTCTATTGAGTGGTGCACTGGAGCTATAACACTGGCTATTACTGTACCAGTGCACCACTCGATCGATAGTGAATTGCCAAGCACAGCTCCAGCGCACAAAATATTTTGCTAAGTGTTACTAGACCCCTAAACCTTAAAGGATACAATCATTAGTCCTGTCCCCTAAGCTCTAAGTTGAAAAAGACCGTAAACCCTGACCCTCAGCCCTAACTAGCACCCCAGAGACCTCATTACCGATCTTCAAATACACAGGGGCATAAACCAACATGTCCACCAGCACGTGAGCAAGTGCTGACCGGATCTAGTGGAAGAACTGTTTATCTGTGGATACATGCCACAGAAGTGGGTGTTCCAAATAAAAAGCAAGTCAGCTGGCAAATGGATGAGAGCACTATAAAGCAGCAGCTGTACAGAGCAGCCCTCTTACAGCTTTCAGTCAGATCTGCTACCCCCCTCTTAGACCACTAACAAGCTGACATTGCTTGTTCCTCGCACTGCACAGATTTATCTGGCCACCTAAACAGCACAGAGTGTAAGGGCCTCACCTCGCCTGACATATTACAAACAGTGCATCATTGGCAACACTCAAGAGATCCTTCTGGCCCTGTCCAAGGTATCTTGCAATGGCTTGGTGGCTGGACCAGAAGCCCAAGAGAGGAGGTGCAAGTACTCGATAAAGGGACAACTGCTGAGCAGGACACACCACATGCATCAAAGTGCAGCCTTCCTACATCATCCCTCAGCGTGACGGGTTAGTGTATATGTGCAACCCGGCCGCGGACAACATCCATGAACGGTACCAGAACGGTGAGAAGGCGTATACGTACTGAGAGGGTACGTACCCTCTCCCAGCAACATTGCAAATAGCCTGCAGATTTGGCAAGTACGCTCGCAAATCCTTCTCTTATGCTGCTATTCGGTGTCTATTGAGTGGTGCACTGGAGCTATAACACTGGCTATTACTGTACCAGTGCACCACTCGATCGACAGTGAATTGCCAAGCACAGCTCCAGCGCACAAGATATTTTGCTAAGTGTTACTAGACCCCTAAACCTTAAAGGATACAATCATTAGTCCTGTCCCCTAAGCTCTAAGTTGAAAAAGACCGTAAACCCTGACCCTCAGCCCTAACTAGCACCCCAGAGACCTCATTACCGACCTTCAAATACACAGGGGCATAAACCAACATGTCCACCAGCACGTGAGCAAGTGCTGACCGGACCTAGTGGAAGAACTGTTTATCTGTGGATACATGCCACAGAAGTGGGTGTTCCAAATAAAAAGCAGTCAGCTGGCAAATGGATGAGAGCACTATAAAGCAGCAGCTGTACAGAGCAGCCCTCTTACAGCTTTCAGTCAGATCTGCTACCCCCCTCTTAGACCACTAACAAGCTGACATTGCTTGTTCCTCGCACTGCACAGATTTATCTGGCCACCTAAACAGCACAGAGTGTAAGGGCCTCACCTCGCCTGACATATTACAAACAGTGCATCATTGGCAACACTCAAGAGATCCTTCTGGCCCTGTCCAAGGTATCTTGCAATGGCTTGGTGGCTGGACCAGAAGCCCAAGAGAGGAGGTGCAAGTACTCGATAAAGGGACAACTGCTGAGCAGGACACACCACATGCATCAAAGTGCAGCCTTCCTACATCATCCCTCAGCGAGACGGGTTAGTGTATATGTGCAACCCGGCCGCGGACAACATCCATGAACGGTACCAGAACGGTGAGAAGGCGTATACGTACTGAGAGGGTACGTACCCTCTCCCAGCAACATTGCAAATAGCCTGCAGATTTGGCAAGTACGCTTGCAAATCCTTCTCTTATGCTGCTATTCGGTGTCTATTGAGTGGTGCACTGGAGCTATAACACTGGCTATTACTGTACCAGTGCACCACTCGATCGATAGTGAATTGCCAAGCACAGCTCCAGCGCACAAAATATTTTGCTAAGTGTTACTAGACCCCTAAACCTTAAAGGATACAATCATTAGTCCTGTCCCCTAAGCTCTAAGTTGAAAAAGACCGTAAACCCTGACCCTCAGCCCTAACTAGCACCCCAGAGACCTCGTTACCGACCTTCAAATACACAGGGGCATAAACCAACATGTCCACCAGCACGTGAGCAAGTGCTGACCGGATCTAGTGGAAGAACTGTTTATCTGTGGATACATGCCACAGAAGTGGGTGTTCCAAATAAAAAGCAAGTCAGCTGGCAAATGGATGAGAGCACTATAAAGCAGCAGCTGTACAGAGCAGCCCTCTTACAGCTTTCAGTCAGATCTGCTACCCCCCTCTTAGACCACTAACAAGCTGACATTGCTTGTTCCTCGCACTGCACAGATTTATCTGGCCACCTAAACAGCACAGAGTGTAAGGGCCTCACCTCGCCTGACATATTACAAACAGTGCATCATTTGCAACACTCAAGAGATCCTTCTGGCCCTGTCCAAGGTATCTTGCAATGGCTTGGTGGCTGGACCAGAAGCCCAAGAGAGGAGGTGCAAGTAATCGATAAAGGGACAACTGCTGAGCAGGACACACCACATGCATCAAAGTGCAGCCTTCCTACATCATCCCTCAGCGAGACGGGTTAGTGTATATGTGCAACCCGGCCGCGGACAACATCCATGAACGGTACCAGAACGGTGAGAAGGCGTATACGTACTGAGAGGGTACGTACCCTCTCCCAGCAACATTGCAAATAGCCTGCAGATTTGGCAAGTACGCTTGCAAATCCTTCTCTTATGCTGCTATTCGGTGTCTATTGAGTGGTGCACTGGAGCTATAACACTGGCTATTACTGTACCAGTGCACCACTCGATCGATAGTGAATTGCCAAGCACAGCTCCAGCGCACAAAATATTTTGCTAAGTGTTACTAGACCCCTAAACCTTAAAGGATACAATCATTAGTCCTGTCCCCTAAGCTCTAAGTTGAAAAAGACCGTAAACCCTGACCCTCAGCCCTAACTAGCACCCCAGAGACCTCGTTACCGACCTTCAAATACACAGGGGCATAAACCAACATGTCCACCAGCACGTGAGCAAGTGCTGACCGGATCTAGTGGAAGAACTGTTTATCTGTGGATACATGCCACAGAAGTGGGTGTTCCAAATAAAAAGCAAGTCAGCTGGCAAATGGATGAGAGCACTATAAAGCAGCAGCTGTACAGAGCAGCCCTCTTACAGCTTTCAGTCAGATCTGCTACCCCCCTCTTAGACCACTAACAAGCTGACATTGCTTGTTCCTCGCACTGCACAGATTTATCTGGCCACCTAAACAGCACAGAGTGTAAGGGCCTCACCTCGCCTGACATATTACAAACAGTGCATCATTTGCAACACTCAAGAGATCCTTCTGGCCCTGTCCAAGGTATCTTGCAATGGCTTGGTGGCTGGACCAGAAGCCCAAGAGAGGAGGTGCAAGTACTCGATAAAGGGACAACTGCTGAGCAGGACACACCACATGCATCAAAGTGCAGCCTTCCTACATCATCCCTCAGCGAGACGGGTTAGTGTATATGTGCAACCCGGCCGCGGACAACATCCATGAACGGTACCAGAACGGTGAGAAGGCGTATACGTACTGAGAGGGTACGTACCCTCTCCCAGCAACATTGCAAATAGCCTGCAGATTTGGCAAGTACGCTTGCAAATCCTTCTCTTATGCTGCTATTCGGTGTCTATTGAGTGGTGCACTGGAGCTATAACACTGGCTATTACTGTACCAGTGCACCACTCGATCGATAGTGAATTGCCAAGCACAGCTCCAGCGCACAAAATATTTTGCTAAGTGTTACTAGACCCCTAAACCTTAAAGGATACAATCATTAGTCCTGTCCCCTAAGCTCTAAGTTGAAAAAGACCGTAAACCCTGACCCTCAGCCCTAACTAGCACCCCAGAGACCTCGTTACCGACCTTCAAATACACAGGGGCATAAACCAACATGTCCACCAGCACGTGAGCAAGTGCTGACCGGATCTAGTGGAAGAACTGTTTATCTGTGGATACATGCCACAGAAGTGGGTGTTCCAAATAAAAAGCAAGTCAGCTGGCAAATGGATGAGAGCACTATAAAGCAGCAGCTGTACAGAGCAGCCCTCTTACAGCTTTCAGTCAGATCTGCTACCCCCCTCTTAGACCACTAACAAGCTGACATTGCTTGTTCCTCGCACTGCACAGATTTATCTGGCCACCTAAACAGCACAGAGTGTAAGGGCCTCACCTCGCCTGACATATTACAAACAGTGCATCATTGGCAACACTCAAGAGATCCTTCTGGCCCTGTCCAAGGTATCTTGCAATGGCTTGGTGGCTGGACCAGAAGCCCAAGAGAGGAGGTGCAAGTACTCGATAAAGGGACAACTGCTGAGCAGGACACACCACATGCATCAAAGTGCAGCCTTCCTACATCATCCCTCAGCGAGACGGGTTAGTGTATATGTGCAACCCGGCCGCGGACAACATCCATGAACGGTACCAGAACGGTGAGAAGGCGTATACGTACTGAGAGGGTACGTACCCTCTCCCAGCAACATTGCAAATAGCCTGCAGATTTGGCAAGTACGCTCGCAAATCCTTCTCTTATGCTGCTATTCGGTGTCTATTGAGTGGTGCACTGGAGCTATAACACTGGCTATTACTGTACCAGTGCACCACTCGATCGATAGTGAATTGCCAAGCACAGCTCCAGCGCACAAAATATTTTGCTAAGTGTTACTAGACCCCTAAACCTTAAAGGATACAATCATTAGTCCTGTCCCCTAAGCTCTAAGTTGAAAAAGACCGTAAACCCTGACCCTCAGCCCTAACTAGCACCCCAGAGACCTCATTACCGATCTTCAAATACACAGGGGCATAAACCAACATGTCCACCAGCACGTGAGCAAGTGCTGACCGGATCTAGTGGAAGAACTGTTTATCTGTGGATACATGCCACAGAAGTGGGTGTTCCAAATAAAAAGCAAGTCAGCTGGCAAATGGATGAGAGCACTAGAAAGCAGCAGCTGTACAGAGCAGCCCTCTTACAGCTTTCAGTCAGATCTGCTACCCCCCTCTTAGACCACTAACAAGCTGACATTGCTTGTTCCTCGCACTGCACAGATTTATCTGGCCACCTAAACAGCACAGAGTGTAAGGGCCTCACCTCGCCTGACATATTACAAACAGTGCATCATTGGCAACACTCAAGAGATCCTTCTGGCCCTGTCCAAGGTATCTTGCAATGGCTTGGTGGCTGGACCAGAAGCCCAAGAGAGGAGGTGCAAGTACTCGATAAAGGGACAACTGCTGAGCAGGACACACCACATGCATCAAAGTGCAGCCTTCCTACATCATCCCTCAGCGTGACGGGTTAGTGTATATGTGCAACCCGGCCGCGGACAACATCCATGAACGGTACCAGAACGGTGAGAAGGCGTATACGTACTGAGAGGGTACGTACCCTCTCCCAGCAACATTGCAAATAGCCTGCAGATTTGGCAAGTACGCTCGCAAATCCTTCTCTTATGCTGCTATTCGGTGTCTATTGAGTGGTGCACTGGAGCTATAACACTGGCTATTACTGTACCAGTGCACCACTCGATCGACAGTGAATTGCCAAGCACAGCTCCAGCGCACAAAATATTTTGCTAAGTGTTACTAGACCCCTAAACCTTAAAGGATACAATCATTAGTCCTGTCCCCTAAGCTCTAAGTTGAAAAAGACCGTAAACCCTGACCCTCAGCCCTAACTAGCACCCCAGAGACCTCATTACCGACCTTCAAATACACAGGGGCATAAACCAACATGTCCACCAGCACGTGAGCAAGTGCTGACCGGACCTAGTGGAAGAACTGTTTATCTGTGGATACATGCCACAGAAGTGGGTGTTCCAAATAAAAAGCAGTCAGCTGGCAAATGGATGAGAGCACTATAAAGCAGCAGCTGTACAGAGCAGCCCTCTTACAGCTTTCAGTCAGATCTGCTACCCCCCTCTTAGACCACTAACAAGCTGACATTGCTTGTTCCTCGCACTGCACAGATTTATCTGGCCACCTAAACAGCACAGAGTGTAAGGGCCTCACCTCGCCTGACATATTACAAACAGTGCATCATTTGCAACACTCAAGAGATCCTTCTGGCCCTGTCCAAGGTATCTTGCAATGGCTTGGTGGCTGGACCAGAAGCCCAAGAGAGGAGGTGCAAGTACTCGATAAAGGGACAACTGCTGAGCAGGACACACCACATGCATCAAAGTGCAGCCTTCCTACATCATCCCTCAGCGAGACGGGTTAGTGTATATGTGCAACCCGGCCGCGGACAACATCCATGAACGGTACCAGAACGGTGAGAAGGCGTATACGTACTGAGAGGGTACGTACCCTCTCCCAGCAACATTGCAAATAGCCTGCAGATTTGGCAAGTACGCTTGCAAATCCTTCTCTTATGCTGCTATTCGGTGTCTATTGAGTGGTGCACTGGAGCTATAACACTGGCTATTACTGTACCAGTGCACCACTCGATCGATAGTGAATTGCCAAGCACAGCTCCAGCGCACAAAATATTTTGCTAAGTGTTACTAGACCCCTAAACCTTAAAGGATACAATCATTAGTCCTGTCCCCTAAGCTCTAAGTTGAAAAAGACCGTAAACCCTGACCCTCAGCCCTAACTAGCACCCCAGAGACCTCGTTACCGACCTTCAAATACACAGGGGCATAAACCAACATGTCCACCAGCACGTGAGCAAGTGCTGACCGGATCTAGTGGAAGAACTGTTTATCTGTGGATACATGCCACAGAAGTGGGTGTTCCAAATAAAAAGCAAGTCAGCTGGCAAATGGATGAGAGCACTATAAAGCAGCAGCTGTACAGAGCAGCCCTCTTACAGCTTTCAGTCAGATCTGCTACCCCCCTCTTAGACCACTAACAAGCTGACATTGCTTGTTCCTCGCACTGCACAGATTTATCTGGCCACCTAAACAGCACAGAGTGTAAGGGCCTCACCTCGCCTGACATATTACAAACAGTGCATCATTGGCAACACTCAAGAGATCCTTCTGGCCCTGTCCAAGGTATCTTGCAATGGCTTGGTGGCTGGACCAGAAGCCCAAGAGAGGAGGTGCAAGTACTCGATAAAGGGACAACTGCTGAGCAGGACACACCACATGCATCAAAGTGCAGCCTTCCTACATCATCCCTCAGCGAGACGGGTTAGTGTATATGTGCAACCCGGCCGCGGACAACATCCATGAACGGTACCAGAACGGTGAGAAGGCGTATACGTACTGAGAGGGTACGTACCCTCTCCCAGCAACATTGCAAATAGCCTGCAGATTTGGCAAGTACGCTCGCAAATCCTTCTCTTATGCTGCTATTCGGTGTCTATTGAGTGGTGCACTGGAGCTATAACACTGGCTATTACTGTACCAGTGCACCACTCGATCGATAGTGAATTGCCAAGCACAGCTCCAGCGCACAAAATATTTTGCTAAGTGTTACTAGACCCCTAAACCTTAAAGGATACAATCATTAGTCCTGTCCCCTAAGCTCTAAGTTGAAAAAGACCGTAAACCCTGACCCTCAGCCCTAACTAGCACCCCAGAGACCTCATTACCGATCTTCAAATACACAGGGGCATAAACCAACATGTCCACCAGCACGTGAGCAAGTGCTGACCGGATCTAGTGGAAGAACTGTTTATCTGTGGATACATGCCACAGAAGTGGGTGTTCCAAATAAAAAGCAAGTCAGCTGGCAAATGGATGAGAGCACTATAAAGCAGCAGCTGTACAGAGCAGCCCTCTTACAGCTTTCAGTCAGATCTGCTACCCCCCTCTTAGACCACTAACAAGCTGACATTGCTTGTTCCTCGCACTGCACAGATTTATCTGGCCACCTAAACAGCACAGAGTGTAAGGGCCTCACCTCGCCTGACATATTACAAACAGTGCATCATTGGCAACACTCAAGAGATCCTTCTGGCCCTGTCCAAGGTATCTTGCAATGGCTTGGTGGCTGGACCAGAAGCCCAAGAGAGGAGGTGCAAGTACTCGATAAAGGGACAACTGCTGAGCAGGACACACCACATGCATCAAAGTGCAGCCTTCCTACATCATCCCTCAGCGTGACGGGTTAGTGTATATGTGCAACCCGGCCGCGGACAACATCCATGAACGGTACCAGAACGGTGAGAAGGCGTATACGTACTGAGAGGGTACGTACCCTCTCCCAGCAACATTGCAAATAGCCTGCAGATTTGGCAAGTACGCTCGCAAATCCTTCTCTTATGCTGCTATTCGGTGTCTATTGAGTGGTGCACTGGAGCTATAACACTGGCTATTACTGTACCAGTGCACCACTCGATCGACAGTGAATTGCCAAGCACAGCTCCAGCGCACAAGATATTTTGCTAAGTGTTACTAGACCCCTAAACCTTAAAGGATACAATCATTAGTCCTGTCCCCTAAGCTCTAAGTTGAAAAAGACCGTAAACCCTGACCCTCAGCCCTAACTAGCACCCCAGAGACCTCATTACCGACCTTCAAATACACAGGGGCATAAACCAACATGTCCACCAGCACGTGAGCAAGTGCTGACCGGACCTAGTGGAAGAACTGTTTATCTGTGGATACATGCCACAGAAGTGGGTGTTCCAAATAAAAAGCAGTCAGCTGGCAAATGGATGAGAGCACTATAAAGCAGCAGCTGTACAGAGCAGCCCTCTTACAGCTTTCAGTCAGATCTGCTACCCCCCTCTTAGACCACTAACAAGCTGACATTGCTTGTTCCTCGCACTGCACAGATTTATCTGGCCACCTAAACAGCACAGAGTGTAAGGGCCTCACCTCGCCTGACATATTACAAACAGTGCATCATTGGCAACACTCAAGAGATCCTTCTGGCCCTGTCCAAGGTATCTTGCAATGGCTTGGTGGCTGGACCAGAAGCCCAAGAGAGGAGGTGCAAGTACTCGATAAAGGGACAACTGCTGAGCAGGACACACCACATGCATCAAAGTGCAGCCTTCCTACATCATCCCTCAGCGAGACGGGTTAGTGTATATGTGCAACCCGGCCGCGGACAACATCCATGAACGGTACCAGAACGGTGAGAAGGCGTATACGTACTGAGAGGGTACGTACCCTCTCCCAGCAACATTGCAAATAGCCTGCAGATTTGGCAAGTACGCTCGCAAATCCTTCTCTTATGCTGCTATTCGGTGTCTATTGAGTGGTGCACTGGAGCTATAACACTGGCTGTTACTGTACCAGTGCACCACTCGATCGACAGTGAATTGCCAAGCACAGCTCCAGCGCACAAAATATTTTGCTAAGTGTTACTAGACCCCTAAACCTTAAAGGATACAATCATTAGTCCTGTCCCCTAAGCTCTAAGTTGAAAAAGACCGTAAACCCTGACCCTCAGCCATAACTAGCACCCCAGAGACCTCATTACCGATCTTCAAATACACAGGGGCATAAACCAACATGTCCACCAGCACGTGAGCAAGTGCTGACCGGACCTAGTGGAAGAACTGTTTATCTGTGGATACATGCCACAGAAGTGGGTGTTCCAAATAAAAAGCAAGTCAGCTGGCAAATGGATGAGAGCACTATAAAGCAGCAGCTGTACAGAGCAGCCCTCTTACAGCTTTCAGTCAGATCTGCTACCCCCCTCTTAGACCACTAACAAGCTGACATTGCTTGTTCCTCGCGCTGCACAGATTTATCTGGCCACCTAAACAGCACAGAGTGTAAGGGCCTCACCTCGCCTGACATATTACAAACAGTGCATCATTGGCAACACTCAAGAGATCCTTCTGGCCCTGTCCAAGGTATCTTGCAATGGCTTGGTGGCTGGACCAGAAGCCCAAGAGAGGAGGTGCAAGTACTCGATAAAGGGACAACTGCTGAGCAGGACACACCACATGCATCAAAGTGCAGCCTTCCTACATCATCCCTCAGCGAGACGGGTTAGTGTATATGTGCAACCCGGCCGCGGACAACATCCATGAACGGTACCAGAACGGTGAGAAGGCGTATACGTACTGAGAGGGTACGTACCCTCTCCCAGCAACATTGCAAATAGCCTGCAGATTTGGCAAGTACGCTTGCAAATCCTTCTCTTATGCTGCTATTCGGTGTCTATTGAGTGGTGCACTGGAGCTATAACACTGGCTGTTACTGTACCAGTGCACCACTCGATCGACAGTGAATTGCCAAGCACAGCTCCAGCGCACAAAATATTTTGCTAAGTGTTACTAGACCCCTAAACCTTAAAGGATACAATCATTAGTCCTGTCCCCTAAGCTCTAAGTTGAAAAAGACCGTAAACCCTGACCCTCAGCCATAACTAGCACCCCAGAGACCTCATTACCGATCTTCAAATACACAGGGGCATAAACCAACATGTCCACCAGCACGTGAGCAAGTGCTGACCGGACCTAGTGGAAGAACTGTTTATCTGTGGATACATGCCACAGAAGTGGGTGTTCCAAATAAAAAGCAAGTCAGCTGGCAAATGGATGAGAGCACTATAAAGCAGCAGCTGTACAGAGCAGCCCTCTTACAGCTTTCAGTCAGATCTGCTACCCCCCTCTTAGACCACTAACAAGCTGACATTGCTTGTTCCTCGCGCTGCACAGATTTATCTGGCCACCTAAACAGCACAGAGTGTAAGGGCCTCACCTCGCCTGACATATTACAAACAGTGCATCATTGGAAACACTCAAGAGATCCTTCTGGCCCTGTCCAAGGTATCTTGCAATGGCTTGGTGGCTGGACCAGAAGCCCAAGAGAGGAGGTGCAAGTACTCGATAAAGGGACAACTGCTGAGCAGGACACACCACATGCATCAAAGTGCAGCCTTCCTACATCATCCCTCAGCGAGACGGGTTAGTGTATATGTGCAACCCGGCCGCGGACAACATCCATGAACGGTACCAGAACGGTGAGAAGGCGTATACGTACTGAGAGGGTACGTACCCTCTCCCAGCAACATTGCAAATAGCCTGCAGATTTGGCAAGTACGCTTGCAAATCCTTCTCTTATGCTGCTATTCGGTGTCTATTGAGTGGTGCACTGGAGCTATAACACTGGCTGTTACTGTACCAGTGCACCACTCGATCGACAGTGAATTGCCAAGCACAGCTCCAGCGCACAAAATATTTTGCTAAGTGTTACTAGACCCCTAAACCTTAAAGGATACAATCATTAGTCCTGTCCCCTAAGCTCTAAGTTGAAAAAGACCGTAAACCCTGACCCTCAGCCATAACTAGCACCCCAGAGACCTCATTACCGATCTTCAAATACACAGGGGCATAAACCAACATGTCCACCAGCACGTGAGCAAGTGCTGACCGGACCTAGTGGAAGAACTGTTTATCTGTGGATACATGCCACAGAAGTGGGTGTTCCAAATAAAAAGCAAGTCAGCTGGCAAATGGATGAGAGCACTATAAAGCAGCAGCTGTACAGAGCAGCCCTCTTACAGCTTTCAGTCAGATCTGCTACCCCCCTCTTAGACCACTAACAAGCTGACATTGCTTGTTCCTCGCGCTGCACAGATTTATCTGGCCACCTAAACAGCACAGAGTGTAAGGGCCTCACCTCGCCTGACATATTACAAACAGTGCATCATTGGAAACACTCAAGAGATCCTTCTGGCCCTGTCCAAGGTATCTTGCAATGGCTTGGTGGCTGGACCAGAAGCCCAAGAGAGGAGGTGCAAGTACTCGATAAAGGGACAACTGCTGAGCAGGACACACCACATGCATCAAAGTGCAGCCTTCCTACATCATCCCTCAGCGAGACGGGTTAGTGTATATGTGCAACCCGGCCGCGGACAACATCCATGAACGGTACCAGAACGGTGAGAAGGCGTATACGTACTGAGAGGGTACGTACCCTCTCCCAGCAACATTGCAAATAGCCTGCAGATTTGGCAAGTACGCTCGCAAATCCTTCTCTTATGCTGCTATTCGGTGTCTATTGAGTGGTGCACTGGAGCTATAACACTGGCTATTACTGTACCAGTGCACCACTCGATCGACAGTGAATTGCCAAGCACAGCTCCAGCGCACAAAATATTTTGCTAAGTGTTACTAGACCCCTAAACCTTAAAGGATACAATCATTAGTCCTGTCCCCTAAGCTCTAAGTTGAAAAAGACCGTAAACCCTGACCCTCAGCCCTAACTAGCACCCCAGAGACCTCATTACCGACCTTCAAATACACAGGGGCATAAACCAACATGTCCACCAGCACGTGAGCAAGTGCTGACCGGACCTAGTGGAAGAACTGTTTATCTGTGGATACATGCCACAGAAGTGGGTGTTCCAAATAAAAAGCAGTCAGCTGGCAAATGGATGAGAGCACTATAAAGCAGCAGCTGTACAGAGCAGCCCTCTTACAGCTTTCAGTCAGATCTGCTACCCCCCTCTTAGACCACTAACAAGCTGACATTGCTTGTTCCTCGCACTGCACAGATTTATCTGGCCACCTAAACAGCACAGAGTGTAAGGGCCTCACCTCGCCTGACATATTACAAACAGTGCATCATTTGCAACACTCAAGAGATCCTTCTGGCCCTGTCCAAGGTATCTTGCAATGGCTTGGTGGCTGGACCAGAAGCCCAAGAGAGGAGGTGCAAGTACTCGATAAAGGGACAACTGCTGAGCAGGACACACCACATGCATCAAAGTGCAGCCTTCCTACATCATCCCTCAGCGAGACGGGTTAGTGTATATGTGCAACCCGGCCGCGGACAACATCCATGAACGGTACCAGAACGGTGAGAAGGCGTATACGTACTGAGAGGGTACGTACCCTCTCCCAGCAACATTGCAAATAGCCTGCAGATTTGGCAAGTACGCTCGCAAATCCTTCTCTTATGCTGCTATTCGGTGTCTATTGAGTGGTGCACTGGAGCTATAACACTGGCTATTACTGTACCAGTGCACCACTCGATCGACAGTGAATTGCCAAGCACAGCTCCAGCGCACAAAATATTTTGCTAAGTGTTACTAGACCCCTAAACCTTAAAGGATACAATCATTAGTCCTGTCCCCTAAGCTCTAAGTTGAAAAAGACCGTAAACCCTGACCCTCAGCCATAACTAGCACCCCAGAGACCTCATTATCGATCTTCAAATACACAGGGGCATAAACCAACATGTCCACCAGCACGTGAGCAAGTGCTGACCGGACCTAGTGGAAGAACTGTTTATCTGTGGATACATGCCACAGAAGTGGGTGTTCCAAATAAAAAGCAAGTCAGCTGGCAAATGGATGAGAGCACTATAAAGCAGCAGCTGTACAGAGCAGCCCTCTTACAGCTTTCAGTCAGATCTGCTACCCCCCTCTTAGACCACTAACAAGCTGACATTGCTTGTTCCTCGCACTGCACAGATTTATCTGGCCACCTAAACAGCACAGAGTGTAAGGGCCTCACCTCGCCTGACATATTACAAACAGTGCATCATTTGCAACACTCAAGAGATCCTTCTGGCCCTGTCCAAGGTATCTTGCAATGGCTTGGTGGCTGGACCAGAAGCCCAAGAGAGGAGGTGCAAGTACTCGATAAAGGGACAACTGCTGAGCAGGACACACCACATGCATCAAAGTGCAGCCTTCCTACATCATCCCTCAGCGAGACGGGTTAGTGTATATGTGCAACCCGGCCGCGGACAACATCCATGAACGGTACCAGAACGGTGAGAAGGCGTATACGTACTGAGAGGGTACGTACCCTCTCCCAGCAACATTGCAAACAGCCTGCAGATTTGGCAAGTACGCTTGCAAATCCTTCTCTTATGCTGCTATTCGGTGTCTATTGAGTGGTGCACTGGAGCTATAACACTGGCTATTACTGTACCAGTGCACCACTCGATCGACAGTGAATTGCCAAGCACAGCTCCAGCGCACAAAATATTTTGCTAAGTGTTACTAGACCCCTAAACCTTAAAGGATACAATCATTAGTCCTGTCCCCTAAGCTCTAAGTTGAAAAAGACCGTAAACCCTGACCCTCAGCCCTAACTAGCACCCCAGAGACCTCATTACCGATCTTCAAATACACAGGGGCATAAACCAACATGTCCACCAGCACGTGAGCAAGTGCTGACCGGATCTAGTGGAAGAACTGTTTATCTGTGGATACATGCCACAGAAGTGGGTGTTCCAAATAAAAAGCAAGTCAGCTGGCAAATGGATGAGAGCACTATAAAGCAGCAGCTGTACAGAGCAGCCCTCTTACAGCTTTCAGTCAGATCTGCTACCCCCCTCTTAGACCACTAACAAGCTGACATTGCTTGCTCCTCGCACTGCACAGATTTATCTGGCCACCTAAACAGCACAGAGTGTAAGGGCCTCACCTCGCCTGACATATTACAAACAGTGCATCATTTGCAACACTTAATTTGAGATCCTTCTGGCCCTGTCCAAGGTATCTTGCAATGGCTTGGTGGCTGGACCAGAAGCCCAAGAGAGGAGGTGCAAGTACTCGATAAAGGGACAACTGCTGAGCAGGACACACCACATGCATCAAAGTGCAGCCTTCCTACATCATCCCTCAGCGAGACGGGTTAGTGTATATGTGCAACCCGGCCGCGGACAACATCCATGAACGGTACCAGAACGGTGAGAAGGCGTATACGTACTGAGAGGGTACGTACCCTCTCCCAGCAACATTGCAAATAGCCTGCAGATTTGGCAAGTACGCTTGCAAATCCTTCTCTTATGCTGCTATTCGGTGTCTATTGAGTGGTGCACTGGAGCTATAACACTGGCTGTTACTGTACCAGTGCACCACTCGATCGACAGTGAATTGCCAAGCACAGCTCCAGCGCACAAAATATTTTGCTAAGTGTTACTAGACCCCTAAACCTTAAAGGATACAATCATTAGTCCTGTCCCCTAAGCTCTAAGTTGAAAAAGACCGTAAACCCTGACCCTCAGCCCTAACTAGCACCCCAGAGACCTCATTACCGATCTTCAAATACACAGGGGCATAAACCAACATGTCCACCAGCACGTGAGCAAGTGCTGACCGGACCTAGTGGAAGAACTGTTTATCTGTGGATACATGCCACAGAAGTGGGTGTTCCAAATAAGAAGCAAGTCAGCTGGCAAATGGATGAGAGCACTATAAAGCAGCAGCTGTACAGAGCAGCCCTCTTACAGCTTTCAGTCAGATCTGCTACCCCCCTCTTAGACCACTAACAAGCTGACATTGCTTGTTCCTCGCACTGCACAGATTTATCTGGCCACCTAAACAGCACAGAGTGTAAGGGCCTCACCTCGCCTGACATATTACAAACAGTGCATCATTTGCAACACTCAAGAGATCCTTCTGGCCCTGTCCAAGGTATCTTGCAATGGCTTGGTGGCTGGACCAGAAGCCCAAGAGAGGAGGTGCAAGTACTCGATAAAGGGACAACTGCTGAGCAGGACACACCACATGCATCAAAGTGCAGCCTTCCTACATCATCCCTCAGCGAGACGGGTTAGTGTATATGTGCAACCCGGCCGCGGACAACATCCATGAACGGTACCAGAACGGTGAGAAGGCGTATACGTACTGAGAGGGTACGTACCCTCTCCCAGCAACATTGCAAATAGCCTGCAGATTTGGCAAGTACGCTCGCAAATCCTTCTCTTATGCTGCTATTCGGTGTCTATTGAGTGGTGCACTGGAGCTATAACACTGGCTATTACTGTACCAGTGCACCACTCGATCGACAGTGAATTGCCAAGCACAGCTCCAGCGCACAAAATATTTTGCTAAGTGTTACTAGACCCCTAAACCTTAAAGGATACAATCATTAGTCCTGTCCCCTAAGCTCTAAGTTGAAAAAGACCGTAAACCCTGACCCTCAGCCCTAACTAGCACCCCAGAGACCTCGTTACCGACCTTCAAATACACAGGGGCATAAACCAACATGTCCACCAGCACGTGAGCAAGTGCTGACCGGATCTAGTGGAAGAACTGTTTATCTGTGGATACATGCCACAGAAGTGGGTGTTCCAAATAAAAAGCAAGTCAGCTGGCAAATGGATGAGAGCACTATAAAGCAGCAGCTGTACAGAGCAGCCCTCTTACAGCTTTCAGTCAGATCTGCTACCCCCCTCTTAGACCACTAACAAGCTGACATTGCTTGTTCCTCGCACTGCACAGATTTATCTGGCCACCTAAACAGCACAGAGTGTAAGGGCCTCACCTCGCCTGACATATTACAAACAGTGCATCATTTGCAACACTCAAGAGATCCTTCTGGCCCTGTCCAAGGTATCTTGCAATGGCTTGGTGGCTGTACCAGAAGCCCAAGAGAGGAGGTGCAAGTACTCGATAAAGGGACAACTGCTGAGCAGGACACACCACATGCATCAAAGTGCAGCCTTCCTACATCATCCCTCAGCGAGACGGGTTAGTGTATATGTGCAACCCGGCCGCGGACAACATCCATGAACGGTACCAGAACGGTGAGAAGGCGTATACGTACTGAGAGGGTACGTACCCTCTCCCAGCAACATTGCAAATAGCCTGCAGATTTGGCAAGTACGCTCGCAAATCCTTCTCTTATGCTGCTATTCGGTGTCTATTGAGTGGTGCACTGGAGCTATAACACTGGCTATTACTGTACCAGTGCACCACTCGATCGACAGTGAATTGCCAAGCACAGCTCCAGCGCACAAAATATTTTGCTAAGTGTTACTAGACCCCTAAACCTTAAAGGATACAATCATTAGTCCTGTCCCCTAAGCTCTAAGTTGAAAAAGACCGTAAACCCTGACCCTCAGCCCTAACTAGCACCCCAGAGACCTCGTTACCGACCTTCAAATACACAGGGGCATAAACCAACATGTCCACCAGCACGTGAGCAAGTGCTGACCGGACCTAGTGGAAGAACTGTTTATCTGTGGATACATGCCACAGAAGTGGGTGTTCCAAATAAAAAGCAAGTCAGCTGGCAAATGGATGAGAGCACTATAAAGCAGCAGCTGTACAGAGCAGCCCTCTTACAGCTTTCAGTCAGATCTGCTACCCCCCTCTTAGACCACTAACAAGCTGACATTGCTTGTTCCTCGCACTGCACAGATTTATCTGGCCACCTAAACAGCACAGAGTGTAAGGGCCTCACCTCGCCTGACATATTACAAACAGTGCATCATTGGCAACACTCAAGAGATCCTTCTGGCCCTGTCCAAGGTATCTTGCAATGGCTTGGTGGCTGGACCAGAAGCCCAAGAGAGGAGGTGCAAGTACTCGATAAAGGGACAACTGCTGAGCAGGACACACCACATGCATCAAAGTGCAGCCTTCCTACATCATCCCTCAGCGAGACGGGTTAGTGTATATGTGCAACCCGGCCGCGGACAACATCCATGAACGGTACCAGAACGGTGAGAAGGCGTATACGTACTGAGAGGGTACGTACCCTCTCCCAGCAACATTGCAAATAGCCTGCAGATTTGGCAAGTACGCTCGCAAATCCTTCTCTTATGCTGCTATTCGGTGTCTATTGAGTGGTGCACTGGAGCTATAACACTGGCTATTACTGTACCAGTGCACCACTCGATCGACAGTGAATTGCCAAGCACAGCTCCAGCGCACAAAATATTTTGCTAAGTGTTACTAGACCCCTAAACCTTAAAGGATACAATCATTAGTCCTGTCCCCTAAGCTCTAAGTTGAAAAAGACCGTAAACCCTGACCCTCAGCCCTAACTAGCACCCCAGAGACCTCATTACCGACCTTCAAATACACAGGGGCATAAACCAACATGTCCACCAGCACGTGAGCAAGTGCTGACCGGACCTAGTGGAAGAACTGTTTATCTGTGGATACATGCCACAGAAGTGGGTGTTCCAAATAAAAAGCAAGTCAGCTGGCAAATGGATGAGAGCACTATAAAGCAGCAGCTGTACAGAGCAGCCCTCTTACAGCTTTCAGTCAGATCTGCTACCCCCCTCTTAGACCACTAACAAGCTGACATTGCTTGTTCCTCGCACTGCACAGATTTATCTGGCCACCTAAACAGCACAGAGTGTAAGGGCCTCACCTCGCCTGACATATTACAAACAGTGCATCATTGGCAACACTCAAGAGATCCTTCTGGCCCTGTCCAAGGTATCTTGCAATGGCTTGGTGGCTGGACCAGAAGCCCAAGAGAGGAGGTGCAAGTACTCGATAAAGGGACAACTGCTGAGCTAGACACACCACATGCATCAAAGTGCAGCCTTCCTACATCATCCCTCAGCGAGACGGGTTAGTGTATATGTGCAACCCGGCCGCGGACAACATCCATGAACGGTACCAGAACGGTGAGAAGGCGTATACGTACTGAGAGGGTACGTACCCTCTCCCAGCAACATTGCAAATAGCCTGCAGATTTGGCAAGTACGCTTGCAAATCCTTCTCTTATGCTGCTATTCGGTGTCTATTGAGTGGTGCACTGGAGCTATAACACTGGCTGTTACTGTACCAGTGCACCACTCGATCGATAGTGAATTGCCAAGCACAGCTCCAGCGCACAAAATATTTTGCTAAGTGTTACTAGACCCCTAAACCTTAAAGGATACAATCATTAGTCCTGTCCCCTAAGCTCTAAGTTGAAAAATACCGTAAACCCTGACCCTCAGCCATAACTAGCACCCCAGAGACCTCATTACCGACCTTCAAATACACAGGGGCATAAACCAACATGTCCACCAGCACGTGAGCAAGTGCTGACCGGATCTAGTGGAAGAACTGTTTATCTGTGGATACATGCCACAGAAGTGGGTGTTCCAAATAAAAAGCAAGTCAGCTGGCAAATGGATGAGAGCACTATAAAGCAGCAGCTGTACAGAGCAGCCCTCTTACAGCTTTCAGTCAGATCTGCTACCCCCCTCTTAGACCACTAACAAGCTGACATTGCTTGTTCCTCGCACTGCACAGATTTATCTGGCCACCTAAACAGCACAGAGTGTAAGGGCCTCACCTCGCCTGACATATTACAAACAGTGCATCATTGGCAACACTCAAGAGATCCTTCTGGCCCTGTCCAAGGTATCTTGCAATGGCTTGGTGGCTGGACCAGAAGCCCAAGAGAGGAGGTGCAAGTACTCGATAAAGGGACAACTGCTGAGCAGGACACACCACATGCATCAAAGTGCAGCCTTCCTACATCATCCCTCAGCGAGACGGGTTAGTGTATATGTGCAACCCGGCCGCGGACAACATCCATGAACGGTACCAGAACGGTGAGAAGGCGTATACGTACTGAGAGGGTACGTACCCTCTCCCAGCAACATTGCAAATAGCCTGCAGATTTGGCAAGTACGCTCGCAAATCCTTCTCTTATGCTGCTATTCGGTGTCTATTGAGTGGTGCACTGGAGCTATAACACTGGCTATTACTGTACCAGTGCACCACTCGATCGACAGTGAATTGCCAAGCACAGCTCCAGCGCACAAAATATTTTGCTAAGTGTTACTAGACCCCTAAACCTTAAAGGATACAATCATTAGTCCTGTCCCCTAAGCTCTAAGTTGAAAAAGACCGTAAACCCTGACCCTCAGCCCTAACTAGCACCCCAGAGACCTCATTACCGACCTTCAAATACACAGGGGCATAAACCAACATGTCCACCAGCACGTGAGCAAGTGCTGACCGGACCTAGTGGAAGAACTGTTTATCTGTGGATACATGCCACAGAAGTGGGTGTTCCAAATAAAAAGCAAGTCAGCTGGCAAATGGATGAGAGCACTATAAAGCAGCAGCTGTACAGAGCAGCCCTCTTACAGCTTTCAGTCAGATCTGCTACCCCCCTCTTAGACCACTAACAAGCTGACATTGCTTGTTCCTCGCACTGCACAGATTTATCTGGCCACCTAAACAGCACAGAGTGTAAGGGCCTCACCTCGCCTGACATATTACAAACAGTGCATCATTGGCAACACTCAAGAGATCCTTCTGGCCCTGTCCAAGGTATCTTGCAATGGCTTGGTGGCTGGACCAGAAGCCCAAGAGAGGAGGTGCAAGTACTCGATAAAGGGACAACTGCTGAGCTAGACACACCACATGCATCAAAGTGCAGCCTTCCTACATCATCCCTCAGCGAGACGGGTTAGTGTATATGTGCAACCCGGCCGCGGACAACATCCATGAACGGTACCAGAACGGTGAGAAGGCGTATACGTACTGAGAGGGTACGTACCCTCTCCCAGCAACATTGCAAATAGCCTGCAGATTTGGCAAGTACGCTTGCAAATCCTTCTCTTATGCTGCTATTCGGTGTCTATTGAGTGGTGCACTGGAGCTATAACACTGGCTATTACTGTACCAGTGCACCACTCGATCGATAGTGAATTGCCAAGCACAGCTCCAGCGCACAAAATATTTTGCTAAGTGTTACTAGACCCCTAAACCTTAAAGGATACAATCATTAGTCCTGTCCCCTAAGCTCTAAGTTGAAAAATACCGTAAACCCTGACCCTCAGCCCTAACTAGCACCCCAGAGACCTCATTACCGACCTTCAAATACACAGGGGCATAAACCAACATGTCCACCAGCACGTGAGCAAGTGCTGACCGGATCTAGTGGAAGAACTGTTTATCTGTGGATACATGCCACAGAAGTGGGTGTTCCAAATAAAAAGCAAGTCAGCTGGCAAATGGATGAGAGCACTATAAAGCAGCAGCTGTACAGAGCAGCCCTCTTACAGCTTTCAGTCAGATCTGCTACCCCCCTCTTAGACCACTAACAAGCTGACATTGCTTGCTCCTCGCACTGCACAGATTTATCTGGCCACCTAAACAGCACAGAGTGTAAGGGCCTCACCTCGCCTGACATATTACAAACAGTGCATCATTTGCAACACTTAATTTGAGATCCTTCTGGCCCTGTCCAAGGTATCTTGCAATGGCTTGGTGGCTGGACCAGAAGCCCAAGAGAGGAGGTGCAAGTACTCGATAAAGGGACAACTGCTGAGCTAGACACACCACATGCATCAAAGTGCAGCCTTCCTACATCATCCCTCAGCGAGACGGGTTAGTGTATATGTGCAACCCGGCCGCGGACAACATCCATGAACGGTACCAGAACGGTGAGAAGGCGTATACGTACTGAGAGGGTACGTACCCTCTCCCAGCAACATTGCAAATAGCCTGCAGATTTGGCAAGTACGCTTGCAAATCCTTCTCTTATGCTGCTATTCGGTGTCTATTGAGTGGTGCACTGGAGCTATAACACTGGCTGTTACTGTACCAGTGCACCACTCGATCGATAGTGAATTGCCAAGCACAGCTCCAGCGCACAAAATATTTTGCTAAGTGTTACTAGACCCCTAAACCTTAAAGGATACAATCATTAGTCCTGTCCCCTAAGCTCTAAGTTGAAAAATACCGTAAACCCTGACCCTCAGCCATAACTAGCACCCCAGAGACCTCATTACCGACCTTCAAATACACAGGGGCATAAACCAACATGTCCACCAGCACGTGAGCAAGTGCTGACCGGATCTAGTGGAAGAACTGTTTATCTGTGGATACATGCCACAGAAGTGGGTGTTCCAAATAAAAAGCAAGTCAGCTGGCAAATGGATGAGAGCACTATAAAGCAGCAGCTGTACAGAGCAGCCCTCTTACAGCTTTCAGTCAGATCTGCTACCCCCCTCTTAGACCACTAACAAGCTGACATTGCTTGTTCCTCGCACTGCACAGATTTATCTGGCCACCTAAACAGCACAGAGTGTAAGGGCCTCACCTCGCCTGACATATTACAAACAGTGCATCATTGGCAACACTCAAGAGATCCTTCTGGCCCTGTCCAAGGTATCTTGCAATGGCTTGGTGGCTGGACCAGAAGCCCAAGAGAGGAGGTGCAAGTACTCGATAAAGGGACAACTGCTGAGCAGGACACACCACATGCATCAAAGTGCAGCCTTCCTACATCATCCCTCAGCGAGACGGGTTAGTGTATATGTGCAACCCGGCCGCGGACAACATCCATGAACGGTACCAGAACGGTGAGAAGGCGTATACGTACTGAGAGGGTACGTACCCTCTCCCAGCAACATTGCAAATAGCCTGCAGATTTGGCAAGTACGCTCGCAAATCCTTCTCTTATGCTGCTATTCGGTGTCTATTGAGTGGTGCACTGGAGCTATAACACTGGCTATTACTGTACCAGTGCACCACTCGATCGACAGTGAATTGCCAAGCACAGCTCCAGCGCACAAAATATTTTGCTAAGTGTTACTAGACCCCTAAACCTTAAAGGATACAATCATTAGTCCTGTCCCCTAAGCTCTAAGTTGAAAAAGACCGTAAACCCTGACCCTCAGCCCTAACTAGCACCCCAGAGACCTCATTACCGACCTTCAAATACACAGGGGCATAAACCAACATGTCCACCAGCACGTGAGCAAGTGCTGACCGGACCTAGTGGAAGAACTGTTTATCTGTGGATACATGCCACAGAAGTGGGTGTTCCAAATAAAAAGCAAGTCAGCTGGCAAATGGATGAGAGCACTATAAAGCAGCAGCTGTACAGAGCAGCCCTCTTACAGCTTTCAGTCAGATCTGCTACCCCCCTCTTAGACCACTAACAAGCTGACATTGCTTGCTCCTCGCACTGCACAGATTTATCTGGCCACCTAAACAGCACAGAGTGTAAGGGCCTCACCTCGCCTGACATATTACAAACAGTGCATCATTTGCAACACTTAATTTGAGATCCTTCTGGCCCTGTCCAAGGTATCTTGCAATGGCTTGGTGGCTGGACCAGAAGCCCAAGAGAGGAGGTGCAAGTACTCGATAAAGGGACAACTGCTGAGCAGGACACACCACATGCATCAAAGTGCAGCCTTCCTACATCATCCCTCAGCGAGACGGGTTAGTGTATATGTGCAACCCGGCCGCGGACAACATCCATGAACGGTACCAGAACGGTGAGAAGGCGTATACGTACTGAGAGGGTACGTACCCTCTCCCAGCAACATTGCAAATAGCCTGCAGATTTGGCAAGTACGCTTGCAAATCCTTCTCTTATGCTGCTATTCGGTGTCTATTGAGTGGTGCACTGGAGCTATAACACTGGCTATTACTGTACCAGTGCACCACTCGATCGACAGTGAATTGCCAAGCACAGCTCCAGCGCACAAAATATTTTGCTAAGTGTTACTAGACCCCTAAACCTTAAAGGATACAATCATTAGTCCTGTCCCCTAAGCTCTAAGTTGAAAAAGACCGTAAACCCTGACCCTCAGCCATAACTAGCACCCCAGAGACCTCATTACCGATCTTCAAATACACAGGGGCATAAACCAACATGTCCACCAGCACGTGAGCAAGTGCTGACCGGACCTAGTGGAAGAACTGTTTATCTGTGGATACATGCCACAGAAGTGGGTGTTCCAAATAAAAAGCAAGTCAGCTGGCAAATGGATGAGAGCACTATAAAGCAGCAGCTGTACAGAGCAGCCCTCTTACAGCTTTCAGTCAGATCTGCTACCCCCCTCTTAGACCACTAACAAGCTGACATTGCTTGTTCCTCGCACTGCACAGATTTATCTGGCCACCTAAACAGCACAGAGTGTAAGGGCCTCACCTCGCCTGACATATTACAAACAGTGCATCATTGGCAACACTCAAGAGATCCTTCTGGCCCTGTCCAAGGTATCTTGCAATGGCTTGGTGGCTGGACCAGAAGCCCAAGAGAGGAGGTGCAAGTACTCGATAAAGGGACAACTGCTGAGCAGGACACACCACATGCATCAAAGTGCAACCTTCCTACATCATCCCTCAGCGAGACGGGTTAGTGTATATGTGCAACCCGGCCGCGGACAACATCCATGAACGGTACCAGAACGGTGAGAAGGCGTATACGTACTGAGAGGGTACGTACCCTCTCCCAGCAACATTGCAAATAGCCTGCAGATTTGGCAAGTACGCTCGCAAATCCTTCTCTTATGCTGCTATTCGGTGTCTATTGAGTGGTGCACTGGAGCTATAACACTGGCTATTACTGTACCAGTGCACCACTCGATCGACAGTGAATTGCCAAGCACAGCTCCAGCGCACAAAATATTTTGCTAAGTGTTACTAGACCCCTAAACCTTAAAGGATACAATCATTAGTCCTGTCCCCTAAGCTCTAAGTTGAAAAAGACCGTAAACCCTGACCCTCAGCCCTAACTAGCACCCCAGAGACCTCGTTACCGACCTTCAAATACACAGGGGCATAAACCAACATGTCCACCAGCACGTGAGCAAGTGCTGACCGGATCTAGTGGAAGAACTGTTTATCTGTGGATACATGCCACAGAAGTGGGTGTTCCAAATAAAAAGCAAGTCAGCTGGCAAATGGATGAGAGCACTATAAAGCAGCAGCTGTACAGAGCAGCCCTCTTACAGCTTTCAGTCAGATCTGCTACCCCCCTCTTAGACCACTAACAAGCTGACATTGCTTGTTCCTCGCACTGCACAGATTTATCTGGCCACCTAAACAGCACAGAGTGTAAGGGCCTCACCTCGCCTGACATATTACAAACAGTGCATCATTGGCAACACTCAAGAGATCCTTCTGGCCCTGTCCAAGGTATCTTGCAATGGCTTGGTGGCTGGACCAGAAGCCCAAGAGAGGAGGTGCAAGTACTCGATAAAGGGACAACTGCTGAGCAGGACACACCACATGCATCAAAGTGCAACCTTCCTACATCATCCCTCAGCGAGACGGGTTAGTGTATATGTGCAACCCGGCTGCGGACAACATCCATGAACGGTACCAGAACGGTGAGAAGGCGTATACGTACTGAGAGGGTACGTACCCTCTCCCAGCAACATTGCAAATAGCCTGCAGATTTGGCAAGTACGCTCGCAAATCCTTCTCTTATGCTGCTATTCGGTGTCTATTGAGTGGTGCACTGGAGCTATAACACTGGCTATTACTGTACCAGTGCACCACTCGATCGATAGTGAATTGCCAAGCACAGCTCCAGCGCACAAAATATTTTGCTAAGTGTTACTAGACCCCTAAACCTTAAAGGATACAATCATTAGTCCTGTCCCCTAAGCTCTAAGTTGAAAAAGACCGTAAACCCTGACCCTCAGCCATAACTAGCACCCCAGAGACCTCATTACCGATCTTCAAATACACAGGGGCATAAACCAACATGTCCACCAGCACGTGAGCAAGTGCTGACCGGACCTAGTGGAAGAACTGTTTATCTGTGGATACATGCCACAGAAGTGGGTGTTCCAAATAAAAAGCAAGTCAGCTGGCAAATGGATGAGAGCACTATAAAGCAGCAGCTGTACAGAGCAGCCCTCTTACAGCTTTCAGTCAGATCTGCTACCCCCCTCTTAGACCACTAACAAGCTGACATTGCTTGTTCCTCGCACTGCACAGATTTATCTGGCCACCTAAACAGCACAGAGTGTAAGGGCCTCACCTCGCCTGACATATTACAAACAGTGCATCATTGGCAACACTCAAGAGATCCTTCTGGCCCTGTCCAAGGTATCTTGCAATGGCTTGGTGGCTGGACCAGAAGCCCAAGAGAGGAGGTGCAAGTACTCGATAAAGGGACAACTGCTGAGCAGGACACACCACATGCATCAAAGTGCAACCTTCCTACATCATCCCTCAGCGAGACGGGTTAGTATATATGTGCAACCCGGCCGCGGACAACATCCATGAACGGTACCAGAACGGTGAGAAGGCGTATACGTACTGAGAGGGTACGTACCCTCTCCCAGCAACATTGCAAATAGCCTGCAGATTTGGCAAGTACGCTCGCAAATCCTTCTCTTATGCTGCTATTCGGTGTCTATTGAGTGGTGCACTGGAGCTATAACACTGGCTATTACTGTACCAGTGCACCACTCGATCGATAGTGAATTGCCAAGCACAGCTCCAGCGCACAAAATATTTTGCTAAGTGTTACTAGACCCCTAAACCTTAAAGGATACAATCATTAGTCCTGTCCCCTAAGCTCTAAGTTGAAAAAGACCGTAAACCCTGACCCTCAGCCATAACTAGCACCCCAGAGACCTCATTACCGACCTTCAAATACACAGGGGCATAAACCAACATGTCCACCAGCACGTGAGCAAGTGCTGACCGGACCTAGTGGAAGAACTGTTTATCTGTGGATACATGCCACAGAAGTGGGTGTTCCAAATAAAAAGCAAGTCAGCTGGCAAATGGATGAGAGCACTATAAAGCAGCAGCTGTACAGAGCAGCCCTCTTACAGCTTTCAGTCAGATCTGCTACCCCCCTCTTAGACCACTAACAAGCTGACATTGCTTGTTCCTCGCACTGCACAGATTTATCTGGCCACCTAAACAGCACATAGTGTAAGGGCCTCACCTCGCCTGACATATTACAAACAGTGCATCATTGGCAACACTTAAGAGATCCTTCTGGCCCTGTCCAAGGTATCTTGCAATGGCTTGGTGGCTGGACCAGAAGCCCAAGAGAGGAGGTGCAAGTACTCGATAAAGGGACAACTGCTGAGCTAGACACACCACATGCATCAAAGTGCAGCCTTCCTACATCATCCCTCAGCGAGACGGGTTAGTGTATATGTGCAACCCGGCCGCGGACAACATCCATGAACGGTACCAGAACGGTGAGAAGGCGTATACGTACTGAGAGGGTACGTACCCTCTCCCAGCAACATTGCAAATAGCCTGCAGATTTGGCAAGTACGCTTGCAAATCCTTCTCTTATGCTGCTATTCGGTGTCTATTGAGTGGTGCACTGGAGCTATAACACTGGCTATTACTGTACCAGTGCACCACTCGATCGACAGTGAATTGCCAAGCACAGCTCCAGCGCACAAAATATTTTGCTAAGTGTTACTAGACCCCTAAACCTTAAAGGATACAATCATTAGTCCTGTCCCCTAAGCTCTAAGTTGAAAAAGACCGTAAACCCTGACCCTCAGCCCTAACTAGCACCCCAGAGACCTCATTACCGATCTTCAAATACACAGGGGCATAAACCAACATGTCCACCAGCACGTGAGCAAGTGCTGACCGGATCTAGTGGAAGAACTGTTTATCTGTGGATACATGCCACAGAAGTGGGTGTTCCAAATAAAAAGCAAGTCAGCTGGCAAATGGATGAGAGCACTATAAAGCAGCAGCTGTACAGAGCAGCCCTCTTACAGCTTTCAGTCAGATCTGCTACCCCCCTCTTAGACCACTAACAAGCTGACATTGCTTGCTCCTCGCACTGCACAGATTTATCTGGCCACCTAAACAGCACAGAGTGTAAGGGCCTCACCTCGCCTGACATATTACAAACAGTGCATCATTTGCAACACTTAATTTGAGATCCTTCTGGCCCTGTCCAAGGTATCTTGCAATGGCTTGGTGGCTGGACCAGAAGCCCAAGAGAGGAGGTGCAAGTACTCGATAAAGGGACAACTGCTGAGCAGGACACACCACATGCATCAAAGTGCAGCCTTCCTACATCATCCCTCAGCGAGACGGGTTAGTGTATATGTGCAACCCGGCCGCGGACAACATCCATGAACGGTACCAGAACGGTGAGAAGGCGTATACGTACTGAGAGGGTACGTACCCTCTCCCAGCAACATTGCAAATAGCCTGCAGATTTGGCAAGTACGCTTGCAAATCCTTCTCTTATGCTGCTATTCGGTGTCTATTGAGTGGTGCACTGGAGCTATAACACTGGCTGTTACTGTACCAGTGCACCACTCGATCGACAGTGAATTGCCAAGCACAGCTCCAGCGCACAAAATATTTTGCTAAGTGTTACTAGACCCCTAAACCTTAAAGGATACAATCATTAGTCCTGTCCCCTAAGCTCTAAGTTGAAAAAGACCGTAAACCCTGACCCTCAGCCCTAACTAGCACCCCAGAGACCTCATTACCGACCTTCAAATACACAGGGGCATAAACCAACATGTCCACCAGCACGTGAGCAAGTGCTGACCGGACCTAGTGGAAGAACTGTTTATCTGTGGATACATGCCACAGAAGTGGGTGTTCCAAATAAAAAGCAAGTCAGCTGGCAAATGGATGAGAGCACTATAAAGCAGCAGCTGTACAGAGCAGCCCTCTTACAGCTTTCAGTCAGATCTGCTACCCCCCTCTTAGACCACTAACAAGCTGACATTGCTTGCTCCTCGCACTGCACAGATTTATCTGGCCACCTAAACAGCACAGAGTGTAAGGGCCTCACCTCGCCTGACATATTACAAACAGTGCATCATTTGCAACACTCAAGAGATCCTTCTGGCCCTGTCCAAGGTATCTTGCAATGGCTTGGTGGCTGGACCAGAAGCCCAAGAGAGGAGGTGCAAGTACTCGATAAAGGGACAACTGCTGAGCAGGACACACCACATGCATCAAAGTGCAACCTTCCTACATCATCCCTCAGCGAGACGGGTTAGTGTATATGTGCAACCCGGCTGCGGACAACATCCATGAACGGTACCAGAACGGTGAGAAGGCGTATACGTACTGAGAGGGTACGTACCCTCTCCCAGCAACATTGCAAATAGCCTGCAGATTTGGCAAGTACGCTCGCAAATCCTTCTCTTATGCTGCTATTCGGTGTCTATTGAGTGGTGCACTGGAGCTATAACACTGGCTATTACTGTACCAGTGCACCACTCGATCGATAGTGAATTGCCAAGCACAGCTCCAGCGCACAAAATATTTTGCTAAGTGTTACTAGACCCCTAAACCTTAAAGGATACAATCATTAGTCCTGTCCCCTAAGCTCTAAGTTGAAAAAGACCGTAAACCCTGACCCTCAGCCCTAACTAGCACCCCAGAGACCTCATTACCGACCTTCAAATACACAGGGGCATAAACCAACATGTCCACCAGCACGTGAGCAAGTGCTGACCGGACCTAGTGGAAGAACTGTTTATCTGTGGATACATGCCACAGAAGTGGGTGTTCCAAATAAAAAGCAAGTCAGCTGGCAAATGGATGAGAGCACTATAAAGCAGCAGCTGTACAGAGCAGCCCTCTTACAGCTTTCAGTCAGATCTGCTACCCCCCTCTTAGACCACTAACAAGCTGACATTGCTTGTTCCTCGCACTGCACAGATTTATCTGGCCACCTAAACAGCACAGAGTGTAAGGGCCTCACCTCGCCTGACATATTACAAACAGTGCATCATTGGCAACACTCAAGAGATCCTTCTGGCCCTGTCCAAGGTATCTTGCAATGGCTTGGTGGCTGGACCAGAAGCCCAAGAGAGGAGGTGCAAGTACTCGATAAAGGGACAACTGCTGAGCAGGACACACCACATGCATCAAAGTGCAACCTTCCTACATCATCCCTCAGCGAGACGGGTTAGTGTATATGTGCAACCCGGCTGCGGACAACATCCATGAACGGTACCAGAACGGTGAGAAGGCGTATACGTACTGAGAGGGTACGTACCCTCTCCCAGCAACATTGCAAATAGCCTGCAGATTTGGCAAGTACGCTCGCAAATCCTTCTCTTATGCTGCTATTCGGTGTCTATTGAGTGGTGCACTGGAGCTATAACACTGGCTATTACTGTACCAGTGCACCACTCGATCGATAGTGAATTGCCAAGCACAGCTCCAGCGCACAAAATATTTTGCTAAGTGTTACTAGACCCCTAAACCTTAAAGGATACAATCATTAGTCCTGTCCCCTAAGCTCTAAGTTGAAAAAGACCGTAAACCCTGACCCTCAGCCATAACTAGCACCCCAGAGACCTCATTACCGATCTTCAAATACACAGGGGCATAAACCAACATGTCCACCAGCACGTGAGCAAGTGCTGACCGGACCTAGTGGAAGAACTGTTTATCTGTGGATACATGCCACAGAAGTGGGTGTTCCAAATAAAAAGCAAGTCAGCTGGCAAATGGATGAGAGCACTATAAAGCAGCAGCTGTACAGAGCAGCCCTCTTACAGCTTTCAGTCAGATCTGCTACCCCCCTCTTAGACCACTAACAAGCTGACATTGCTTGTTCCTCGCACTGCACAGATTTATCTGGCCACCTAAACAGCACAGAGTGTAAGGGCCTCACCTCGCCTGACATATTACAAACAGTGCATCATTGGCAACACTCAAGAGATCCTTCTGGCCCTGTCCAAGGTATCTTGCAATGGCTTGGTGGCTGGACCAGAAGCCCAAGAGAGGAGGTGCAAGTACTCGATAAAGGGACAACTGCTGAGCAGGACACACCACATGCATCAAAGTGCAACCTTCCTACATCATCCCTCAGCGAGACGGGTTAGTGTATATGTGCAACCCGGCCGCGGACAACATCCATGAACGGTACCAGAACGGTGAGAAGGCGTATACGTACTGAGAGGGTACGTACCCTCTCCCAGCAACATTGCAAATAGCCTGCAGATTTGGCAAGTACGCTCGCAAATCCTTCTCTTATGCTGCTATTCGGTGTCTATTGAGTGGTGCACTGGAGCTATAACACTGGCTATTACTGTACCAGTGCACCACTCGATCGACAGTGAATTGCCAAGCACAGCTCCAGCGCACAAAATATTTTGCTAAGTGTTACTAGACCCCTAAACCTTAAAGGATACAATCATTAGTCCTGTCCCCTAAGCTCTAAGTTGAAAAAGACCGTAAACCCTGACCCTCAGCCCTAACTAGCACCCCAGAGACCTCGTTACCGACCTTCAAATACACAGGGGCATAAACCAACATGTCCACCAGCACGTGAGCAAGTGCTGACCGGATCTAGTGGAAGAACTGTTTATCTGTGGATACATGCCACAGAAGTGGGTGTTCCAAATAAAAAGCAAGTCAGCTGGCAAATGGATGAGAGCACTATAAAGCAGCAGCTGTACAGAGCAGCCCTCTTACAGCTTTCAGTCAGATCTGCTACCCCCCTCTTAGACCACTAACAAGCTGACATTGCTTGTTCCTCGCACTGCACAGATTTATCTGGCCACCTAAACAGCACAGAGTGTAAGGGCCTCACCTCGCCTGACATATTACAAACAGTGCATCATTGGCAACACTCAAGAGATCCTTCTGGCCCTGTCCAAGGTATCTTGCAATGGCTTGGTGGCTGGACCAGAAGCCCAAGAGAGGAGGTGCAAGTACTCGATAAAGGGACAACTGCTGAGCAGGACACACCACATGCATCAAAGTGCAACCTTCCTACATCATCCCTCAGCGAGACGGGTTAGTGTATATGTGCAACCCGGCTGCGGACAACATCCATGAACGGTACCAGAACGGTGAGAAGGCGTATACGTACTGAGAGGGTACGTACCCTCTCCCAGCAACATTGCAAATAGCCTGCAGATTTGGCAAGTACGCTCGCAAATCCTTCTCTTATGCTGCTATTCGGTGTCTATTGAGTGGTGCACTGGAGCTATAACACTGGCTATTACTGTACCAGTGCACCACTCGATCGATAGTGAATTGCCAAGCACAGCTCCAGCGCACAAAATATTTTGCTAAGTGTTACTAGACCCCTAAACCTTAAAGGATACAATCATTAGTCCTGTCCCCTAAGCTCTAAGTTGAAAAAGACCGTAAACCCTGACCCTCAGCCATAACTAGCACCCCAGAGACCTCATTACCGATCTTCAAATACACAGGGGCATAAACCAACATGTCCACCAGCACGTGAGCAAGTGCTGACCGGACCTAGTGGAAGAACTGTTTATCTGTGGATACATGCCACAGAAGTGGGTGTTCCAAATAAAAAGCAAGTCAGCTGGCAAATGGATGAGAGCACTATAAAGCAGCAGCTGTACAGAGCAGCCCTCTTACAGCTTTCAGTCAGATCTGCTACCCCCCTCTTAGACCACTAACAAGCTGACATTGCTTGTTCCTCGCACTGCACAGATTTATCTGGCCACCTAAACAGCACAGAGTGTAAGGGCCTCACCTCGCCTGACATATTACAAACAGTGCATCATTGGCAACACTCAAGAGATCCTTCTGGCCCTGTCCAAGGTATCTTGCAATGGCTTGGTGGCTGGACCAGAAGCCCAAGAGAGGAGGTGCAAGTACTCGATAAAGGGACAACTGCTGAGCAGGACACACCACATGCATCAAAGTGCAACCTTCCTACATCATCCCTCAGCGAGACGGGTTAGTATATATGTGCAACCCGGCCGCGGACAACATCCATGAACGGTACCAGAACGGTGAGAAGGCGTATACGTACTGAGAGGGTACGTACCCTCTCCCAGCAACATTGCAAATAGCCTGCAGATTTGGCAAGTACGCTCGCAAATCCTTCTCTTATGCTGCTATTCGGTGTCTATTGAGTGGTGCACTGGAGCTATAACACTGGCTATTACTGTACCAGTGCACCACTCGATCGATAGTGAATTGCCAAGCACAGCTCCAGCGCACAAAATATTTTGCTAAGTGTTACTAGACCCCTAAACCTTAAAGGATACAATCATTAGTCCTGTCCCCTAAGCTCTAAGTTGAAAAAGACCGTAAACCCTGACCCTCAGCCATAACTAGCACCCCAGAGACCTCATTACCGACCTTCAAATACACAGGGGCATAAACCAACATGTCCACCAGCACGTGAGCAAGTGCTGACCGGACCTAGTGGAAGAACTGTTTATCTGTGGATACATGCCACAGAAGTGGGTGTTCCAAATAAAAAGCAAGTCAGCTGGCAAATGGATGAGAGCACTATAAAGCAGCAGCTGTACAGAGCAGCCCTCTTACAGCTTTCAGTCAGATCTGCTACCCCCCTCTTAGACCACTAACAAGCTGACATTGCTTGTTCCTCGCACTGCACAGATTTATCTGGCCACCTAAACAGCACAGAGTGTAAGGGCCTCACCTCGCCTGACATATTACAAACAGTGCATCATTGGCAACACTCAAGAGATCCTTCTGGCCCTGTCCAAGGTATCTTGCAATGGCTTGGTGGCTGGACCAGAAGCCCAAGAGAGGAGGTGCAAGTACTCGATAAAGGGACAACTGCTGAGCAGGACACACCACATGCATCAAAGTGCAGCCTTGCTACATCATCCCTCAGCGAGACGGGTTAGTGTATATGTGCAACCCGGCCGCGGACAACATCCATGAACGGTACCAGAACGGTGAGAAGGCGTATACGTACTGAGAGGGTACGTACCCTCTCCCAGCAACATTGCAAATAGCCTGCAGATTTGGCAAGTACGTTTGCAAATCCTTCTCTTATGCTGCTATTCGGTGTCTATTGAGTGGTGCACTGGAGCTATAACACTGGCTATTACTGTACCAGTGCACCACTCGATCGACAGTGAATTGCCAAGCACAGCTCCAGCGCACAAAATATTTTGCTAAGTGTTAATAGACCCCTAAACCTTAAAGGATACAATCATTAGTCCTGTCCCCTAAGCTCTAAGTTGAAAAAGACCGTAAACCCTGACCCTCAGCCATAACTAGCACCCCAGAGACCTCATTACCGACCTTCAAATACACAGGGGCATAAACCAACATGTCCACCAGCACGTGAGCAAGTGCTGACCGGACCTAGTGGAAGAACTGTTTATCTGTGGATACATGCCACAGAAGTGGGTGTTCCAAATAAAAAGCAAGTCAGCTGGCAAATGGATGAGAGCACTATAAAGCAGCAGCTGTACAGAGCAGCCCTCTTACAGCTTTCAGTCAGATCTGCTACCCCCCTCTTAGACCGCTAACAAGCTGACATTGCTTGTTCCTCGCACTGCACAGATTTATCTGGCCACCTAAACAGCACAGAGTGTAAGGGCCTCACCTCGCCTGACATATTACAAACAGTGCATCATTTGCAACACTTAAGAGATCCTTCTGGCCCTGTCCAAGGTATCTTGCAATGGCTTGGTGGCTGGACCAGAAGCCCAAGAGAGGAGGTGCAAGTACTCGATAAAGGGACAACTGCTGAGCAGGACACACCACATGCATCAAAGTGCAACCTTCCTACATCATCCCTCAGCGAGACGGGTTAGTGTATATGTGCAACCCGGCTGCGGACAACATCCATGAACGGTACCAGAACGGTGAGAAGGCGTATACGTACTGAGAGGGTACGTACCCTCTCCCAGCAACATTGCAAATAGCCTGCAGATTTGGCAAGTACGCTCGCAAATCCTTCTCTTATGCTGCTATTCGGTGTCTATTGAGTGGTGCACTGGAGCTATAACACTGGCTATTACTGTACCAGTGCACCACTCGATCGATAGTGAATTGCCAAGCACAGCTCCAGCGCACAAAATATTTTGCTAAGTGTTACTAGACCCCTAAACCTTAAAGGATACAATCATTAGTCCTGTCCCCTAAGCTCTAAGTTGAAAAAGACCGTAAACCCTGACCCTCAGCCATAACTAGCACCCCAGAGACCTCATTACCGATCTTCAAATACACAGGGGCATAAACCAACATGTCCACCAGCACGTGAGCAAGTGCTGACCGGACCTAGTGGAAGAACTGTTTATCTGTGGATACATGCCACAGAAGTGGGTGTTCCAAATAAAAAGCAAGTCAGCTGGCAAATGGATGAGAGCACTATAAAGCAGCAGCTGTACAGAGCAGCCCTCTTACAGCTTTCAGTCAGATCTGCTACCCCCCTCTTAGACCGCTAACAAGCTGACATTGCTTGTTCCTCGCACTGCACAGATTTATCTGGCCACCTAAACAGCACAGAGTGTAAGGGCCTCACCTCGCCTGACATATTACAAACAGTGCATCATTTGCAACACTTAAGAGATCCTTCTGGCCCTGTCCAAGGTATCTTGCAATGGCTTGGTGGCTGGACCAGAAGCCCAAGAGAGGAGGTGCAAGTACTCGATAAAGGGACAACTGCTGAGCTAGACACACCACATGCATCAAAGTGCAGCCTTCCTACATCATCCCTCAGCGAGACGGGTTAGTGTATATGTGCAACCCGGCCGCAGACAACATCCATGAACGGTATCAGAACGGTGAGAAGGCGTATACGTACTGAGAGGGTACGTACCCTCTCCCAGCAACATTGCAAATAGCCTGCAGATTTGGCAAGTACGCTTGCAAATCCTTCTCTTATGCTGCTATTCGGTGTCTATTGAGTGGTGCACTGGAGCTATAACACTGGCTATTACTGTACCAGTGCACCACTCGGTCGACAGTGAATTGCCAAGCACAGCTCCAGCGCACAAAATATTTTGCTAAGTGTTACTAGACCACCACATGCTAGCATCCAACCATAGATGTCCCTGTCGCAATTGATGTAGTCTGCTAATAACTTTCTTTTCACATCTAACATTATTCCCATTCCTTCTTCCCACTACCTCTGCATTCTTCCCATATCTATCTAATACCTTCCTCACACTGCCTTTGCTGTGAGGCTTAGCTATGGCCTGTAGACACAACTCCATGTCCAACCGTGACTGCTGTCCACTCTATGGGTTAATATTCATCTACCCTGCCTGGCCTCTTGTCAATTTGGCCTACTTGTGAGCAAAGGAGGGGCAAGGCTATACACGACCTCCGTGAATGGACTCAAAAGCAGCTCTGGGCAGGATCCGGACTGAGAAGTCATAGTGTATCCCATCCCACAGCTGCCTTGCAGCGTCTTTTACATAGACTTTGACATGCCTTTACATATAGTAACAGCAGCAGCAAGACTTGCAGGTACTCCCAAGAAATGGCATGATGCCAGAAAAGCAATCAGCAGCTACCTTTCATTTGCCACAATAGTCCCTATATCTATTCTCTAACCAATGTACCAATGCACGATAGTCCATATACCTATTCTCTAACCACCCCCAATGCATCCCAAGGAGTCTGTCCGTCAGGCACATGCACCAAACACGCTAACAACGCAATGCTCAACACTATGATTTCGGCCATCAGCCGGGTCCACTCTTGCAGCCATCCGTTGAACTAACCAGCAGCAGGCAAGTGTACCTCTGCATGCATGACTTCCCTAAATAGATAGAAGCTGCAAATCACGGCACACCTGCCTGGGGCGCCCAGACATCTGCAGGACAAAGCGCCGCCTACAGGTATGCTCTCACTTGCTAGCATCCAATCGCAGATGTCCTATGTATTGTTACGAGTCAGCCATAACTGCAGCACGCCATCCCACAGGTGTCCCTGTCACAATTCCTAGAGTCCGGCGATAGACTTATTCTTAAGTCTAGCATTATTTCCCAATTCATTCTTCCCAGTAGTCCCTCTGCATTTCTCCCATATCTACCTAGTCCCTCCTCACACCGCCGTTGCTGTGATGATTGGCTACGGCTTGAAAATCCACAACACGTAGTTACAACTCCACATCCAACCGTGACTGCTGTCAACTCTATAGTTCATCATTTATCCTCCTGCCTGGCCTCTTGTCGACGTTGCACTAGTCCTTGTGAGCATAGGAGGAGCCCTGCCCCAGACGGTTTGCTGACTATTGTCTGCTCTATGGATTAGTACAGCCATCACTGCCTCAGGCAGCAGAAATGATAAGGTAACCAAAACTGAGATGGTGTGTTTTTACCACAGACAACCATTGTGTCCTCAACCTTGTCAAGGGAGGATGTAAGCATGAAAGCGTCTGACACATATCTCCCACCGTCGTCCGTGTTACACATCCACAGCCGTACACATCCACTGAATGTTAAACACCTAAACATTTCCTCCTACTTTGAGCTGAGAGGAGTGGGCAATGTCCACTCCCAGGGACCCCCAGGGAGCAATGTCCTTCACTGGTGCCCGGAACTTCCTTAAAATCAGTCCTCTTCACATGACATTTGTGGCCGGCGGCAGGCCCTACCAGTGAATATCTTCAACTTTGATATGCATTCTCTTACACAGTCTAGGCCCCATACAAGACATAGATAAACCAAGTAAGCAGGGATTTTTTTTGAATTAATGATCCATCACTCTCTGGCTCTAATTAGCACATGATCTTTTCTAGCGCATGGGCCTTTACAACTGCTGCCTGCGGAAGGAGTAATTACAGTCTACCGCTTACAGCATTTGCTTACAGTGACGGAAAGTTGTGACATTGCACTGAGTAATGATACTGAGTACAAAAGTTTACAACTTTGTGTCAAATCAGAGCTAATGCATCTTTACGCCTGTAGTGTGATATGGAAAGCTAAGTATGTGGTACGTGCCGTGGAGCTCAAGCTATATAAGCCTGCCTCGTTCGACCCACATGCATCTGCAGGCCCCTAGCGCCTCAAGTCATAGCATAAAGACATCTTCTGAGGCATCGTGCCTGTGCGAAGCCTAAATATGTCATGCTACCTACTTCACATGACATGGACCTCCTCATACTCTGGGAGTATATAAAACTATTAGATGCCCAGTCTGTGTCTTCGTCACGATGCAGACTCAGGAACCAAAACCTTTTCCACCTGTCAGCTTCTCAGAAGGCATCTCATGACCTACATATGTCCCATACCCTCAAAAAAGCAGCAAAGGGACTCCACCTGACTGCAGCATATATCGGCTCATAGAGGATGGGCGGGTGACGTCCAAAACCCAGGCAATTTAAATGCTTCATCATGGGAACCCAGTCCGCTCACTGCCATACTCTTTGAAGCAGGTAACACTCTGAGTGAGCTCACTTCTAAGCTAGGCCTGCTGGTATGAGTGTTACGTCTGCTATCAGAAGCGTGCTACCACGTGCTATCCTCCTGGTTATACCTGCGGCTACCATATGCAGGTGATCTGTGCACCTTATTTCTTATTCATACTACAGCCCCAAGCCTTCCTTTCACCCAAGCTCACTCATGTGTGATGCCACTCGCTGAAGTCTATGTGCTTGGCCCTGGTCTCACGCACACCCCTCCCATGCACACATCCAAACCGAGTGTTCAACGAGTTTATCCGTTACCAAAACATTGTCCCTCTAATGAGCTGTCGAGTGTATCCCCATGATCATTGGCGAGGCTCCTTGTTTGCCTGGCAGCAAGCATAGGTAGGTTTCTTTGCCGGCAGCTGTGCGGCCAACCAAGGAACATTGACCTTTGCCTGTGCCTCTGGCTCATTCAACTACCCATGCCATTTGACCTACCAACCTGCCTTGCGCCCAACTTCTATTGATGTGACTGAAAGCCACAATCTCTGGAGTACATGCCACTGGAAACAGGCAGACATGCTCCGCCGAGCAACTAGGGGGTCTGCCACTTCAGCCGGTTACTACAACCACTTCTGCCTGGGGCCTTATCAACACTGAGACGGGCCTCAGACCCTTTCCTGCTCTCCCTGCACCACCCCCGTTCAATGCTGTAGTCGCCTCTTGACAAGCTACAGCCATCCAGACTACTACCCAGTGCAGCTATGTCCGCCGCAGACCACCATGGTCACATCAGCGACTGCCCCCATATGAGCCTTTCCTCCAACCAAGGGCCCCTCCCCTCATCGCATTTTCTCCCTGACACCCCCAAATGGCTAATACGTGCTTTACCTTTCATTCCCTCCCTCCATCAGGCCATACGCGTCTCCTTCCCTTTTCGCTTCCCCGTCCCATATGGTTCTCCCTCTGCTCCTAATGTAGCCCAGTGTAGCTCTTCCTCTCTTTCTCTTCTTCTATTCCTCATCCTCCCCATTCCCATGCTTCCCCCTCCCTTCAAGCCAACCCCCTTGGTTGGGCACCCGGTGCCACACACCACCCCTCACCACTCAACAACCCCCAATTCCCACTCACCCCCCGCCCTTCTCCGCTTCAAACCCCTCCTTCAGCACTCACCCCTGGTTGAACCACCCCCGGCCCTTCCTCCACCCACCACCCCCCCTCTTACCCCCTGTCATGCCCCAGCCCAACCACGCCCTTTTTTCTGCCTCCCCTAACCCCCCAAACCAAAACCCTCCACTTACCAGGACCCCTCTGGCCGCTGTGTATCCCTCACAAACTTCAGCGCCCGCTTGGTAGCCTGCTGTATCTCTGAGACTGGTCTCTGCTTGGGGTAGTTCCGTGTGAATGCCAGCAGGGAGGTGATGCAGGCACTGGTGCACTCAACATAAGAGTAATCCACGAGTGGTGTCTCCAAAAGTCTCAGAAGGGTTCAGGACCTGCAGCACATCCGGACAAATGAGCCACCATCTTTCAGTTGTAAGCAATAGGATTTAGATCCCTGTATTCTAAACGAGCTGCATAAGAACAGTACAGTTAGCTGCACAAGTGATCAAGCTCTTCTACGTGTCTCACAAAGCGGAGACGTCAAGGTCCGTCCGTGAGTGGGATGGTTTCACCAGAGTCCTAAGCTTGCGCTGGTCACGCTGTGGCCGCACCAATGAGGCAAAATTACACAAACAACAGCATGCATTAATGAAAGCTCCAGAGGACACTAAAAGCATCCCATGCAGTCTGTGCCTGTCCCAACTTTCAGCAAGAGCAAGAAGAAGGGAAACCTGCGCCTGAACACCTTCATGCCCTACCCTTCCCTGTGGGGTTCAGGTTGAGCAAAGGCCCAGTGTAGGTGTACATCGAATCTCCCGTGATCATTTTCTTTCCATACCCGAGCCCCCATGTCCCCACATCTGTATCCGCTCCGGCACCCCCAAAAGGTAAAAAACTGAATGGTTTCATAACATAAACTTTCTCATCGTTAACCCCCCCTTCCCACCCATCCCCATCACCCCCCTTACCTCACAAGCATGGAATCACCTTCAAGTGCAGCACAGCAGTACCAGTCGCCGCAGCATCCCACCGGAACGCGCATAAACCTAAGCTGCAGAAGGAGCCTGGTTGGAACCAAGGGTGAGTGCTGCAGCAGGGTGTTGCTCTAACCAGGTTGCCACAACTCTAGGGCTGTTGCTGTGGCTGGAGCACAGATTCTTGCGCCAATGAAAGGAGGTAACATAGCAGCATTGGCCCATGCTACATGAGGGGAAGCATGGTGCTAGGAGTTACACTGCGCCACTGGTGGCTCGGTAGTTGGCATTGCCTGAAGCGTACATCTGCGCGTGGGCGGGGCAAACTCGGGCAGGCGGGGCAGGCGGGGCGGGCGGGGCGGGGCGGGCGGGCGGGCGCGGGTGGGCGTTGCCATTGCGAGCATATTGTTCATATGGCTCAAGCTGCCTTAAAACATCTGGACGTACACCTTGGTGAAGACAGAGGTAACCCCCTCAATGTGACCTGCCATGGGACTTCCAGAAGGTGCTTCTGTGGCTGTTCTGAGTCTTCATTGGCAAGGGCAGGGGCAGAGATTGAGCAGTCCTGAGAGCAAGAAGACAGACAGCAGGATGCGGAGGTGGCGGCAATCAGTACCACAGAAGTAAGCTGCTTGGTTCCATACGAGTTAAGTCCCAAACGTACCAAGCTTGGAACCTGACACGGGCAAACTTCTTCCCTGGCTTTGGCGCTGGTTTGCAGCAATGTAATGGGACGACCTGGGTATTGCATTCCAAATAAACCCCTAGTCAATTGACAACTTCAGGTGCTGTCTTTGCGCTACAGGTCTCGAAACTTCTCAAGCAAACGTATTAAAATCAATACTCCGCACCACCCTCTTAACTCTACTTTGCAGGGTATAAGATAGCTTCCTGAAATTGATGCTGCATATAGCATGAAGTGTAGCTAGTTGGCCACGCTCGTACCATGCACGACCAATTCCGATGGCACTGTTATCTACTACCCATATCCTGTTATGCTTGGAGCTTACCAGGCTTAGAAGGGATCGCAAAGCTGCAGCTGCTTCGTTCAGCGGAGGCTATGCCAGCAGCAGCACCTCACCAGCATCGCCCAGGTAGTGGTGGTGGTGGAATGTCCAAGGTCCAATGTTAAGCAGAGTGGAAACAGGCGAAATCTGTGGGCCCTCCGGGATCATTCAGAGCTCATCTGCGAAGACGGGTGGAGTCCATGTCAGCACTGATGTCACAGATGAAAACCGCGACAGGAGGTCGCTGTCCACGCTTTACTTACTGTTAGATCAAGCGGTCAAACATTTCAGCCTTCGATTCCCCTATAGTAAACGAATGGAGACTGCTCGGTTCGCGCATTGGGGACTCCGCCTTCCGGCAAGGCCTTGGACTAACATAGAGCTCCGATGTGATCCTGAAACCCAGACTGGACAGTTGTTACAGACACCATCTTGCATCGATGTACACCATAAGCAGCACTTCGAACAATCTCATCTCTGAAATGCTTCTGAGAAGGATCAGGTAGATCACCCTCACAAAGTGGGCAACATGCACGTTTTTGGCGACACCTCCGTGCCATACGCAGTTTCGGCTTAGTCAGTTCTAATGTATATGCTTAATATATACGGGGCTGGCCTCCAGGTGCAGTTGGGCTGTACCGAATGTGGTCACCTTGGATCACCGGAGTGTGTCAGTAGTGCGAACCCCTGCCCCCCGCTGCCATCTCTAAATGCGCGCATGAACACTGTTGTAACATACAAGAAGTCGAACGCCACTTAGCCAGCCGTTTCGCTGTGCCATAGCAATCGATGCCCCATGAATTAACCAAACGCATCCACCATCCGAAAGGCAACGTTCGGTTCTGTCTTGCTCTAGCTGCCTTTGAGCGGCCACAAAGCAACACACCGGTTTTGATTTTAGCGACAAGCTTTATAAGCCATAAAGTAAAAGCCGCAACCAGACTCTGCCAGCTCGTATTCAGGTATCTGCTGGGCTAATGCCACGCAGCAAACGATGCACTAGGCCTCTTTTCGTGAAGCCTTGCCTCCATTGCCGCAGCACTAGTTCCTGCAAGGTATGCTCAGGCTGTACTATGCGCTCTGAACACTTTCAAAGATTTATTTACAGACAAGCATTCTTACATCCTGCTGGTGGCAGCAGCGGGTCGCGCCATCGCACATGCACTCCTGCTTAACTCAGACTGCTACATGCACCATTCCTCAAGCTGCTGGTTAAGCTTTGAACCAGTCACTGATAGCTGCTACCCAGATGTCCCCTTCACTGCTCTCCCGCTGCATGCCCTGCAGTACCATACGGCGGTACAAGCCCAATGCCCAGATAGGGAAGATGTTCCTGCAAGCAGTTGAAGAATTCGTAAGTACACACCTGATGCGAATTTATGGCCATGTACTACTGTGCCTCATGTTGAGACGTCACTGCATAGCAAAGAAATAAGGATGGCCACAGGATCTCAGAAGATGAAGCAACACCAATGGTTCCACCATCTCGGGTGCTGTAACTGCTTGGTCTTATTGACCCAGCCTTTAATCAGGCTGGGAAAGCACATTGAGTGTCAACAGCCTCACAAACACCTTTTGCCATACCACCACCAATGATCAGTAGCTGAACTACGCAGGATTTGATGTCTTTTCTTTGCACATGCCAAGGACTACAAGGGCCAGGTAAGCCGCAATACTGGGGTGCATTTGTAAACCTTCTTGTGTGACAGCACCCCCGCTCCCAGCACATACACCCCTCCACTCACTTGTAGTTTGCATATGTGATCATGCAGTTGCGGTTGAACACTCCACTGATGTGCTGCTGCGGCCAGTCACCACTGGGAAGCTGAGCAGACATGAGGTAGCGTGCCCCAGCATGCAGGGGTTTAGGGTCTCTGAGGTGATACCCTGCTGCTAACAACCCCAGCATGGCCCAGGCTGTGTTTACCACATGACTGCTGCCCTCTAGCTGACTGTACACCTGTGATAACAACAGCAGCAGCAGCAGCAAAGTCAAGCAGCAGCACAAGGGCAGGGACTGCAAGCTTGACCACTATCAGTCATGGAATAAGTGATGTATCTATCAGTTATCAGGACATATGTACAGATGCTAGTCAAGACGTGCTCTTCCATCACAGTGGAGCCATGACTTGTTGCGAGAAGGGGAAGACGAAGAAAGAGAGCTATGCCAAGCTGGTCTGGCAACCATAGGGGGCCAGAAGGGGCAGTCAAAGGCATTTTCCCACACCTATTTGTTACATTTCATTTCCCAGGACAGCATTTCCTGACTTTTTTCATCAACTTTCCATATCCCCTTTAGACCCATCTGGCATGTCTTTTAGGCTCATGTACTCCATTCTCGTAATCATTGCTTCCTGTGCGACCCTTGCATTGATCAGGTTTCGTACCAGTAGTACAAGCCCCTCCACCTTTCTTGCCATGCGTTCCGTTCTCGGTTGGACCCCCTGCCCTCCCCCCCCCCCAACCTTGTCCTGACAGCTCAAGTAGCTCTCCCCCCACCCTCCATCCAGCCTCTGCTTGCTGACAAGGAATTGTACTGCCCGGTACAGTGCTGGGTCATTGTCCAGTGTACTGCCTGCTGCTGCCAGTGCTGTGATTCCAAACCAGGTGCCATAGGTGAAACAGACACCCCAGGAACCATACCTGCAGACACACAGGCATAACACCAACAGCACATTCAGCAGCAGTTTGAGAGCAAAAGCTGAACAGAAACAACTTGTCATTTGTGCATATGAGCCACAGAAATGGGGTACGCCCTAAAAGAGAACGATGTGGCACATCTTGAACAAATGCGTACTATGGACAAGCAGCAGTACTAGGCAGCCCAGCACAGCTTACTCTTATAATCTGCTCAGTAGTATGAACTAGCATTGCACCCCTCTGTCACCAACAAATTGCCCCCTATCGAACGCAGTAGCCGCACCTCCACTAGCAAAAGACTGCACAGCCCTTTGCAACTCCTAGCAGCTCCTTCTGCACCCTGCCGAGATAAGTTGGACTAGTTGACACTTGATGAAAGCACATGAGAGAAGTTGAAGAGGCTCCATGACAGGCATGAAGCAAATGCAACAGACTTGACAGACTAGGGCAACCATATACTAGCCTGCAACAAATCCCTGCTGCAAGGAGCCAATAGATTATCAATCCCTTCCATCACTGTCCAAAAGCACCTCCAAGTGCATCTCAATGCCTATGCGTTACAGGACATGGAAGTAACGGTCACCTGGTTGATCAGATCAAGCGCTTCATTTCAGCAGGCCATTGCCGAAGAGAGCATCATGATCTGATCAAACCTGTCTCTCTGAAGCAGCAGCAGTGACAGCAGCAGCAGCTTGCTTCTGACAGCACTGCACACACACACCGAAGGCATAATGCTGACTCAGAACATATCTACAGCAGGAGCCGATCTGAATGCGCGCACATGATATGAGGTCAACGCGCAAGCTTTGTACCAGCTCTTGGTGTCATCCTGGAACCATTGTCATGGTATGGGTAGCTGGTACCTTGCCTGACTCATGGTGCGGACCACAACCCATCTGCCCACTACTACACCAGCAACCTTCTCTGTTAGCATTAGCCCTATGTCAGAGAGCACAGCACCTCAGTCTGGCAGCTGAAGTGGTCCACGAGTTGTAGATGCTCTATGACATGCATGAAGGAGATGCATCAGACTTTAAGCACTTAACAGACCAGGACAACCATACAACCTGCAACATATCCCTGCTACAAGGTGCCGCTAGACTACCAATCCCTGCGATCATTGTATAAAAGCACCTCCAATGAGCAGCTTAAAACCCATGTATTACAGGACATGGCAGTCATAGACACATGATTGATCAGATTGAACGCTTGTTTTCAGCAGGCCACTTCCGTAAAACAAGCAGAAAATCTGATCAAACCGGTCTCTTTGCAGCAGCAGCACCAACAGCAGCTTGCATCTGACAGCACCACGCATGCACGAATGCATGCTGACCCCAAAGCAGCTCTACAGCCGTGGCCGATCTGAATGCGCGCACATGACACGCGGTCAGCATGCAGGGATTGTACCAGCTCTTAATGTGATCCTGGAACCATTGTCATGGTGTGGGTAGATGGTACCTTGCCTGACTCATGATGGGGACCACAACCCATCTGCCCACTACTACACCAGCAACCTTCTCTGTTAGCAATATGTCACAGAGCGCAGCATCACAGTCCGGCAGCTGAAGTGGTCCATGAGTTGCACATGCTCTATGACATGCATGAAGATGATGCATCAGACTCAAGTACTTTACAGACTAGGAAAACCAGATAGCCTGCCAGCATATCCCTGCTGCAAGGTGCCACTAGACTACCAATCCCTGCGAGCACTGTCTAAAAGCCCCTTCCAAAGAGCAGCTCAATTACCCACGCGTTACAGGACATGGCAGTCACAGACATATGGTTGATCAGATGAAATACTTGTTCTCAGCAGGCCACCGTTAAGAACAAGATGTCATCTGATCAAACCTGTCACTCCGCAGCAGCAGCAGCAGCAGCTTGCATCTGACAGCACCAAACATGGACTCTACGGCAGCCGCTGATCTGACTGCACCCAGATGACACGAGATCAAGGTTCAGGTTTGTACCAGCTCCCTTGATGCGGGAACCAATGTCATGGTATGGTTATTAACTACCACGGCTGACCCGCCTACCTACACCCCTTGATCTCATGATGCAGCTAACTGTCCCGGTAAGGATTCACAGATGTGCGTGGAGTGAACGTCTCCATGGGGGCGCAGCGGGAGGTCGGGCCCCCAACAAAGTGCCTATCAGCATTGCTTGCATTGCTTACATGAGCACTACTTGGGTTTTTGATTTTTGATACCAGACAGCATTGAACTACACCACATAGCGGCCTCCATTCTGCCCGTCAGGCACAAGCACCAAACACCCTATCAAGGCAATGATCTACACTAACGATTTCAAGCATTAGGTCGACTCTTGCAGACATCAGTTGGGCTACCTAGCAGCAGGCAAGCATACCTCTGACTGCATGAGTTCACTCAATAGATAGAAGCTGCAAACGAAGGCACACCTGACTGGGGCGCCCAGACCTCTTGCAGTCTGATATAACGCCACCAACAGGTGTGCTCTTAGTTGCTAGCATCCAACCGCAGATGTCCTATGTATTGCTACAGGTCAGTCATGACATGCAGCACGCCTGCCACACCTGTCCCTGTCCCATTTGCTTGAGTCCGCCCATAGCTTTCTTCCCATATCTAGCAATATTCCCAATTTTTCTTCCCACTACATCTAGCATTCCTCCCATCTACCTAATCCCCTCCTCACACCGCCTTTGCTGTGATGATTAGCTACGGAAAGTTAACAGCCACAACAGGCAGATACAACTCCATGTCCGACTGAGTGTCCGCTCTATGGACTAGGTACACTTGGCTGAATCCATTAGGGCATCATATCGTCCAGGCAGTCATCAGCCCCATGGTTCAAACAAGAACAGCATTATTGGGATGGCTGGTCGTGTAAACAACCCACGGTTGATCCTAGCTAGAATACTTTAGAACCTTCCAAGAACAGTCTTCCCCTCCATATAGTGTGTTCAGAATGAGTTAATATCCGGAAAGTCTTGTTCCCATCTACACTCTGTTCAGGGGCCAAAGTAAACCAAGTTGATGACAAGCTACCCACATGGAAGTACTATCATGCTCCTTACTATCTTGCTCTGATGAAGGCATGGAGGAAACGTGGCATGCTCCTTCACACCTTTCACAAAGGGAAAAGCTCTATCGCTTCAAGCATTTGCCTGCTGTGACACTAAGTTGTAAGAATGCTGTTGTCAGTGCAATCACACTGATCAGCACGCGCTACACCTCTTCGTCAAATCATAGCATGAACACAATCCTAGGCGAGGTGCAGATCCATGTGCAAAGCCTCAATGTGTCATGCAAATTACTTCACATGACATGGACCTGAAAAGGAGGAGAATGGACTTTGTAAATCCGCAGTCTGTGTCTTTCCTATGGTGCAGATTCAGGCACGACAACTTGTCTATCGGGCAGCTTTTTAAAAACGGACGTCTCATGACAAGCCACAACTTCAAAATAAATAGCAATTAGCAAACAAACTGCGGCTGACTGTAGTTAATCTGTACGTAGTGGATGGGCGGGTGACGTTCAAAGTCTGCGCAACTGAATTGCTTGACCTTGGAACACGGCCTGCTACCATAATCTTGATGATAGGCTTGCTCTGAGTGAGCCTACTATGTCTGCTATGTCTGCTGGGATGAGTGGTACGTCTACTATTGACCGCATGCTACCACGTGCTATCCTCCTGGCTACACCTGCCGCTGCCATTGGCAAGTGATCTGTGCACCTTATCTATTATTCATACAACAGCCCCGAGCCGTCCTTTCACCCAAGCTTTCTATGTGTGAGGCCATTTGCTGCAGTCTATGCACTTAGCCCTGGCCTCATGTGCGGATGGACTCACCGTGCACGCATCCAAACCGGATGTTCAATGTGTGCATCCGCTACCAAGAAGCCGTGCCTCTAATGAGCTGTTGTATCACTGTAATGTCACTGGGGAGGGTGCTTGCTTGGCTAAGGCAGCAACCAGAGGTACATTTCTTTGCCAGCAGCTGCGCTGCCCACCAAGCAGCATGTATCTCTGCATCTGCCTCTGGCTCATTCAAACTACCCATGCCACGTGACCCACCAACCTGCCTTGCGGCCAACTTCTATTGATTCGACTGTAACCCACAAAGTCTGGAGTATATGTCCCTGGAAACACGCAGACATGCTCTGCCCAGCAACTAGGGGGTCTAAACTTGGGCCGGTTACTACAAGCATTACTGCCTGGGGCCTTATCAACACTGAGACACGCCTCAGACCCGTTCCAGCTCTCCCTGCGCCACCCGCTTTTAATGCTGTAGCCGCCTCTTGACAAGCTACAGCCATCCCCATCTAGACTACTACCCAGTGCAGCTATGATCGCAGCAGATCACCAAGCTCACATCAGTGACTGCCCTTCTTCATGCCCTCCCTCCAACCAAAGCACCTCCCCTTCTTAACACGGCTTGTGGCCACTAGGTGATGCAATTCGTTTTCTTTGTCTTCCCTCCTGCAGAACATTAGGGTCTCCCTCCCTTCCTGCTTAGTTCCCTCCCTCTATCCCTAATGTAAGCGGGCACAGATTTTCCTCTTCTTCCCTTCCCCATCGCACGCCCTTCCCTGCCGAGCCAACCCGTTGCCCAGGCACCCTGTGCCACCACCCCTCTCTCACCCCCCACCGTTCACCAGCCCCCCGTGTCATCCAACCCCCTCCCCAAACCATCCCCACACACCCCCCTTCCTCCCAAACCATCCACTCACCAAGACCCGTCTGGCCGCTGTATATCCCTCACAAACTTCAGCGCCCGCTTGATTGCCTGCTGTATTTCTGCTGGTCTGTGCTTGGGGTAGTTCCGTGTGAATGCCAGCAGGGAGGCGATGCAGGCACTGGTGCACTCAACATAAGAATAATCCACTATGATATCTCCAAATGTCTCAGCAGGGTTCAGAATCTGCAAACAAAACGGGCCAAGTTTAACCACCGCGTTCAGTGGCTAGCTACGAATTCAAGGCTCTCAAAACCCTCAGTACAACCTAAATGCAGTACTTCAAGCTACCGCGAGCCTGCACAGCTGTCTATGTGGCAAGGTTTACCACAGGACATTCCCTATGGGCCATGCCCTTCTGCACTAATTCATGGCGTGCATTGCACCAACAGCAAAACAACAGTATCGCATGCATTTGTGAAACCCCAATGCACATGAAGAGAACTTCCTTGTCTACCATATTGTTCCATATAAAACATAAAAGGAAAGAACTATGCCTAAATGGCCTGCCTTGAGGTTGAGGGAGGTCCCTCTAAACGTACATCCAGTGCCCACCTTTCTCATTTACAGAGACTAAGCGGCACCTAACCTCCCCACCCTGGCAACCCTCTCCCCTCCCGTCCCTTACCTCCAGAGCATGAAATGACCTTGTGTTTTCATACGTAGCCATCCCTCCATCAGAATTCTGGTAGCTGAGGATCACTGTGATGGCATCAGCTATGCGCTCCTCAGGGATAGCAGGACCAACCACCTTGGGGTCCTGAGACAACAAAGAAACAACAGCTTTAGCAGTGTGTGACCCGTCTAGAGAAATGCTGAGAACCTCTGCTTATGCCGCTGGTGCTGCTACCAGTGGCACGTTACTAGACGGAACTGCGGCCTATTCCCGTTCTCCACATCTCTAAGTGTTTCCTGCCAACGAGTTCCAAATGCTCTCTTCCTCCTACTTCGTCCCCCTTTGCTTCGCAATGCAATAATCTGCTGCTACTGACAGTATGCTTCTCCGGTCTTCCCCCTACTTCCCTTCTTCTTCCCCACCCTCCTCCCCCTCCTTTCCCTCCCCTTCCCTTCCCTCCCTTCCCCTCCACCCCCCTTCCCTTACCCATTATCCCGTCTAACTGCCTCCCCTCTCTCCTCAGCCTCCCCCACCCTTTCCTCCTCCCTCCCTCCAAGCCCTCAGACCATCCCCATCCACACCCTTTGCCCCTACTTTGCCTCTCCTCGCCCCCATCCTTTTGCACCCCCCCTTGATCCTATCATTCCCCTCATCCCCATCCTGCTTTACTGTTTCACAGTCTCCCTCCTCCCCCCACATGCATCACACCTTCACCTTACGCCATCTAGTCATATCCACTTCCCCTCATCCCCCCTTCTTTCTCCCCCTCTCCCCATCCCCTCATTGCTGCCCGCTTCTTCCTGCCAGCACCACCAGCCCTCAATCCATCTGATAACATAGATGTACAACATCCTCTCCTCACCTCACCTCTGCTTTCACTCCCCCCCTCCTGTTCAAACCAATACTCACAATTTCATCCTTTTGAAACACCCCGGCACACCCCCAAACCCTGCTCTCCACCTACTGCAACTCCTCTCCACCCCCAAAACCTGCTCTCCACCTCTTCTCCAACCCCACAATCCTACGCCCCCAAAACCCCACCAACCACACAATCCTACGCCCCAAAACACCACCAACCCTACCCCTTCTCACCTGTCTAGCTAGAGCCAGTGCTGCCTTGAGCCCCTCGCTGCTGCAATCACTGATAGGCCAGCCATGGTCCCTGGTACTGAATGGCCATGCTCCCTTGCTGATGTGGCGGTAATACTTATCCAGGGGAGCCTCAGCCTCCTGCACCACTTGGCTCTGCTCTATGTAGTCATGGGCCTTACGTAAACAGGACGCAGACTCAGGAAGCAGACCTGCATCCAGGATAGCCTGCAGCAGGCGAGAGGGACACATAGGATCTTGCTTCAGTCCATCTGGGAATCTGATAGGAAACATATCATGGTCCCGGCAACAGCAATGCCAAAGAAAATTTTAATTCTGATTGAGAATGCTTGCGCTGTCAAAGACATACCTTATCTTGGCGGTATAAGCAACCAAAGTCGAAGCGGGAACAAGCATAGGCTCGCAACAGTGTAGCTGATCTTGTTGAGCTGACAGGAAATGTAATGCAGAACGATCCAGGGCTCCAAAACATCCAAAAAAACCGTTTATCGGTGCCCAGCTTGGTGCAAGAGCATCTAGACATAAAACTCTTACTCCTGCCACTGCTGCCAACCGAATATTGCAGACCAGCCCCTAGTCGTATAGATTGCTGGCACTTCTGACCACCTGGTGAGCTTACAGCCTCCCATGTAAACTAACACTTTCCAGCTTCATGAAGACAGGGCCACACAGAACAAAACATTGTGGTCTAAATCTGGTCATTATTACAATCAAATCTACGGCCATACCATGACTATGGCTATGATAATCATTGTGGTGCTCCGTAATTCTCACCTGAGCTGCGAAGGAAGTGTCCCACAGCTGGCTGCCATTATACCCCTGCATCTTCATACCATCCTCAGCAACCCAAAGGTAGTCCGCAATACGGGGCAAGTGCCTGCACACAAAGCAGGCAGTAAAACATAGGTCATTGTTCGGCGACACTGCTATAACCCAAGAGGCAGTGACTGTCTAACATCCTGCTGCTGCCGCAGGTGCCTTCTTAGTCTGCGCCCTGCACCACAAACTTGCTCACACAGAGACTTCCAGCACACGACTTAAGCCCCTCGTCACTTCACCCAACCTGCCTCAAACCCCAGCCTGTCAATGCCTGCCCTGTCCATGAGCATGTTTCCCTGGAATCTCCAAAGTAGGCATGTCTGCATTATTCACCAGCCAGCAACAGAGTCACCCGAGTGGGGACAAGGTTGTGTGTCTCACATCATATACATCCATCCCTGCCAACATCTGCCATATGCACCTCCTTGGCAGTTCTCGTCCTCCCTCCTCTAACGTTCGAACCCGCCCCTCTGCTTCACCTCGCCGCTTGCCCCTAAGCTTAATCCTCCCTTCCTTCATTAACCCCTCTCCGACCCCCTGAACGGACCACCTCCAAGTGTATCTCTCATCCCCACCATCCCACTCCTTTTCACTAATCACCCCATATCCCCCAGCCCCATGCCCTGTCCCTCCCTCCCTATGCCTTGGCCTGTCCCTGCCACTTCTTGTCTCTTTCCTGCTCTCCCCGCACAAATACAAATTCAAGCACCTCTCTCCTACCTCCCACCCCCTCTATATCTTGCATCCCTTTACTGCCAAACCCCCTCATCCAGTAGCACAGCCTTTGGCAGAGATGGTCCTCCTAATTCGCCTTCCCCTTCCCCAGCTATCCCTGAACCCTGGAGATGTTGGACTCCTGTCCCACCTCCAGTAGCCCTGTCCCCTCTGCCATCCCCTTCCGCAACCCCTCAGCCCAAAGAACCTCAACTGCTGTCCCACCTCCAACCCCTGTCTTCTCCCCTGTCTCTCAGGTATATGTACAGGTTCCCAACATCCACCCCATACGCTTGCCCAAGTTTCTTGCTATTACCCATGCCCGGTTTCAGCCCCCGACACTTTCCCCCTGGTACCCTGATTCCAGGCCCCCAAACCCTCCCTGTGCTCCCGATTCCAGGCCCCCAAACCCTCCCTGTGCTCCCGATTCCAACCCCCCTCACCCCCGTTTATAGCACTCCCTCCTCCCCCTTTCCTTCTTCCTTGTTCCACCACACCCCTCCTTACTTCTTGAATGCCTCCCCATGTGGGTCCTCCAACCAGCAGCACAACATGTTAATGACCTTGTTGACAGGGCCAATGTCCACATAGCGTGTGTTCTCATCCTCATAGTGAATGTGCTCCATAATGGTGGTCAGGGCCTTGCGCCTTAGCCAGCTGCCTGCCAGCAACCCCTCTGCTTTGTATAACACCCACCAGACAATGTCCTACAAGCACACATGAAAGGAAGCAGTGCCGATTGAAAGTTTGAAAGTTGAAAGTAAGTTCAATGTTTTAGCAATAGCTTGAGGTGGGGAGCCTATGGTATATCATGCGGCATATCAATAAAGGTGATGTTCTAAGATAAAGAAGGTGTGCTCCGTTGTGCACGCATCATGCTTTTGCTCGCTACAACACCCACTTAAGCACACGTATGACATCATCATTCTGTGTCAGCACCCTCTTCAGAACAGGACCGTTACTCTTCCCCTCTGCCTCCCTCCCCCCTCCTCCGCCTGTTACCTGCAGCAGTGGGTGTGGGTAGTACAGGTCCTCCTTTGCAATCTGACTACGTGCTGCATTCCAGTCAATGCTGCTGTAGGGCATGGGGTACAACTCATCCCTGGACGCAAACACAGCACACACAGTAACCATGTCATGAGATACAAAAGGACGTCACTGGTTGAGTAGCTAGCTGATCGGACCTCTGGAAATGCTACCTTGCTGCAATGGCCAAGGCAGCATCGCAATCTTCAAGCATGCAGGGTCTCATGCATTCAAATACTCTAAATAAGGAAACTACATATAGCCATCTACCTGTCCCTTTATATGGTTCACCGATGAGATGTGTTCTACAGCTTTGACAGACACATACACAAACACAATTTAAGAAATGAACAAGGCCAGCTCTCACACTTTGCCTGCAACTACCTGCTTGCTATCAACATCTTCGCCATAACCTCTCTCCTCCCAGGGCCTGCCATATGTCATGTCATGCTCTTATTGTCCGCCCCTACAATCTGCATGTTACCTACAACTTCCACTGTGGTTCGAGACGCGAAACCCGGGCTCAGTGGAGAACATGATTAGATCCTTTCTAGGCTGCCCCAGTGGCAGGCTAGGTATTGTGCACCGTCACAAACTCGCTATGCGACCCCACTGTCATACCCTGCTTACCTAATAGCTGCTGTGAGTGGTGTCTCCTTGCAAGTGCCTCTCATACCATAAACATAGCTCATGGGCAGGTACACCTGACAGGGCAAAGCATATAAACACCAGCGAATCTGTTGATACAGCACAAACTTACTGGATCTCTTATCAGTTGGGGCTTGAACAGATTGCGGCAGATGCAGGACGAGGGTTCCTTAAACCAACTGCCAGCAGCTTTCAGCATTAGTGCAGCATGTTATGAGTGTCCTGCAGCCTGAAAGGTTGCTACATGAAAAGGTCATGTAGCTCCTGTGTTTTGATCACCATACTGCCTGAATGTGCTAAGCTCTATGAGAAGCTGTACTGACGTTCACACAGCTCATGGGCAGCTACACCTGAGGGCAAAAACATGATTATCAGGCTATCCATAAGGACTACCAAGTGCCTGGCATGTGTTCAATTTGCTGCAGCAGTCAATGAGCTTATTAAGCACATAACACACAATGCACGTAACTTCGGACCATGAAGCACCCATCACTCACCATGCGGCAATGACACCAGAAGCGCCCCGGATGCACATAGCCCACCCCCGTCCACTTGGAGTAAGGCAGCAGCCACATCTCTGGTGTCAAGGGGTTCATGCCATCCCAGGAGTACACACCTAGCACTGCCAGCCAGAACTTGCCCCAAGAGGTGATGTAGTTGGCACCACCCCTAGCATGAATCTGAAGGTAAAGGTGAGAAAACAAGGGCACATGCAACTACTTAGCAACTGTCTCAAGGAGTTTGTGTTAGCAGCATAACATGTGACATGGTGCATACGTCTGAAGAGCGCTTCTGAGACATACTCCTCACATCCCCTTCCAATTTACAGAATCAAGCAAGCTGCACTTTGCGCAAATCAGGGATGCGAAGGTTTCCTGCTGATTTACCTATTCAGGGGAACTATTGCTTTCCTGCTGTCGGCCTTAGGTTATGCAGAAACGCATGAGCAAAGAGGCGCAGAGACAAGTTGAGCAAAAACCTAATCCATGGCCATCTTGCACATTACGAGCCACAAGCTCGAACTGTCCATGCTGTTACTTTTTCATCAGAGCTACAGGAATGCGTACACACTGAACATTAGAAGCAGCCTGCCTGGTGTCCAGGTGCATGGGGCGAGATATCTGTGCTGCAGCGCTCCATCATCCCTGCCGCTTTAGCAGGCACGGAGGCATGAGCTAGTTCAGGCTCTTTGCGCACAGTAGAATACAGGTGCAGTGCATGCCTGTTTCTCAAGCTGCCACAACCCTACCAACACTGCTTGCACAAGTGTTGCTGATGCTTTATCTGCTGCTGCCATTGGCTGCTATTTTGGTAGAAATATTGCTCTGGCTGCTGCTGCTGCCTCTGGTTTTACAGCAGCTGCTTCTGCTTTGGTGCTGCTGCTTTGATGCTGTTGCTTTGATGCTTGCTGCTTTTGCTTTGCTGCTGCTGCTGTACTGCGTGTCACTCACCCAGTTCCTGGCCTTCTCTGCTTCCAAAGCATCTGGTGACACCCCCAGCAACCGCATGCTCACATAGCTGCAGGAGTAAGGTAAAGCACATAGGGATTAGCCTATAGAATAGAATGTTCCATATCGAGCCATGCACATGCAACAGCTTGGCATCCACATCTTCTCTAATTGGAGCTGACACTGCTCCATTCTTTGCACTGGCTCCTTAAAGTCTGGAAGGACATAATTAGTGGCCACATTTTATACACTGGCGCACTCAGAGAAAAAGGAGCATCAGCTGCTGCTGCTGCTGGTTGTGCAAATATGCAGCCAGGACCTGCTGTTATAGATAAATCCATTCTAGTAGCTGGATATCCTGGGCAATGCATGGAAGGCAGCCTCCTGCAGATAGATTACATCATGCACAGGCTGCCATTTCCATTGACCCCCTTTCACAGTCAGCACTCCAAATAGTCCATCATGGCACGTCATAAGCATTCACGGCCCTGCTGCTTAATTAAATACGTACCTTAGTGCTGTCCCAAACATGGTGGATCCTCCCTCGATGTGCAATCCAAAGCCTCCATCCTCATTCTGGTGGTTACGGAGGTACCGCAGCATCTCCTTTTTGTGCTCGGCAGGTAGAACCTTGTCCAGCACGCCGCATGTGTACAGCGCGATGATAAGGCCAGGCATGAGGAACATAGGGCCGCCATAGTCTCCGGGAAAGTGGCCATCATCCTGCTGCAACGACTCGTAATAGGCGAGGCCACCGAGGAGGTGTTCCTTGACTCGCTCTGCTGTTACTGGATCTTTGGGGTCAAGGGGGGTCTGCGGGGGTCTAAAGCCCTTGTTCGCGATTCTGTCCGCGCACTGGAGCCTCAACAATTCGTCAGAGCTGTGGTGCTGTGTGTGCCGATTTGCTGTAAACTGTGTCCTTAGCTCCTCCACCCGTGCTCTATCCTCCGCAGTGCCAGCCTGGGGATCAAAGACCCACGTCTGGCGTCCTTTGTTGCCATTCAAGCTGACGAGGTAGGGGTCTCCATTGGAGTCACCAGCGCTGACAAGTTTCCACATCGCAGCAAAGCACCAGCATCAATACTACTACAAGCAGACAGTCGTGGACACTTTCCGTTGTGTTATTGGCAACCTGAAAGCTGCCAATTGTGAAAGGATTGGATGAGAGCGCATTGCGCGCCTTTGGTGCCAGACTAGAGTTCTCACCAAAATTGGCACTCTTGCGTACTGCCCACGTAACTGCACAAGTGGCTGGCCTGAGGTAAGTATCAGATTGCACATTGACCAAGTGCAGAGACATTGTAGTGGCTTGCTCAGCTTTAAGGGATGTCGACTCCCCTCGTCATACGATCTGTCGGGGATGTTTCTTGGGGTCTGTCGGGCCGCTGTGCAGGGCATACTGTTCTAGGACACCGCTAGGTTCCCTTTCTGCCGTAAATAGATCCAATCTCAGTTGGCTGACCTTCCACAAAGCCAAGCAGCACATGCCTCCCAAGCGTCCCCGAACAGTATTCGTGACAGTAGGCACAACCAAGTTTGACGCCTTGGTCGAAGCTCTGGACAGCCAGCATTTCGCGGACCTACTAGTCAGCAAAGGCTACAGCAGACTGGTCATTCAAAAGGGCGCAGGCAGCTACGTCCCTCACCACATCCTACAGAAAGGGGAGACATCAAACCAGCTGCCTAATGGGTTAGGAGTGGAGTGCTTCGACTTCTCGCCGTCTTTGGCAGAGTACATGTCAGCAGCAGCACTGGTTGTCAGCCATGCAGGATCTGGCAGCATCTTTGAAGCACTACAAGCAGGTGAGTATGCCAATGCTCAGCATGATTTAAGCTTTAGACACCCTGAGCAGGCTTCAGACACCCTGAAATGTCCATATGCCTAGCTTAGGAAGTTCCACAGTCATGCATGGCTTGGGGTCCCAGTGTAGCATTCTGGCATGCCAGCTGTGTCCATAGGCAGATTGCTTACATTGTTTGAAGATCCAGACTCTGCCTAGTACATCTTGATTGAAAGCCAGCAGCAGCCAATGCCCTGCATGTAGGACCAAGTTCATGAACTTCCTGGACAAGTGAGGGTTCTCCAGTAGCCTGGTGCTATAGAGGTAACTTGTAGGACAGTCCAGCACAGAGCCTCAGCATGGTAGAAGGAAGTCACGGCTGGCCTTCATTGGATGCTGTTCTGGCTAAGAGTATTTTACGTATCGTTGAAAGAGTGCATTGGCAACAAAGTTCGAATCTTGAATAGAAAATGCAGGCGTATCATAGTATCTTGCCTGTCATTGCCATCTTTGCCCATGTTTGCCTGTGTGTGCTACCATATCTTCATGTGCATTATTCTGCTGTGTTCTATGCTCTATGCTCTGCCTTACATTAGCTCAATGTCTCGCTGCGTCTATCCTCCTCTTTTTCCCTGCAGGCAAGCCCCTTCTTGTTGTGCCCAACCCTTTACTGATGGACAACCACCAGGCAGAGCTAGGAGAACATCTAGCACGCCAAGGAGTATTAGCATGTGCTGCTCCTAGCCAACTGGCAGAGGTCCTAGCAGCGTGGGACCCTTCCACCCTCAGACCCTTCCAATCAGGGGATGCTGCTGGTATAGTGGCATGTATAGATAACTTCATGGGCAAGCGATGACCAAGTCTTGGCTTAAGGGTTCTAAGCATTTGCGGTGCAACCAGTGTTATCGAGGACTTTGAGCCAGCAACAGCTGCAGAGGTGCAGAAGGTGTGCAAGGGGCGGCTAACAGCCGGTCTGTCCGCAAGTGAAGCTGCAGCGGCCAGTATCCCGTGTTACCTTCTCTTCTGTTGGTTGCATGGAAGCTTAGGCCATCTTTACATGCTCTGATTGCAGTGTCTGGCTCAAAGAGGGCTGTCAAGCATGTACCATGTGCTTACGGGGGCATAGTTTCTGTCCACTGACACACAATGCACAAGCGCAGCTAGCAGCCCTCCAACGCAGAAGCACAGCAATGGCAGCTGAGAGGCAGGAGCTGTTCTGTTGTATTGCTTACGGGGGCACATTGGAGCAGGTCCATAGTGTTTGCAGAGGAGAGTATGACCCTTCACGTATTGCTGTTGCACACTCACTGGGCAGCCCAGGTCTGCAAATGTATATCTGTGGAAACCTATCTCAGGCAGTTTGGGCCGTTTTCCCCCCTGTTTAATGTGTGATGAAAAGTGATCGCATCCCCAGGAAGCCTTGTATTTTCACTTGGCCCCTTGAGTGGGCGGCTCTGTCCCCACCGCTCCCGCTCCCCTTTGATGGGAACATGTTGTTATTTCTCTGATCTGCTGTAGGTCTCTTCTAACTGTCAGCCTTTCAGAAGGCGTAATTTGAAGTAATGTGATATCTGTGGTGGCTGTCAGCTTAATCGTGTTCGCAATCATAGTACTACTGCGAATATGCATCCTTACCTGGAGACTTAGCTGGAGTATGACTCAAACTCTCCGCCAAGCTGCACCCGATACCTGCAACCCCGTGTCGGCGCCAAGATCCTACAAATGGGTAAATCCTCTCCACCTTCAGGCGGATCAATCATATCGATGCCGGTCGTGCGATGTGTTTCCTGCACAGTGTTCAAGACTGTACTCATTTGAAGCTCAAACGTAACTCGTACGACTCGATCGGGGCATGGCCGGCTGACACCGACGGAAAAAAAGTGCGCCAGCAAACCAGTGAAAGGACTCTGGGACGGGGCAGAAATTGTAGAAATGCTGAAGCCTCCCATTTATCTCCTGGCTCAAGCAGAATCCCTCACCGTACTCGTTTGTGTCCCTCAAGTAAGCACGACTGCTGAAACTACTCAGAGACTCTTCGGCCCCACATGGACACGAGACCTCGAAGAAAACACGAGCTCCGCTGCATGGACCACAAATGCCACGTTCAACTGAAATGCTATTGAGAAGATGGCCGCACCGACTAGGTATCCTCCCACTGGAGTCATCGGAACTAAGCGGCCCATCCAACACATCCAAACATGAACCCATATTAAGAACACCAGTAAAGGCTTCCTGACCAATACACAGGGCATCAGTCGTTCACATCTTACGAGTTCAAAGATATCGTACAGCTCACATTGCGGAGGCCGGGACAGACATCTAAGTACCTCCATCACATCTCTAGTGCCAGTCATGGTTCTGACAACATGATGACCAAGAGCACACACGGGCCAAACTTTATAGCAAGGCAAACTGGAGAACCAGGGGCTGCTACAGCTAGCCCCTCTCAATAAGACAGAATACATACCTACACAGAGCTACGCAGAGCTACATGAAGACAGTGAGGCTGCCAATCAGTGAAAGCCTTCAACCTCAAACACCCCACTGTTCAGCTGTCAATGAACAAACAGCTAGCAAACAAATGCTGGAAGTGGAAAGGCCCCAAGCTTCCACAACAGTAGGGAGAGCTGACCTCATAACCAAAGCAGGTTTTCAATAGCCACTGGCTGCTGTAACTATGTCCATGCGTGATGTAAATGCTGCCCATCATCATGCATTCACTCATGTCTTGACTAGGGTAGAATGAAAATGTTGGGCACATAAGTCCGCTGAGCCCTACTGCATACACCATTACGGCATTGATGCCAGTATCTTTTCAAAACATGTACCGCATAAACCCTAAAACGGGCAGCGCTACAGCACATACCACTGTTTCTTAGACCAGAGCAAATGGACTGGCACCATTCAACAACCAGCCAATAATACCGTATACCCATCAGCCAAACGTAGACCAAGCAAACATACCGCCTAGAAACAGAAGCAACAGAGCCAAACCAGAGACAAAATTGCACAGCATAGTCTCCAAGTTCAACGCTGAACCGTGCCCCTCTTTGGACCTTCCCACCTTGTTCTCGTCAGAAACCATCTGCCGGACTCCAGCTATGACCATCACATCTTGCTGATTGACATGAAATAAACTGCCCCCACTCAGCAACGCTAGCCCGCTCCCATTCTCCGGTTCAACCCCTGCTGTCACCAGCAATGCTGCATCCCTCTTCCTCTCCAGCTCTGCCCCTCCTGCCACCAGAACTGCTTCCCCCCTCTCCCTCTCTGGCTCAGCCCCTGCCAATGCCCGCACAGCTGCACCCCTGTCTCTGTTAGGTGCAACTACGTCTACCTCTACCGTCGATGCTGTGCCCTTGTCCCTGTTAGGTCCATCCTCTGCTCCCACCTTCAATCCCAGCCCCCTGTCGCTACCAGTTGCAACATCTGGCCCTGACACTAATGCTGACTGCTGCAGCAGCCAGCACCCCACTGCAGTATTGCTTTTCACTGTGGATGCAACCAGCAACAGCTCCTGCAGATCACTGGCTGGCAGGCTCCTGAAATCTTCCACTGCTTCAAGGATCGCTACAGCATGCAGCCCTGCTCTGCTTGACTTCACAGCTGCCCTGAAGATGGGCCAGGCCTCCCCCACAGTGAGGCAGCCCCCCATAAGTTCCTCCAGCAGCAATACCAGACTACAGCCACAAGCAGCTGCAGTTTGTAGCAATTGAAGCCGTGCTGTAAGGCTAGCTTGCCCCATTCCCTGCTGTTTAAGCAGCCACTGCACTGCGCCCTTATCCCCTGCCCTTAACGCCAAACCCATCAGCTCCACCAGGACTTGAGCAGAGAGAGACTGCGCAGCAGACAGCTGCACAAACCTCGCCCAAGCATTACTGCTACTGCTAGCTTCTGCTGCTTCTGCTTCCGAACCCTTCGGTGCTTGTTTTTTTTCCTCTGCTCCTGTCCTGGCTGCTGCTGCTGGTGGTGGCTGTAATGCTGCAGCTGCTGCTAAGGACTGCTTGAGCAGCAGTCCCAGTGCGTCTGCTGGGAGGCCTTCCGCACCATGCAGCTTCACCAGCACATCCAAGCTATGTAGGGCCTGCCTCCTGGCTGCCGCACCCAGGATCCGAACCATAGCTTCAGTGGGCACGTAACTGTCTGCTAGCAGGTGCGCCAACCACTGCACGACCTCATCACTCTGCTCTACTGCTGCTTCCTCCAAGAGCTCCACTACAGCCTCCTTGCAGACATGCTGCATAGCAATCAGCCGTACAAGTAGCTCTACCATGCAGTTGGCCGGGCTGCTGCTGCTGCTACCATCTGCTGGCACTGCATCAGACCTAGCTATCATAGCAGCGCGGATAAGCTGCGGAAGCTGCTGTTCTAGCACCTTCTGTGCAGATGGCAAATTGGCCAGCTGAGCCAGAAACACACAACAGCCTTTTTTGACGGCAAGATGCAGCAGCCGCTCCACTGCAGGCACAGAGAGCAGGTGCGGTGTGGAACCAGACAGAGATGCTGACGGCGTTACCAGCATAAGGACGCTGGAGAGGACAGCTGGGGAGAGATGGCTGGCGGCTTGAACAAACACCTCCTGCTCCAGCAGCTGCTGCACTGATTGCTGAAGCAAGGCTGGGGGTTGGGGAGTGAAAGAGGCCTCCTGTGTAAGCCGCTCCAGGAGCAAGCTCATCACTGTAATGTTGCCCTTATCTGCAGCTACTATTAGGAGGGCGTTGATCGCCCGATACTTGGCAATCCCAAACAAAAAGTCAAAGCAGCTGCAAGCACCCACCGAGGTAGCCGCCAGCACTGCATCCCCTAGTTCCCAAGCCTTGGCATCTGCAACTGCCGGGTGCTGCAGCAGCCAAACCATAGCAGAGCTGCTGCCTGCCTGCACAGCAACCTCAAGAAGCTGGTGAACGTGGCACGGCGGGAGCTGTAGTAGACCCCCCTTAATCGCCTCCATTACAAGAATTGCGTCTTCTGGTGGGCTGCTCTCACTAACTGCTGCACTGAGCACCAGCTGGGCTTCCTCAAAACTAAGAGAACCGCCTAGTTTTAGCCCCTTCAGCAAGAGGTGCAAGCGGTTCGCACTGCTTGCTGCTGTCTGTATCAGCTGGAGCTTCTGGGACCGGCTTGCTCGCGCCACTGCAGCATGCTCCAGCAGCCACTTGACTGCTTGCACCTGCTCTCCTTTAAGGGCTAAGTCCAGCAGATCCACTACATGATCTGTCGTAAGGAAGGCTGCAGCTGGTAACTGCACCAGGCTGGTCCAGAGACCACCTGCTAGCATCACTGCTGTTGCTGTGCCCGCTGCTGCTGGGGGTGGGCAGGATGATTCTGCTACTGCTGCTGCCACTGGGAGGGCTGCCTCTGCTCTTGTCCTGGTTGCTGGTGCTTGTGGTAACACTGGCGGTGGTTGCAATGATGGTGGTTGAAATGAAGCTCCCGCTGCAATTGCTTCTAGGAACTGCTTGAGCAGCAATGCTACTGCGTCTGCTGGGAGGCCTTCCGCACCATGCAGCTTCACCAGCACTTCCAAGCTATGCAGGGTCTGCCTCCTGGCTGCCGCACCCAGGATCCGCACCATGGATTTGGAGGGAACGTAGCTGTTTGCTAGCAGGTGCGCCAAACACTGCACGACCTCATCACTCTGCTCTGCTGCTGATTCCTCCAAGAGCTCCACTATGGCATCCTTGCTGACATGCTGCATAGCAATCAGCCGTACAAGTAGCTCTACCATGCAGCTGCCCTGGCTGGTGCTGCTACCATCTGCTGGCACTGCATCAGACCTAGCTTTCATAGCATCCCAGATCAGCTGCGGAAGCTGCAATTTTAGCACCTTCTGTGCAGATGGCAGGCTGGCCACCTGAGCCACAAACAAACAGCATCCTTTTTTCACAGCAAGGTGCAGCAGTCGCTCCAATGCAGGTGTGGAGAGCGGGGGCAGTAAGGACCAAGAGGGAGCTGCAGCGGGCGTTACCAGCATCAGGAGGCTGGAGAGGGCAGCTGGGGAGAGCTTGCTTGCAGCTTCAACATACACCTCCTGCTCCAGCAGCTGCTGCACTGACTTCTGAAGCAAGGCGGGGGGATAGGGAGCTGAAGAGGCCTCCACTGCAAGGCGCTCCAGGAGCGTGGTCATGACTGTGCTATTGGCCTTATCTGCAGCTAGTAGGAGGAGTGTAGTTATTGCTAAGTACTTGGCGTTCCCAAGCAAAAGGTCAAGACAGCTGCAAGCTCCCGCCGAGGCAGCCACCAGCACTGCATCCCCTAGTTCCCAGGCCTTGGCATCTGCAACTGCTGGGTGCTGCAGAAGCCAAACCATAGCAGAGCTGCTGCCTGCCTGCAGAGCGAGCTGAAGAAGCTGCTGGACATGGCCTGGAGGGAGCTGCATTACGCCCCCCTCCAGTGCCTTCAAGACAAGAACGGCATACTCTGGTGGGCTGCTCCCACTGACTGCTGCACTGAGCACCAGCTCCGCCTCCTCAAAGGTAAGAGAATCTCCTAGTTCTAGCCCCTCCAGCAGGAATTGCAAGCTGTTCCCACAGCTTGCTGCTGTCTGTAGCAGCTGGAGCTTCTGGGGCCGGCTTGCCTGCCTCATAGCAGGATGCTCCACCAGCCACTTGACTGGTTCCACCTGCTTTGCCTCAAGGGAGACAGACAGCAGATCCAGAACATGATGTATGTCCAGGGAGGCTGCAGAGGGCAATTGCACCAAGCTTGTCCAGGCACCACCTGCAGCCACCCATGCTGTTGCTGTGCCTGCTGCTGCTGTGCATCGGCCTGATGCCCCTGATGCTGATGGCATTGGGAGGGATGAACTGATTGCTAAAGCAAGCAGGTCCTTAAGGGATTCAGCTGCAATGCACCGAAAAGCCGGCAGCTGTGCTAAGTGCTGAATGGCTTGCAGTCTCCTGCTGCTGCCAGCTGCTACAAGAGCATGTAGGATAGCATATGCTTTATCTGCTGGGGCTGGCAGCAGCAGCAGCACCTCCAGGAGCTGCGAGCTGCTACAGCTGCCAGTACTGTAAATCGTCATCCCTGCTAGCTCCTGAATATCCCCTGAAGCAAGGCCAGCAGCACCTTGCAGCCCTACCAGCCACCACAAGGCATTCACATCTCCCCGCTGCACTGCCACGCGCAGCAAACCCCCAACAACTGCTGGTGGTATTCCTGCTGCAGGTGCCTGCGACTTCAGGCTGTCGAAAGCCTCTACATTCCCTGCAGTAAGAGCGAACTGCAGCAGATCCCCTATGTAATCAGGCAGCACATACTGGGCTGCTGGCAGCTTGCTGAGGTACATCACTGGTGTCCAGCTGTTTTGCTCCACTGCACATGTCAGCAGCTGCTTGACCTCGGCATATGACAGACCCTGTGCACCTGGTAGATTCACCATATCTACTACCAGTACTGCTGCTCTCTGCTCGTAGCGGGACACTACGGTTAGCAGGATGGCGTGGATTGCTGCAGTGGAAAGCCTGCTAGCGGCTGAGATGTGGGTGGTCCCCTCAAAGAGGCTGAAGAGGGTCCAATGAGGGGGTGGAGGAGTGAGGGGGGTTGGGGTTGAGGAGTAGGAGACCAGCTCCCATAGAAGCCTCCTTGCAGCCTTAGTGTTACTCTTCTGCAGGGCTGTAACCAGCAGCTTTGACACGGCCACTCCATCCAGACGGGATTTGCACAGCCCTCCATCCAGCTTGGCAACCACCTGGTCAAAAGAGTCCGCATGCGAACTCATCAGGGCTGCCGTCAGGAGCAGGGCCTTCCCTTTCACGTCCACAGAGATGGGTGGGAGGGATGGGCGCTGCATCAGCTGGTCGGACAGAGCTGCGAAACCCCGGTAGTTGAAACGTGCGCAAGCCAGCAGGACAATGAGCTTTCCTGCATCTGATATCTTCCCAGCCTGCGGTAGCTGAGCCAGCCGGAGCACATGCCTACTGAGCCCTAAGCTGGTGCTGTTAGCTGGAGCCCGGTGTCCATCATAGGAGAGGGCTGACTCGAGCAACTGCTGCACCTGCAGAGCAGTCAGCTGTTGTGCTGAGGGGCTTGCTAGGAGGGCTGCTGGCTCAGGCGATGTGCTAAGGCTGGTAAAGACAATGCTAAGCATCGTGAAGAGATCGTCAGCTGAAGCGTGCCTGAGCTGCTGAACGCTGATAGCCTTCCCCAGGCACAGGTTCTTGACAAGCTCGGGAACATCTGTGACCATGTCAAGGGCATCCACTGACTTCATCCAAGTGACGGGGCCTTGCTGGTGGGGGGCTATGCGTTTGATGAACTCGTAATTGATGGGAGTACCACTAGCGATGAGCAGCAAGGACAGGATACGATCGCCAAGGGCGCTTGCGAGGGCGCCCTGAAGCCCCGGCGCCAAAGACACGATGCCATGCCTGGCACTGAACTGGTATAGCAGCCATAAGAGGCCCTCGTAACGTTTAAGTTCGTCTACGCTGATGCGAGTACTAACCGGTTGATCATTGCACGGTTCGCAGTCTGGTCTCCTTTGTGCCACCACATCCTGGAGCAACCAGCTGCTTAAGTCTGACCAAGACTGCTTACAGATGTAATCTCTGTGGTATTTTGAGCTGCATGCAAGCCTTTTCTTGTCTACAAGGTCCAATAACGGCAAGCAGTTTTCGAGGATAACACGTTCCACGTCCGCGTCCATCCTGATTCAAGCAACCATCCTTATAACCTTGAGCATGTTCTAAAGCGAGAGATAATACGGCGCTCACAAACATCATACCCTTCATCCTAGGTGGCATTTCACTCAGGCGTACATCAAGTGTTTCACTGGACTCTTTTACTGGGTCACTCGGTGTCACTCCTCACCTGACCGCAGGAACGCAGAAACGTTGACCATGATGACCAACTCTCATTGTGTTTTCATTGCAGGCTGCGTAAGTTTCCTAGGGTTATGGCCAGAAGAGCTTCGAAATGGCCAACTACAAGAACCTAAACCACCTCCAAACTGACAGACCTCTGCAGGCACTATAGCTCGATTCCTGCATGCAATATACACTCTGTTCTAACCTACATTCTCAAGCACTATTGAGTCGGAGCTCGCCTTGTCTGGTGAACGATATGGCTCCAAGGCTGGCATCAACTCGGCGTGGCAATTGGGAGACGGTTGTTGCATTTTAGTGTTAGATTTTTAGGGGACAGCGGCAACTCTGCCAGTGGCGTGAATTAGAACATGCCTCCCGTAACTCATCACCAGAACAGCAGCAGTGATAGGCAAGGCTACTACTCCTGAGCAGCAAATCACATGTCTCTCACAAGTCCCTCGCATAACATATCGCTGACACTGCTAGCATACCCGTGCTGCTACTATAGCTACATGCCTTAGCCTCACCTCCCCCTTTACTACTGCTGCTGCTGCTGCTAGTTCCAGTATTCATTGGCCGCTTCTATGTAGCAGCAGTGATCATTACAGCTTTAAGGTCCAATAAAGAGTTCCCAAAGGCACAAAGGCAAAAGCTGCGGGAGAAGCTGACTTCTGACCCTGCTTTTGCTGCCAAATGTTAGATATTGGATGGCAAAGATGATGAATAGCTGCATAGCATGCTTAATGAAGAGTTCTGAGGTCTAGACATTGATGAGGAGTCTGGCTTAGTATATGGCCCTTTCAAGCATGCTTTTATTTAAGTGTATAACTGAAGTTTTTTCAGCTGCTTGGAAGATTAGGAATGCTTGTGCTCACCCTTCTGCTGTCGCGTGAGGTCCAACCAATGGGGTTTCTTACCAACTACCGGTTGCACCCGGCCTTACAAGCCCTCCTTGTTTTTCAAGTAGGAAGGAGGCTCCCACCCCCATTGCTGCAGTGGAGATTTTGGGTGATTTTGACCTAGCTGCTGGACCTCATGTCTAGGCATATGCTGTCATACATGCCGACTTTACCCGTATTCTGTTCCACCTCGCTGTTCTTTGTGACAGCTTGGCACTTATTGCTATGGCATATCAATAAATGTAATAATGATAAGGTCCAATCATGTACTGACCCGTAGCAGTCTCAGATCAAGCCTCACCCATCAGATATGTTTGCATTGCAGATAGAGCATCGCAATGTAGTGCTCTTTTTGCAACTGGCTAGAGAAGGACTCCAACATGATTTGTCTGATTAATGATATCGGCTACCAAGGCCTTGGACACATACACAGAAGCACATGACACATACGTGGCAGCATCAAAGTCACCTCTGTAACTAGGCCCTAGACACGTTATCGGCTGAGGTGCGTCGAAGGCCTGGGGACGCGGTACATGGTGCCTGCTGCCAGATAGGCAACCTCGATATAGACTATGATACTAATAAGGCACAAAACAACCGCTCCCGCAAGCTTCTGCTATTTTTTTGTGTCACTGCAGACTGCGATCGGGCATGGGCATGGCAACCTTTACTCATCAAGAAGCATGTTGTATTAGACCCTTGAAAAGCTTCCAAAGCTTTCCTAAGACATAAAATAGTAAAATGGTTGCGTTTCCTGCCTTCTCGAGGCGCTTGAAAGTTTGCTTTGGGAGGCCCCCTAGGTGCTGACTGCAAATAGCACAGCAATCCAACCGGGGTGGATCAAATTACAATTGAGAACGCCTGAAAGTGCACAGAAAGTTAGCCAAGGGTCTTAAGGTTAGCATTTACCCTTTGCGGGCCTAACGGGGACTGCCAGTTGGCACTGCAACGTGCAGCACGAGACCCCAGTTGATGGCCGGCGAACCTACAGTTGGTTGCAAAAGTTTTGCAAAAGTTTTGAACCTGCAGAGAACAGCAGCTCGCTACATGTGCTGGGGGTATACCCTGCTTTGGGGGCGCCAGATATGCCCTTTGGGTATTCCGCATGGCACAGGCAGCTTCAGAGACAGCCCCTGCTCCAGCTGTAATGTCCTATGGCATGTGCTACCAGGGGAAGTGTGCAAGTCAAGGTATCTCAGTTGTTGGTATTTGCTTAGTGTACTGCTGCAGCTGGTGAGGGTAGGGGTAGGAAGGGCCCCCGTCATGGGTTGCCAGCACATGCAACAATTTATTCACCCTGGCTGTGACTGTTGCATAGGTCCAGCCCCTGGTACCTTAAACCAGCCCTGCCCCAAGCCAAAGCCCTTGCCTCTGTCAAACAGCAGCAGCAGAACCAATGTCCACTGTGTCCAATGTTTGCACCTCCTGTTTCCTCAAGTGCAAGCAGAGATAACAGCTGTGTCTAGCCTGTTGCAAAGAACTTGTTGATGCAATTATTGCCTGCTGTGCTAAATTGGTGGGAACCGCAACCGCATTGAGAAAGTGCTTGAGCTGACTTTTCAGATTTTGGTCAAAAGTGGGTACGCCCCTGTGGTCACCTGAGTTAGGGTGCATGGAATGGAACTTCTCCCATTTATCAGCAAGCTTTCCTTGGCTTTACAGTACCATGTCACTAGCTGCAGTCATGCATGCTCTGCACAGCAGGCCCCACATTAGCTATCCCTGCAATGCTGAGCATTGCTACAGGCAGCAAAAAGTGTGGTTTTCAACATGGATGCTTCCCCTGCTGGAGGGGCCCTGAATCAATCAAAACGCAAGACCAGCAATGCCAATGGCCAAACAAACCTAGGCCACAAACACAAGGCTCCTGATCACAATCACGAAGCCACACAACCGATGGTGGATTTGCCACACACAAGCTGAGGCTAGATGCAACGGCGTGCACACCAAGGGGAAACAAACACCACCACTAAAACCCAAAACCTGCTCCACTTCCATCACACATGGGTGGCGGGGAGGCAGCAGGATCAAGCACCACCCTAGTAGGGGCTGGAGGTGGCTCCCACCACCTAGGTACTGGTGAACCACCATCCTCCCAGCCACTGAAAGGCACCACATAGCGCTCCACATGCTTATCAATAGCTTGCTTAGTGCGCCTTCTACACCTCACTAACCGTTGGCTTTCCCAAGGGTGCGTAAGATCCCACAACCTCTTCCTCCAAGCACTCTTAATCTGACATGAAGCCTCCCAGCTCCCCTCATCTTGACCAAGCACCTTCAGATCTGCACACACGCATTTCTCCCAGGTATGGCGAGGCCTACCCACTGGCCTCGTCATGTCACCATGTAATGAAGAGAACAACGCAATATGCGGCAACCTGCCCTCCTCCATGCGGCCCACATGCCCCAGCCACCTCAGCCTATTTGCTGTGATGTATGCTGACAAGGTGGCTACCCCACATGATTTCCTGATATGCTCATTGGTGTGCCGATCTGACAGCCTGACCCCCAGGATGCTCCTAAGGCAGCTAGAGTGCACCCGCTCAAGCTTTTGCGATTGCACTTTGGTCAGGGACCAACACTCACTCCCGAACAGCAGAATTGGCAACACATATGCCTTGTAACACTTCACCTTCGTAGCCAATGACAGATGCTTGGAGGGGCCCTGCTTCTGGCAATCTTACCATAAGCTTCAAGGTCACTGCCAAGGATTCAGTATTAACAGAAGCTGGTGTGCTTTGCATGCCAGTTTGATGGTAGGAAGCTTCCTTCTACATGCTGCAATCAGCGGCGGGCGAGACGGGCCTATGCTGCAAGGCTGTCACCCACGCTGTCACCACCACTTTGGAGGACTGTTTTCTTTGTCACCTGTCACTGCTTGAAACAAGGTCTAGCATACCACAGAGTTGTTCACTGGGCCAGGCTTGTTGTAAAACAAGACATGTTACGCATATCCCTTCGGTGCAGCACCACCTTCTAGACCCGACGTGCCCTTGCTACTGCTGTTTTAACACTTTCCACCAGATCTTGCCATGATAGTGCTAGCAGATGTCTCAACAACCTCCTCAAAGCATATGTTTTTATTCAGCACCGCTCCCCCTTTCTACAATACCACATCGGCTATGCCAATCATGCTCCACCTGCAGAGAACAGCAGCTCGCTACATGTGCTGGGGGTACCCATACCCTGCTTTGGGGGCGCCAGATATGCCCTTTGGGTATTCCGCATGGCACAGGCAGCTTCAGAGACAGCCCCTGCTCCAGCTGTAATGTCCTATGGCATGTGCTACCAGGGGAAGTGTGCAAGTCAAGGTATCTCAGTTGTTGGTATTTGCTTAGTGTACTGCTGCAGCTGGTGAGGGTAGGGGTAGGAAGGGCCCCCGTCATGGGTTGCCAGCACATGCAACAATTTATTCACCCTGGTTGTGACTGTTGCATAGGTCCAGCCCCTGGTACCTTAAACCAGCCCTGCCCCAAGCCAAAGCCCTTGCCTCTGTCAAACAGCAGCAGCAGAACCAATGTCCACTGTGTCCAATGTTTGCACCTCATGTTTCCTCAAGTGCAAGCAGAGATAACAGCTGTGTCTAGCCTGTTGCAAAGAACTTGTTGATGCAATTATTGCCTGCTGTGCTAAATTGGTGGGAACCGCAACCGCATTGAGAAAGTGCTTGAGCTGACTTTTCAGATTTTGGTCAAAAGTGGGTACGCCCCTGTGGTCACCTGAGTTAGGGTGCATGGAATGGAACTTCTCCCATTTATCAGCAAGCTTTCCTTGGCTTTACAGTACCATGTCACTAGCTGCAGTCATGCATGCTCTGCACAGCAGGCCCCACATTAGCTATCCCTGCAATGCTGAGCATTGCTACAGGCAGCAAAAAGTGTGGTTTTCAACATGGATGCTTCCCCTGCTGGAGGGGCCCTGCTTCTGGCAATCTTACCATAAGCTTCAAGGTCACTGCCAAGGATTCAGTATTAACAGAAGCTGGTGTGCTTTGCATGCCAGTTTGATGGTAGGAAGCTTCCTTCTACATGCTGCAATCAGCGGCGGGCGAGACGGGCCTATGCTGCAAGGCTGTCACCCACGCTGTCACCACCACTTTGGAGGACTGTTTTCTTTGTCACCTGTCACTGCTTGAAACAAGGTCTAGCATACCACAGAGTTGTTCACTGGGCCAGGCTTGTTGTAAAACAAGACATGTTACGCATATCCCTTCGGTGCAGCACCACCTTCTAGACCCGACGTGCCCTTGCTACTGCTGTTTTAACACTTTCCACCAGATCTTGCCATGATAGTGCTAGCAGATGTCTCAACAACCTCCTCAAAGCATATGTTTTTATTCAGCACCGCTCCCCCTTTCTACAATACCACATCGGCTATGCCAATCATGCTCCACCTGCAGAGAACAGCAGCTCGCTACATGTGCTGGGGGTACCCATACCCTGCTTTGGGGGCGCCAGATATGCCCTTTGGGTATTCCGCATGGCACAGGCAGCTTCAGAGACAGCCCCTGCTCCAGCTGTAATGTCCTATGGCATGTGCTACCAGGGGAAGTGTGCAAGTCAAGGTATCTCAGTTGTTGGTATTTGCTTAGTGTACTGCTGCAGCTGGTGAGGGTAGGGGTAGGAAGGGCCCCCGTCATGGGTTGCCAGCACATGCAACAATTTATTCACCCTGGTTGTGACTGTTGCATAGGTCCAGCCCCTGGTACCTTAAACCAGCCCTGCCCCAAGCCAAAGCCCTTGCCTCTGTCAAACAGCAGCAGCAGAACCAATGTCCACTGTGTCCAATGTTTGCACCTCATGTTTCCTCAAGTGCAAGCAGAGATAACAGCTGTGTCTAGCCTGTTGCAAAGAACTTGTTGATGCAATTATTGCCTGCTGTGCTAAATTGGTGGGAACCGCAACCGCATTGAGAAAGTGCTTGAGCTGACTTTTCAGATTTTGGTCAAAAGTGGGTACGCCCCTGTGGTCACCTGAGTTAGGGTGCATGGAATGGAACTTCTCCCATTTATCAGCAAGCTTTCCTTGGCTTTACAGTACCATGTCACTAGCTGCAGTCATGCATGCTCTGCACAGCAGGCCCCACATTAGCTATCCCTGCAATGCTGAGCATTGCTACAGGCAGCAAAAAGTGTGGTTTTCAACATGGATGCTTCCCCTGCTGGAGGGGCCCTGCTTCTGGCAATCTTACCATAAGCTTCAAGGTCACTGCCAAGGATTCAGTATTAACAGAAGCTGGTGTGCTTTGCATGCCAGTTTGATGGTAGGAAGCTTCCTTCTACATGCTGCAATCAGCGGCGGGCGAGACGGGCCTATGCTGCAAGGCTGTCACCCACGCTGTCACCACCACTTTGGAGGACTGTTTTCTTTGTCACCTGTCACTGCTTGAAACAAGGTCTAGCATACCACAGAGTTGTTCACTGGGCCAGGCTTGTTGTAAAACAAGACATGTTACGCATATCCCTTCGGTGCAGCACCACCTTCTAGACCCGACGTGCCCTTGCTACTGCTGTTTTAACACTTTCCACCAGATCTTGCCATGATAGTGCTAGCAGATGTCTCAACAACCTCCTCAAAGCATATGTTTTTATTCAGCACCGCTCCCCCTTTCTACAATACCACATCGGCTATGCCAATCATGCTCCACCTGCAGAGAACAGCAGCTCGCTACATGTGCTGGGGGTACCCATACCCTGCTTTGGGGGCGCCAGATATGCCCTTTGGGTATTCCGCATGGCACAGGCAGCTTCAGAGACAGCCCCTGCTCCAGCTGTAATGTCCTATGGCATGTGCTACCAGGGGAAGTGTGCAAGTCAAGGTATCTCAGTTGTTGGTATTTGCTTAGTGTACTGCTGCAGCTGGTGAGGGTAGGGGTAGGAAGGGCCCCCGTCATGGGTTGCCAGCACATGCAACAATTTATTCACCCTGGTTGTGACTGTTGCATAGGTCCAGCCCCTGGTACCTTAAACCAGCCCTGCCCCAAGCCAAAGCCCTTGCCTCTGTCAAACAGCAGCAGCAGAACCAATGTCCACTGTGTCCAATGTTTGCACCTCATGTTTCCTCAAGTGCAAGCAGAGATAACAGCTGTGTCTAGCCTGTTGCAAAGAACTTGTTGATGCAATTATTGCCTGCTGTGCTAAATTGGTGGGAACCGCAACCGCATTGAGAAAGTGCTTGAGCTGACTTTTCAGATTTTGGTCAAAAGTGGGTACGCCCCTGTGGTCACCTGAGTTAGGGTGCATGGAATGGAACTTCTCCCATTTATCAGCAAGCTTTCCTTGGCTTTACAGTACCATGTCACTAGCTGCAGTCATGCATGCTCTGCACAGCAGGCCCCACATTAGCTATCCCTGCAATGCTGAGCATTGCTACAGGCAGCAAAAAGTGTGGTTTTCAACATGGATGCTTCCCCTGCTGGAGGGGCCCTGCTTCTGGCAATCTTACCATAAGCTTCAAGGTCACTGCCAAGGATTCAGTATTAACAGAAGCTGGTGTGCTTTGCATGCCAGTTTGATGGTAGGAAGCTTCCTTCTACATGCTGCAATCAGCGGCGGGCGAGACGGGCCTATGCTGCAAGGCTGTCACCCACGCTGTCACCACCACTTTGGAGGACTGTTTTCTTTGTCACCTGTCACTGCTTGAAACAAGGTCTAGCATACCACAGAGTTGTTCACTGGGCCAGGCTTGTTGTAAAACAAGACATGTTACGCATATCCCTTCGGTGCAGCACCACCTTCTAGACCCGACGTGCCCTTGCTACTGCTGTTTTCACACTTTCCACCAGATCTTGCCATGATAGTGCTAGCAGATGTCTCAACAACCTCCTCAAAGCATATGTTTTTATTCAGCACCGCTCCCCCTTTCTACAATACCACATCGGCTATGCCAATCATGCTCCACCTGCAGAGAACAGCAGCTCGCTACATGTGCTGGGGGTATACCCTGCTTTGGGGGCGCCAGATATGCCCTTTGGGTATTCCGCATGGCACAGGCAGCTTCAGAGACAGCCCCTGCTCCAGCTGTAATGTCCTATGGCATGTGCTACCAGGGGAAGTGTGCAAGTCAAGGTATCTCAGTTGTTGGTATTTGCTTAGTGTACTGCTGCAGCTGGTGAGGGTAGGGGTAGGAAGGGCCCCCGTCATGGGTTGCCAGCACATGCAACAATTTATTCACCCTGGCTGTGACTGTTGCATAGGTCCAGCCCCTGGTACCTTAAACCAGCCCTGCCCCAAGCCAAAGCCCTTGCCTCTGTCAAACAGCAGCAGCAGAACCAATGTCCACTGTGTCCAATGTTTGCACCTCATGTTTCCTCAAGTGCAAGCAGAGATAACAGCTGTGTCTAGCCTGTTGCAAAGAACTTGTTGATGCAATTATTGCCTGCTGTGCTAAATTGGTGGGAACCGCAACCGCATTGAGAAAGTGCTTGAGCTGACTTTTCAGATTTTGGTCAAAAGTGGGTACGCCCCTGTGGTCACCTGAGTTAGGGTGCATGGAATGGAACTTCTCCCATTTATCAGCAAGCTTTCCTTGGCTTTACAGTACCATGTCACTAGCTGCAGTCATGCATGCTCTGCACAGCAGGCCCCACATTAGCTATCCCTGCAATGCTGAGCATTGCTACAGGCAGCAAAAAGTGTGGTTTTCAACATGGATGCTTCCCCTGCTGGAGGGGCCCTGCTTCTGGCAATCTTACCATAAGCTTCAAGGTCACTGCCAAGGATTCAGTATTAACAGAAGCTGGTGTGCTTTGCATGCCAGTTTGATGGTAGGAAGCTTCCTTCTACATGCTGCAATCAGCGGCGGGCGAGACGGGCCTATGCTGCAAGGCTGTCACCCACGCTGTCACCACCACTTTGGAGGACTGTTTTCTTTGTCACCTGTCACTGCTTGAAACAAGGTCTAGCATACCACAGAGTTGTTCACTGGGCCAGGCTTGTTGTAAAACAAGACATGTTACGCATATCCCTTCGGTGCAGCACCACCTTCTAGACCCGACGTGCCCTTGCTACTGCTGTTTTCACACTTTCCACCAGATCTTGCCATGATAGTGCTAGCAGATGTCTCAACAACCTCCTCAAAGCATATGTTTTTATTCAGCACCGCTCCCCCTTTCTACAATACCACATCGGCTATGCCAATCATGCTCCACCTGCAGAGAACAGCAGCTCGCTACATGTGCTGGGGGTATACCCTGCTTTGGGGGCGCCAGATATGCCCTTTGGGTATTCCGCATGGCACAGGCAGCTTCAGAGACAGCCCCTGCTCCAGCTGTAATGTCCTATGGCATGTGCTACCAGGGGAAGTGTGCAAGTCAAGGTATCTCAGTTGTTGGTATTTGCTTAGTGTACTGCTGCAGCGGGTGAGGGTAGGGGTAGGAAGGGCCCCCGTCATGGGTTGCCAGCACATGCAACAATTTATTCACCCTGGCTGTGACTGTTGCATAGGTCCAGCCCCTGGTACCTTAAACCAGCCCTGCCCCAAGCCAAAGCCCTTGCCTCTGTCAAACAGCAGCAGCAGAACCAATGTCCACTGTGTCCAATGTTTGCACCTCCTGTTTCCTCAAGTGCAAGCAGAGATAACAGCTGTGTCTAGCCTGTTGCAAAGAACTTGTTGATGCAATTATTGCCTGCTGTGCTAAATTGGTGGGAACCGCAACCGCATTGAGAAAGTGCTTGAGCTGACTTTTCAGATTTTGGTCAAAAGTGGGTACGCCCCTGTGGTCACCTGAGTTAGGGTGCATGGAATGGAACTTCTCCCATTTATCAGCAAGCTTTCCTTGGCTTTACAGTACCATGTCACTAGCTGCAGTCATGCATGCTCTGCACAGCAGGCCCCACATTAGCTATCCCTGCAATGCTGAGCATTGCTACAGGCAGCAAAAAGTGTGGTTTTCAACATGGATGCTTCCCCTGCTGGAGGGGCCCTGCTTCTGGCAATCTTACCATAAGCTTCAAGGTCACTGCCAAGGATTCAGTATTAACAGAAGCTGGTGTGCTTTGCATGCCAGTTTGATGGTAGGAAGCTTCCTTCTACATGCTGCAATCAGCGGCGGGCGAGACGGGCCTATGCTGCAAGGCTGTCACCCACGCTGTCACCACCACTTTGGAGGACTGTTTTCTTTGTCACCTGTCACTGCTTGAAACAAGGTCTAGCATACCACAGAGTTGTTCACTGGGCCAGGCTTGTTGTAAAACAAGACATGTTACGCATATCCCTTCGGTGCAGCACCACCTTCTAGACCCGACGTGCCCTTGCTACTGCTGTTTTAACACTTTCCACCAGATCTTGCCATGATAGTGCTAGCAGATGTCTCAACAACCTCCTCAAAGCATATGTTTTTATTCAGCACCGCTCCCCCTTTCTACAATACCACATCGGCTATGCCAATCATGCTCCACCTGCAGAGAACAGCAGCTCGCTACATGTGCTGGGGGTACCCATACCCTGCTTTGGGGGCGCCAGATATGCCCTTTGGGTATTCCGCATGGCACAGGCAGCTTCAGAGACAGCCCCTGCTCCAGCTGTAATGTCCTATGGCATGTGCTACCAGGGGAAGTGTGCAAGTCAAGGTATCTCAGTTGTTGGTATTTGCTTAGTGTACTGCTGCAGCTGGTGAGGGTAGGGGTAGGAAGGGCCCCCGTCATGGGTTGCCAGCACATGCAACAATTTATTCACCCTGGTTGTGACTGTTGCATAGGTCCAGCCCCTGGTACCTTAAACCAGCCCTGCCCCAAGCCAAAGCCCTTGCCTCTGTCAAACAGCAGCAGCAGAACCAATGTCCACTGTGTCCAATGTTTGCACCTCCTGTTTCCTCAAGTGCAAGCAGAGATAACAGCTGTGTCTAGCCTGTTGCAAAGAACTTGTTGATGCAATTATTGCCTGCTGTGCTAAATTGGTGGGAACCACAACCGCATTGAGAAAGTGCTTGAGCTGACTTTTCAGATTTTGGTCAAAAGTGGGTACGCCCCTGTGGTCACCTGAGTTAGGGTGCATGGAATGGAACTTCTCCCATTTATCAGCAAGCTTTCCTTGGCTTTACAGTACCATGTCACTAGCTGCAGTCATGCATGCTCTGCACAGCAGGCCCCACATTAGCTACCCCCTGCAATGCTGAGCATTGCTACAGGCAGCAAAAAGTGTGGTTTTCAACATGGATGCTTCCCCTGCTGGAGGGGCCCTGCTTCTGGCAATCTTACCATAAGCTTCAAGGTCACTGCCAAGGATTCAGTATTAACAGAAGCTGGTGTGCTTTGCATGCCATTTTGATGGTAGGAAGCTTCCTTCTACATGCTGCAATCAGCGGCGGGCGAGACGGGCCTATGCTGCAAGGCTGTCACCCACGCTGTCACCACCACTTTGGAGGACTGTTTTCTTTGTCACCTGTCACTGCTTGAAACAAGGTCTAGCATACCACAGAGTTGTTCACTGGGCCAGGCTTGTTGTAAAACAAGACATGTTACGCATATCCCTTCGGTGCAGCACCACCTTCTAGACCCGACGTGCCCTTGCTACTGCTGTTTTAACACTTTCCACCAGATCTTGCCATGATAGTGCTAGCAGATCTCTCAACAACCTCCTCAAAGCATATGTTTTTATTCAGCACCGCTCCCCCTTTCTACAATACCACATCGGCTATGCCAATCATGCTCCACCTGCAGAGAACAGCAGCTCGCTACATGTGCTGGGGGTATACCCTGCTTTTGGGGCGCCAGATATGCCCTTTGGGTATTCCGCATGGCACAGGCAGCTTCAGAGACAGCCCCTGCTCCAGCTGTAATGTCCTATGGCATGTGCTACCAGGGGAAGTGTGCAAGTCAAGGTATCTCAGTTGTTGGTATTTGCTTAGTGTACTGCTGCAGCGGGTGAGGGTAGGGGTAGGAAGGGCCCCCGTCATGGGTTGCCAGCACATGCAACAATTTATTCACCCTGGCTGTGACTGTTGCATAGGTCCAGCCCCTGGTACCTTAAACCAGCCCTGCCCCAAGCCAAAGCCCTTGCCTCTGTCAAACAGCAGCAGCAGAACCAATGTCCACTGTGTCCAATGTTTGCACCTCATGTTTCCTCAAGTGCAAGCAGAGATAACAGCTGTGTCTAGCCTGTTGCAAAGAACTTGTTGATGCAATTATTGCCTGCTGTGCTAAATTGGTGGGAACCACAACCGCATTGAGAAAGTGCTTGAGCTGACTTTTCAGATTTTGGTCAAAAGTGGGTACGCCCCTGTGGTCACCTGAGTTAGGGTGCATGGAATGGAACTTCTCCCATTTATCAGCAAGCTTTCCTTGGCTTTACAGTACCATGTCACTAGCTGCAGTCATGCATGCTCTGCACAGCAGGCCCCACATTAGCTATCCCTGCAATGCTGAGCATTGCTACAGGCAGCAAAAAGTGTGGTTTTCAACATGGATGCTTCCCCTGCTGGAGGGGCCCTGCTTCTGGCAATCTTACCATAAGCTTCAAGGTCACTGCCAAGGATTCAGTATTAACAGAAGCTGGTGTGCTTTGCATGCCAGTTTGATGGTAGGAAGCTTCCTTCTACATGCTGCAATCAGCGGCGGGCGAGACGGGCCTATGCTGCAAGGCTGTCACCCACGCTGTCACCACCACTTTGGAGGACTGTTTTCTTTGTCACCTGTCACTGCTTGAAACAAGGTCTAGCATACCACAGAGTTGTTCACTGGGCCAGGCTTGTTGTAAAACAAGACATGTTACGCATATCCCTTCGGTGCAGCACCACCTTCTAGACCCGACGTGCCCTTGCTACTGCTGTTTTCACACTTTCCACCAGATCTTGCCATGATAGTGCTAGCAGATGTCTCAACAACCTCCTCAAAGCATATGTTTTTATTCAGCACCGCTCCCCCTTTCTACAATACCACATCGGCTATGCCAATCATGCTCCACCTGCAGAGAACAGCAGCTCGCTACATGTGCTGGGGGTACCCATACCCTGCTTTGGGGGCGCCAGATATGCCCTTTGGGTATTCCGCATGGCACAGGCAGCTTCAGAGACAGCCCCTGCTCCAGCTGTAATGTCCTATGGCATGTGCTACCAGGGGAAGTGTGCAAGTCAAGGTATCTCAGTTGTTGGTATTTGCTTAGTGTACTGCTGCAGCTGGTGAGGGTAGGGGTAGGAAGGGCCCCCGTCATGGGTTGCCAGCACATGCAACAATTTATTCACCCTGGTTGTGACTGTTGCATAGGTCCAGCCCCTAGTACCTTAAACCAGCCCTGCCCCAAGCCAAAGCCCTTGCCTCTGTCAAACAGCAGCAGCAGAACCAATGTCCACTGTGTCCAATGTTTGCACCTCCTGTTTCCTCAAGTGCAAGCAGAGATAACAGCTGTGTCTAGCCTGTTGCAAAGAACTTGTTGATGCAATTATTGCCTGCTGTGCTAAATTGGTGGGAACCGCAACCGCATTGAGAAAGTGCTTGAGCTGACTTTTCAGATTTTGGTCAAAAGTGGGTACGCCCCTGTGGTCACCTGAGTTAGGGTGCATGGAATGGAACTTCTCCCATTTATCAGCAAGCTTTCCTTGGCTTTACAGTACCATGTCACTAGCTGCAGTCATGCATGCTCTGCACAGCAGGCCCCACATTAGCTATCCCTGCAATGCTGAGCATTGCTACAGGCAGCAAAAAGTGTGGTTTTCAACATGGATGCTTCCCCTGCTGGAGGGGCCCTGCTTCTGGCAATCTTACCATAAGCTTCAAGGTCACTGCCAAGGATTCAGTATTAACAGAAGCTGGTGTGCTTTGCATGCCAGTTTGATGGTAGGAAGCTTCCTTCTACATGCTGCAATCAGTGGCGGGCGAGACGGGCCTATGCTGCAAGGCTGTCACCCACGCTGTCACCACCACTTTGGAGGACTGTTTTCTTTGTCACCTGTCACTGCTTGAAACAAGGTCTAGCATACCACAGAGTTGTTCACTGGGCCAGGCTTGTTGTAAAACAAGACATGTTACGCATATCCCTTCGGTGCAGCACCACCTTCTAGACCCGACGTGCCCTTGCTACTGCTGTTTTCACACTTTCCACCAGATCTTGCCATGATAGTGCTAGCAGATGTCTCAACAACCTCCTCAAAGCATATGTTTTTATTCAGCACCGCTCCCCCTTTCTACAATACCACATCGGCTATGCCAATCATGCTCCACCTGCAGAGAACAGCAGCTCGCTACATGTGCTGGGGGTATACCCTGCTTTGGGGGCGCCAGATATGCCCTTTGGGTATTCCGCATGGCACAGGCAGCTTCAGAGACAGCCCCTGCTCCAGCTGTAATGTCCTATGGCATGTGCTACCAGGGGAAGTGTGCAAGTCAAGGTATCTCAGTTGTTGGTATTTGCTTAGTGTACTGCTGCAGCTGGTGAGGGTAGGGGTAGGAAGGGCCCCCGTCATGGGTTGCCAGCACATGCAACAATTTATTCACCCTGGTTGTGACTGTTGCATAGGTCCAGCCCCTGGTACCTTAAACCAGCCCTGCCCCAAGCCAAAGCCCTTGCCTCTGTCAAACAGCAGCAGCAGAACCAATGTCCACTGTGTCCAATGTTTGCACCTCCTGTTTCCTCAAGTGCAAGCAGAGATAACAGCTGTGTCTAGCCTGTTGCAAAGAACTTGTTGATGCAATTATTGCCTGCTGTGCTAAATTGGTGGGAACCGCAACCGCATTGAGAAAGTGCTTGAGCTGACTTTTCAGATTTTGGTCAAAAGTGGGTACGCCCCTGTGGTCACCTGAGTTAGGGTGCATGGAATGGAACTTCTCCCATTTATCAGCAAGCTTTCCTTGGCTTTACAGTACCATGTCACTAGCTGCAGTCATGCATGCTCTGCACAGCAGGCCCCACATTAGCTATCCCTGCAATGCTGAGCATTGCTACAGGCAGCAAAAAGTGTGGTTTTCAACATGGATGCTTCCCCTGCTGGAGGGGCCCTGCTTCTGGCAATCTTACCATAAGCTTCAAGGTCACTGCCAAGGATTCAGTATTAACAGAAGCTGGTGTGCTTTGCATGCCAGTTTGATGGTAGGAAGCTTCCTTCTACATGCTGCAATCAGTGGCGGGCGAGACGGGCCTATGCTGCAAGGCTGTCACCCACGCTGTCACCACCACTTTGGAGGACTGTTTTCTTTGTCACCTGTCACTGCTTGAAACAAGGTCTAGCATACCACAGAGTTGTTCACTGGGCCAGGCTTGTTGTAAAACAAGACATGTTACGCATATCCCTTCGGTGCAGCACCACCTTCTAGACCCGACGTGCCCTTGCTACTGCTGTTTTCACACTTTCCACCAGATCTTGCCATGATAGTGCTAGCAGATGTCTCAACAACCTCCTCAAAGCATATGTTTTTATTCAGCACCGCTCCCCCTTTCTACAATACCACATCGGCTATGCCAATCATGCTCCACCTGCAGAGAACAGCAGCTCGCTACATGTGCTGGGGGTATACCCTGCTTTGGGGGCGCCAGATATGCCCTTTGGGTATTCCGCATGGCACAGGCAGCTTCAGAGACAGCCCCTGCTCCAGCTGTAATGTCCTATGGCATGTGCTACCAGGGGAAGTGTGCAAGTCAAGGTATCTCAGTTGTTGGTATTTGCTTAGTGTACTGCTGCAGCTGGTGAGGGTAGGGGTAGGAAGGGCCCCCGTCATGGGTTGCCAGCACATGCAACAATTTATTCACCCTGGCTGTGACTGTTGCATAGGTCCAGCCCCTGGTACCTTAAACCAGCCCTGCCCCAAGCCAAAGCCCTTGCCTCTGTCAAACAGCAGCAGCAGAACCAATGTCCACTGTGTCCAATGTTTGCACCTCATGTTTCCTCAAGTGCAAGCAGAGATAACAGCTGTGTCTAGCCTGTTGCAAAGAACTTGTTGATGCAATTATTGCCTGCTGTGCTAAATTGGTGGGAACCGCAACCGCATTGAGAAAGTGCTTGAGCTGACTTTTCAGATTTTGGTCAAAAGTGGGTACGCCCCTGTGGTCACCTGAGTTAGGGTGCATGGAATGGAACTTCTCCCATTTATCAGCAAGCTTTCCTTGGCTTTACAGTACCATGTCACTAGCTGCAGTCATGCATGCTCTGCACAGCAGGCCCCACATTAGCTATCCCTGCAATGCTGAGCATTGCTACAGGCAGCAAAAAGTGTGGTTTTCAACATGGATGCTTCCCCTGCTGGAGGGGCCCTGCTTCTGGCAATCTTACCATAAGCTTCAAGGTCACTGCCAAGGATTCAGTATTAACAGAAGTTGGTGTGCTTTGCATGCCAGTTTGATGGTAGGAAGCTTCCTTCTACATGCTGCAATCAGCGGCGGGCGAGACGGGCCTATGCTGCAAGGCTGTCACCCACGCTGTCACCACCACTTTGGAGGACTGTTTTCTTTGTCACCTGTCACTGCTTGAAACAAGGTCTAGCATACCACAGAGTTGTTCACTGGGCCAGGCTTGTTGTAAAACAAGACATGTTACGCATATCCCTTCGGTGCAGCACCACCTTCTAGACCCGACGTGCCCTTGCTACTGCTGTTTTCACACTTTCCACCAGATCTTGCCATGATAGTGCTAGCAGATGTCTCAACAACCTCCTCAAAGCATATGTTTTTATTCAGCACCGCTCCCCCTTTCTACAATACCACATCGGCTATGCCAATCATGCTCCACCTGCAGAGAACAGCAGCTCGCTACATGTGCTGGGGGTATACCCTGCTTTGGGGGCGCCAGATATGCCCTTTGGGTATTCCGCATGGCACAGGCAGCTTCAGAGACAGCCCCTGCTCCAGCTGTAATGTCCTATGGCATGTGCTACCAGGGGAAGTGTGCAAGTCAAGGTATCTCAGTTGTTGGTATTTGCTTAGTGTACTGCTGCAGCGGGTGAGGGTAGGGGTAGGAAGGGCCCCCGTCATGGGTTGCCAGCACATGCAACAATTTATTCACCCTGGCTGTGACTGTTGCATAGGTCCAGCCCCTGGTACCTTAAACCAGCCCTGCCCCAAGCCAAAGCCCTTGCCTCTGTCAAACAGCAGCAGCAGAACCAATGTCCACTGTGTCCAATGTTTGCACCTCCTGTTTCCTCAAGTGCAAGCAGAGATAACAGCTGTGTCTAGCCTGTTGCAAAGAACTTGTTGATGCAATTATTGCCTGCTGTGCTAAATTGGTGGGAACCGCAACCGCATTGAGAAAGTGCTTGAGCTGACTTTTCAGATTTTGGTCAAAAGTGGGTACGCCCCTGTGGTCACCTGAGTTAGGGTGCATGGAATGGAACTTCTCCCATTTATCAGCAAGCTTTCCTTGGCTTTACAGTACCATGTCACTAGCTGCAGTCATGCATGCTCTGCACAGCAGGCCCCACATTAGCTATCCCTGCAATGCTGAGCATTGCTACAGGCAGCAAAAAGTGTGGTTTTCAACATGGATGCTTCCCCTGCTGGAGGGGCCCTGCTTCTGGCAATCTTACCATAAGCTTCAAGGTCACTGCCAAGGATTCAGTATTAACAGAAGCTGGTGTGCTTTGCATGCCAGTTTGATGGTAGGAAGCTTCCTTCTACATGCTGCAATCAGCGGCGGGCGAGACGGGCCTATGCTGCAAGGCTGTCACCCACGCTGTCACCACCACTTTGGAGGACTGTTTTCTTTGTCACCTGTCACTGCTTGAAACAAGGTCTAGCATACCACAGAGTTGTTCACTGGGCCAGGCTTGTTGTAAAACAAGACATATTACGCATATCCCTTCGGTGCAGCACCACCTTCTAGACCCGACGTGCCCTTGCTACTGCTGTTTTAACACTTTCCACCAGATCTTGCCATGATAGTGCTAGCAGATCTCTCAACAACCTCCTCAAAGCATATGTTTTTATTCAGCACCGCTCCCCCTTTCTACAATACCACATCGGCTATGCCAATCATGCTCCACCTGCAGAGAACAGCAGCTCGCTACATGTGCTGGGGGTATACCCTGCTTTGGGGGCGCCAGATATGCCCTTTGGGTATTCCGCATGGCACAGGCAGCTTCAGAGACAGCCCCTGCTCCAGCTGTAATGTCCTATGGCATGTGCTACCAGGGGAAGTGTGCAAGTCAAGGTATCTCAGTTGTTGGTATTTGCTTAGTGTACTGCTGCAGCGGGTGAGGGTAGGGGTAGGAAGGGCCCCCGTCATGGGTTGCCAGCACATGCAACAATTTATTCACCCTGGCTGTGACTGTTGCATAGGTCCAGCCCCTGGTACCTTAAACCAGCCCTGCCCCAAGCCAAAGCCCTTGCCTCTGTCAAACAGCAGCAGCAGAACCAATGTCCACTGTGTCCAATGTTTGCACCTCATGTTTCCTCAAGTGCAAGCAGAGATAACAGCTGTGTCTAGCCTGTTGCAAAGAACTTGTTGATGCAATTATTGCCTGCTGTGCTAAATTGGTGGGAACCGCAACCGCATTGAGAAAGTGCTTGAGCTGACTTTTCAGATTTTGGTCAAAAGTGGGTACGCCCCTGTGGTCACCTGAGTTAGGGTGCATGGAATGGAACTTCTCCCATTTATCAGCAAGCTTTCCTTGGCTTTACAGTACCATGTCACTAGCTGCAGTCATGCATGCTCTGCACAGCAGGCCCCACATTAGCTATCCCTGCAATGCTGAGCATTGCTACAGGCAGCAAAAAGTGTGGTTTTCAACATGGATGCTTCCCCTGCTGGAGGGGCCCTGCTTCTGGCAATCTTACCATAAGCTTCAAGGTCACTGCCAAGGATTCAGTATTAACAGAAGCTGGTGTGCTTTGCATGCCAGTTTGATGGTAGGAAGCTTCCTTCTACATGCTGCAATCAGCGGCGGGCGAGACGGGCCTATGCTGCAAGGCTGTCACCCACGCTGTCACCACCACTTTGGAGGACTGTTTTCTTTGTCACCTGTCACTGCTTGAAACAAGGTCTAGCATACCACAGAGTTGTTCACTGGGCCAGGCTTGTTGTATAACAAGACATGTTACGCATATCCCTTCGGTGCAGCACCACCTTCTAGACCCGACGTGCCCTTGCTACTGCTGTTTTCACACTTTCCACCAGATCTTGCCATGATAGTGCTAGCAGATCTCTCAACAACCTCCTCAAAGCATATGTTTTTATTCAGCACCGCTCCCCCTTTCTACAATACCACATCGGCTATGCCAATCATGCTCCACCTGCAGAGAACAGCAGCTCGCTACATGTGCTGGGGGTATACCCTGCTTTGGGGGCGCCAGATATGCCCTTTGGGTATTCCGCATGGCACAGGCAGCTTCAGAGACAGCCCCTGCTCCAGCTGTAATGTCCTATGGCATGTGCTACCAGGGGAAGTGTGCAAGTCAAGGTATCTCAGTTGTTGGTATTTGCTTAGTGTACTGCTGCAGCGGGTGAGGGTAGGGGTAGGAAGGGCCCCCGTCATGGGTTGCCAGCACATGCAACAATTTATTCACCCTGGCTGTGACTGTTGCATAGGTCCAGCCCCTGGTACCTTAAACCAGCCCTGCCCCAAGCCAAAGCCCTTGCCTCTGTCAAACAGCAGCAGCAGAACCAATGTCCACTGTGTCCAATGTTTGCACCTCCTGTTTCCTCAAGTGCAAGCAGAGATAACAGCTGTGTCTAGCCTGTTGCAAAGAACTTGTTGATGCAATTATTGCCTGCTGTGCTAAATTGGTGGGAACCGCAACCGCATTGAGAAAGTGCTTGAGCTGACTTTTCAGATTTTGGTCAAAAGTGGGTACGCCCCTGTGGTCACCTGAGTTAGGGTGCATGGAATGGAACTTCTCCCATTTATCAGCAAGCTTTCCTTGGCTTTACAGTACCATGTCACTAGCTGCAGTCATGCATGCTCTGCACAGCAGGCCCCACATTAGCTATCCCTGCAATGCTGAGCATTGCTACAGGCAGCAAAAAGTGTGGTTTTCAACATGGATGCTTCCCCTGCTGGAGGGGCCCTGCTTCCTGCAATCTTACCATAAGCTTCAAGGTCACTGCCAAGGATTCAGTATTAACAGAAGCTGGTGTGCTTTGCATGCCATTTTGATGGTAGGAAGCTTCCTTCTACATGCTGCAATCAGCGGCGGGCGAGACGGGCCTATGCTGCAAGGCTGTCACCCACGCTGTCACCACCACTTTGGAGGACTGTTTTCTTTGTCACCTGTCACTGCTTGAAACAAGGTCTAGCATACCACAGAGTTGTTCACTGGGCCAGGCTTGTTGTAAAACAAGACATGTTACGCATATCCCTTCGGTGCAGCACCACCTTCTAGACCCGACGTGCCCTTGCTACTGCTGTTTTAACACTTTCCACCAGATCTTGCCATGATAGTGCTAGCAGATGTCTCAACAACCTCCTCAAAGCATATGTTTTTATTCAGCACCGCTCCCCCTTTCTACAATACCACATCGGCTATGCCAATCATGCTCCACCTGCAGAGAACAGCAGCTCGCTACATGTGCTGGGGGTATACCCTGCTTTGGGGGCGCTAGATATGCCCTTTGGGTATTCCGCATGGCACAGGCAGCTTCAGAGACAGCCCCTGCTCCAGCTGTAATGTCCTATGGCATGTGCTACCAGGGGAAGTGTGCAAGTCAAGGTATCTCAGTTGTTGGTATTTGCTTAGTGTACTGCTGCAGCTGGTGAGGGTAGGGGTAGGAAGGGCCCCCGTCATGGGTTGCCAGCACATGCAACAATTTATTCACCCTGGCTGTGACTGTTGCATAGGTCCAGCCCCTGGTACCTTAAACCAGCCCTGCCCCAAGCCAAAGCCCTTGCCTCTGTCAAACAGCAGCAGCAGAACCAATGTCCACTGTGTCCAATGTTTGCACCTCATGTTTCCTCAAGTGCAAGCAGAGATAACAGCTGTGTCTAGCCTGTTGCAAAGAACTTGTTGATGCAATTATTGCCTGCTGTGCTAAATTGGTGGGAACCACAACCGCATTGAGAAAGTGCTTGAGCTGACTTTTCAGATTTTGGTCAAAAGTGGGTACGCCCCTGTGGTCACCTGAGTTAGGGTGCATGGAATGGAACTTCTCCCATTTATCAGCAAGCTTTCCTTGGCTTTACAGTACCATGTCACTAGCTGCAGTCATGCATGCTCTGCACAGCAGGCCCCACATTAGCTACCCCCTGCAATGCTGAGCATTGCTACAGGCAGCAAAAAGTGTGGTTTTCAACATGGATGCTTCCCCTGCTGGAGGGGCCCTGCTTCTGGCAATCTTACCATAAGCTTCAAGGTCACTGCCAAGGATTCAGTATTAACAGAAGCTGGTGTGCTTTGCATGCCAGTTTGATGGTAGGAAGCTTCCTTCTACATGCTGCAATCAGCGGCGGGCGAGACGGGCCTATGCTGCAAGGCTGTCACCCACGCTGTCACCACCACTTTGGAGGACTGTTTTCTTTGTCACCTGTCACTGCTTGAAACAAGGTCTAGCATACCACAGAGTTGTTCACTGGGCCAGGCTTGTTGTAAAACAAGACATGTTACGCATATCCCTTCGGTGCAGCACCACCTTCTAGACCCGACGTGCCCTTGCTACTGCTGTTTTCACACTTTCCACCAGATCTTGCCATGATAGTGCTAGCAGATGTCTCAACAACCTCCTCAAAGCATATGTTTTTATTCAGCACCGCTCCCCCTTTCTACAATACCACATCGGCTATGCCAATCATGCTCCACCTGCAGAGAACAGCAGCTCGCTACATGTGCTGGGGGTACCCATACCCTGCTTTGGGGGCGCCAGATATGCCCTTTGGGTATTCCGCATGGCACAGGCAGCTTCAGAGACAGCCCCTGCTCCAGCTGTAATGTCCTATGGCATGTGCTACCAGGGGAAGTGTGCAAGTCAAGGTATCTCAGTTGTTGGTATTTGCTTAGTGTACTGCTGCAGCTGGTGAGGGTAGGGGTAGGAAGGGCCCCCGTCATGGGTTGCCAGCACATGCAACAATTTATTCACCCTGGCTGTGACTGTTGCATAGGTCCAGCCCCTGGTACCTTAAACCAGCCCTGCCCCAAGCCAAAGCCCTTGCCTCTGTCAAACAGCAGCAGCAGAACCAATGTCCACTGTGTCCAATGTTTGCACCTCATGTTTCCTCAAGTGCAAGCAGAGATAACAGCTGTGTCTAGCCTGTTGCAAAGAACTTGTTGATGCAATTATTGCCTGCTGTGCTAAATTGGTGGGAACCGCAACCGCATTGAGAAAGTGCTTGAGCTGACTTTTCAGATTTTGGTCAAAAGTGGGTACGCCCCTGTGGTCACCTGAGTTAGGGTGCATGGAATGGAACTTCTCCCATTTATCAGCAAGCTTTCCTTGGCTTTACAGTACCATGTCACTAGCTGCAGTCATGCATGCTCTGCACAGCAGGCCCCACATTAGCTATCCCTGCAATGCTGAGCATTGCTACAGGCAGCAAAAAGTGTGGTTTTCAACATGGATGCTTCCCCTGCTGGAGGGGCCCTGCTTCTGGCAATCTTACCATAAGCTTCAAGGTCACTGCCAAGGATTCAGTATTAACAGAAGCTGGTGTGCTTTGCATGCCAGTTTGATGGTAGGAAGCTTCCTTCTACATGCTGCAATCAGCGGCGGGCGAGACGGGCCTATGCTGCAAGGCTGTCACCCACGCTGTCACCACCACTTTGGAGGACTGTTTTCTTTGTCACCTGTCACTGCTTGAAACAAGGTCCAGCATACCACAGAGTTGTTCACTGGGCCAGGCTTGTTGTAAAACAAGACATGTTACGCATATCCCTTCGGTGCAGCACCACCTTCTAGACCCGACGTGCCCTTGCTACTGCTGTTTTCACACTTTCCACCAGATCTTGCCATGATAGTGCTAGCAGATGTCTCAACAACCTCCTCAAAGCATATGTTTTTATTCAGCACCGCTCCCCCTTTCTACAATACCACATCGGCTATGCCAATCATGCTCCACCTGCAGAGAACAGCAGCTCGCTACATGTGCTGGGGGTATACCCTGCTTTGGGGGCGCCAGATATGCCCTTTGGGTATTCCGCATGGCACAGGCAGCTTCAGAGACAGCCCCTGCTCCAGCTGTAATGTCCTATGGCATGTGCTACCAGGGGAAGTGTGCAAGTCAAGGTATCTCAGTTGTTGGTATTTGCTTAGTGTACTGCTGCAGCTGGTGAGGGTAGGGGTAGGAAGGGCCCCCGTCATGGGTTGCCAGCACATGCAACAATTTATTCACCCTGGCTGTGACTGTTGCATAGGTCCAGCCCCTGGTACCTTAAACCAGCCCTGCCCCAAGCCAAAGCCCTTGCCTCTGTCAAACAACAGCAGCAGAACCAATGTCCACTGTGTCCAATGTTTGCACCTCATGTTTCCTCAAGTGCAAGCAGAGATAACAGCTGTGTCTAGCCTGTTGCAAAGAACTTGTTGATGCAATTATTGCCTGCTGTGCTAAATTGGTGGGAACCACAACCGCATTGAGAAAGTGCTTGAGCTGACTTTTCAGATTTTGGTCAAAAGTGGGTACGCCCCTGTGGTCACCTGAGTTAGGGTGCATGGAATGGAACTTCTCCCATTTATCAGCAAGCTTTCCTTGGCTTTACAGTACCATGTCACTAGCTGCAGTCATGCATGCTCTGCACAGCAGGCCCCACATTAGCTACCCCCTGCAATGCTGAGCATTGCTACAGGCAGCAAAAAGTGTGGTTTTCAACATGGATGCTTCCCCTGCTGGAGGGGCCCTGCTTCTGGCAATCTTACCATAAGCTTCAAGGTCACTGCCAAGGATTCAGTATTAACAGAAGCTGGTGTGCTTTGCATGCCAGTTTGATGGTAGGAAGCTTCCTTCTACATGCTGCAATCAGCGGCGGGCGAGACGGGCCTATGCTGCAAGGCTGTCACCCACGCTGTCACCACCACTTTGGAGGACTGTTTTCTTTGTCACCTGTCACTGCTTGAAACAAGGTCTAGCATACCACAGAGTTGTTCACTGGGCCAGGCTTGTTGTAAAACAAGACATGTTACGCATATCCCTTCGGTGCAGCACCACCTTCTAGACCCGACGTGCCCTTGCTACTGCTGTTTTCACACTTTCCACCAGATCTTGCCATGATAGTGCTAGCAGATGTCTCAACAACCTCCTCAAAGCATATGTTTTTATTCAGCACCGCTCCCCCTTTCTACAATACCACATCGGCTATGCCAATCATGCTCCACCTGCAGAGAACAGCAGCTCGCTACATGTGCTGGGGGTACCCATACCCTGCTTTGGGGGCGCCAGATATGCCCTTTGGGTATTCCGCATGGCACAGGCAGCTTCAGAGACAGCCCCTGCTCCAGCTGTAATGTCCTATGGCATGTGCTACCAGGGGAAGTGTGCAAGTCAAGGTATCTCAGTTGTTGGTATTTGCTTAGTGTACTGCTGCAGCTGGTGAGGGTAGGGGTAGGAAGGGCCCCCGTCATGGGTTGCCAGCACATGCAACAATTTATTCACCCTGGCTGTGACTGTTGCATAGGTCCAGCCCCTGGTACCTTAAACCAGCCCTGCCCCAAGCCAAAGCCCTTGCCTCTGTCAAACAGCAGCAGCAGAACCAATGTCCACTGTGTCCAATGTTTGCACCTCATGTTTCCTCAAGTGCAAGCAGAGATAACAGCTGTGTCTAGCCTGTTGCAAAGAACTTGTTGATGCAATTATTGCCTGCTGTGCTAAATTGGTGGGAACCGCAACCGCATTGAGAAAGTGCTTGAGCTGACTTTTCAGATTTTGGTCAAAAGTGGGTACGCCCCTGTGGTCACCTGAGTTAGGGTGCATGGAATGGAACTTCTCCCATTTATCAGCAAGCTTTCCTTGGCTTTACAGTACCATGTCACTAGCTGCAGTCATGCATGCTCTGCACAGCAGGCCCCACATTAGCTATCCCTGCAATGCTGAGCATTGCTACAGGCAGCAAAAAGTGTGGTTTTCAACATGGATGCTTCCCCTGCTGGAGGGGCCCTGCTTCTGGCAATCTTACCATAAGCTTCAAGGTCACTGCCAAGGATTCAGTATTAACAGAAGCTGGTGTGCTTTGCATGCCAGTTTGATGGTAGGAAGCTTCCTTCTACATGCTGCAATCAGCGGCGGGCGAGACGGGCCTATGCTGCAAGGCTGTCACCCACGCTGTCACCACCACTTTGGAGGACTGTTTTCTTTGTCACCTGTCACTGCTTGAAACAAGGTCTAGCATACCACAGAGTTGTTCACTGGGCCAGGCTTGTTGTAAAACAAGACATGTTACGCATATCCCTTCGGTGCAGCACCACCTTCTAGACCCGACGTGCCCTTGCTACTGCTGTTTTCACACTTTCCACCAGATCTTGCCATGATAGTGCTAGCAGATGTCTCAACAACCTCCTCAAAGCATATGTTTTTATTCAGCACCGCTCCCCCTTTCTACAATACCACATCGGCTATGCCAATCATGCTCCACCTGCAGAGAACAGCAGCTCGCTACATGTGCTGGGGGTATACCCTGCTTTGGGGGCGCCAGATATGCCCTTTGGGTATTCCGCATGGCACAGGCAGCTTCAGAGACAGCCCCTGCTCCAGCTGTAATGTCCTATGGCATGTGCTACCAGGGGAAGTGTGCAAGTCAAGGTATCTCAGTTGTTGGTATTTGCTTAGTGTACTGCTGCAGCGGGTGAGGGTAGGGGTAGGAAGGGCCCCCGTCATGGGTTGCCAGCACATGCAACAATTTATTCACCCTGGCTGTGACTGTTGCATAGGTCCAGCCCCTGGTACCTTAAACCAGCCCTGCCCCAAGCCAAAGCCCTTGCCTCTGTCAAACAGCAGCAGCAGAACCAATGTCCACTGTGTCCAATGTTTGCACCTCCTGTTTCCTCAAGTGCAAGCAGAGATAACAGCTGTGTCTAGCCTGTTGCAAAGAACTTGTTGATGCAATTATTGCCTGCTGTGCTAAATTGGTGGGAACCGCAACCGCATTGAGAAAGTGCTTGAGCTGACTTTTCAGATTTTGGTCAAAAGTGGGTACGCCCCTGTGGTCACCTGAGTTAGGGTGCATGGAATGGAACTTCTCCCATTTATCAGCAAGCTTTCCTTGGCTTTACAGTACCATGTCACTAGCTGCAGTCATGCATGCTCTGCACAGCAGGCCCCACATTAGCTATCCCTGCAATGCTGAGCATTGCTACAGGCAGCAAAAAGTGTGGTTTTCAACATGGATGCTTCCCCTGCTGGAGGGGCCCTGCTTCTGGCAATCTTACCATAAGCTTCAAGGTCACTGCCAAGGATTCAGTATTAACAGAAGCTGGTGTGCTTTGCATGCCAGTTTGATGGTAGGAAGCTTCCTTCTACATGCTGCAATCAGCGGCGGGCGAGACGGGCCTATGCTGCAAGGCTGTCACCCACGCTGTCACCACCACTTTGGAGGACTGTTTTCTTTGTCACCTGTCACTGCTTGAAACAAGGTCTAGCATACCACAGAGTTGTTCACTGGGCCAGGCTTGTTGTAAAACAAGACATGTTACGCATATCCCTTCGGTGCAGCACCACCTTCTAGACCCGACGTGCCCTTGCTACTGCTGTTTTAACACTTTCCACCAGATCTTGCCATGATAGTGCTAGCAGATCTCTCAACAACCTCCTCAAAGCATATGTTTTTATTCAGCACCGCTCCCCCTTTCTACAATACCACATCGGCTATGCCAATCATGCTCCACCTGCAGAGAACAGCAGCTCGCTACATGTGCTGGGGGTATACCCTGCTTTGGGGGCGCCAGATATGCCCTTTGGGTATTCCGCATGGCACAGGCAGCTTCAGAGACAGCCCCTGCTCCAGCTGTAATGTCCTATGGCATGTGCTACCAGGGGAAGTGTGCAAGTCAAGGTATCTCAGTTGTTGGTATTTGCTTAGTGTACTGCTGCAGCGGGTGAGGGTAGGGGTAGGAAGGGCCCCCGTCATGGGTTGCCAGCACATGCAACAATTTATTCACCCTGGCTGTGACTGTTGCATAGGTCCAGCCCCTGGTACCTTAAACCAGCCCTGCCCCAAGCCAAAGCCCTTGCCTCTGTCAAACAGCAGCAGCAGAACCAATGTCCACTGTGTCCAATGTTTGCACCTCATGTTTCCTCAAGTGCAAGCAGAGATAACAGCTGTGTCTAGCCTGTTGCAAAGAACTTGTTGATGCAATTAGTGCCTGCTGTGCTAAATTGGTGGCAACCGCAACCGCATTGAGAAAGTGCTTGAGCTGACTTTTCAGATTTTGGTCAAAAGTGGGTACGCCCCTGTGGTCACCTGAGTTAGGGTGCATGGAATGGAACTTCTCCCATTTATCAGCAAGCTTTCCTTGGCTTTACAGTACCATGTCACTAGCTGCAGTCATGCATGCTCTGCACAGCAGGCCCCACATTAGCTATCCCTGCAATGCTGAGCATTGCTACAGGCAGCAAAAAGTGTGGTTTTCAACATGGATGCTTCCCCTGCTGGAGGGGCCCTGCTTCTGGCAATCTTACCATAAGCTTCAAGGTCACTGCCAAGGATTCAGTATTAACAGAAGCTGGTGTGCTTTGCATGCCAGTTTGATGGTAGGAAGCTTCCTTCTACATGCTGCAATCAGCGGCGGGCGAGACGGGCCTATGCTGCAAGGCTGTCACCCACGCTGTCACCACCACTTTGGAGGACTGTTTTCTTTGTCACCTGTCACTGCTTGAAACAAGGTCTAGCATACCACAGAGTTGTTCACTGGGCCAGGCTTATTGTATAACAAGACATGTTACGCATATCCCTTCGGTGCAGCACCACCTTCTAGACCCGACGTGCCCTTGCTACTGCTGTTTTCACACTTTCCACCAGATCTTGCCATGATAGTGCTAGCAGATCTCTCAACAACCTCCTCAAAGCATATGTTTTTATTCAGCACCGCTCCCCCTTTCTACAATACCACATCGGCTATGCCAATCATGCTCCACCTGCAGAGAACAGCAGCTCGCTACATGTGCTGGGGGTATACCCTGCTTTGGGGGCGCCAGATATGCCCTTTGGGTATTCCGCATGGCACAGGCAGCTTCAGAGACAGCCCCTGCTCCAGCTGTAATGTCCTATGGCATGTGCTACCAGGGGAAGTGTGCAAGTCAAGGTATCTCAGTTGTTGGTATTTGCTTAGTGTACTGCTGCAGCGGGTGAGGGTAGGGGTAGGAAGGGCCCCCGTCATGGGTTGCCAGCACATGCAACAATTTATTCACCCTGGCTGTGACTGTTGCATAGGTCCAGCCCCTGGTACCTTAAACCAGCCCTGCCCCAAGCCAAAGCCCTTGCCTCTGTCAAACAGCAGCAGCAGAACCAATGTCCACTGTGTCCAATGTTTGCACCTCATGTTTCCTCAAGTGCAAGCAGAGATAACAGCTGTGTCTAGCCTGTTGCAAAGAACTTGTTGATGCAATTATTGCCTGCTGTGCTAAATTGGTGGGAACCGCAACCGCATTGAGAAAGTGCTTGAGCTGACTTTTCAGATTTTGGTCAAAAGTGGGTACGCCCCTGTGGTCACCTGAGTTAGGGTGCATGGAATGGAACTTCTCCCATTTATCAGCAAGCTTTCCTTGGCTTTACAGTACCATGTCACTAGCTGCAGTCATGCATGCTCTGCACAGCAGGCCCCACATTAGCTATCCCTGCAATGCTGAGCATTGCTACAGGCAGCAAAAAGTGTGGTTTTCAACATGGATGCTTCCCCTGCTGGAGGGGCCCTGCTTCTGGCAATCTTACCATAAGCTTCAAGGTCACTGCCAAGGATTCAGTATTAACAGAAGCTGGTGTGCTTTGCATGCCAGTTTGATGGTAGGAAGCTTCCTTCTACATGCTGCAATCAGCGGCGGGCGAGACGGGCCTATGCTGCAAGGCTGTCACCCACGCTGTCACCACCACTTTGGAGGACTGTTTTCTTTGTCACCTGTCACTGCTTGAAACAAGGTCTAGCATACCACAGAGTTGTTCACTGGGCCAGGCTTGTTGTAAAACAAGACATGTTACGCATATCCCTTCGGTGCAGCACCACCTTCTAGACCCGACGTGCCCTTGCTACTGCTGTTTTCACACTTTCCACCAGATCTTGCCATGATAGTGCTAGCAGATGTCTCAACAACCTCCTCAAAGCATATGTTTTTATTCAGCACCGCTCCCCCTTTCTACAATACCACATCGGCTATGCCAATCATGCTCCACCTGCAGAGAACAGCAGCTCGCTACATGTGCTGGGGGTATACCCTGCTTTGGGGGCGCCAGATATGCCCTTTGGGTATTCCGCATGGCACAGGCAGCTTCAGAGACAGCCCCTGCTCCAGCTGTAATGTCCTATGGCATGTGCTACCAGGGGAAGTGTGCAAGTCAAGGTATCTCAGTTGTTGGTATTTGCTTAGTGTACTGCTGCAGCGGGTGAGGGTAGGGGTAGGAAGGGCCCCCGTCATGGGTTGCCAGCACATGCAACAATTTATTCACCCTGGCTGTGACTGTTGCATAGGTCCAGCCCCTGGTACCTTAAACCAGCCCTGCCCCAAGCCAAAGCCCTTGCCTCTGTCAAACAGCAGCAGCAGAACCAATGTCCACTGTGTCCAATGTTTGCACCTCCTGTTTCCTCAAGTGCAAGCAGAGATAACAGCTGTGTCTAGCCTGTTGCAAAGAACTTGTTGATGCAATTATTGCCTGCTGTGCTAAATTGGTGGGAACCGCAACCGCATTGAGAAAGTGCTTGAGCTGACTTTTCAGATTTTGGTCAAAAGTGGGTACGCCCCTGTGGTCACCTGAGTTAGGGTGCATGGAATGGAACTTCTCCCATTTATCAGCAAGCTTTCCTTGGCTTTACAGTACCATGTCACTAGCTGCAGTCATGCATGCTCTGCACAGCAGGCCCCACATTAGCTATCCCTGCAATGCTGAGCATTGCTACAGGCAGCAAAAAGTGTGGTTTTCAACATGGATGCTTCCCCTGCTGGAGGGGCCCTGCTTCTGGCAATCTTACCATAAGCTTCAAGGTCACTGCCAAGGATTCAGTATTAACAGAAGCTGGTGTGCTTTGCATGCCAGTTTGATGGTAGGAAGCTTCCTTCTACATGCTGCAATCAGCGGCGGGCGAGACGGGCCTATGCTGCAAGGCTGTCACCCACGCTGTCACCACCACTTTGGAGGACTGTTTTCTTTGTCACCTGTCACTGCTTGAAACAAGGTCTAGCATACCACAGAGTTGTTCACTGGGCCAGGCTTGTTGTAAAACAAGACATGTTACGCATATCCCTTCGGTGCAGCACCACCTTCTAGACCCGACGTGCCCTTGCTACTGCTGTTTTAACACTTTCCACCAGATCTTGCCATGATAGTGCTAGCAGATCTCTCAACAACCTCCTCAAAGCATATGTTTTTATTCAGCACCGCTCCCCCTTTCTACAATACCACATCGGCTATGCCAATCATGCTCCACCTGCAGAGAACAGCAGCTCGCTACATGTGCTGGGGGTATACCCTGCTTTGGGGGCGCCAGATATGCCCTTTGGGTATTCCGCATGGCACAGGCAGCTTCAGAGACAGCCCCTGCTCCAGCTGTAATGTCCTATGGCATGTGCTACCAGGGGAAGTGTGCAAGTCAAGGTATCTCAGTTGTTGGTATTTGCTTAGTGTACTGCTGCAGCGGGTGAGGGTAGGGGTAGGAAGGGCCCCCGTCATGGGTTGCCAGCACATGCAACAATTTATTCACCCTGGCTGTGACTGTTGCATAGGTCCAGCCCCTGGTACCTTAAACCAGCCCTGCCCCAAGCCAAAGCCCTTGCCTCTGTCAAACAGCAGCAGCAGAACCAATGTCCACTGTGTCCAATGTTTGCACCTCATGTTTCCTCAAGTGCAAGCAGAGATAACAGCTGTGTCTAGCCTGTTGCAAAGAACTTGTTGATGCAATTAGTGCCTGCTGTGCTAAATTGGTGGCAACCGCAACCGCATTGAGAAAGTGCTTGAGCTGACTTTTCAGATTTTGGTCAAAAGTGGGTACGCCCCTGTGGTCACCTGAGTTAGGGTGCATGGAATGGAACTTCTCCCATTTATCAGCAAGCTTTCCTTGGCTTTACAGTACCATGTCACTAGCTGCAGTCATGCATGCTCTGCACAGCAGGCCCCACATTAGCTATCCCTGCAATGCTGAGCATTGCTACAGGCAGCAAAAAGTGTGGTTTTCAACATGGATGCTTCCCCTGCTGGAGGGGCCCTGCTTCTGGCAATCTTACCATAAGCTTCAAGGTCACTGCCAAGGATTCAGTATTAACAGAAGCTGGTGTGCTTTGCATGCCAGTTTGATGGTAGGAAGCTTCCTTCTACATGCTGCAATCAGCGGCGGGCGAGACGGGCCTATGCTGCAAGGCTGTCACCCACGCTGTCACCACCACTTTGGAGGACTGTTTTCTTTGTCACCTGTCACTGCTTGAAACAAGGTCTAGCATACCACAGAGTTGTTCACTGGGCCAGGCTTATTGTATAACAAGACATGTTACGCATATCCCTTCGGTGCAGCACCACCTTCTAGACCCGACGTGCCCTTGCTACTGCTGTTTTCACACTTTCCACCAGATCTTGCCATGATAGTGCTAGCAGATCTCTCAACAACCTCCTCAAAGCATATGTTTTTATTCAGCACCGCTCCCCCTTTCTACAATACCACATCGGCTATGCCAATCATGCTCCACCTGCAGAGAACAGCAGCTCGCTACATGTGCTGGGGGTATACCCTGCTTTGGGGGCGCCAGATATGCCCTTTGGGTATTCCGCATGGCACAGGCAGCTTCAGAGACAGCCCCTGCTCCAGCTGTAATGTCCTATGGCATGTGCTACCAGGGGAAGTGTGCAAGTCAAGGTATCTCAGTTGTTGGTATTTGCTTAGTGTACTGCTGCAGCGGGTGAGGGTAGGGGTAGGAAGGGCCCCCGTCATGGGTTGCCAGCACATGCAACAATTTATTCACCCTGGCTGTGACTGTTGCATAGGTCCAGCCCCTGGTACCTTAAACCAGCCCTGCCCCAAGCCAAAGCCCTTGCCTCTGTCAAACAGCAGCAGCAGAACCAATGTCCACTGTGTCCAATGTTTGCACCTCATGTTTCCTCAAGTGCAAGCAGAGATAACAGCTGTGTCTAGCCTGTTGCAAAGAACTTGTTGATGCAATTATTGCCTGCTGTGCTAAAATGGTGGCAACCGCAACCGCATTGAGAAAGTGCTTGAGCTGACTTTTCAGATTTTGGTCAAAAGTGGGTACGCCCCTGTGGTCACCTGAGTTAGGGTGCATGGAATGGAACTTCTCCCATTTATCAGCAAGCTTTCCTTGGCTTTACAGTACCATGTCACTAGCTGCAGTCATGCATGCTCTGCACAGCAGGCCCCACATTAGCTATCCCTGCAATGCTGAGCATTGCTACAGGCAGCAAAAAGTGTGGTTTTCAACATGGATGCTTCCCCTGCTGGAGGGGCCCTGCTTCTGGCAATCTTACCATAAGCTTCAAGGTCACTGCCAAGGATTCAGTATTAACAGAAGCTGGTGTGCTTTGCATGCCAGTTTGATGGTAGGAAGCTTCCTTCTACATGCTGCAATCAGCGGCGGGCGAGACGGGCCTATGCTGCAAGGCTGTCACCCACGCTGTCACCACCACTTTGGAGGACTGTTTTCTTTGTCACCTGTCACTGCTTGAAACAAGGTCTAGCATACCACAGAGTTGTTCACTGGGCCAGGCTTGTTGTAAAACAAGACATGTTACGCATATCCCTTCGGTGCAGCACCACCTTCTAGACCCGACGTGCCCTTGCTACTGCTGTTTTAACACTTTCCACCAGATCTTGCCATGATAGTGCTAGCAGATCTCTCAACAACCTCCTCAAAGCATATGTTTTTATTCAGCACCGCTCCCCCTTTCTACAATACCACATCGGCTATGCCAATCATGCTCCACCTGCAGAGAACAGCAGCTCGCTACATGTGCTGGGGGTACCCATACCCTGCTTTGGGGGCGCCAGATATGCCCTTTGGGTATTCCGCATGGCACAGGCAGCTTCAGAGACAGCCCCTGCTCCAGCTGTAATGTCCTATGGCATGTGCTACCAGGGGAAGTGTGCAAGTCAAGGTATCTCAGTTGTTGGTATTTGCTTAGTGTACTGCTGCAGCTGGTGAGGGTAGGGGTAGGAAGGGCCCCCGTCATGGGTTGCCAGCACATGCAACAATTTATTCACCCTGGTTGTGACTGTTGCATAGGTCCAGCCCCTGGTACCTTAAACCAGCCCTGCCCCAAGCCAAAGCCCTTGCCTCTGTCAAACAGCAGCAGCAGAACCAATGTCCACTGTGTCCAATGTTTGCACCTCATGTTTCCTCAAGTGCAAGCAGAGATAACAGCTGTGTCTAGCCTGTTGCAAAGAACTTGTTGATGCAATTATTGCCTGCTGTGCTAAATTGGTGGGAACCGCAACCGCATTGAGAAAGTGCTTGAGCTGACTTTTCAGATTTTGGTCAAAAGTGGGTACGCCCCTGTGGTCACCTGAGTTAGGGTGCATGGAATGGAACTTCTCCCATTTATCAGCAAGCTTTCCTTGGCTTTACAGTACCATGTCACTAGCTGCAGTCATGCATGCTCTGCACAGCAGGCCCCACATTAGCTATCCCTGCAATGCTGAGCATTGCTACAGGCAGCAAAAAGTGTGGTTTTCAACATGGATGCTTCCCCTGCTGGAGGGGCCCTGCTTCTGGCAATCTTACCATAAGCTTCAAGGTCACTGCCAAGGATTCAGTATTAACAGAAGCTGGTGTGCTTTGCATGCCAGTTTGATGGTAGGAAGCTTCCTTCTACATGCTGCAATCAGCGGCGGGCGAGACGGGCCTATGCTGCAAGGCTGTCACCCACGCTGTCACCACCACTTTGGAGGACTGTTTTCTTTGTCACCTGTCACTGCTTGAAACAAGGTCTAGCATACCACAGAGTTGTTCACTGGGCCAGGCTTGTTGTAAAACAAGACATGTTACGCATATCCCTTCGGTGCAGCACCACCTTCTAGACCCGACGTGCCCTTGCTACTGCTGTTTTCACACTTTCCACCAGATCTTGCCATGATAGTGCTAGCAGATGTCTCAACAACCTCCTCAAAGCATATGTTTTTATTCAGCACCGCTCCCCCTTTCTACAATACCACATCGGCTATGCCAATCATGCTCCACCTGCAGAGAACAGCAGCTCGCTACATGTGCTGGGGGTATACCCTGCTTTGGGGGCGCCAGATATGCCCTTTGGGTATTCCGCATGGCACAGGCAGCTTCAGAGACAGCCCCTGCTCCAGCTGTAATGTCCTATGGCATGTGCTACCAGGGGAAGTGTGCAAGTCAAGGTATCTCAGTTGTTGGTATTTGCTTAGTGTACTGCTGCAGCGGGTGAGGGTAGGGGTAGGAAGGGCCCCCGTCATGGGTTGCCAGCACATGCAACAATTTATTCACCCTGGCTGTGACTGTTGCATAGGTCCAGCCCCTGGTACCTTAAACCAGCCCTGCCCCAAGCCAAAGCCCTTGCCTCTGTCAAACAGCAGCAGCAGAACCAATGTCCACTGTGTCCAATGTTTGCACCTCCTGTTTCCTCAAGTGCAAGCAGAGATAACAGCTGTGTCTAGCCTGTTGCAAAGAACTTGTTGATGCAATTATTGCCTGCTGTGCTAAATTGGTGGGAACCGCAACCGCATTGAGAAAGTGCTTGAGCTGACTTTTCAGATTTTGGTCAAAAGTGGGTACGCCCCTGTGGTCACCTGAGTTAGGGTGCATGGAATGGAACTTCTCCCATTTATCAGCAAGCTTTCCTTGGCTTTACAGTACCATGTCACTAGCTGCAGTCATGCATGCTCTGCACAGCAGGCCCCACATTAGCTATCCCTGCAATGCTGAGCATTGCTACAGGCAGCAAAAAGTGTGGTTTTCAACATGGATGCTTCCCCTGCTGGAGGGGCCCTGCTTCTGGCAATCTTACCATAAGCTTCAAGGTCACTGCCAAGGATTCAGTATTAACAGAAGCTGGTGTGCTTTGCATGCCAGTTTGATGGTAGGAAGCTTCCTTCTACATGCTGCAATCAGCGGCGGGCGAGACGGGCCTATGCTGCAAGGCTGTCACCCACGCTGTCACCACCACTTTGGAGGACTGTTTTCTTTGTCACCTGTCACTGCTTGAAACAAGGTCTAGCATACCACAGAGTTGTTCACTGGGCCAGGCTTGTTGTAAAACAAGACATGTTACGCATATCCCTTCGGTGCAGCACCACCTTCTAGACCCGACGTGCCCTTGCTACTGCTGTTTTAACACTTTCCACCAGATCTTGCCATGATAGTGCTAGCAGATGTCTCAACAACCTCCTCAAAGCATATGTTTTTATTCAGCACCGCTCCCCCTTTCTACAATACCACATCGGCTATGCCAATCATGCTCCACCTGCAGAGAACAGCAGCTCGCTACATGTGCTGGGGGTATACCCTGCTTTGGGGGCGCCAGATATGCCCTTTGGGTATTCCGCATGGCACAGGCAGCTTCAGAGACAGCCCCTGCTCCAGCTGTAATGTCCTATGGCATGTGCTACCAGGGGAAGTGTGCAAGTCAAGGTATCTCAGTTGTTGGTATTTGCTTAGTGTACTGCTGCAGCGGGTGAGGGTAGGGGTAGGAAGGGCCCCCGTCATGGGTTGCCAGCACATGCAACAATTTATTCACCCTGGCTGTGACTGTTGCATAGGTCCAGCCCCTGGTACCTTAAACCAGCCCTGCCCCAAGCCAAAGCCCTTGCCTCTGTCAAACAGCAGCAGCAGAACCAATGTCCACTGTGTCCAATGTTTGCACCTCCTGTTTCCTCAAGTGCAAGCAGAGATAACAGCTGTGTCTAGCCTGTTGCAAAGAACTTGTTGATGCAATTATTGCCTGCTGTGCTAAATTGGTGGGAACCGCAACCGCATTGAGAAAGTGCTTGAGCTGACTTTTCAGATTTTGGTCAAAAGTGGGTACGCCCCTGTGGTCACCTGAGTTAGGGTGCATGGAATGGAACTTCTCCCATTTATCAGCAAGCTTTCCTTGGCTTTACAGTACCATGTCACTAGCTGCAGTCATGCATGCTCTGCACAGCAGGCCCCACATTAGCTATCCCTGCAATGCTGAGCATTGCTACAGGCAGCAAAAAGTGTGGTTTTCAACATGGATGCTTCCCCTGCTGGAGGGGCCCTGCTTCTGGCAATCTTACCATAAGCTTCAAGGTCACTGCCAAGGATTCAGTATTAACAGAAGCTGGTGTGCTTTGCATGCCAGTTTGATGGTAGGAAGCTTCCTTCTACATGCTGCAATCAGCGGCGGGCGAGACGGGCCTATGCTGCAAGGCTGTCACCCACGCTGTCACCACCACTTTGGAGGACTGTTTTCTTTGTCACCTGTCACTGCTTGAAACAAGGTCTAGCATACCACAGAGTTGTTCACTGGGCCAGGCTTGTTGTAAAACAAGACATGTTACGCATATCCCTTCGGTGCAGCACCACCTTCTAGACCCGACGTGCCCTTGCTACTGCTGTTTTCACACTTTCCACCAGATCTTGCCATGATAGTGCTAGCAGATGTCTCAACAACCTCCTCAAAGCATATGTTTTTATTCAGCACCGCTCCCCCTTTCTACAATACCACATCGGCTATGCCAATCATGCTCCACCTGCAGAGAACAGCAGCTCGCTACATGTGCTGGGGGTATACCCTGCTTTGGGGGCGCCAGATATGCCCTTTGGGTATTCCGCATGGCACAGGCAGCTTCAGAGACAGCCCCTGCTCCAGCTGTAATGTCCTATGGCATGTGCTACCAGGGGAAGTGTGCAAGTCAAGGTATCTCAGTTGTTGGTATTTGCTTAGTGTACTGCTGCAGCGGGTGAGGGTAGGGGTAGGAAGGGCCCCCGTCATGGGTTGCCAGCACATGCAACAATTTATTCACCCTGGCTGTGACTGTTGCATAGGTCCAGCCCCTGGTACCTTAAACCAGCCCTGCCCCAAGCCAAAGCCCTTGCCTCTGTCAAACAGCAGCAGCAGAACCAATGTCCACTGTGTCCAATGTTTGCACCTCATGTTTCCTCAAGTGCAAGCAGAGATAACAGCTGTGTCTAGCCTGTTGCAAAGAACTTGTTGATGCAATTATTGCCTGCTGTGCTAAATTGGTGGGAACCACAACCGCATTGAGAAAGTGCTTGAGCTGACTTTTCAGATTTTGGTCAAAAGTGGGTACGCCCCTGTGGTCACCTGAGTTAGGGTGCATGGAATGGAACTTCTCCCATTTATCAGCAAGCTTTCCTTGGCTTTACAGTACCATGTCACTAGCTGCAGTCATGCATGCTCTGCACAGCAGGCCCCACATTAGCTACCCCCTGCAATGCTGAGCATTGCTACAGGCAGCAAAAAGTGTGGTTTTCAACATGGATGCTTCCCCTGCTGGAGGGGCCCTGCTTCTGGCAATCTTACCATAAGCTTCAAGGTCACTGCCAAGGATTCAGTATTAACAGAAGCTGGTGTGCTTTGCATGCCAGTTTGATGGTAGGAAGCTTCCTTCTACATGCTGCAATCAGCGGCGGGCGAGACGGGCCTATGCTGCAAGGCTGTCACCCACGCTGTCACCACCACTTTGGAGGACTGTTTTCTTTGTCACCTGTCACTGCTTGAAACAAGGTCTAGCATACCACAGAGTTGTTCACTGGGCCAGGCTTGTTGTAAAACAAGACATGTTACGCATATCCCTTCGGTGCAGCACCACCTTCTAGACCCGACGTGCCCTTGCTACTGCTGTTTTCACACTTTCCACCAGATCTTGCCATGATAGTGCTAGCAGATGTCTCAACAACCTCCTCAAAGCATATGTTTTTATTCAGCACCGCTCCCCCTTTCTACAATACCACATCGGCTATGCCAATCATGCTCCACCTGCAGAGAACAGCAGCTCGCTACATGTGCTGGGGGTATACCCTGCTTTGGGGGCGCCAGATATGCCCTTTGGGTATTCCGCATGGCACAGGCAGCTTCAGAGACAGCCCCTGCTCCAGCTGTAATGTCCTATGGCATGTGCTACCAGGGGAAGTGTGCAAGTCAAGGTATCTCAGTTGTTGGTATTTGCTTAGTGTACTGCTGCAGCGGGTGAGGGTAGGGGTAGGAAGGGCCCCCGTCATGGGTTGCCAGCACATGCAACAATTTATTCACCCTGGCTGTGACTGTTGCATAGGTCCAGCCCCTGGTACCTTAAACCAGCCCTGCCCCAAGCCAAAGCCCTTGCCTCTGTCAAACAGCAGCAGCAGAACCAATGTCCACTGTGTCCAATGTTTGCACCTCCTGTTTCCTCAAGTGCAAGCAGAGATAACAGCTGTGTCTAGCCTGTTGCAAAGAACTTGTTGATGCAATTATTGCCTGCTGTGCTAAATTGGTGGGAACCGCAACCGCATTGAGAAAGTGCTTGAGCTGACTTTTCAGATTTTGGTCAAAAGTGGGTACGCCCCTGTGGTCACCTGAGTTAGGGTGCATGGAATGGAACTTCTCCCATTTATCAGCAAGCTTTCCTTGGCTTTACAGTACCATGTCACTAGCTGCAGTCATGCATGCTCTGCACAGCAGGCCCCACATTAGCTATCCCTGCAATGCTGAGCATTGCTACAGGCAGCAAAAAGTGTGGTTTTCAACATGGATGCTTCCCCTGCTGGAGGGGCCCTGCTTCTGGCAATCTTACCATAAGCTTCAAGGTCACTGCCAAGGATTCAGTATTAACAGAAGCTGGTGTGCTTTGCATGCCAGTTTGATGGTAGGAAGCTTCCTTCTACATGCTGCAATCAGCGGCGGGCGAGACGGGCCTATGCTGCAAGGCTGTCACCCACGCTGTCACCACCACTTTGGAGGACTGTTTTCTTTGTCACCTGTCACTGCTTGAAACAAGGTCTAGCATACCACAGAGTTGTTCACTGGGCCAGGCTTGTTGTAAAACAAGACATGTTACGCATATCCCTTCGGTGCAGCACCACCTTCTAGACCCGACGTGCCCTTGCTACTGCTGTTTTCACACTTTCCACCAGATCTTGCCATGATAGTGCTAGCAGATGTCTCAACAACCTCCTCAAAGCATATGTTTTTATTCAGCACCGCTCCCCCTTTCTACAATACCACATCGGCTATGCCAATCATGCTCCACCTGCAGAGAACAGCAGCTCGCTACATGTGCTGGGGGTATACCCTGCTTTGGGGGCGCCAGATATGCCCTTTGGGTATTCCGCATGGCACAGGCAGCTTCAGAGACAGCCCCTGCTCCAGCTGTAATGTCCTATGGCATGTGCTACCAGGGGAAGTGTGCAAGTCAAGGTATCTCAGTTGTTGGTATTTGCTTAGTGTACTGCTGCAGCGGGTGAGGGTAGGGGTAGGAAGGGCCCCCGTCATGGGTTGCCAGCACATGCAACAATTTATTCACCCTGGCTGTGACTGTTGCATAGGTCCAGCCCCTGGTACCTTAAACCAGCCCTGCCCCAAGCCAAAGCCCTTGCCTCTGTCAAACAGCAGCAGCAGAACCAATGTCCACTGTGTCCAATGTTTGCACCTCATGTTTCCTCAAGTGCAAGCAGAGATAACAGCTGTGTCTAGCCTGTTGCAAAGAACTTGTTGATGCAATTATTGCCTGCTGTGCTAAATTGGTGGGAACCACAACCGCATTGAGAAAGTGCTTGAGCTGACTTTTCAGATTTTGGTCAAAAGTGGGTACGCCCCTGTGGTCACCTGAGTTAGGGTGCATGGAATGGAACTTCTCCCATTTATCAGCAAGCTTTCCTTGGCTTTACAGTACCATGTCACTAGCTGCAGTCATGCATGCTCTGCACAGCAGGCCCCACATTAGCTACCCCCTGCAATGCTGAGCATTGCTACAGGCAGCAAAAAGTGTGGTTTTCAACATGGATGCTTCCCCTGCTGGAGGGGCCCTGCTTCTGGCAATCTTACCATAAGCTTCAAGGTCACTGCCAAGGATTCAGTATTAACAGAAGCTGGTGTGCTTTGCATGCCAGTTTGATGGTAGGAAGCTTCCTTCTACATGCTGCAATCAGCGGCGGGCGAGACGGGCCTATGCTGCAAGGCTGTCACCCACGCTGTCACCACCACTTTGGAGGACTGTTTTCTTTGTCACCTGTCACTGCTTGAAACAAGGTCTAGCATACCACAGAGTTGTTCACTGGGCCAGGCTTGTTGTAAAACAAGACATGTTACGCATATCCCTTCGGTGCAGCACCACCTTCTAGACCCGACGTGCCCTTGCTACTGCTGTTTTCACACTTTCCACCAGATCTTGCCATGATAGTGCTAGCAGATGTCTCAACAACCTCCTCAAAGCATATGTTTTTATTCAGCACCGCTCCCCCTTTCTACAATACCACATCGGCTATGCCAATCATGCTCCACCTGCAGAGAACAGCAGCTCGCTACATGTGCTGGGGGTATACCCTGCTTTGGGGGCGCCAGATATGCCCTTTGGGTATTCCGCATGGCACAGGCAGCTTCAGAGACAGCCCCTGCTCCAGCTGTAATGTCCTATGGCATGTGCTACCAGGGGAAGTGTGCAAGTCAAGGTATCTCAGTTGTTGGTATTTGCTTAGTGTACTGCTGCAGCGGGTGAGGGTAGGGGTAGGAAGGGCCCCCGTCATGGGTTGCCAGCACATGCAACAATTTATTCACCCTGGCTGTGACTGTTGCATAGGTCCAGCCCCTGGTACCTTAAACCAGCCCTGCCCCAAGCCAAAGCCCTTGCCTCTGTCAAACAGCAGCAGCAGAACCAATGTCCACTGTGTCCAATGTTTGCACCTCCTGTTTCCTCAAGTGCAAGCAGAGATAACAGCTGTGTCTAGCCTGTTGCAAAGAACTTGTTGATGCAATTATTGCCTGCTGTGCTAAATTGGTGGGAACCGCAACCGCATTGAGAAAGTGCTTGAGCTGACTTTTCAGATTTTGGTCAAAAGTGGGTACGCCTCTGTGGTCACCTGAGTTAGGGTGCATGGAATGGAACTTCTCCCATTTATCAGCAAGCTTTCCTTGGCTTTACAGTACCATGTCACTAGCTGCAGTCATGCATGCTCTGCACAGCAGGCCCCACATTAGCTATCCCTGCAATGCTGAGCATTGCTACAGGCAGCAAAAAGTGTGGTTTTCAACATGGATGCTTCCCCTGCTGGAGGGGCCCTGCTTCTGGCAATCTTACCATAAGCTTCAAGGTCACTGCCAAGGATTCAGTATTAACAGAAGCTGGTGTGCTTTGCATGCCAGTTTGATGGTAGGAAGCTTCCTTCTACATGCTGCAATCAGCGGCGGGCGAGACGGGCCTATGCTGCAAGGCTGTCACCCACGCTGTCACCACCACTTTGGAGGACTGTTTTCTTTGTCACCTGTCACTGCTTGAAACAAGGTCTAGCATACCACAGAGTTGTTCACTGGGCCAGGCTTGTTGTAAAACAAGACATGTTACGCATATCCCTTCGGTGCAGCACCACCTTCTAGACCCGACGTGCCCTTGCTACTGCTGTTTTAACACTTTCCACCAGATCTTGCCATGATAGTGCTAGCAGATCTCTCAACAACCTCCTCAAAGCATATGTTTTTATTCAGCACCGCTCCCCCTTTCTACAATACCACATCGGCTATGCCAATCATGCTCCACCTGCAGAGAACAGCAGCTCGCTACATGTGCTGGGGGTATACCCTGCTTTGGGGGCGCCAGATATGCCCTTTGGGTATTCCGCATGGCACAGGCAGCTTCAGAGACAGCCCCTGCTCCAGCTGTAATGTCCTATGGCATGTGCTACCAGGGGAAGTGTGCAAGTCAAGGTATCTCAGTTGTTGGTATTTGCTTAGTGTACTGCTGCAGCGGGTGAGGGTAGGGGTAGGAAGGGCCCCCGTCATGGGTTGCCAGCACATGCAACAATTTATTCACCCTGGCTGTGACTGTTGCATAGGTCCAGCCCCTGGTACCTTAAACCAGCCCTGCCCCAAGCCAAAGCCCTTGCCTCTGTCAAACAGCAGCAGCAGAACCAATGTCCACTGTGTCCAATGTTTGCACCTCATGTTTCCTCAAGTGCAAGCAGAGATAACAGCTGTGTCTAGCCTGTTGCAAAGAACTTGTTGATGCAATTATTGCCTGCTGTGCTAAATTGGTGGGAACCGCAACCGCATTGAGAAAGTGCTTGAGCTGACTTTTCAGATTTTGGTCAAAAGTGGGTACGCCCCTGTGGTCACCTGAGTTAGGGTGCATGGAATGGAACTTCTCCCATTTATCAGCAAGCTTTCCTTGGCTTTACAGTACCATGTCACTAGCTGCAGTCATGCATGCTCTGCACAGCAGGCCCCACATTAGCTATCCCTGCAATGCTGAGCATTGCTACAGGCAGCAAAAAGTGTGGTTTTCAACATGGATGCTTCCCCTGCTGGAGGGGCCCTGCTTCTGGCAATCTTACCATAAGCTTCAAGGTCACTGCCAAGGATTCAGTATTAACAGAAGCTGGTGTGCTTTGCATGCCAGTTTGATGGTAGGAAGCTTCCTTCTACATGCTGCAATCAGCGGCGGGCGAGACGGGCCTATGCTGCAAGGCTGTCACCCACGCTGTCACCACCACTTTGGAGGACTGTTTTCTTTGTCACCTGTCACTGCTTGAAACAAGGTCTAGCATACCACAGAGTTGTTCACTGGGCCAGGCTTGTTGTAAAACAAGACATGTTACGCATATCCCTTCGGTGCAGCACCACCTTCTAGACCCGACGTGCCCTTGCTACTGCTGTTTTAACACTTTCCACCAGATCTTGCCATGATAGTGCTAGCAGATCTCTCAACAACCTCCTCAAAGCATATGTTTTTATTCAGCACCGCTCCCCCTTTCTACAATACCACATCGGCTATGCCAATCATGCTCCACCTGCAGAGAACAGCAGCTTGCTACATGTGCTGGGGGTATACCCTGCTTTGGGGGCGCCAGATATGCCCTTTGGGTATTCCGCATGGCACAGGCAGCTTCAGAGACAGCCCCTGCTCCAGCTGTAATGTCCTATGGCATGTGCTACCAGGGGAAGTGTGCAAGTCAAGGTATCTCAGTTGTTGGTATTTGCTTAGTGTACTGCTGCAGCGGGTGAGGGTAGGGGTAGGAAGGGCCCCCGTCATGGGTTGCCAGCACATGCAACAATTTATTCACCCTGGCTGTGACTGTTGCATAGGTCCAGCCCCTGGTACCTTAAACCAGCCCTGCCCCAAGCCAAAGCCCTTGCCTCTGTCAAACAGCAGCAGCAGAACCAATGTCCACTGTGTCCAATGTTTGCACCTCCTGTTTCCTCAAGTGCAAGCAGAGATAACAGCTGTGTCTAGCCTGTTGCAAAGAACTTGTTGATGCAATTATTGCCTGCTGTGCTAAATTGGTGGGAACCGCAACCGCATTGAGAAAGTGCTTGAGCTGACTTTTCAGATTTTGGTCAAAAGTGGGTACGCCCCTGTGGTCACCTGAGTTAGGGTGCATGGAATGGAACTTCTCCCATTTATCAGCAAGCTTTCCTTGGCTTTACAGTACCATGTCACTAGCTGCAGTCATGCATGCTCTGCACAGCAGGCCCCACATTAGCTACCCCCTGCAATGCTGAGCATTGCTACAGGCAGCAAAAAGTGTGGTTTTCAACATGGATGCTTCCCCTGCTGGAGGGGCCCTGCTTCTGGCAATCTTACCATAAGCTTCAAGGTCACTGCCAAGGATTCAGTATTAACAGAAGCTGGTGTGCTTTGCATGCCAGTTTGATGGTAGGAAGCTTCCTTCTACATGCTGCAATCAGCGGCGGGCGAGACGGGCCTATGCTGCAAGGCTGTCACCCACGCTGTCACCACCACTTTGGAGGACTGTTTTCTTTGTCACCTGTCACTGCTTGAAACAAGGTCTAGCATACCACAGAGTTGTTCACTGGGCCAGGCTTGTTGTAAAACAAGACATGTTACACATATCCCTTCGGTGCAGCACCACCTTCTAGACCCGACGTGCCCTTGCTACTGCTGTTTTAACACTTTCCACCAGATCTTGCCATGATAGTGCTAGCAGATCTCTCAACAACCTCCTCAAAGCATATGTTTTTATTCAGCACCGCTCCCCCTTTCTACAATACCACATCGGCTATGCCAATCATGCTCCACCTGCAGAGAACAGCAGCTCGCTACATGTGCTGGGGGTATACCCTGCTTTGGGGGCGCCAGATATGCCCTTTGGGTATTCCGCATGGCACAGGCAGCTTCAGAGACAGCCCCTGCTCCAGCTGTAATGTCCTATGGCATGTGCTACCAGGGGAAGTGTGCAAGTCAAGGTATCTCAGTTGTTGGTATTTGCTTAGTGTACTGCTGCAGCGGGTGAGGGTAGGGGTAGGAAGGGCCCCCGTCATGGGTTGCCAGCACATGCAACAATTTATTCACCCTGGCTGTGACTGTTGCATAGGTCCAGCCCCTGGTACCTTAAACCAGCCCTGCCCCAAGCCAAAGCCCTTGCCTCTGTCAAACAGCAGCAGCAGAACCAATGTCCACTGTGTCCAATGTTTGCACCTCCTGTTTCCTCAAGTGCAAGCAGAGATAACAGCTGTGTCTAGCCTGTTGCAAAGAACTTGTTGATGCAATTATTGCCTGCTGTGCTAAATTGGTGGGAACCGCAACCGCATTGAGAAAGTGCTTGAGCTGACTTTTCAGATTTTGGTCAAAAGTGGGTACGCCCCTGTGGTCACCTGAGTTAGGGTGCATGGAATGGAACTTCTCCCATTTATCAGCAAGCTTTCCTTGGCTTTACAGTACCATGTCACTAGCTGCAGTCATGCATGCTCTGCACAGCAGGCCCCACATTAGCTATCCCTGCAATGCTGAGCATTGCTACAGGCAGCAAAAAGTGTGGTTTTCAACATGGATGCTTCCCCTGCTGGAGGGGCCCTGCTTCTGGCAATCTTACCATAAGCTTCAAGGTCACTGCCAAGGATTCAGTATTAACAGAAGCTGGTGTGCTTTGCATGCCAGTTTGATGGTAGGAAGCTTCCTTCTACATGCTGCAATCAGCGGCGGGCGAGACGGGCCTATGCTGCAAGGCTGTCACCCACGCTGTCACCACCACTTTGGAGGACTGTTTTCTTTGTCACCTGTCACTGCTTGAAACAAGGTCTAGCATACCACAGAGTTGTTCACTGGGCCAGGCTTGTTGTAAAACAAGACATGTTACACATATCCCTTCGGTGCAGCACCACCTTCTAGACCCGACGTGCCCTTGCTACTGCTGTTTTAACACTTTCCACCAGATCTTGCCATGATAGTGCTAGCAGATCTCTCAACAACCTCCTCAAAGCATATGTTTTTATTCAGCACCGCTCCCCCTTTCTACAATACCACATCGGCTATGCCAATCATGCTCCACCTGCAGAGAACAGCAGCTCGCTACATGTGCTGGGGGTATACCCTGCTTTGGGGGCGCCAGATATGCCCTTTGGGTATTCCGCATGGCACAGGCAGCTTCAGAGACAGCCCCTGCTCCAGCTGTAATGTCCTATGGCATGTGCTACCAGGGGAAGTGTGCAAGTCAAGGTATCTCAGTTGTTGGTATTTGCTTAGTGTACTGCTGCAGCGGGTGAGGGTAGGGGTAGGAAGGGCCCCCGTCATGGGTTGCCAGCACATGCAACAATTTATTCACCCTGGCTGTGACTGTTGCATAGGTCCAGCCCCTGGTACCTTAAACCAGCCCTGCCCCAAGCCAAAGCCCTTGCCTCTGTCAAACAGCAGCAGCAGAACCAATGTCCACTGTGTCCAATGTTTGCACCTCATGTTTCCTCAAGTGCAAGCAGAGATAACAGCTGTGTCTAGCCTGTTGCAAAGAACTTGTTGATGCAATTATTGTCTGCTGTGCTAAATTGGTGGCAACCGCAACCGCATTGAGAAAGTGCTTGAGCTGACTTTTCAGATTTTGGTCAAAAGTGGGTACGCCCCTGTGGTCACCTGAGTTAGGGTGCATGGAATGGAACTTCTCCCATTTATCAGCAAGCTTTCCTTGGCTTTACAGTACCATGTCACTAGCTGCAGTCATGCATGCTCTGCACAGCAGGCCCCACATTAGCTACCCCCTGCAATGCTGAGCATTGCTACAGGCAGCAAAAAGTGTGGTTTTCAACATGGATGCTTCCCCTGCTGGAGGGGCCCTGCTTCTGGCAATCTTACCATAAGCTTCAAGGTCACTGCCAAGGATTCAGTATTAACAGAAGCTGGTGTGCTTTGCATGCCAGTTTGATGGTAGGAAGCTTCCTTCTACATGCTGCAATCAGCGGCGGGCGAGACGGGCCTATGCTGCAAGGCTGTCACCCACGCTGTCACCACCACTTTGGAGGACTGTTTTCTTTGTCACCTGTCACTGCTTGAAACAAGGTCTAGCATACCACAGAGTTGTTCACTGGGCCAGGCTTGTTGTAAAACAAGACATGTTACGCATATCCCTTCGGTGCAGCACCACCTTCTAGACCCGACGTGCCCTTGCTACTGCTGTTTTCACACTTTCCACCAGATCTTGCCATGATAGTGCTAGCAGATGTCTCAACAACCTCCTCAAAGCATATGTTTTTATTCAGCACCGCTCCCCCTTTCTACAATACCACATCGGCTATGCCAATCATGCTCCACCTGCAGAGAACAGCAGCTCGCTACATGTGCTGGGGGTATACCCTGCTTTGGGGGCGCCAGATATGCCCTTTGGGTATTCCGCATGGCACAGGCAGCTTCAGAGACAGCCCCTGCTCCAGCTGTAATGTCCTATGGCATGTGCTACCAGGGGAAGTGTGCAAGTCAAGGTATCTCAGTTGTTGGTATTTGCTTAGTGTACTGCTGCAGCGGGTGAGGGTAGGGGTAGGAAGGGCCCCCGTCATGGGTTGCCAGCACATGCAACAATTTATTCACCCTGGCTGTGAATGTTGCATAGGTCCAGCCCCTGGTACCTTAAACCAGCCCTGCCCCAAGCCAAAGCCCTTGCCTCTGTCAAACAGCAGCAGCAGAACCAATGTCCACTGTGTCCAATGTTTGCACCTCCTGTTTCCTCAAGTGCAAGCAGAGATAACAGCTGTGTCTAGCCTGTTGCAAAGAACTTGTTGATGCAATTATTGCCTGCTGTGCTAAATTGGTGGGAACCGCAACCGCATTGAGAAAGTGCTTGAGCTGACTTTTCAGATTTTGGTCAAAAGTGGGTACGCCCCTGTGGTCACCTGAGTTAGGGTGCATGGAATGGAACTTCTCCCATTTATCAGCAAGCTTTCCTTGGCTTTACAGTACCATGTCACTAGCTGCAGTCATGCATGCTCTGCACAGCAGGCCCCACATTAGCTATCCCTGCAATGCTGAGCATTGCTACAGGCAGCAAAAAGTGTGGTTTTCAACATGGATGCTTCCCCTGCTGGAGGGGCCCTGCTTCTGGCAATCTTACCATAAGCTTCAAGGTCACTGCCAAGGATTCAGTATTAACAGAAGCTGGTGTGCTTTGCATGCCAGTTTGATGGTAGGAAGCTTCCTTCTACATGCTGCAATCAGCGGCGGGCGAGACGGGCCTATGCTGCAAGGCTGTCACCCACGCTGTCACCACCACTTTGGAGGACTGTTTTCTTTGTCACCTGTCACTGCTTGAAACAAGGTCTAGCATACCACAGAGTTGTTCACTGGGCCAGGCTTGTTGTAAAACAAGACATGTTACGCATATCCCTTCGGTGCAGCACCACCTTCTAGACCCGACGTGCCCTTGCTACTGCTGTTTTCACACTTTCCACCAGATCTTGCCATGATAGTGCTAGCAGATCTCTCAACAACCTCCTCAAAGCATATGTTTTTATTCAGCACCGCTCCCCCTTTCTACAATACCACATCGGCTATGCCAATCATGCTCCACCTGCAGAGAACAGCAACTTGCTACATGTGCTGGGGGTATACCCTGCTTTGGGGGCGCCAGATATGCCCTTTGGGTATTCCGCATGGCACAGGCAGCTTCAGAGACAGCCCCTGCTCCAGCTGTAATGTCCTATGGCATGTGCTACCAGGGGAAGTGTGCAAGTCAAGGTATCTCAGTTGTTGGTATTTGCTTAGTGTACTGCTGCAGCTGGTGAGGGTAGGGGTAGGAAGGGCCCCCGTCATGGGTTGCCAGCACATGCAACAATTTATTCACCCTGGCTGTGACTGTTGCATAGGTCCAGCCCCTGGTACCTTAAACCAGCCCTGCCCCAAGCCAAAGCCCTTGCCTCTGTCAAACAGCAGCAGCAGAACCAATGTCCACTGTGTCCAATGTTTGCACCTCATGTTTCCTCAAGTGCAAGCAGAGATAACAGCTGTGTCTAGCCTGTTGCAAAGAACTTGTTGATGCAATTATTGCCTGCTGTGCTAAATTGGTGGGAACCACAACCGCATTGAGAAAGTGCTTGAGCTGACTTTTCAGATTTTGGTCAAAAGTGGGTACGCCCCTGTGGTCACCTGAGTTAGGGTGCATGGAATGGAACTTCTCCCATTTATCAGCAAGCTTTCCTTGGCTTTACAGTACCATGTCACTAGCTGCAGTCATGCATGCTCTGCACAGCAGGCCCCACATTAGCTACCCCCTGCAATGCTGAGCATTGCTACAGGCAGCAAAAAGTGTGGTTTTTAACATGGATGCTTCCCCTGCTGGAGGGGCCCTGCTTCTGGCAATCTTACCATAAGCTTCAAGGTCACTGCCAAGGATTCAGTATTAACAGAAGCTGGTGTGCTTTGCATGCCAGTTTGATGGTAGGAAGCTTCCTTCTACATGCTGCAATCAGCGGCGGGCGAGACGGGCCTATGCTGCAAGGCTGTCACCCACGCTGTCACCACCACTTTGGAGGACTGTTTTCTTTGTCACCTGTCACTGCTTGAAACAAGGTCTAGCATACCACAGAGTTGTTCACTGGGCCAGGCTTGTTGTAAAACAAGACATGTTACACATATCCCTTCGGTGCAGCACCACCTTCTAGACCCGACGTGCCCTTGCTACTGCTGTTTTCACACTTTCCACCAGATCTTGCCATGATAGTGCTAGCAGATCTCTCAACAACCTCCTCAAAGCATATGTTTTTATTCAGCACCGCTCCCCCTTTCTACAATACCACATCGGCTATGCCAATCATGCTCCACCTGCAGAGAACAGCAGCTCGCTACATGTGCTGGGGGTATACCCTGCTTTGGGGGCGCCAGATATGCCCTTTGGGTATTCCGCATGGCACAGGCAGCTTCAGAGACAGCCCCTGCTCCAGCTGTAATGTCCTATGGCATGTGCTACCAGGGGAAGTGTGCAAGTCAAGGTATCTCAGTTGTTGGTATTTGCTTAGTGTACTGCTGCAGCTAGTGAGGGTAGGGGTAGGAAGGGCCCCCGTCATGGGTTGCCAGCACATGCAACAATTTATTCACCCTGGCTGTGACTGTTGCATAGGTCCAGCCCCTGGTACCTTAAACCAGCCCTGCCCCAAGCCAAAGCCCTTGCCTCTGTCAAACAGCAGCAGCAGAACCAATGTCCACTGTGTCCAATGTTTGCACCTCCTGTTTCCTCAAGTGCAAGCAGAGATAACAGCTGTGTCTAGCCTGTTGCAAAGAACTTGTTGATGCAATTATTGCCTGCTGTGCTAAATTGGTGGGAACCGCAACCGCATTGAGAAAGTGCTTGAGCTGACTTTTCAGATTTTGGTCAAAAGTGGGTACGCCCCTGTGGTCACCTGAGTTAGGGTGCATGGAATGGAACTTCTCCCATTTATCAGCAAGCTTTCCTTGGCTTTACAGTACCATGTCACTAGCTGCAGTCATGCATGCTCTGCACAGCAGGCCCCATATTAGCTATCCCTGCAATGCTGAGCATTGCTACAGGCAGCAAAAAGTGTGGTTTTCAACATGGATGCTTCCCCTGCTGGAGGGGCCCTGCTTCTGGCAATCTTACCATAAGCTTCAAGGTCACTGCCAAGGATTCAGTATTAACAGAAGCTGGTGTGCTTTGCATGCCAGTTTGATGGTAGGAAGCTTCCTTCTACATGCTGCAATCAGCGGCGGGCGAGACGGGCCTATGCTGCAAGGCTGTCACCCACGCTGTCACCACCACTTTGGAGGACTGTTTTCTTTGTCACCTGTCACTGCTTGAAACAAGGTCTAGCATACCACAGAGTTGTTCACTGGGCCAGGCTTGTTGTAAAACAAGACATGTTACGCATATCCCTTCGGTGCAGCACCACCTTCTAGACCCGACGTGCCCTTGCTACTGCTGTTTTCACACTTTCCACCAGATCTTGCCATGATAGTGCTAGCAGATCTCTCAACAACCTCCTCAAAGCATATGTTTTTATTCAGCACCGCTCCCCCTTTCTACAATACCACATCGGCTATGCCAATCATGCTCCACCTGCAGAGAACAGCAGCTCGCTACATGTGCTGGGGGTATACCCTGCTTTGGGGGCGCCAGATATGCCCTTTGGGTATTCCGCATGGCACAGGCAGCTTCAGAGACAGCCCCTGCTCCAGCTGTAATGTCCTATGGCATGTGCTACCAGGGGAAGTGTGCAAGTCAAGGTATCTCAGTTGTTGGTATTTGCTTAGTGTACTGCTGCAGCTGGTGAGGGTAGGGGTAGGAAGGGCCCCGGTCATGGGTTGCCAGCACATGCAACAATTTATTCACCCTGGCTGTGACTGTTGCATAGGTCCAGCCCCTGGTACCTTAAACCAGCCCTGCCCCAAGCCAAAGCCCTTGCCTCTGTCAAACAGCAGCAGCAGAACCAATGTCCACTGTGTCCAATGTTTGCACCTCCTGTTTCCTCAAGTGCAAGCATAGATAACAGCTGTGTCTAGCCTGTTGCAAAGAACTTGTTGATGCAATTATTGCCTGCTGTGCTAAATTGGTGGGAACCGCAACCGCATTGAGAAAGTGCTTGAGCTGACTTTTCAGATTTTGGTCAAAAGTGGGTACGCCCCTGTGGTCACCTGAGTTAGGGTGCATGGAATGGAACTTCTCCCATTTATCAGCAAGCTTTCCTTGGCTTTACAGTACCATGTCACTAGCTGCAGTCATGCATGCTCTGCACAGCAGGCCCCATATTAGCTATCCCTGCAATGCTGAGCATTGCTAGAGGCAGCAAAAAGTGTGGTTTTCAACATGGATGCTTCCCCTGCTGGAGGGGCCCTGCTTCTGGCAATCTTACCATAAGCTTCAAGGTCACTGCCAAGGATTCAGTATTAACAGAAGCTGGTGTGCTTTGCATGCCAGTTTGATGGTAGGAAGCTTCCTTCTACATGCTGCAATCAGCGGCGGGCGAGACGGGCCTATGCTGCAAGGCTGTCACCCACGCTGTCACCACCACTTTGGAGGATTGTTTTCTTTGTCACCTGTCACTGCTTGAAACAAGGTCTAGCATACCACAGAGTTATTCACTGGGCCAGGCTTGTTGTAAAACAAGACATGTTACGCATATCCCTTCGGTGCAGCACCACCTTCTAGACCCGACGTGCCCTTGCTACTGCTGTTTTCACACTTTCCACCAGATCTTGCCATGATAGTGCTAGCAGATCTCTCAACAACCTCCTCAAAGCATATGTTTTTATTCAGCACCGCTCCCCCTTTCTACAATACCACATCGGCTATGCCAATCATGCTCCACCTGCAGAGAACAGCAGCTTGCTACATGTGCTGGGGGTATACCCTGCTTTGGGGGCGCCAGATATGCCCTTTGGGTATTCCGCATGGCACAGGCAGCTTCAGAGACAGCCCCTGCTCCAGCTGTAATGTCCTATGGCATGTGCTACCAGGGGAAGTGTGCAAGTCAAGGTATCTCAGTTGTTGGTTTGCTTAGTGTACTGCTGCAGCTGGTGAGGGTAGGGGTAGGAAGGGCCCCCGTCATGGGTTGCCAGCACATGCAACAATTTATTCACCCTGGCTGTGACTGTTGCATAGGTCCAGCCCCTGGTACCTTAAACCAGCCCTGCCCCAAGCCAAAGCCCTTGCCTCTGTCGAACAGCAGCAGCAGAACCAATGTCCACTGTGTCCAATGTTTGCACCTCCTGTTTCCTCAAGTGCAAGCAGAGATAACAGCTGTGTCTAGCCTGTTGCAAAGAACTTGTTGATGCAATTATTGCCTGCTGTGCTAAATTGGTGGCAACCGCAACCGCATTGAGAAAGTGCTTGAGCTGACTTTTCAGATTTTGGTCAAAAGTGGGTACGCCCCTGTGGTCACCTGAGTTAGGGTGCATGGAATGGAACTTCTCCCATTTATCAGCAAGCTTTCCTTGGCTTTACAGTACCATGTCACTAGCTGCAGTCATGCATGCTCTGCACAGCAGGCCCCACATTAGCTATCCCTGCAATGCTGAGCATTGCTACAGGCAGCAAAAAGTGTGGTTTTCAACATGGATGCTTCCCCTGCTGGAGGGGCCCTGCTTCTGGCAATCTTACCATAAGCTTCAAGGTCACTGCCAAGGATTCAGTATTAACAGAAGCTGGTGTGCTTTGCATGCCAGTTTGATGGTAGGAAGCTTCCTTCTACATGCTGCAATCAGCGGCGGGCGAGACGGGCCTATGCTGCAAGGCTGTCACCCACGCTGTCACCACCACTTTGGAGGACTGTTTTCTTTGTCACCTGTCACTGCTTGAAACAAGGTCTAGCATACCACAGAGTTGTCCACTGGGCCAGGCTTGTTGTAAAACAAGACATGTTACGCATATCCCTTCGGTGCAGCACCACCTTCTAGACCCGACGTGCCCTTGCTACTGCTGTTTTCACACTTTCCACCAGATCTTGCCATGATAGTGCTAGCAGATCTCTCAACAACCTCCTCAAAGCATATGTTTTTATTCAGCACCGCTCCCCCTTTCTACAATACCACATCGGCTATGCCAATCATGCTCCACCTGCAGAGAACAGCAGCTTGCTACATGTGCTGGGGGTATACCCTGCTTTGGGGGCGCCAGATATGCCCTTTGGGTATTCCGCATGGCACAGGCAGCTTCAGAGACAGCCCCTGCTCCAGCTGTAATGTCCTATGGCATGTGCTACCAGGGGAAGTGTGCAAGTCAAGGTATCTCAGTTGTTGGTATTTGCTTAGTGTACTGCTGCAGCTGGTGAGGGTAGGGGTAGGAAGGGCCCCCGTCATGGGTTGCCAGCACATGCAACAATTTATTCACCCTGGCTGTGACTGTTGCATAGGTCCAGCCCCTGGTACCTTAAACCAGCCCTGCCCCAAGCCAAAGCCCTTGCCTCTGTCGAACAGCAGCAGCAGAACCAATGTCCACTGTGTCCAATGTTTGCACCTCCTGTTTCCTCAAGTGCAAGCAGAGATAACAGCTGTGTCTAGCCTGTTGCAAAGAACTTGTTGATGCAATTATTGCCTGCTGTGCTAAATTGGTGGCAACCGCAACCGCATTGAGAAAGTGCTTGAGCTGACTTTTCAGATTTTGGTCAAAAGTGGGTACGCCCCTGTGGTCACCTGAGTTAGGGTGCATGGAATGGAACTTCTCCCATTTATCAGCAAGCTTTCCTTGGCTTTACAGTACCATGTCACTAGCTGCAGTCATGCATGCTCTGCACAGCAGGCCCCACATTAGCTATCCCTGCAATGCTGAGCATTGCTACAGGCAGCAAAAAGTGTGGTTTTCAACATGGATGCTTCCCCTGCTGGAGGGGCCCTGCTTCTGGCAATCTTACCATAAGCTTCAAGGTCACTGCCAAGGATTCAGTATTAACAGAAGCTGGTGTGCTTTGCATGCCAGTTTGATGGTAGGAAGCTTCCTTCTACATGCTGCAATCAGCGGCGGGCGAGACGGGCCTATGCTGCAAGGCTGTCACCCACGCTGTCACCACCACTTTGGAGGACTGTTTTCTTTGTCACCTGTCACTGCTTGAAACAAGGTCTAGCATACCACAGAGTTGTTCACTGGGCCAGGCTTGTTGTAAAACAAGACATGTTACGCATATCCCTTCGGTGCAGCACCACCTTCTAGACCCGACGTGCCCTTGCTACTGCTGTTTTAACACTTTCCACCAGATCTTGCCATGATAGTGCTAGCAGATCTCTCAACAACCTCCTCAAAGCATATGTTTTTATTCAGCACCGCTCCCCCTTTCTACAATACCACATCGGCTATGCCAATCATGCTCCACCTGCAGAGAACAGCAGCTCGCTACATGTGCTGGGGGTATACCCTGCTTTGGGGGCGCCAGATATGCCCTTTGGGTATTCCGCATGGCACAGGCAGCTTCAGAGACAGCCCCTGCTCCAGCTGTAATGTCCTATGGCATGTGCTACCAGGGGAAGTGTGCAAGTCAAGGTATCTCAGTTGTTGGTATTTGCTTAGTGTACTGCTGCAGCGGGTGAGGGTAGGGGTAGGAAGGGCCCCCGTCATGGGTTGCCAGCACATGCAACAATTTATTCACCCTGGCTGTGACTGTTGCATAGGTCCAGCCCCTGGTACCTTAAACCAGCCCTGCCCCAAGCCAAAGCCCTTGCCTCTGTCAAACAGCAGCAGCAGAACCAATGTCCACTGTGTCCAATGTTTGCACCTCATGTTTCCTCAAGTGCAAGCAGAGATAACAGCTGTGTCTAGCCTGTTGCAAAGAACTTGTTGATGCAATTATTGCCTGCTGTGCTAAATTGGTGGGAACCACAACCGCATTGAGAAAGTGCTTGAGCTGACTTTTCAGATTTTGGTCAAAAGTGGGTACGCCCCTGTGGTCACCTGAGTTAGGGTGCATGGAATGGAACTTCTCCCATTTATCAGCAAGCTTTCCTTGGCTTTACAGTACCATGTCACTAGCTGCAGTCATGCATGCTCTGCACAGCAGGCCCCACATTAGCTATCCCTGCAATGCTGAGCATTGCTACAGGCAGCAAAAAGTGTGGTTTTCAACATGGATGCTTCCCCTGCTGGAGGGGCCCTGCTTCTGGCAATCTTACCATAAGCTTCAAGGTCACTGCCAAGGATTCAGTATTAACAGAAGCTGGTGTGCTTTGCATGCCAGTTTGATGGTAGGAAGCTTCCTTCTACATGCTGCAATCAGCGGCGGGCGAGACGGGCCTATGCTGCAAGGCTGTCACCCACGCTGTCACCACCACTTTGGAGGACTGTTTTCTTTGTCACCTGTCACTGCTTGAAACAAGGTCTAGCATACCACAGAGTTGTCCACTGGGCCAGGCTTGTTGTAAAACAAGACATGTTACGCATATCCCTTCGGTGCAGCACCACCTTCTAGACCCGACGTGCCCTTGCTACTGCTGTTTTAACACTTTCCACCAGATCTTGCCATGATAGTGCTAGCAGATCTCTCAACAACCTCCTCAAAGCATATGTTTTTATTCAGCACCGCTCCCCCTTTCTACAATACCACATCGGCTATGCCAATCATGCTCCACCTGCAGAGAACAGCAGCTCGCTACATGTGCTGGGGGTATACCCTGCTTTGGGGGCGCCAGATATGCCCTTTGGGTATTCCGCATGGCACAGGCAGCTTCAGAGACAGCCCCTGCTCCAGCTGTAATGTCCTATGGCATGTGCTACCAGGGGAAGTGTGCAAGTCAAGGTATCTCAGTTGTTGGTATTTGCTTAGTGTACTGCTGCAGCGGGTGAGGGTAGGGGTAGGAAGGGCCCCCGTCATGGGTTGCCAGCACATGCAACAATTTATTCACCCTGGCTGTGACTGTTGCATAGGTCCAGCCCCTGGTACCTTAAACCAGCCCTGCCCCAAGCCAAAGCCCTTGCCTCTGTCAAACAGCAGCAGCAGAACCAATGTCCACTGTGTCCAATGTTTGCACCTCATGTTTCCTCAAGTGCAAGCAGAGATAACAGCTGTGTCTAGCCTGTTGCAAAGAACTTGTTGATGCAATTATTGCCTGCTGTGCTAAATTGGTGGCAACCGCAACCGCATTGAGAAAGTGCTTGAGCTGACTTTTCAGATTTTGGTCAAAAGTGGGTACGCCCCTGTGGTCACCTGAGTTAGGGTGCATGGAATGGAACTTCTCCCATTTATCAGCAAGCTTTCCTTGGCTTTACAGTACCATGTCACTAGCTGCAGTCATGCATGCTCTGCACAGCAGGCCCCACATTAGCTATCCCTGCAATGCTGAGCATTGCTACAGGCAGCAAAAAGTGTGGTTTTCAACATGGATGCTTCCCCTGTTGGAGGGGCCCTGCTTCTGGCAATCTTACCATAAGCTTCAAGGTCACTGCCAAGGATTCAGTATTAACAGAAGCTGGTGTGCTTTGCATGCCAGTTTGATGGTAGGAAGCTTCCTTCTACATGCTGCAATCAGCGACGGGCGAGACGGGCCTATGCTGCAAGGCTGTCACCCACGCTGTCACCACCACTTTGGAGGACTGTTTTCTTTGTCACCTGTCACTGCTTGAAACAAGGTCTAGCATACCACAGAGTTGTCCACTGGGCCAGGCTTGTTGTAAAACAAGACATGTTACGCATATCCCTTCGGTGCAGCACCACCTTCTAGACCCGACGTGCCCTTGCTACTGCTGTTTTAACACTTTCCACCAGATCTTGCCATGATAGTGCTAGCAGATCTCTCAACAACCTCCTCAAAGCATATGTTTTTATTCAGCACCGCTCCCCCTTTCTACAATACCACATCGGCTATGCCAATCATGCTCCACCTGCAGAGAACAGCAGCTCGCTACATGTGCTGGGGGTATACCCTGCTTTGGGGGCGCCAGATATTCCCTTTGGGTATTCCGCATGGCACAGGCAGCTTCAGAGACAGCCCCTGCTCCAGCTGTAATGTCCTATGGCATGTGCTACTAGGGGAAGTGTGCAAGTCAAGGTATCTCAGTTGTTGGTATTTGCTTAGTGTACTGCTGCAGCTGGTGAGGGTAGGGGTAGGAAGGGCCCCCGTCATGGGTTGCCAGCACATGCAACAATTTATTCACCCTGGCTGTGACTGTTGCATAGGTCCAGCCCCTGGTACCTTAAACCAGCCCTGCCCCAAGCCAAAGCCCTTGCCTCTGTCGAACAGCAGCAGCAGAACCAATGTCCACTGTGTCCAATGTTTGCACCTCCTGTTTCCTCAAGTGCAAGCAGAGATAACAGCTGTGTCTAGCCTGTTGCAAAGAACTTGTTGATGCAATTATTGCCTGCTGTGCTAAATTGGTGGCAACCGCAACCGCATTGAGAAAGTGCTTGAGCTGACTTTTCAGATTTTGGTCAAAAGTGGGTACGCCCCTGTGGTCACCTGAGTTAGGGTGCATGGAATGGAACTTCTCCCATTTATCAGCAAGCTTTCCTTGGCTTTACAGTACCATGTCACTAGCTGCAGTCATGCATGCTCTGCACAGCAGGCCCCACATTAGCTATCCCTGCAATGCTGAGCATTGCTACAGGCAGCAAAAAGTGTGGTTTTCAACATGGATGCTTCCCCTGCTGGAGGGGCCCTGCTTCTGGCAATCTTACCATAAGCTTCAAGGTCACTGCCAAGGATTCAGTATTAACAGAAGCTGGTGTGCTTTGCATGCCAGTTTGATGGTAGGAAGCTTCCTTCTACATGCTGCAATCAGCGGCGGGCGAGACGGGCCTATGCTGCAAGGCTGTCACCCACGCTGTCACCACCACTTTGGAGGAATGTTTTCTTTGTCACCTGTCACTGCTTGAAACAAGGTCTAGCATACCCCAGAGTTGTTCACTTTGCCAGGCTTGTTGTAAAACAAGACATGTTACGCATATCCCTTCGGTGCAGCACCACCTTCTAGACCCGACGTGCCCTTGCTACTGCTGTTTTAACACTTTCCACCAGATCTTGCCATGATAGTGCTAGCAGATCTCTCAACAACCTCCTCAAAGCATATGTTTTTATTCAGCACCGCTCCCCCTTTCTACAATACCACATCGGCTATGCCAATCATGCTCCACCTGCAGAGAACAGCAGCTCGCTACATGTGCTGGGGGTATACCCTGCTTTGGGGGCGCCAGATATGCCCTTTGGGTATTCCGCATGGCACAGGCAGCTTCAGAGACAGCCCCTGCTCCAGCTGTAATGTCCTATGGCATGTGCTACCAGGGGAAGTGTGCAAGTCAAGGTATCTCAGTTGTTGGTATTTGCTTAGTGTACTGCTGCAGCTGGTGAGGGTAGGGGTAGGAAGGGCCCCCGTCATGGGTTGCCAGCACATGCAACAATTTATTCACCCTGGCTGTGACTGTTGCATAGGTCCAGCCCCTGGTACCTTAAACCAGCCCTGCCCCAAGCCAAAGCCCTTGCCTCTGTCGAACAGCAGCAGCAGAACCAATGTCCACTGTGTCCAATGTTTGCACCTCCTGTTTCCTCAAGTGCAAGCAGAGATAACAGCTGTGTCTAGCCTGTTGCAAAGAACTTGTTGATGCAATTATTGCCTGCTGTGCTAAATTGGTGGCAACCGCAACCGCATTGAGAAAGTGCTTGAGCTGACTTTTCAGATTTTGGTCAAAAGTGGGTACGCCCCTGTGGTCACCTGAGTTAGGGTGCATGGAATGGAACTTCTCCCATTTATCAGCAAGCTTTCCTTGGCTTTACAGTACCATGTCACTAGCTGCAGTCATGCATGCTCTGCACAGCAGGCCCCACATTAGCTATCCCTGCAATGCTGAGCATTGCTACAGGCAGCAAAAAGTGTGGTTTTCAACATGGATGCTTCCCCTGCTGGAGGGGCCCTGCTTCTGGCAATCTTACCATAAGCTTCAAGGTCACTGCCAAGGATTCAGTATTAACAGAAGCTGGTGTGCTTTGCATGCCAGTTTGATGGTAGGAAGCTTCCTTCTACATGCTGCAATCAGCGGCGGGCGAGACGGGCCTATGCTGCAAGGCTGTCACCCACGCTGTCACCACCACTTTGGAGGAATGTTTTCTTTGTCACCTGTCACTGCTTGAAACAAGGTCTAGCATACCCCAGAGTTGTTCACTTTGCCAGGCTTGTTGTAAAACAAGACATGTTACGCATATCCCTTCGGTGCAGCACCACCTTCTAGACCCGACGTGCCCTTGCTACTGCTGTTTTAACACTTTCCACCAGATCTTGCCATGATAGTGCTAGCAGATCTCTCAACAACCTCCTCAAAGCATATGTTTTTATTCAGCACCGCTCCCCCTTTCTACAATACCACATCGGCTATGCCAATCATGCTCCACCTGCAGAGAACAGCAGCTCGCTACATGTGCTGGGGGTATACCCTGCTTTGGGGGCGCCAGATATGCCCTTTGGGTATTCCGCATGGCACAGGCAGCTTCAGAGACAGCCCCTGCTCCAGCTGTAATGTCCTATGGCATGTGCTACCAGGGGAAGTGTGCAAGTCAAGGTATCTCAGTTGTTGGTATTTGCTTAGTGTACTGCTGCAGCTGGTGAGGGTAGGGGTAGGAAGGGCCCCCGTCATGGGTTGCCAGCACATGCAACAATTTATTCACCCTGGCTGTGACTGTTGCATAGGTCCAGCCCCTGGTACCTTAAACCAGCCCTGCCCCAAGCCAAAGCCCTTGCCTCTGTCAAACAGCAGCAGCAGAACCAATGTCCACTGTGTCCAATGTTTGCACCTCCTGTTTCCTCAAGTGCAAGCAGAGATAACAGCTGTGTCTAGCCTGTTGCAAAGAACTTGTTGATGCAATTATTGCCTGCTGTGCTAAATTGGTGGCAACCGCAACCGCATTGAGAAAGTGCTTGAGCTGACTTTTCAGATTTTGGTCAAAAGTGGGTACGCCCCTGTGGTCACCTGAGTTAGGGTGCATGGAATGGAACTTCTCCCATTTATCAGCAAGCTTTCCTTGGCTTTACAGTACCATGTCACTAGCTGCAGTCATGCATGCTCTGCACAGCAGGCCCCACATTAGCTATCCCTGCAATGCTGAGCATTGCTACAGGCAGCAAAAAGTGTGGTTTTCAACATGGATGCTTCCCCTGCTGGAGGGGCCCTGCTTCTGGCAATCTTACCATAAGCTTCAAGGTCACTGCCAAGGATTCAGTATTAACAGAAGCTGGTGTGCTTTGCATGCCAGTTTGATGGTAGGAAGCTTCCTTCTACATGCTGCAATCAGCGGCGGGCGAGACGGGCCTATGCTGCAAGGCTGTCACCCACGCTGTCACCACCACTTTGGAGGAATGTTTTCTTTGTCACCTGTCACTGCTTGAAACAAGGTCTAGCATACCACAGAGTTGTCCACTGGGCCAGGCTTGTTGTAAAACAAGACATGTTACGCATATCCCTTCGGTGCAGCACCACCTTCTAGACCCGACGTGCCCTTGCTACTGCTGTTTTAACACTTTCCACCAGATCTTGCCATGATAGTGCTAGCAGATCTCTCAACAACCTCCTCAAAGCATATGTTTTTATTCAGCACCGCTCCCCCTTTCTACAATACCACATCGGCTATGCCAATCATGCTCCATCTGCAGAGAACAGCAGCTTGCTACATGTGCTGGGGGTATACCCTGCTTTGGGGGCGCCAGATATGCCCTTTGGGTATTCCGCATGGCACAGGCAGCTTCAGAGACAGCCCCTGCTCCAGCTGTAATGTCCTATGGCATGTGCTACCAGGGGAAGTGTGCAAGTCAAGGTATCTCAGTTGTTGGTATTTGCTTAGTGTACTGCTGCAGCTGGTGAGGGTAGGGGTAGGAAGGGCCCCCGTCATGGGTTGCCAGCACATGCAACAATTTATTCACCCTGGCTGTGACTGTTGCATAGGTCCAGCCCCTGGTACCTTAAACCAGCCCTGCCCCAAGCCAAAGCCCTTGCCTCTGTCAAACAGCAGCAGCAGAACCAATGTCCACTGTGTCCAATGTTTGCACCTCCTGTTTCCTCAAGTGCAAGCAGAGATAACAGCTGTGTCTAGCCTGTTGCAAAGAACTTGTTGATGCAATTATTGCCTGCTGTGCTAAATTGGTGGCAACCGCAACCGCATTGAGAAAGTGCTTGAGCTGACTTTTCAGATTTTGGTCAAAAGTGGGTACGCCCCTGTGGTCACCTGAGTTAGGGTGCATGGAATGGAACTTCTCCCATTTATCAGCAAGCTTTCCTTAGCTTTACAGTACCATGTCACTAGCTGCAGTCATGCATGCTCTGCACAGCAGGCCCCACATTAGCTATCCCTGCAATGCTGAGCATTGCTACAGGCAGCAAAAAGTGTGGTTTTCAACATGGATGCTTCCCCTGCTGGAGGGCCCTGCTTCTGGCAATCTTACCATAAGCTTCAAGGTCACTGCCAAGGATTCAGTATTAACAGAAGCTGGTGTGCTTTGCATGCCAGTTTGATGGTAGGAAGCTTCCTTCTACATGCTGCAATCAGCGGCGGGCGAGACGGGCCTATGCTGCAAGGCTGTCACCCACGCTGTCACCACCACTTTGGAGGACTGTTTTCTTTGTCACCTGTCACTGCTTGAAACAAGGTCTAGCATACCACAGAGTTGTCCACTGGGCCAGGCTTGTTGTAAAACAAGACATGTTACGCATATCCCTTCGGTGCAGCACCACCTTCTAGACCCGACGTGCCCTTGCTACTGCTGTTTTAACACTTTCCACCAGATCTTGCCATGATAGTGCTAGCAGATGTCTCAACAACCTCCTCAAAGCATATTTTTTTATTCAGCACCGCTCCCCCTTTCTACAATACCACATCGGCTATGCCAATCATGCTCCACCTGCAGAGAACAGCAGCTTGCTACATGTGCTGGGGGTATACCCTGCTTTGGGGGCGCCAGATATGCCCTTTGGGTATTCCGCATGGCACAGGCAGCTTCAGAGACAGCCCCTGCTCCAGCTGTAATGTCCTATGGCATGTGCTACCAGGGGAAGTGTGCAAGTCAAGGTATCTCAGTTGTTGGTATTTGCTTAGTGTACTGCTGCAGCGGGTGAGGGTAGGGGTAGGAAGGGCCCCCGTCATGGGTTGCCAGCACATGCAACAATTTATTCACCCTGGCTGTGACTGTTGCATAGGTCCAGCCCCTGGTACCTTAAACCAGCCCTGCCCCAAGCCAAAGCCCTTGCCTCTGTCAAACAGCAGCAGCAGAACCAATGTCCACAGTGTGTCCAATGTTTGCACCTCCTGTTTCCTCAAGTGCAAGCAGAGATAACAGCTGTGTCTAGCCTGTCGCAAAGAACTTGTTGATGCAATTATTGCCTGCTGTGCTAAATTGGTGGCAACCGCAACCGCATTGAGAAAGTGCTTGAGCTGACTTTTCAGATTTTGGTCAAAAGTGGGTACGCCCCTGTGGTCACCTGAGTTAGGGTGCATGGAATGGAACTTCTCCCATTTATCAGCAAGCTTTCCTTGGCTTTACAGTACCATGTAACTAGCTGCAGTCATGCATGCTCTGCACAGCAGGCCCCACATTAGCTATCCCTGCAATGCTGAGCATTGCTACATGCAGCAAAAAGTGTGGTTTTCAACATGGAAGGTGAAGTGTTACAAGGCATATGTGTTGCCAATTCTGATGTTCGGGAGTGAGTGTTGGTCCCTGACCAAAGTGCAATCGCAAAAGATTGAGCGGGTGCACTCTAGCTGCCTTAGGAGCATCCTGGGGGTCAGGCTGTCAGATCGGCACACCAATGAGCATATCAGGAAATCATGTGGGGTAGCCACCTTGTCAGCATACATCACAGCAAATAGGCTGAGGTGGCTGGGGCATGTGGGCCGCATGGAGGAGGGCAGGTTGCCGCATATTGCGTTGTTCTCTTCATTACATGGTGACATGACGAGGCCAGTGGGTAGGCCTCGCCATACCTGGGAGAAATGCGTGTGTGCAGATCTGAAGGTGCTTGGTCAAGATGAGGGGAGCTGGGAGGCTTCATGTCAGATTAAGAGTGCTTGGAGGAAGAGGTTGTGGGATCTTACGCACCCTTGGGAAAGCCAACGGTTAGTGAGGTGTAGAAGGCGCACTAAGCAAGCTATTGATAAGCATGTGGAGCGCTATGTGGTGCCTTTCAGTGGCTGGGAGGATGGTGGTTCACCAGTACCTAGGTGGTGGGAGCCACCTCCAGCCCCTACTAGGGTGGTGCTTGATCCTGCTGCCTCCCCGCCACCCATGTGTGATGGAAGTGGAGCAGGTTTTGGGTTTTAGTGGTGGTGTTTGTTTCCCCTTGGTGTGCACGCCGTTGCATCTAGCCTCAGCTTGTGTGTGGCAAATCCACCATCGGTTGTGTGGCTTCGTGATTGTGATCAGGAGCCTTGTGTTTGTGGCCTAGGTTTGTTTGGCCATTGGCATTGCTGGTCTTGCGTTTTGATTGATTGATTGATGCTTCCCCTGCTGGAGGGGCCCTGCTTCTGGCAATCTTACCATAAGCTTCAAGGTCACTGCCAAGGATTCAGTATTAACAGAAGCTGGTGTGCTTTGCATGCCAGTTTGATGGTAGGAAGCTTCCTTCTACATGCTGCAATCAGCGGCGGGCGAGACGGGCCTATGCTGCAAGGCTGTCACCCACGCTGTCACCACCACTTTGGAGGACTGTTTTCTTTGTCACCTGTCACTGCTTGAAACAAGGTCTAGCATACCCCAGAGTTGTTCACTTTGCCAGGCTTGTTGTAAAACAAGACATGTTACGCATATCCCTTCGGTGCAGCACCACCTTCTAGACCCGACGTGCCCTTGCTACTGCTGTTTTAACACTTTCCACCAGATCTTGCCATGATAGTGCTAGCAGATCTCTCAACAACCTCCTCAAAGCATATGTTTTTATTCAGCACCGCTCCCAATCAATCAATCAATCAATCAAAACGCAAGACCAGCAATGCCAATGGCCAAACAAACCTAGGCCACAAACACAAGGCTCCTGATCACAATCACGAAGCCACACAACCGATGGTGGATTTGCCACACACAAGCTGAGGCTAGATGCAACGGCGTGCACACCAAGGGGAAGCAAACACCACCACTAAAACCCAAAACCTGCTCCACTTCCATCACACATGGGTGGCGCTCCCCCTTTCTACAATACCACATCGGCTATGCCAATCATGCTCCACCTGCAGAGAACAGCAGCTCGTTACATGTGCTGGGGGTATACCCTGCTTTGGGGGCGCCAGATATGCCCTTTGGGTATTCCGCATGGCACAGGCAGCTTCAGAGACAGCCCCTGCTCCAGCTATAATGTCCTATGGCATGTGCTACCAGGGGAAGTGTGCAAGTCAAGGTATCTCAGTTGTTGGTATTTGCTTAGTGTACTGCTGCAGCGGGTGAGGGTAGGGGTAGGAAAGGCCCCCGTCATGGGTTGCCAGCACATGCAACAATTTATTCACCCTGGCTGTGACTGTTGCATAGGTCCAGCCCCTGGTACCTTAAACCAGCCCTGCCCCAAGCCAAATCCCTTGCCTCTGTCAAACAGCAGCAGCAGAACCAATGTCCACAGTTGGTTGCAAAAGTTTTGGCCGGAACATAAGGGTGGGGTTTAAGCAGCAGCAGCAAGACCTGATTTACAACCATTTATGTTTAAGAAAGTAAACAGGCAGAGCATCAATGTGCTGCAGTTGGTATGCCCAAGTGGTACCACAAGTAGCCTCGCACGCGAGACGTCCCGAGTTCGAGCCCCGGGCGTGCCCTATAAACATACTATATAAAAGCCAGCCAGCCAGCCTTAGCCTTAGCCGCAGACGCAGACCAGCAAGCCTCCCCCCTGTTCCTATAGCCCTCCTGCTTTTTTTAACCTGGCTCTCCCCTTCCACCTCTGCCCCTCCTGTGGTTGCCAGCCCCACACCCCATCTGCTCCCCTCCCACAGCCCTCTCAGCTCAGCCTTGCACTTGCCCCAACTTCTCGCATGCCCTGCCTACCCCCACCTGCCCTGCCATTGAACTGGTATAGCCCCTGCGCCTGCTTCACACCTGGTCTATATGCTACTGCCCCTAAACAGTAAAGAAAGGGCACCTGTGCCTGCTGGCAGTTCTCAGCATTTACCCCCTTAAAAAGCAGCAAAAATGCCTCCGCTGTCCCCCTTGCAAGACCCCTGCTTTTCTCAGCAGCCAAGCAACACAGAGCAACAGAGATGCTAACCGCACCCATTGGTGACAACCTGGACCTCATACAGAAGCTGCCTGTGCAAGAGAGCAATGAACGGCCATGCCATTTCACAAAAGCAGACCATTTCCTAACAAAATATGAGTTTTGGGCCAAAACTTTTGCAACCAACTGTACTAGAAAACGTCATCATGACGGGGAACCAGGTGGCGACGGCGCTCCGCCCGGTGGCCGGCCATGTGAGCCCCACATGGATAGCACAATTTTGGACCAGAAGGACAGCGGCCAGTTCGCACGCTAACATGGCAATGCGTGCCGATTTCTGATCCCAGCCGATAACGTGTCCAGCCGATAACGTGGTCAGCACCCTGTATAGGCAGCAATCACTCATGCCATGGCAATTACCCGACCAGCTTACCGGGTTGTGCATGTACTTGTATAGGATCACCACGTAGCAGGCAGCTAATAAGCAAAGAAATCTCAGAAGTGACAGCATCGTTTAACGAGTCGTTTCACACATCCACTACTAACTACATAACTACACCTGGAATAAAGCCAAGAAGGCAAGCTCGTAGCTTCCATGTGACAACAATAATACTGCTTAGTCAAATCTGCAAGACATAAGTGGTATTAACCCTGTCTCATGGCCTTCTGTCATGTACATGGTGTCTGTCTGTCTCTCCCTGACTGCCTCGAGAGCACCCCAATAGCCCTGTTAGTTGACATGTCAATATGTTGATAGGTGCTTCTTGCACTGCTTCCGTGCTGAGCTACCTGCTCCTCCCTGCCATGCTTCCACTGCTCCTGGTAGAGGAACTCATGCTGCTACTGCTCTAACCATCTGCTTTGGAGGTACCATCAGCATGAACGTAGGTCCGCCCCCTCCTTACCCACAGCAGCCTCAAGCTGATTGAAGCACCAGTGCCGCAATGCAGCGCAACCTGCAGATCAATTTTTCCGCCAACAGGTAAACCTGCCTTTACGTTCACCTGCTTTGTTGGATCCTAATGCAGGCCCCTGAGGCACTGGACCTACCCTGCTTGCTGGATCCCGGCCCATGCTGCTGGTGTTGCAGCCGTAAGTAAGTAGCTTGATTGTAATGGCAGGACAGCGGGGCATGGTAACAAGCATCTACTCAGGCTTGGCAACTCAGCCTTGGAAGCTGACGTGCTGAAGCCATTACCTCCAAGCAAGGATCATCTTTGATGCATCTTGCCGCACTCAACGGTGATTTGAGCATTCCAGATGTTGAAGGCCTGTTGGACGATGAATACCCTACTTTGCAACATGTATTCATTGCACCATGCCTCATGGGTACGGGAAGTGTGTGGCGGCTTCTGGATAGAAGCATCAGCAGCAGCATGTGAAGCTGCGGCTGCAGCACGAGATGCAGGTAAAAGAGAAAGTGCAGCACCATGATGCGTAAGATATGGTTGAGGCTCTTCTCATGTAGCTGTTGTTTAGTTGCTGCTAGCTGTAAGGAGTGGTGGTGGAGCAGTCATGCAGGCGAATAGTGGTGCGTGGTAGTACCACAGACCATGAAGGTTTGCAGTTAAGCATCCCCGATGCATACCATGGCACAAGCTCTTGGCACAAAATGACTACAAGTGATACAGCAGCAACGGTGCCAACATTTGTGAGGGCAAACGTATGGCACGCCCACCATAAGGCCAGAAGTACAGCTTATGGCTAGAGCTTGCCTTGTCTGGTATATGAAGTGACAGTAATAGTAATTAAAGATTACAGCAAACACAGGGGACTCAGCCAATACTGACCACCAATGTTCCCTCAAAGCCGTTGCATAGAGAGAGAGAGAGCTGCGCAAGGAGGGGCGTGAGGTGCCCTCCCGCGTAAGATTAAGGGAGGGGCCCACTGGTGTAAGGATTACACTGGGCCAGCCTACCATAGGATAGTTACATCCGTGGGTGGGCTTCCGCCCACCCGCCTTTGTTAGCTTACTTTCTTGTAGTTCCTCCTGTGCCATTGAGGCTCTTTGGGCTTTTCCAGTTTTCTTTTTGTTGTGTATATGCTGTGTAAGGACTTAACTGCTGCAGTATGTACTTCTGAAATGCATTGCTTTAGAGCTTGCCCTTTGATACCGAGGGCTTGAAGATTCATGGTGGTACTGTTGTATATGGTGCCTGCAACTCCGACAAGCAAGGGATAGTACCATACTTTGGCAGTGGGGTCTATGTCTTTGATTTTGTCAATGAGTACTTGGTGTTGATAATCAGCTTTGCTTTGCTGGCATGTTGGGTCTGAATCCCTGCAGATCTTGACCTCTATTATCCAGTACTCTGCTGGGTTGTTTCCATTCTTGGGTTTGTAGAGCATACCATCAGGGCACTTATCGGTGGTGCCTTGTGCTTGTTGCACTGCCTCCTTTAGTCCCCTTGGAAGGAGCTCCCACGGGATGTTTCTAGACTGGTGGGCCATGATGCCGTCTTCTGCACAATTTTCAGTTGATCCAAGGTCCATTTGAATGACAAATGCTCCTTTGCGTCCCCTTAACACTCTTGTCATGATTAGTCGGCCGACCTTGTCATGCCTGTTGATGTACATTCTTTTCAAAGCTGGGCATCCCGAGGCTGTGTGGTGTCCGCCATCCTCGTCACCGCACAGGAGACATTTGCTACTAGGTGCATGTCCACACATATAGGCCATCTTCCTTGTCCACATGGTCCCGTACCGGTAGCGCAAAGCGGTTTTTCGTTCTGCATACTTGATTTTCCCCGAGGGCATGTACTCGTTGCTAGCAGGCAGGTCCAGTCTTTCCTCAATCCTTTTAAAAGCCTCGAAATAACAGGTAGCTCTGTTTGCCATCCCAAAGCGACTCTTTTGGTGGCAGTAATGACGTACCGAGTCGTGAAGGTCTGTCAAAGGGTTCACCCGCTTGAAACGGTCAATTAACGTGCGCTGCCCATTATTGGTCCGTGACCAACGATTGTTCCATTGGGTCTTGTGCGGCCAATATTGGGTCAACCTGTTGTTACTAGGACTCTCGTACTTCTCACATTCCTCATAGTCGGAGGTGTCCCCTGTCGCAGCCGCCTTAGCGATTGCGTCCGCTTTTTCATTACCGATTATGGAAGCATGGCCCTTGACCTTGTGAAGGGTTGTCCTCAGTCCCCTGTTGACGATCTCGGTTACTATCTCTTTAATTAGCTCACAGTGCTGGTGATTTAGGAGATCTTGTGGGCGTCTCAGCATCTTTTTGATTTGGTACATTGAGCTGAGGCTGTCGGTGGCTATCATGTGGGCTCCATGCCTCAGCGCAGCAAGGATACTAACCAGTTCTGCTCTGTTTATGGTGTTCTGGGGATGGCTGTCGCCTGCAGGGACAATTGGAACCCCACGTTCATCGTCCTCATTGGCTGCTTGTGGGGGGAAGTACACTCCTGCCCCTATGCCTGGGGCATCACAATCTGCATCTATTGGTGATGCTTTGTGGCTTGTTTCCTTGTAGCTACCATCTGTGTAGACATAGTTTTTCCAATTGTATCGGAGTGGTGGGGCTGTTGGTAGGGCAGTGGCTAATTGCGTTTCCAGGTCATCCAGTGTAGTGCTGGCGTCAACCATGGCTGGAGGGTCTTGACTGGTGGCAGAATCGTCCCGGAGGGACTCAGAGCCGTTTGTTTGTTTGGGGTAACCCATTTTGCTGAGCTGTTTTGGCGTCTGCAATGTTGGCTGATGAGATGTGCTCGGCGGGGCATTGCTGCTTGGGGGGTTGTAGTACATGCTGATGTCTTGTATCTCTTTGTCGTCCGGCAGGGACTGATTAATGGCATCCTGCAGCGTTTGCAGAAACCTGGTCATGTAGCCGCTCTCCCAGTAAGGGAGGTGGGCCTCAAAACCCTTTGCGTTGCCTGTGACAATGATATTTACGTCCCATCTAGGGTTTCCTGCATACATTTCGCCCCGTTCCCAAGTTGTGGGTTTCTGGAACCTGAAGTGTTTTCGGGGTATTTGTAGGAGATGCATGCAGTTTTCTGGGAAGTGTTGTAGCCATGCAAGGTAGGCAGTTCTGTTTGCATCGGACCAGGCAGGCAGGATATGTATGCCAAAGACAGGGGCTGTTGTGTTACGGGCCGCTGCTATGGCAGTAGCCATGTTCTTGTTCAGGTCTTCATCCTCATACTCTGGGTTGTGCACGCTTCCGCCGGTCCACCTATATCTGTAGCTATCCCATTTTGCCCCAAAGATTTGGTCCCTTTTGTGGGCGCTCCAGTACATCGTAAATGTTGGGTTGTAATTGAGGGGGCTTGCGAATCTCTCTTTTGTTATGTCTGTGAGCTGCCTGAGAGCCTCATACACCTCAGGGGGAGTGGCCCAGTGGTTCTTTATTTGGACTTTCCTAATGGCTTTGTGATCTTTGATCTGTGCTCCATCTCTGTACCTGCACATGAGGGCATACAGTTCTTGGGGAAAGGTACCTGCCTTCAACTTCCGCATAACCTCTGGTTTGTGGCGAGTGTTGTGGCAGTACTGTTGGTACAGTATTGCTGTCCTTTCAGGGGTGAGGGTGTAGCGACATATGCCATCTGGTGTGTATATGCAGGCGAGCGTTTTTATCCACATTTGTCCATCTATGCACATCTCTACTTCTCTAATATAGACTTCGTGTCTTCCTGTGGGGTGGATATCAGCATGGGGGTTCATTGGTGATGTGTCCATGTCGAAAATGTTGCTGTACTGCTGTCCAATGTTGATGTTGTATCTTTGAGGGTGATCGGGGTAGTAGTCGCCTTGTTGCTGCAGTGCCGATAACCCTTGCTGAGCTTGAGCCAGCTCGCCAAGTGCAGGAGTTGCCGGGGACCGGTTATTTGCTGCTGCTGCCTGTTGCAACCGGTAAGCAACAATCATCTCAGCAACAACTGGATTATGTGCGATGAGGTCACTCTCACTTTCTCGACTGGGCTTCCAATGGACGTTGTAGTGCCTTATATCATGAGGGAGGCCTTTAGTGGCATACTGATCCCTGTTACATTCAATGCAGGTCCAGCCTGTCGTGACATCCTCTTCCAATATGTCCCCTGCAGGGCGATGGGTTAGCGGGAGACAATCAATATGATATCGTCTGCTACATATGCTGCAATGTGCGAGGGTTGTACGTGCAGGGATTCGTCGTGCTGGCAGGTGGGCGTTAGGACAGCAGCATTTAGTCGGGAGGTTTGGTGTGTTGCAGACTTCATGATGGGTCATTGGCTGTAGAGCGTGCTTTGGAGCATCATCAATGTGATAGCCCTTTTGCTTAGCCAGTTCCACCACCCATCCTTGCATAACTGTTGGGGCCCATCGCACAATGACCTGGTTCTGTGTTGCTACTTTCTTTCTCTTCTGCCCTCATCCGGTGTGGCGTGCCGCCACTGCCAGACCTTCTATACCTTCTACTTGGTCCTGCCCTTCTGCAAAGTTGTTATATAATTGCTCTCGCATATCTTTGAAGGGCTGTCTTTTCTCATCTTTAATTCGCTGGTAAACGTGATAGCCTGTTTCTATTCGGTACACCAGTGGGGCTGTGATGTCTGTTGCAGTCTGGCGCACACTGCTGCTTTTAGTGTGGCCTCTTGGTGGTGCGCTGAGTGAGGACAGGTAAGCCTGTATCTCTGTCAGGGCTTGCTCTGTGCTTGGGGCATGTGTCTGTGCAGCCCACAATGCTGGGAGAGGTGCATTGCGTATGTCTATGTCATCGATGATGTTGTGGAACTTCAGCAGCCTTGCATACTCCGGATGGATTGTTGGACCATGTCCTGCTTGCACAGGTGGCCTGCTGCAGTAGGTTTCTTTTGTTATGCCTGGCGGGAGAGTGAGCATGTATGCAATACGTTTAAAAGCGGTCAGCGTCCTAGCGGTGATATCCTTGTCCAGTTTCAACATGAGCTGTCGTGTTGTAAGGACATTTCTACCTGTGGAAGACATAATGTCCTGGAGTCGGTGCATACCTACTTGTCTGAGTTGGTGAAGGTCAGCTAGGAGGAGGTCTGGTGGTTGGGGGCTTGCAAGTGCCTGCATGTTCTGCAGGTCCTGCAAGAGTGGGCTGGTATCGGGTAGTTCTGTTGGGCCAAGTCCCTGCTTTTTGAGCTCGACATCTATGCTTGCGCATGCAATCACCTGCCTCAGCCTCAGGCTGTGGTGTGTTAGGGCAGGGCGAGCCATTGCTGTCAGTTTGTCCAGGCAGCTGCCATCTGTCTGCAGGCGTGTACGGCTGAGCTCTCCCACTGGTCCGGGGTCATTGAGAGCCTCTGTCAACCGCTGTATTTGTACAGTATTGTACTCTGCTAGTAGGGAGGGGCACCCTAGACCGCCTTTACTGACGTCTTCATGTGCTACTGCCGTGGCAGTACTGTTGGGAAGACCATATGCTTCTTTGGCTGCCCTACAGAGGGGGCTGTCTAACGCTTTGAGCTGAGCTTTGGTGTAAGGGGCCACACAGAATGCATACCGAATCTTCGTCCGTATGCATGTATTCAGGGTGCGCATCTTTTGGGAGGTTGTAGCGTATGAGTGCTTCATGTTGTGACACATGTCTCGAATGGTATCCCTGGTCAATTGATATTGGGCTGACCAGTCAAGGTGCATGGTGAATTGCAGGCCCAGGTAACGGAACGGTTTTCGTGGGTCGTGGAGTGTTGCAGGGGATCGTTGGACCTTCACATCCCTTAGGCTACGCTGGGGCTTCTCCAGATTAAAAGGGTCTTTGGCGTCAGCCCCATATCTAGCACCTGTGAGGAGGGTCTTTGTATTGTTTATTTTAAGGTGTCCCCAGTCAGCATACAGGGTGACCTTGTCAGCTTGGCTGATCAAATCCCCTACGCAAGAACATATCAGGTTCAAGTCGTCCGCATATGTGACATCTGGGATCTGCTGTTTCAGTTTGAAGAGCGTATCACGGTTGTTGTATGCACCCGGGATGTATCCTCTGGCACCTACCCTTAGCCAGCGTAGCAGGGGCTCCAGATATAAAATGAACAGAAACGGTGAGAGGCTGTCACCTTCAATTGTCCCTCTGTCCATGGGCATTGGTTCGGTATTCCCGAATGGGGTTGTAAATGCTGTTGTTGCACCCGTGTACAGGTCTTTGACCACCTCTGTGGCATCTGTGGGGAAACCCAGGTCATACATGATTTGCAGCAGCTTGTCATGGTCAATTGTGTCAAAAGCCTCTGAAAAGTCAACCATAAGGAGATAGATGTCTTTCCGGGTCAGTTTGGCATCCTCAAGCAAGAGGGTGAACATCTCCAGCTGGTCCATGCAGGTTCGTTTGTTTCGGAACCCACCCTGGGTATAGCTCAGAATGTTGTGTCTTTCGGCATAGTCAGCAAGGACCCATGTGATCATTCTGGTCCAGAGTTTGTATATGGTCATCTCCAGGCCAATGCGTCTGTAAAACTGCAGTTTGAGGGGTGTGCCCTTGTTTTTGAACAGGAGCATTGTGGTGCTTTCATTCCATGCTTTAGGAGTATAGCCTGTTGCCCACATCAATTGGATGTAACCGTGCAGGAGGTCTTGCCCTTGGGGAGGCAGCATGTTTAGCATCTGATTGGTTATCTGGTCAGGTCCCGGGGCCTTGCCGCGAGCTAAAGATTTGAGGCAGGCCTGAAAAGCTTGCTGGTCCCTTATTTCATTGTGCAGCCATCGTCGTGGAGCGGCACCATTAGTGATGGCTGTGTTCAGGTCAAATGGATCTGGGGCATTGGGTTGTAGCCATGGATACGACCTTGGTTGCTCGGATGGGTGGTACAGTCCAGTTTTGCTACCGGCGCCTGCTGCTGGCATCAGCTTGGGCGTATAGTACGTTGTGATGGCTTCCATTACTCCCTTTGGGTCTGTAACAACCGTTTCCTCTCCTGTTTTTATTGCTCGAAGCTGCATAGTGTTGCGCCCCTTGAATTGGCCAGTAATCATTTGGTTGCCGATCTTCTGCCGTTGGTCATACAGTGCCTGCCTTTTGGCGATGGCATTTTGCTTGCGCTTGGTCTGGTGCTCACTGTCGATGACCCGCAGTTCTTTGCGGATTTTGCTTTTTAGCTGTTTGAGAGATTCTCTGAGGGGTTGAGGAGAGCTGCTGCTGCGCTCATCTGCTGCGTTGAGTGCTTCAATTGCTTTGCACACTTCTGCAGGCAGCTCTGCTTCCTCCACATTGTCTTGTCTCAGTGTTTGGACTACCTTCTTTCGTAATTTAATCAGGCTGTCGCGTTGGATTGACACAAGTCTGGGCCGATAGTGGTGTCCTGTTGGATTGGTCATGGTCGTTGGGCCTTCCGCTAGTATGGTGCCCCGAGTCTGCAGCAGCAGATCAGCCATCTGGGTGTTCAGCTCTTCCATAAGCTCCCGTTGAGCGGCAGGGTCAGCTGCGCTTCCAAGATGAAGCGCGCGGAGGGGTTCCATGCTTGCGGGGTCTCCACTAGATAGGCGCTCCCAATGTGGGTACACATCAGTGTGCAGTAAGCGTTGCACTTGGTCGTTAAGCTGGTGATACGCTGCACCGTGCCTTTCTTCCACTGTATTCTTGAGGCCCTCCCTCTCCTCCTTTGTGAGTTTTGTCAGTCGTTTTAGCTTTTCAAGGGTAGCTTTCTCAGCACTGTCAGGTGTGATTGGTGGGGGTGGGAGCATGTTGAGCTTGTGGTAGGGAACACAGACCTCCAAGAGATCATGATCTGTGCCTCTGCCGGTCATATCCCATATTTGTGTGACTGCAGAGGCTGGAAGGGCTTCATTGTTTGTGAACATGTCGTCAATGCGGCTTGCGAGCTGTTCAGCTGATCCCTTTCTCCATGTGTATTTCCTGGGGTGACCAGCCTGGACAGGGTCCAGGGTATAGAGTTTGGCTTCCTCAATCTTTGTTTGGTGAGCATTGTCCATTGGGTTGGTATTGCCACTTGCTCGATCCGTCTTGTTCAATGTTGCATTGAAGTCCCCTGCAAATAATATGTTGTGGCGACCTTCCTCTTTGTCATTGGCTTGTTCTGTCATTGCTTTCATTCTCCTGTAGATTTGGGATCTGACCATCTTGTCTGAGGGATGGCTGGTAGGCATGTATACCCCAACGATTGTTAACGGTGTAGAGACCTCCATGCGAAGCTGCACTGCTTTTATGTAACCACCAAGGTCCCCAGGGATGTCAATTATATCAACAGTTCCCAGGTCTGCAAAGCTCTTGTTGATTAGTAGGGTTACTCCTGCTCGAGGAATGTACTGGCATGCGCTGTGTCGTTGTACATATCCATGGCCACTGAGATATTTGCATGCCTGGCTGCATGCTTTTCTTGTTAGTTTGGTTTCTGTCAGAACAAGCACATCAGGTTGGTGGTCTTGCAGCACGCCAAGGACATCTTCAAGATTGGAGTGCAGCCCTCGAACATTAAGGGTCATCACTTTCAGCTTGGGGATTGCAGCTCTCTCTTTATTGAGAGCTTCCATTTTGGTTCCTGTGCAGACCCCCTGTGCCAGCTGTGAGTGTAGGGGTGGGTGCAATATCTCCTGAGCGTGCGCTGTGGGCTGTGATTATTTGTGGAAATACTTTTCTATGACTGGTATACTGGAGGGCTTGGCATTAGTGCTGACTGTCTTTGGTGCCTTGGTCTTTCTACGTTTGTTGCGCTGCCCGGGCTCTGTTGGTGGCTTTGTGTTCAGGTTCCTGATAGTGGGGGTTTGGGTGAGGCCTGAACGTTGGGCTTGAGCCTGCTCGATATGCAGCCGGGGGGGGGGGGTTGCTTTGCTCTCTTATGTGGGTGTGCGCTGCTCGTGCTTCCTCTTCTTCAAGTCTCTGTTGATGTGCTAGTAGTTCCTCATCTGTGAATTCACATGAATCTAGCATTTGTTTTTCTGTGCTTTGTTTGATGATGTATAGAGTGCCATGAGAGAGAGAGAGAGAGAGAGAAAGAGAGAGAGAGAGCTACGCAAGGAGGGGCGTGAGGTGCCCTCCCGCGTAAGATTAAGGGAGGGGCCCATTGGTGTAAGGATTACACTGGGCCAGCCTACCATAGGATAGTTACATCCGTGGGTGGGCTTCCGCCCACCCGCCTTTGTTAGCTTACTTTCTTGTAGTTCCTCCTGTGCCATTGAGGCTCTTTGGGCTTTTCCAGTTTTCTTTTTGTTGTGTATATGCTGTGTAAGGACTTAACTGCTGCAGTATGTACTTCTGAAATGCATTGCTTTAGAGCTTGCCTTTTGATACCGAGGGCTTGAAGATTCATGGTGGTACTGTTGTATATGGTGCCTGCAACTCCGACAAGCAAGGGATAGTACCATACTTTGGCAGTGGGGTCTATGTCTTTGATTTTGTCAATGAGTACTTGGTGTTGATAATCAGCTTTGCTTTGCTGGCCTGTTGGGTCTGAATCCCTGCAGATCTTGACCTCTATTATCCAGTACTCTGCTGGGTTGTTTCCATTCTTGGGTTTGTATAGCATACCATCAGGGCGCTTGTCGGTGGTGCCTTGTGCTTGTTGCACTGCCTCCTTTAGTCCCCTTGGAAGGAGCTCCCACGGGATGTTTCTAGACTGGTGGGCCATGATGCCGTCTTCTGCACAATTTTCAGTTGATCCAAGGTCCATTTGAATGACAAATGCTCCTTTGCGTCCCCTTAACACTCTTGTCATGATTAGTCGGCCGACCTTGTTATGCCTGTTGATGTACATTCTTTTCAAAGTTGGGCATCCTGAGGCTGTGTGGTGTCCGCCATCCTCGTCACCGCACAGGAGACATTTGCTACTAGGTGCATGTCCACACCTATAGGCCATTTTCCTTGTCCACATGGTCCCGTACCGGTAGCGCAAAGCGGTTTTACGTTCTGCATACTTGATTTTTCCCGAGGTCATGTACTCGTTGCTAGCAGGCAGGTCCAGTCTTTCCTCAATCCTTTTAAAAGCCTCGAAATAACAGGTAGCCCTGTTTGCCATCCCAAAGCGACTCTTTTGGTGGCAGTAATGACGTACCGAGTCGTGAAGGTCTGTCAAAGGGTTCACCCGCTTGAAACGGTCAATTAACGTGTGCTGCCCATTATTGGTCCGTGACCAACGATTGTTCCATTGGGTCTTGTGCGGCCAATATTGGGTCAACCTGTTGTTACTAGGACTCTCGTACTTCTCACATTCCTCATAGTCGGAGGTGTCCCCTGTCGCAGCCGCCTTAGCGATTGCGTCCGCTCTTTCATTACCGATAATTGAAGCATGGCCCTTGACCTTGTGAAGGGTTGTCCTCAGTCCCCTGTTGACGATCTCGGTTACTATCTCTTTAATTAGCTCACAGTGCTGGTGATTTAGGAGATCTTGTGGGCGTCTCAGCATCTTTTTGATTTGGTACATTGAGCTGAGGCTGTCGGTGGCTATCATGTGGGCTCCATGCCTCAGCACAGCAAGGATACCAACCAGTTCTGGTGGTTGGGGGCTTGCAAGTGCCTGCATCTTCTGCAGGTCTTGCAAGAGTGGGCTGGTATCGGGTAGTTCTGTTGGGCCAAGTCCCTGCTTTTTGAGCTCGACATCTATGCTTGCGCATGCAATCACCTGCCTCAGCCTCAGGCTGTGGTGTGTTAGGGCAGGGCGAGCCATTGCTGTCAGTTTGTCCAGGCAGCTGCCATCTGTCTGCAGGCGTGTACGGCTGAGCTCTCCCACTGGTCCGGGGTCATTGAGAGCCTCTGTCAACCGCTGTATTTGTACAGTATTGTACTCTGCTAGTAGGGAGGGGCACCCTAGACCGCCTTTACTGACGTCTTCATGTGCTACTGCCGTGGCAGTACTGTTTGGAAGACCATATGCTTCTTTGGCTGCCCTACAGAGGGGGCTGTCTAACGCTTTGAGCTGAGCTTTGGTGTAAGGGGCCACACAGAATGCATACCGAATTTTTGTCCGTATGCATGTATTCAGGGTGCGCATCTTTTGGGAGATTGTAGCGTATGAGTGCTTCATGATGTGACACATGTCTCGAATGGTATCCCTGGTCAGTTGATATTGGGCTGACCAGTCAAGGTGCATGGTGAATTGCAGGCCCAGGTAACGGAACGGTTTTCGTGGGTCGTGGAGTGTTGCAGGGGATCGTTGGACCTTCACATCAGTTAGGCTACGCCGGAGCTTCTCCAGATTAAAAGGGTCTTTGGCGTCAGCCCTATATCTGGCACCTGTGAGGAGGGTCTTTTTGTTGTTTATTTGTAGGTGTCCCCAGTCAGCATACAGGGTGACCTTGTCAGCTTGGCTGGTTAAATCCCCAATGCATGAACATATCAGGTTCAAGTCATCCGCATATGTGACATCTGGGATCTGCTGTTTCAGTTTGAAAAGCGTATCTCGGTTGTTGTATGCACCTGGGATGTATCCTCTAGCACCTACCCTTAGCCAGCGTAGCAGGGGCTCCAGATATAAAATGAACAGAAACGGTGAGAGGCTGTCACCTTGAATTGTCCCTCTGTCCATGGGCATTGGTTCGGTATTCCCGAATGGGGTTGTAAATGCTGTTGTTGCACCCGTGTACAGGTCTTTGACCACCTCTGTGGCATCTGTCGGGAAGCCCGGGTCATACATGATTTGCAGCAGCTTGTCATGGTCAATTGTGTCAAAAGCCTCGGAAAAGTCAACCATAAGGAGATAGATGTCTTTCCGGGTCAGTTTGGCATCCTCAAGCAAGAGGGTGAACAGCTCCAGCTGGTCCATGCATGTTCGTTTGTTTCGGAACCCACCCTGGGTGTAGCTCAGAATGTTGTGTCTTTCGGCATAGTCAGCAAGGACCCATGTGATCATTCTGGTCCATAGTCTGTATATTGTCATCTCTAGGCCAATGCGTCTGTAGAATTGCAGTTTGAGGGGTGTGCCTTTGTTTTTGAACAGGAGCACTGTGGTGCTCTCTTTCCATGCTTTAGGGGTGTAGCCTGTTGCCCACATCAATTGGATGTAACCGTGTAGGAGGTCTTGTCCTTGGGGAGGCAGCATGTTCAGCATCTCATTTGTTATTTGGTCTGGTCCCGGGGCCTTGCCGCGAGCCAGGGATTTGAGGCAGGCCTGAAAAGCTTGTTGGTCCCTTATTTCATTGTGCAGCCATCGTCGTGGAGCAGCACCGCTACTGATGGCTGTGTTCAGGTCAAAGGTATCTGGGGCGTTGTGGGGCTGTGACCCCTGTGACCCCAGCCTGTGACCTCTGTGACCCCAGCCTGTGACCCCGGCCTGTGACCCCTGTGACCCCAGCATGTGACCCCTGTGACCCCAACCTGTGACCCATGTGACCCCAGCCTGTGACCCCTGTGACCCCAGCCTGTGACCCCTGTGACCCCAGCCTGTGACCCCTGTGACCCCAGCCTGAGACCCCTGTGACCCCAGCCTTTGACCCCTGTGACCCCAGCCTGTGACCCCTGTGACCACAGCCTGTGACCCCTATGACCCCCGCATGTGACCCCTGTGACCCCAGCCTGTGACCCCTGTGACCCCAGCCTGTGACCCCTGCATGTGACCCCTGTGACCCGAGCCTGTGACCCATGTGACCCCTGCATGTGACCCCTGTGACCCCAGCATGTGACCTCTGTGACCCCAGCCTGTGACCCTTGTGACCCCAGCCTGTGACCCCTGTGACCCCAATTTGTGACCCCCGTGACCCCAGCATGTGACCCCTGTGACCCCAGCCTGTGACCCCTGTGACCCCTGCTTGTGACCCCTTTGACCCCAGCCTGTGACCCCTGTGACCCCATCATGTGACCCCTGTGACCCCAGCATGTGACCCCTGTGACCCCAGCCTGTGTACCCTGTGACCCCAGCCTGTGACCCCTGTGACCCCAGCCTGTGACCTCTGTGACCCCTGCTTGTGACCCCAACATGTGACCCCTGTGACCCCAGCATGTGCCCCCTCTGACCCCAGCCTGTGACCCCTGTGACCCCAGCCAGTGACCCCTGTGACCCCAGCCTGTGACCCCTGTGACCCCAGCCTTTGACCCCTGTGACCCCAGCCTGTGACCCCTGTGACCCCAGCTTGTGACCCCTATGACCCCCGCATGTGACCCCTATGACCCCAGCCTGTGACCCCAGCCTGAGACCCCTGTGACCCCAGCCTGTGACCCCAGCATGTGACCCCTGTGACCCCAGCTTGTGACCCATGTGACCCCTGCCTGTGACCCCTGTGACCCCAGCATGTGTACCCTGTGACCCCAGCCTGTGACCCCTGTGACCCCAGCCTGTGACCCCTGTGACCCCAGTTTGTGACCCCTGTGACCCCAGCCCGTGACCCCTGCATGTGACCCCTGTGACCCGAGCCTGTGACCCATGTGACCCCTGCATGTGACCCCTGTGACCCCAGCATGTGACCTCTGTGACCCCAGCCTGTGACCCTTGTGACCCCAGCCTGTGACCCCTGTGACCCCAATTTGTGACCCCCGTGACCCCAGCATGTGACCCCTGTGACCCCAGCCTGTGACCCCTGTGACCCCTGCCTGTGACCCCTTTGACCCCAGCCTGTGACCCCTGTGACCCCATCATGTGACCCCTGTGACCCCAGCATGTGACCCCTGTGACCCCAGCCTGTGTACCCTGTGACCCCAGCCTGTGACCCCTGTGACCCCAGCCTGTGACCTCTGTGACCCCTGCTTGTGACCCCAGCTTGTGACCCCTGTGACCCCAGCCTGTGACCCCTGTGACCCCAGCCTGTGACCCCTGTGACCCCAGCCAGTGACCCCTGTGACCCCAGCCTGTGACCCCTGTGACCCCAGCCTTTGACCCCTGTGACCCCAGCCTGTGACCCCTGTGACCCCAGCTTGTGACCCCTATGACCCCCGCATGTGACCCCTCTGACCCCAGCCTGTGACCCCAGCCTGAGACCCCTGTGACCCCGGCCTGTGACCACAGCATGTGACCCCTGTGACCCCAGCCTGTGACCCATGTGACCCCTGCCTGTGACCCCTGTGACCCCAGCATGTGACCTCTGTGACCCCAGCCTGTGACCCCTGTGACCCCAGCCTGTGACCCCTGTGACCCCAGTTTGTGACCCCTGTGACCCCAGCATGTGACCCATGTGACCCCAGACTGTGACCCCTGTGACCCCTGCCTGTGACCCCTGTGACCCCAGCCTGTGTCCCCTGTGACCCCATCATGTGACCCATGTGACCCCTGCATGTGACCCATGTGACCCCAGCCTGTGTACCCTGTGACCCCAGCCTGTGACCCTTGTGACCCCAGCTTGTGACCCCTGTGACCCCAGCCTGTGACCCATGTGACCCCAGCCTGTGACCCCTGTGACCCCAGCCTGTGACCCCTGTGACCCCCGGCTGTGACCCCTGTGGCTACGTTGTTCCTCTAGTGCCCTTAATGTCTCCTGCAATGTTACAGTTACTTGAGCACTTCTACACACTTCAACACCTTGCGGCCTGTTGTGGCCTCATGCGGCTTAGGCTAATTTGGTTTAACAAGTCACCTTGCTGGTTTTGCAAGACTTGGAACAATACAAATTTTATGAAGCGTTTCCACGAGTGTGATGAATACCCATCACAAGTAGCCACAGGCAAGTTGACCCCTATTCCCAAGAAGAATGGGTCTCCCATGGACAAAAGTTCATACAGGGGCATCTGTGTTTCCAGTGTGTTTAGTAAGTTGCAGGACTCATTGTTGACCAAAAGGGGCAAACCTCGCATTGAGGAATTGGAACTAAGAGCGCCTACACAGTGTGGTTTCCGTAGGCAACATGGCACCATAGATGCTTTGTTTGTGACCAATCATCTCATCAACAAATGTATGCACCAGAAGCAGTGTTTGTACACCTGCTATGTGGATTTTAAACATGCATTTCACATGGCCAGGCGGATGGATGGCATGGTAGTGAGAGCAGAACAACTTGGGATTCATGGGCCGTTCTTAGCAGCACTAAGGAAGAGCATGGACAATGCCTATCTATCTGTGTATGTGAATGGCTGTGTGGGTGACATATTCAGTCAGGACTTACCGAGGCACAAAGCAAGGCAGTGAGCTGAGCCCTCTTCTCTTTGGCCTATTTATAGAGCAGCTGCATGAACTCATTGCAATGAAGCTGCCAGGAGTAGGACCTCTTATTGGTGACATGCGTGTCCCGGAGATCATGTATGCTGATGATGTGAAGCTCTTAGCTGTGAATGACCCCAAGGCACTGCAACAGCTGCTGGATGTGGTGCATTTGTTCTGTCGTATGTTTGACATGGAGGTGAATTTGAAGCCGCACAAAACATGCATAGTCATTTTCCGACCATCTGGTACACGTCTTGCAAAGGGACTCAAGTGGTATTACAACGGTCAGGAGGTTCATGCTAGTGACAATTATGTTGATTTGGGAGCTCTTCAAAATGCCACCAAGGGGATCAGGCCGGCATGTGATGCTCTGGCATCCTCTGGCAGTAGGGCCATGCATGCGCTGCTGTCACAATGTAGACAACACCACATCGTTCAACATGATTTCAAACTCGGGATTTTTGACATTTTGGTAGAACCAGTGTTGTCTTATGGATGCCAAATCTGGGGCCCAGAGATATTTGTTGGCAAGTTGAGAAACCCGCTCAACCTACCAGCTGAGAAGGTCCATATCAATTATTTGCGTATCATGACAGGGGTGGGGAATGGAACGGATAAGGTCATGCTCATGAGGGAATTTGGCCGTTACCCTGTCATGTGGCATTGGGTAGCTCTGGCTACAAGGTTTTGGATTCCTGCTATTAAGATGGGATCCCAAAAACTGGTATGCAAAGCACTGAAAGCAGATATCGAGCTCATGTTGGCAGGGTGTAAGAAATGTTGGTCCTACTACCTGCTTCAGAGTCTCACAATCATGGGTGTTGTGCAAGCCAGCGACCGGTCTCCTAGTGGGATTAGCCATGTCACAGTGGACAGCATTATGGCTTTGGACATTCAAGAGAAAGTTGTGCGTGAGAGTTTGAAGCAGATGTTTGACAAATGTGGAGAGGATGTTGACCTTGTTTGTGAGCACCCTCAGGACCCAGCTTGTCCCAGGAATCGCATTATTCATAACTCCTATGCTGCATGGGCAAGAGGGCTCCATGACGATGCCCCTACATACTTGAAGGCTAAAACCCTGTCCTTCCGCATGGTACAATGCATTGCAAAGATGCGGCTAGGATGGCACTGCTTGGCCATCCACACAGGAAGATACCATGGAATAGCAAGAGATGATAGGGTGTGCCGGTTGTGTCAAACGCTTGGTTATAGGGATGATACTACAGGGTCAGTTCCAGTTGAAGATCTAGTCCACTTCATGTTGGATTGTAGGGTGCTTCACCCTGTCCGGGACAACTTCCCCCTCTTCTTCAAGCCCACCTCCTTACCAGGGCAATCCAAGGATAGTCATGTTAAGTTTATTCTCAATCATAGTGATCATGTGCAAGTTGTGAGGTGCATTTTAGCACTGAAGAAAAGGGGGGAAAGTTGTTTACAACTACTTGACGATGGTAGAGAGGGTGAAATCACGCATGAAGGTTATCTTCCCTTTGATTTCAACCTATGGCGGATTATGGGACATGATATACATTTATTACCTATGACTTTCATGTTACTGGGCACTTCTTAGGCATGGCTATGTACTGGTTAATAGTCTGTGATAGTTCCGGAATTGCTGCTGCTCTGTGATTCTCCACATCTCGGTGAGAGTATTTTTGGCATTAAGTTGTCTACAAAATTCTGGTATATATGCTGTTGCGTTGCTGTTTGTTTGCTGGATGTACCCCAAAATATCAAAAACCCAAAAAAATTTAAAAATAAAAATTCTGTGTGCACTTTTCCAGGGCCAGTATTCTGCATCATTGTATCTGCTTGGACATGCATGATCATGGAGTTCAAACTGGTGGATGGTGTTCAGTTTTCTTGGTTCTATCTGTGTTAGTGGCTTTGCCACCCCTGTGGTGAACTGTGGCACCGCACGCGTGCCGATGAATGAAAGATTCACACACACAAATGGGCAAGGTTGTGCCTCTAGTGCCCTAAATGTCTACTGCAATGTTACAGTTACCTGAGCACTTGTTCACACTTCAACACCTTGCGGCCTGGTGCGGCCTTATGCGACTTAGCCTAATTTGGTTATAACAAGTCACCTTCATGGTTTTCCAAGCCTTGGAACAATACAAATGGGCTAGGTTGTTCGTCTAGTGCCCTAAATGTCTCCTGCAATGTTACAGTTACCTGAGCACTTCTACATGACACTTCAGCACCTTGCGGCCTGCTGCGGCCTCATGCGGCTTAGGCTAATTTGGTTTAACAAGTCACCTTGGTGGTTTTGCAAGACTTGGAAAAATACAAATGGGCAAGGTTGTGCCTCTAGTGCCCTTAATATCGCCTGCAATGTTACAGTTACCTGAGCACTTCTACACATTTCAACACCTTTGTCGCCCCTTTGACCCCATCCTGTGACCCCTGTGACCCCATCCTGTGACCCCTGTGACCCCAGCCTGTGACCTCTGTGACCCCAGCCTGCGACCCCAGCCTGTGACCCCTGTGACCCCAGCAAGTGACCCCTGTGACCCCAGCCTGTGACCCCTGTGACCCCAGCATGTAACCTCTGTGACCCCAACCTGTGACCCATGTGACCCCAGCATGTGACCCCAATGACCCCAGCCTGTGACCCCTGTGACCCCAGCCTGTGACCCCTGTGACCCCAGCCTGTGACCCCTGTGACCCCAGCCTGTGACCATGTGACTCCATCCTGTGACCCTGTGACCCCAGCCTGTGCCCGCTCTGACCCCAGCCTGTGACCCCAGCCTGTGACCCCTGTGACCCCATCATGTGACCCCTGTGACTCCATCATGTGACCCATGTGACCCAAGCCTGTGACCCCTGTGACCCCAGCCTGTGACCCCTGTGACCCCAGCCTATGATCCATGTGACCCCAGCCTGTGACCCCTGTGACCCCAGCCTGTGACCCCAGTGACCCCAGCCTGTGACCCCTGTGACCCCCGCCTGTGACCTCTGTGACCCCCGCCTGTGACCCCAGTGACCCCAGCCTGTGACCCCTGTGACCCCAGCCTGTGACCCCTCTGACCCTAGCCTGTGACCCCTGTGACCCCAACATGTGACCCTTGTGACTCCATCATGTGACCCCTGTGACCCCAGCCTGTGACCACTGTGACTCCATCATGTGACCTCTGTGACCCCAGCCTGTGACCCATGTGACCCCAGCCTGTGACCTATGTGACGCCAACATGTGACCCCAGCATGTGACCCCTGTGACCCAAGCATGTGACCCCTGTGACCCCTGCCTGTGACCCCTGTGACCCCAGCCTGTGACCTCTGTGACCCCAGCCTGTGACCCCTGTGACCCCAGCCTGTGACCGCTGTGACCCCACCCTGTGACCCCTGTGACCCCACCCTGTGACCCATGTGACCCCAGCCTGTGACCCCTGTGACCCCAGTCTGTTACCGCTTTGACCCCAGCCTGTGACCCCTGTGACCCCAGCCTGTGACCCCCATGTGAACCCAGCATGTGACCCCTGTGAACCCAGCCTGTGACCCCTGTGAACCCAGCCTGTGACCCCCGTGACCCCAGCCTGTGACCCCTGTGACCCCAGCTTGTGACCCCTTTGACCCCAGCCTTTTACCTCTGTGACCCCAGCATGTGACCTCTGTGACCCCATCTTGTGACCCCTGTGACCCCAGCATGTGACCCCTGTGACCCCTTCTTGTGACCTCTGTGAACCCAGCCTGTGACCCCAGCATGTGACCCCTGTGACCCCATCCTGTGACTCCTGTGACCCCAGCCTGTGACCCATGTGACCCCTGCCTGTGACCAATGTGACCCCAACCTGTGACCCCAGCCTGTGACCCCTGTGACCCCAGCCTGTGACTCCTCTGACCCCAGCCTCTGACCCCAGCCTGTGACCCCTGTGACCCCAACATGTGACCCTTGTGACTCCATCATGTGACCCCTGTGACCCCAGCCTGTGACCACTGTGACTCCATCATGTGACCTCTGTGACCCCAGCCTGTGACCCATGTGACCCCAGCCTGTGACCTATGTGACGCCAACATGTGACCCCAGCATGTGACCCCTGTGACCCAAGCCTGTGACCCCTGTGACCCCTGCCTGTGACCCCTGTGACCCCAGCCTGTGACCTCTGTGACCCCAGCCTGTGACCCCTGTGACCCCAGCCTGTGACCGCTGTGACCCCACCCTGTGACCCCTGTGACCCCACCCTGTGACCCATGTGACCCCAGCCTGTGACCCCTGTGACCCCAGTCTGTTACCGCTTTGACCCCAGCCTGTGACCCCTGTGACCCCAGCCTGTGACCCCCATGTGAACCCAGCATGTGACCCCTGTGAACCCAGCCTGTGACCCCTGTGAACCCAGCCTGTGACCCCCGTGACCCCAGCCTGTGACCCCTGTGACCCCAGCTTGTGACCCCTTTGACCCCAGCCTTTTACCTCTGTGACCCCAGCATGTGACCTCCGTGACCCCATCTTGTGACCCCTGTGACCCCAGCATGTGACCCCTGTGACCCCTTCTTGTGACCTCTGTGAACCCAGCCTGTGACCCCAGCCTGTGACCCCTGTGACCCCATCCTGTGACTCCTGTGACCCCAGCCTGTGACCCATGTGACCCCTGCCTGTGACCAATGTGACCCCAACCTGTGACCCCAGCCTGTGACCCCTGTGACCCCAGCCTGTGACTCCTGTGACCCCAGCCTCTGACCCCAGCCTGTGACCCATGTGACCCCAACCTGTGACCCCTGTGACTCCATCATGTGACCCCTGTGACCCCAGCCTGTGACCGCTGTGACCCCAGCTTGTGACCCCTGTGACTCCAGCCTGTGACCCATGTGACCCCAGCTTGTGACCCCTGTGACCCCAGCCTGTGACCCCTGTGACCCAGCATGTTACCCCTGTGACCCCAGCCTGTGACCTCCGGGACCCCTTCCTGTGACCCCTATGACCCCAGGGCTACACACTTCAACACCTTGCGGCCTGGTGCGGCCTCATGCGGCTTAGCCTAATTTGGTTATAACAAGTCACCTTCATGGTTTTCCAAGCCTTGGAACAATACAAATGGGCTAGGTTGTTCCTCTAGTGCCCTAATTGTCTCCTGCAATGTTACAGTTACTTAAGCACTTCTACATTTCAACACCCTGCGGCCTGCTGTGGCCTCATGCGGCTTAGGCTAATTTGGTTTAACAAGTCACCTTGGTGGTTTTGCAAGACTGGGAACAATACAAATGGGCAAGGTTGTGCCTCTAGTGCCCTTAATATCTCCTGCAATGTTACAGTTACATGTGCACTTCTACACATTTCAACACCTTGTGGCCCCTGTGACCCCAGCCTGTGACCCATGTGACCCCAGCATGTGACCCATGTGACCCCAGCATGTGACCTCTGTGACCCCAGCCTGTGACCCATGTGACCCCAGCCTGTGATCTCTGTGACCCCAGCCTGTGACCCCTGTGACCCCTGCCTGTGACCCCAGTGACCCCAGCCTGTGACCCCTGTGACCCCAGCCTGTGACCCCTGTGACCCAGCATGTTACCCCTGTGACCCCAGCCTGTGACCTCCGGGACCCCTTCCTGTGACCCCTATGACCCCAGGGCTACACACTTCAACACCTTGCGGCCTGGTGCGGCCTCATGCGGCTTAGCCTAATTTGGTTATAACAAGTCACCTTCATGGTTTTCCAAGCCTTGGAACAATACAAATGGGCTAGGTTGTTCCTCTAGTGCCCTAATTGTCTCCTGCAATGTTACAGTTACTTGAGCACTTCTACATTTCAACACCCTGCGGCCTGCTGTGGCCTCATGCGGCTTAGGCTAATTTGGTTTAACAAGTCACCTTGGTGGTTTTGCAAGACTGGGAACAATACAAATGGGCAAGGTTGTGCCTCTAGTGCCCTTAATATCTCCTGCAATGTTACAGTTACATGTGCACTTCTACACATTTCAACACCTTGTGGCCCCTGTGACCCCAGCCTGTGACCCATGTGACCCCAGCATGTGACCCATGTGACCCCAGCATGTGACCTCTGTGACTCCAGCCTGTGACCCATGTGACCCCAGCCTGTGATCTCTGTGACCCCAGCCTGTGACCCCTGTGACCCCTGCCTGTGACCCCAGTGACCCCAGCCTGTGACCCCTGTGACCCCAGCCTGTGACCCCTGTGACCCCAGCCTGTGACCCCTGTGACCCCAGCATGTGACCCATGTGACCCCCGCCTGTGACCCTGTGACCCCATCCTGTGACCCTGTGACCCCAGCCTGTGCCCGCTGTGACCCCAGCCTGTGACCCCTGTGACCCCAGCCTATGACCCCTGTGACTCCAGCCTGTGACCCCTGTGACCCCTGTGACCCCAGCCTGTGACCCCTGTGACCCCTGCCTGTGACCCCTGTGACCCCAACCTGTGACCCCAGCCTGTGACCCCTGTGACCCCAGCCTGTGACTCCTGTGACCCCAGCCTCTGACCCCAGCGTGTGACCCCTGTGACCCCAGCCTGTGACCCCTGTGACCCCAGCATGTGACCCCTGTGACCCCAGCCTGTTACCCCTGTGACCCCAGCCTGTGACCTCCGGGACCCCTTCCTGTGACCCCTATGACCCCAGGGCTACACACTTCAACACCTTGCGGCCTGGTGCGGCCTCATGCGGCTTAGCCTAATTTGGTTATAACAAGTCACCTTCATGGTTTTCCAAGCCTTGGAACAATACAAATGGGCTAGGTTGTTCCTCTAGTGCCCTAATTGTCTCCTGCAATGTTACAGTTACTTGAGCACTTCTACATTTCAACACCCTGCGGCCTGCTGTGGCCTCATGCGGCTTAGGCTAATTTGGTTTAACAAGTCACCTTGGTGGTTTTGCAAGACTGGGAACAATACAAATGGGCAAGGTTGTGCCTCTAGTGCCCTTAATATCTCCTGCAATGTTACAGTTACATGTGCACTTCTACACATTTCAACACCTTGTGGCCCCTGTGACCCCAGCCTGTGACCCATGTGACCCCAGCATGTGACCCATGTGACCCCAGCATGTGACCTCTGTGACCCCAGCCTGTGACCCATGAGACCCCAGCCTGTGACCTCTGTGACCCCAGCCTGTGACCCCTGTGACCCCTGCCTGTGACCCCAGTGACCCCAGCCTGTGACCCCTGTGACCCCAGCCTGTGACCCCTGTGACCCCAGCCTGTGACCCCTGTGACCCCAGCCTGTGACCCTAGTGACCCCAGCCTGTGACCCCTGTGAACCCAGCCTGTGACTCCTGTGACCCCAGCCGGTGACCCCTGTGACCCCCGCATATGACCCTAGTGACCCCAGCCTGTGACCCCCGTGACCCCATCCTGTGACCCCTGTGACCCCAGCATGTGACCCTTGTGACTCCATCATGTGACCCCTGTGACCCCAGCTTGTGAGCACTGTGACTCCATCTTGTGACCCCTGTGACCCCAGCCTGTGACCCCTGTGACCCCAGCCTATGACCTCTGTGACCCCAGCCTGTGACCCCAGCCTGTGACCCCAGCTTGTGACCCCAGCCTTTCACCCCAGCCTGTGACCCCAGCCTTTGACCCCAGCCTGTGACCCCTGCCTGTGACCCCAGCCTGTGACCCTTTGTGACCCCAGCCTGTGACCCCTGTGACCCCAGCCTGTGACCCCTGTGACCCCCTAAATGTCTCCTGCAATGTTACAGTTACATAAGCACTTCTACACAACTCAGTACCTTGCGCCCTGCTGCGGCCTCATGATGCTTAGGCTAATTTGGTTTAACAAGTCACGTTGGTGGTTCTAAAAGACTTGGAACAATACAAATGGGCTAGGTTGTGCCTCTTGTGCCCTTAATATCTCCATCAATGTTACAGTTACTTAAGCACTTCTACACACTCACAGCACCTTGCGGCCTGCTGCGGCCTCATGCGGCTTAGGCTAATTTGGTTAAGCAAGTCACGTTGGTGGTTAAAAATGACTTGGAACAATACAAATGGGCTAGGTTGTGCCTCAAGTGCCCTTAATATCTCCTGCAATGTTTCAGTTACCTAAGCACTTCTACACATTTCAACACCTTGCGGCCTGCTGCGGCCTCATGCGGCTTAGGCTAATTTGGTTATAACAAGTTACCTTGGTGGTTCTACAAGCCTTGGAACAATATAAATGGGCTAAGTTCTGCCTCTAGTGCCCTAAATGTCTCCTGCAATGTTACAGTTACCCGAGCACTTCTTCACACTTCAACACCTTGCGCCTGGAGCGGCCTTATGCGGCTTAGCCTAATTTGGTTATAACAAGTCACCTTCATGGTTTTCCAAGCCTTGGAACAATACAAATGGGCTAGGTTGTGCCTCTAGTGCCCTAAATGTCTCCCGCAATGTTACAGTTACCTGAGCACTTCTACACACTTCAACACCTTGCGGCCTGCTGCGGCCTCATGCGGCTTAGGCTAATTTGGTTATAACAAGTCACCTTGGTGGTTTTGCAAGCCTTGGAACAATATAAAAGGGCTAGGTTGGGCCTCTAGTGCCCTGAATATCGCCTGCAATGTTACAGTTACCTGAGCACTTCTACACACTTCAACACCTTGCTCCTTGCTGCGGCCTCATGCAGCTTAGGCTAATTTGGTTATAACAAGTCACCTTGGTGGTTCTACAAGCCTTTAAACAATACAAATGGGCTAGGTTGTTCCTCTAGTGCCCTAAATGTCGCCCGCAATGTTACAGTTACATGAGCCCTTCTACACACTTCGACACCTTGCGGCCTGCTGCGGCCTCATGCGGGTTAGGCTGATTTGGTTATAACAAGTCACCTTCATGGTTCGACAAGCCTTGGAACAATAAAAATGGGCTAGGTTGTGTCTCTAGTGCCCTAAATGTCTCCTGCAATGTTACAGTTACATGAGCACTTCTACCCACTTCAACACCTTGCGGCCTGTTGCGGCCTCATGCGGCTTAGCCTAATCTGGTTATAACAATTCACCTTGGTGGTTTTCCATGCCTTGGAACAATACAAATAGGCTAGGTTGTGCCTCTTGTGCCCTAAATGTCTCCTGCAATGTTACAGTTACCTGAGCACTTCTTCACACTTCAACACCTTGCGCCTGGTGCGGCCTCATGCGGCTTAGGCTAATTTGGTTTAACAAGTCACCTTGGTTAGTGAGGTGTAGAAGGCGCACTAAGCAAGCTATTGATAAGCAGGTGGAGCGCTATGTGGTGCCTTTCAGTGGCTGGGAGGATGGTGGTTCACCAGTACCTAGGTGGTGGGAGCCACCTCCAGCCCCTACTAGGGTGGTGCTTGATCCTGCTGCCTCCCCGCCACCCATGTGTGATGGAAGAGGAGCAGGTTTTGGGTTTTAGTGGTGGTGTTTGTTTCCCCTTGGTGTGCACGCCGTTGCATCTAGCCTCAGCTTGTGTGTGGCAAATCCACCATCGGTTGTGTGGCTTCGTGATTTGTGATCAGGAGCCTTGTGTTTGTGGCCTAGGTTTGTTTGGCCATTGGCATTGCTGGTCTTGCGTTTTGATTGAAGTCACCTTGGTGGTTTTGCAAGACTTGGAACAATACAAATGGGCAAGGTTGTTCGTCAAGTGCCCAAAATGTCTACTGCAATGTTACAGTTACCTAAGCACTTCTTCACACTTCAACACCTTGCGACCTGGTGCGGCCTGATGTGGCTTAGCCTAATTTGGTCATAACAAGTCACCTTCATGGTTTTCCAAGCCTTGGAACAATACAAATGGGCTAGGTTGTTCATCTAGTGCCCTAAATGTCTCATGCAATGTTACAGTTACCTGAGCACTTCTACACACTTCAGCACCTTGCGGCCTGCTGCGGCCTCATGCGGCTTAGGCTAATTTGGTTTAACAAGTCACCTTGATGTTTTTGCAAGACTTGGAACAATACAAATGGGCAAGGTTGTGCCTCTAGTGCCCTTAATATCGCCTGCAATTATACACATTTCCTGAGCACTTCTACACATTTCAACACCTTTGTGGCCCCTTTAACCCCAGCCTGTGACCCTTGTGACCCCAGCATGTGACCCATGTAACCCCAGCATGTGACCTCTGTGACCCCAGCCTGTGACCTCTGTGACCCCAGCCTGTGACCACTGTGACCCCAGCCTGTGACCCCTGTGACCCCTGCCTGTGACCCCTGTGACCCCAGCCTGTGACCCCTGTGACCCCAGCCTGTGACCCCAGTGACCCCAGCCTGTGACCCCTGTGACCCCAGCCTGTGACCCCAGCCTGTGACCCCTGTGACCCCAGCCTGTGACCCTGTGACTCCATCCTGTGACCCTGTGACCCCAGCCTGTGCCCGCTGTGACCCCAGTCTGTGACCCCAGCTTGTGATCCTTGTGACCCCATCATGTGATCCCTGTGACTCCATCATGTGACCCATGTGACACTTGCTTGTGACCCCTGTGACCCCAGCCTGTGACCCCTGTGACCCCAGCCTGTGACCCCTGTGACCCCAACCTGTGACCCCTGTGACCCCCGCATGTGACCCCTGTGACCCCCGCCTGTGACCCCTGTGACCCCAGCCTATGACCCTGTGACTCCATCCTGTGACCCTGTGACCCCAGCCTGTGCCCGCTGTGCCCCGTGCCTGTGACCCCAGCTTGTGATCCCTGTGACCCCATCATGTGACCCATGTGACCCCAGCCTGTGACCCCCATGTGAACCCAGCTTGTGATCCGTGTGAACCCAGCCTGTGACCCCCGTGACCCCAGCTTGTGACCCATGTGACCCCAGCTTGTGACCCCTTTGACCCCAGCCTGTGACCTCTGTGACCCCAGCATGTGACCTCTGTGACCCCATCTTGTGACCCCTGTGACCCCAGCCTGTGACCCATGTGACCCCTTCTTGTGACCACTGTGAACCCAGCATGTGACCCATGTGACCCCAGCCTTTGACTCATGTGACCCCAGCCTGTGACCCCTGTGACCCCTGTGACCCCTGTGACCCCAGCCTGTGACTCCTGTGACCCCAGCCTGTGACCCCAGCCTGTGACCCATGTGACCCCAACTTGTGACCCCTGTGACCCCTGTGACTCCTTCATGTGACCCCTGTGACCCCAGCCTGTGACCGCTGTGACCCCAGCTTGTGACCCCTGTGACCCCAGTCTGTGACCCATGTGACCCCAACAAGTGATCCCTGTGACCCCAGCCTGTGACCCCTGTGACCCCAGCTTGTGACCCCTGTGACCCCAGCCTGTGACCTCCGGGACCCCAGCCTGTGACCCCTGTGACCCCATGACTACACACTTCAACACCTTGCGGCCTGGTGCGGCCTCATGCGGCTTAGCCTAATTTGGTTATAACAAGTCACCTTCATGGTTATCCGAGCCTTGGAACAATACAAATGGGCTAGGTTGTTCCTCTAGTGCCCTAAATGTCTCATGCAATGTTACATTTACTTGAGCACTTCAAAACACTTCAACACCTTGCGGCTTGCTGTGGCCTCATGCGGCTTAGGCTAATTTGGTTTAACAAGTCACCTTGGTGGTTTTGCAAGACTTGGAACAATACAAATGGGCAAGGTTGTGCCTCTAGTGCCCTAAATGTCTACTGCAATGTTACAGTTACCTTAGCACTTCTTCACACTTCAACACCTTGCGGCCTGGTGCGGCCTCATGCGGCTTAGCCTAATTTGGTTATAACAAGTCACCTTCATTGTTATCCGAGCCTTGGAACAATGCAAATGGGCTAGGTTGTTCCTCTAGTGCCCTAAATGTCTCCTGCAATGTTACAGTTTCCTGAGCACTTCTACACACTTCAGCACCTTGCGGCTTGCTGCGGCCTCATGCGGCTTAGGCTAATTTGGTTTAACAAGTCACCTTGGTGGTTTTGCAAGACTTGGAACAATACAAATGGGCAAGGTTGTGCCTCAAGTGCCCTTAACATCTCCTGCAATGTTACAGTTACCTGAGCACTTCTGCACATGTCAACACCTTGTGGCCCCTGTGACCCCAGCCTGTGACCCATGTGACCCTAGCATGTGACCCCTGTGACCCGAGCCTGTGACCTCTGTGACCCCACCCTGTGACCTCTGTGACCCCAGCCTGTGACCCCAGCCTGTGACCCCTGTGACCCCTGTGACCCCAGCCTGTGACCCATGTGACCCCAGCCTGTGACCTCTGTGACCCCAGCCTGTGACCCCTGTGACCCTAGCCTGAAACCCCTGTGACCCCAGCCTGTGACCCCTGTGACCCCAGCCTGTGACCCCTGTGACCCCAGCCTGTGACCCTTGTGACCCCAGCCTGTGACCCATGTGACCCCTGCCTGTGACCCCTGTGACCCCAGCATGTGACCTTTGTGACCCCAGCCTGTGACCCCTGTGACCCCATCCTGTGACCCCCCATGTGAACCTAGGCTGTGACCCTAGTGAACCCAGCCTGAGACCCCGGTGACCCCCGGCTGTGACCCCTGTGACCCCTGCTTGTGACCCCTTTGACCCCAGCCTGTGACCTCTGTGACCCCAGCCTGTGACCTCTATGACGCCATCTTGTGACCCCTGTGACCCCAGCCTGTGACCCCTATGACCCCAGCCTGGGACCCCAGCCTGTGACTCCTGTGACCCCAGCCTGTGACTCCTGTGACCCCAGCCTGTGACCCCTGTGACCCCAACCTGTGACCCTCATGACCATAACCTGTGATCCTAGCCTGTGACCCCTGTGACCCCAGCCTGTGACTCATGTGACCCCAGCCTGTTACCCCTGTGACCCCAGCCTGTGACCCCTGTGACCCCAACCTGTGACCCCAGCCTGTGACCCCTGTGGCCCCAGCCTGTGACCCCTGTGACCCCAGCCTGTGACTCCTGTGACCCCAGCCTGTGACCCCAGCCTGTGACCCATGTGACCCCAACTTGTGACCCCTGTGACCCCTGTGACTCCTTCATGTGACCCCTGTGACCCCAGCCTGTGACCGCTGTGACCCCAGCTTGTGACCCCTGTGACCCCAGTCTGTGACCCATGTGACCCCAACAAGTGATCCCTGTGACCCCAGCCTGTGACCCCTGTGACCCCAGCTTGTGACCCCTGTGACCCCAGCCTGTGACCTCCGGGACCCCAGCCTGTGACCCCTGTGACCCCATGACTACACACTTCAACACCTTGCGGCCTGGTGCGGCCTCATGCGGCTTAGCCTAATTTGGTTATAACAAGTCACCTTCATGGTTATCCGAGCCTTGGAACAATACAAATGGGCTAGGTTGTTCCTCTAGTGCCCTAAATGTCTCATGCAATGTTACATTTACTTGAGCACTTCAAAACACTTCAACACCTTGCGGCTTGCTGTGGCCTCATGCGGCTTAGGCTAATTTGGTTTAACAAGTCACCTTGGTGGTTTTGCAAGACTTGGAACAATACAAATGGGCAAGGTTGTGCCTCTAGTGCCCTAAATGTCTACTGCAATGTTACAGTTACCTTAGCACTTCTTCACACTTCAACACCTTGCGGCCTGGTGCGGCCTCATGCGGCTTAGCCTAATTTGGTTATAACAAGTCACCTTCATTGTTATCCGAGCCTTGGAACAATGCAAATGGGCTAGGTTGTTCCTCTAGTGCCCTAAATGTCTCCTGCAATGTTACAGTTTCCTGAGCACTTCTACACACTTCAGCACCTTGCGGCTTGCTGCGGCCTCATGCGGCTTAGGCTAATTTGGTTTAACAAGTCACCTTGGTGGTTTTGCAAGACTTGGAACAATACAAATGGGCAAGGTTGTGCCTCAAGTGCCCTTAACATCTCCTGCAATGTTACAGTTACCTGAGCACTTCTGCACATGTCAACACCTTGTGGCCCCTGTGACCCCAGCCTGTGACCCATGTGACCCTAGCATGTGACCCCTGTGACCCGAGCCTGTGACCTCTGTGACCCCACCCTGTGACCTCTGTGACCCCAGCCTGTGACCCCAGCCTGTGACCCCTGTGACCCCTGTGACCCCAGCCTGTGACCCATGTGACCCCAGCCTGTGACCTCTGTGACCCCAGCCTGTGACCCCTGTGACCCTAGCCTGAAACCCCTGTGACCCCAGCCTGTGACCCCTGTGACCCCAGCCTGTGACCCCTGTGACCCCAGCCTGTGACCCTTGTGACCCCAGCCTGTGACCCATGTGACCCCTGCCTGTGACCCCTGTGACCCCAGCATGTGACCTTTGTGACCCCAGCCTGTGACCCCTGTGACCCCATCCTGTGACCCCCCATGTGAACCTAGGCTGTGACCCTAGTGAACCCAGCCTGAGACCCCGGTGACCCCCGGCTGTGACCCCTGTGACCCCTGCTTGTGACCCCTTTGACCCCAGCCTGTGACCTCTGTGACCCCAGCCTGTGACCTCTATGACGCCATCTTGTGACCCCTGTGACCCCAGCCTGTGACCCCTATGACCCCAGCCTGGGACCCCAGCCTGTGACTCCTGTGACCCCAGCCTGTGACTCCTGTGACCCCAGCCTGTGACCCCTGTGACCCCAACCTGTGACCCTCATGACCATAACCTGTGATCCTAGCCTGTGACCCCTGTGACCCCAGCCTGTGACTCATGTGACCCCAGCCTGTTACCCCTGTGACCCCAGCCTGTGACCCCTGTGACCCCAACCTGTGACCCCAGCCTGTGACCCCTGTGGCCCCAGCCTGTGACCCCTGTGACCCCAGCCTGTGACCCATGTGACCCGAGCCTGTGACCCCTCTGACCCCTGCCTATGACCCCTATGACCCCAGCCTGTGACCCCCGTGACCCCAGCCTGCCTGTGACCCTGTGACTCCATCATGAGACCCTGTGACCCCAGCCTGTGCCCGCTGCGACCCTAGCCTGTGACCCCTGTGACCCCAGCATGTGACCCTTGTGACCCCATCATGTGACCCCTGTGACTCCATCATTTGACCCCTGTGACCCCAGCCTGTGACCCCTGTGACCCCAGCCTGTGACCCCTCTGACCCCAGCCTGTGACCCCTGTTACCCCATCCTGTGACCCCTGTGACCCCAGCCTGTGACCCCTCTGACCCCAGCCTGTGACCCTTGTGACCCCAGCATGTGACCCCAGCCTGTGACCCCTATGACCCCAGCCTGTGACCCCAGCTTGTGACCCGTGTGACCCCAGCATGTGACCCTTGTGACTCTATCATGTGACCCATGTGACCCAGCATGTGACCACTGTGACTCCATCGTGTGACCCCTGTGACCCCGGCATTTGACCCCTGTGACCCCAGCCTGTGACCTCTGTGACCCTAGCCTGTGACCCCTGTGACCCCAGCCTGTGACCCCCGTGACCCCAGCCTGTGACCCCAGGGACCCCAGCCTGTGACCTCTGTGACCCCAGCATGTGACCTCTGTGACCTTATCTTGTGACCCCTGTGACCCCAGCCTGTGACCCCTGTGGCCCCTTCTTGTGACCTCTGTGAACCCAGCCTGTGACCCCTGCTTGTGACCCCTGTGACCCCAGCCTGTGACTCCTGTGACCCCAGCCTCCCGACCCCTATGACCCCAGCCTGTGACCCCTGTGACCCCAACCTATGACCCCAGCCTGTGACCCCTGTGACCCCAGCCTGTGACTCCTGTGACCCCAGCCTGTGACCCCAGCCTGTGACCCATGTGACCCCAACATGTGACCCCTGTGACTCCATCATGTGACCCCTGTGACCCCAGCCTGTGACCGCTATGAGCCCAGCTTGTGACCCCTGTGACCCCATCATGTGACCCATGTGACCCCAGCCTGTGACCCCAGCCTGTGACCCCTGTGACCCAAGCCTGTGACCCCACTGACCCAAGCTTGTGACCTCCGGGACCCCAGCCTGTGACCCCTGTGACCCCAGGGCTACACACTTCAACACCTTGCGGCCTTATGCCGCCTCATGCGGCTTTGCCTAATTTGGTTATAACAAGTCACCTTCATGGTTATCCAAGCCTTGGCACAATACAAATGGGCTAGGTTGTTCCTCTAGTGCCCTAAATGTCTCCTGCAATGTTACAGTTACCTGAGCACTTCTACACAATTCATCACCTTGCGGCCAGCTGCGGCCTCATGCGGCTTAGGATAATTTGGTTTAACAAGTCACCTTGGTGGTTTTGCAAGACTTGGAACAATTCAAATGGGCAAGGTTGTGCCTCTAGTGCCCTTTACATCTCCTGCAATGTTACAGTTGCCTGAGCACTTCTACACATGTCAACACCTTGTGGCCCCTGTGACCCCAGCCTGTGACCCATGTGACCCCAGCATGTGACCCCTCTGACCCCAGCCTGTGACCTCTGTGACCCCAGCCTGTGACCTCTGTGACCCCAGCCTATGACCCCAGCCCTGTGACCCCAGCCTGTGACCCCTGTGACCGTAGCCTGTAACCCCTGTGACCCCAGCCTGTGACCCCTGTGACCCCAGCCTGTGAACCCTGTGACCCCAGCATGTGAACCCTGTGACCCCAGCCTGTGACTCCATCATGTGACCCTGTGACTCCATCATGTGACCCTGTGACTCCATCATGTGACCATGTGACCCCAGCCTGTGACCTCTGTGACCCCAGCCTGTGACCCCTGTGACCCCAGCCTGTAACCCATGTGACCCCAGCCTGTGACCCCCATGTGAACCAAGTCTGTGACCCCGGTGAACCCAGCCTGAGACCCCCGTGACCCCAGCCTGTGACCCCTGTGACCCCAGCTTGTGACCCTAGCATGTGACCCCTGTGACCCTAGCCTGCCTGTGACCCTGTGACTCCATCATGTGACCCTGTGACCCCAGCATGTGCCCGCTATGACCCTAGCCTGTGACCCCTGTGACCCCACCTTGTGACCCATGTGTCCCCAGCCTGGGACCCCAGCCTTTGACCCCTGTGACCCCAGCCTGTGAATCCTGTGACCCCAGCCTGTAACCCCTGTGAACCCAGCCTGTGACCCCTGTGACCCAAGCCAATGACCCCTGTGACCCCAGCCTGTGACCCCTGTGACCCCAGCCTGTGACCCCTGTGACCCCAGCCTGTGACCCATGTGACCCCAGCCTGTGACCCATGTGACCCCAGCCTGTGACCCCTGTGACCCCAACCTGTGACCCTCATGACCATAACCTGTGATCCTAGCCTGTGACCCCTGTGACCCCAGCCTGTGACTCATGTGACCCCAGCCTGTTACCCCTGTGACCCCAGCCTGTGACCCCTGTGACCCCAACCTGTGACCCCAGCCTGTGACCCCTGTGGCCCCAGCCTGTGACCCCTGTGACCCCAGCCTGTGACCCATGTGACCCGAGCCTGTGACCCCTCTGACCCCTGCCTATGACCCCTATGACCCCAGCCTGTGACCCCCGTGACCCCAGCCTGCCTGTGACCCTGTGACTCCATCATGAGACCCTGTGACCCCAGCCTGTGCCCGCTGCGACCCTAGCCTGTGACCCCTGTGACCCCAGCATGTGACCCTTGTGACCCCATCATGTGACCCCTGTGACTCCATCATTTGACCCCTGTGACCCCAGCCTGTGACCCCTGTGACCCCAGCCTGTGACCCCTCTGACCCCAGCCTGTGACCCCTGTTACCCCATCCTGTGACCCCTGTGACCCCAGCCTGTGACCCCTCTGACCCCAGCCTGTGACCCTTGTGACCCCAGCATGTGACCCCAGCCTGTGACCCCTATGACCCCAGCCTGTGACCCCAGCTTGTGACCCGTGTGACCCCAGCATGTGACCCTTGTGACTCTATCATGTGACCCATGTGACCCAGCATGTGACCACTGTGACTCCATCGTGTGACCCCTGTGACCCCGGCATTTGACCCCTGTGACCCCAGCCTGTGACCTCTGTGACCCTAGCCTGTGACCCCTGTGACCCCAGCCTGTGACCCCCGTGACCCCAGCCTGTGACCCCAGGGACCCCAGCCTGTGACCTCTGTGACCCCAGCATGTGACCTCTGTGACCTTATCTTGTGACCCCTGTGACCCCAGCCTGTGACCCCTGTGGCCCCTTCTTGTGACCTCTGTGAACCCAGCCTGTGACCCCTGCTTGTGACCCCTGTGACCCCAGCCTGTGACTCCTGTGACCCCAGCCTCCCGACCCCTATGACCCCAGCCTGTGACCCCTGTGACCCCAACCTTTGACCCCAGCCTGTGACCCCTGTGACCCCAGCCTGTGACTCCTGTGACCCCAGCCTGTGACCCCAGCCTGTGACCCATGTGACCCCAACCTGTGACCCCTGTGACTCCATCATGTGACCCCTGTGACCCCAGCCTGTGACCGCTATGAGCCCAGCTTGTGACCCCTGTGACCCCATCATGTGACCCATGTGACCCCAGCCTGTGACCCCAGCCTGTGACCCCTGTGACCCAAGCCTGTGACCCCACTGACCCAAGCTTGTGACCTCCGGGACCCCAGCCTGTGACCCCTGTGACCCCAGGGCTACACACTTCAACACCTTGCGGCCTAATGCCGCCTCATGCGGCTTTGCCTAATTTGGTTATAACAAGTCACCTTCATGGTTATCCAAGCCTTGGCACAATACAAATGGGCTAGGTTGTTCCTCTAGTGCCCTAAATGTCTCCTGCAATGTTACAGTTACCTGAGCACTTCTACACAATTCATCACCTTGCGGCCAGCTGCGGCCTCATGCGGCTTAGGATAATTTGGTTTAACAAGTCACCTTGGTGGTTTTGCAAGACTTGGAACAATTCAAATGGGCAAGGTTGTGCCTCTAGTGCCCTTTACATCTCCTGCAATGTTACAGTTGCCTGAGCACTTCTACACATGTCAACACCTTGTGGCCCCTGTGACCCCAGCCTGTGACCCATGTGACCCCAGCATGTGACCCCTCTGACCCCAGCCTGTGACCTCTGTGACCCCAGCCTGTGACCTCTGTGACCCCAGCCTATGACCCCAGCCATGTGACCCCAGCCTGTGACCCCTGTGACCGTAGCCTGTAACCCCTGTGACCCCAGCCTGTGACCCCTGTGACCCCAGCCTGTGAACCCTGTGACCCCAGCATGTGAACCCTGTGACCCCAGCCTGTGACTCCATAATGTGACCCTGTGACTCCATCATGTGACCCTGTGACTCCATCATGTGACCATGTGACCCCAGCCTGTGACCTCTGTGACCCCAGCCTGTGACCCCTGTGACCCCAGCCTGTAACCCATGTGACCCCAGCCTGTGACCCCCATGTGAACCAAGTCTGTGACCCCGGTGAACCCAGCCTGAGACCCCCGTGACCCCAGCCTGTGACCCCTGTGACCCCAGCTTGTGACCCTAGCCTGTGACCCCTGTGACCCTAGCCTGCCTGTGACCCTGTGACTCCATCATGTGACCCTGTGACCCCAGCATGTGCCCGCTATGACCCTAGCCTGTGACCCCTGTGACCCCACCTTGTGACCCATGTGTCCCCAGCCTGGGACCCCAGCCTTTGACCCCTGTGACCCCAGCCTGTGAATCCTGTGACCCCAGCCTGTAACCCCTGTGAACCCAGCCTGTGACCCCTGTGACCCAAGCCAATGACCCCTGTGACCCCAGCCTGTGACCCCTGTGACCCCAGCCTGTGACCCCTGTGACCCCAGCCTGTGACCCATGTGACCCCAGCCTGTGACCCATGTGACCCCAGCCTGTGACCCTTTTGACCCCAGCCTGTGACCCCTGTGACCCCAGCCTGTGACCCCAGCTTATGACCCCTGTGACCCCAGCATGTGCCCCCTGTGACCCCATCCTGTGACCCCTCCGACCCCAACTTGTGACCCCAGCCTGTGACCCCAGCCTGTGACCCCTGTGACCCCAGCCTGTGACCCCTGTGACCCCAGCCAGTCACCCCTATGACCCCAGCCTGTGACCCGTGTGACTCCATCATGTGACCCCCGTGACCCCTGCATGTGACCACTGTGACTCCATCTTGTCACCCCTGTGACCCCAGCCTGTGACCCCTGTGACCCCAGCCTGTGACTCCATCATGTGACCATGTGACCCCGGCCTGTGCCCGCTGTGACCCTAGCCTGTGACCCCTGTAACCCCATCCTGTGACCCCTGTGACTCCATCCTATGACCCCGGTGACCCCAGCCTATGACCCATGTGACCCCAGCCTGTCGACCCCAGCCTGTGACCCGTGTGACCCCATCATGTAACCCCTGTGACTCTATCCTGTGACCCCTGTGACCCCAGCCTATGACCCATGTGACCCTAGCCTGTCGACCCCAGCGTGTGACCCCTGTGACCCCAGCCTTTGACCCCTGTGACCCCAGCCTTGGACCCCTGTGACCCCAGCCTGTGACCCCTGTAACCCCAGCCTGTGACCCTGGTGACCCCCGCCTGTGACCCCTGTGACCCCCGCCTGTGACCCCTGTGACCCCAGCCTCTGACCCCTCTAACCCTTGCCTGTGACCCCTGTGACCCGAGCCTGTGACCCTTGTGACTCCATCATGTGACCCCTGTGACCCCGGCATGTGACCACTGTGACTCCATCTTGTGACCCCTGTGACCCCAGCCTGTGACCCCTGTGACCCCAGCATGTGACCCCTGTGACCCCAGCCTGTGACCCCTGTGACCCCATCATGTGACACCCTGTGACTCCATCATGTGACCCCTGTGACCCCAGCCTGTGACCCCATTGACCCCTGTGACCCCTTCCTGTGACCCCTGTGACCCTAGCATGTGACCCCTGTGACCCAAGCCTGTGACCCCTGTGACCCCAGCCTGTGACCCCTGTGACCCCAGCTTGTGACCTCTGTGACCCCAGCCTGTGACCCCTGTGACCCCAGCCTGTGACCCCTGTGACCCCAGTTTGTGACCCATGTGACCCCAGCCTGTGACCTTTGTGACCCAAGCCTTTGACCCCTGTGACCCCAGCCTGTGACCCCTGTGACCCCAGCCTGCCTGTGACCCTATGACTCCATCATGTGACCCTTTGACCCCAGCATGTGCCCGCTGTGACCCCAGCCTGTGACCCCTGTGACCCCATCATGTGACATCCTGTGACTCCATCATGTGACCCCTGTGACCCCAGCCTGTGACCCCTGTGACCCCAGCTTGTGACCCATGTGACCCCAGCATGTGCCCCCTGTGACCCCATCCTGTGACCCGTCTGACCCCAACCTGTGACCTCAGCCAATGACCCCAGCCTGTGATCCCTGTGACCCCAACCTGTGACCCCAGCCTGTGACCCCAGCCTGTGACCCCTGTGACCCCAGCCAGTGACCCCTGTGACCCCAGCCAGTGACCCCTGTGACCCCAGCCTGTGACCCGTGTGACTCCATCATGTGACCCCCGTGACCCCATCGTGTGACCCTTGTGACCCCAGCCTGTGACCCATGTGACCCCAGCCTGTGACCTTTGTGACCCCAACCTTTGACCCCTGTGAACCCAGCCTGTGACCCCTGTGACCCCAGTCTGTGACCCCTGTGACCCCAGCATGTGACCCCAGCCTGTGACCCCTGTGACCCTAGCCTGCCTGTGACCCTGTGACTCCATCATGTGACCCTGTGACCCCAGCCTGTGCCCGCTGTGACCCTAGCCTGTGACCCCTGTGACCCCAGCATGTGACCCCTGTGACCCCATCATGTGACACCCTGTGACTCCATCATGTGACCCTTGTGACCCCAGCCTGTGACCCCTGTGACCCCAGCTTGTGACCCATGTGACCCCAACATGTGCCCCCTGTGACCCCATCCTGTGACCCGTCTGACCCCAACCTGTGACCTCAGCCAATGACCCCAGCCTGTGACCCCTGTGACCCCAACCTGTGACCCCAGCCTGTGACCCCAGCCTGTGACCCCTGTGGCCCCAGCCTGTGACCCCTGTGACCCCAGCCAGTGACCCCTGTGACCCCAGCCTGTGACCCGTGTGACTCCATCATGTGACCCCCGTGACCCCATCGTGTGACCCTTGTGACCCCAGCCTGTGACCCATGTGACCCCAGCCTGTGACCTTTGTGACCGCAGCCTTTGACCCCTGTGACCCCAGCCTGTGACCCCTGTGACCCCAGTCTGTGACCCCTGTGACCCCAGCATGTGACCCCAGCCTGTGACCCCTGTGACCCCAGCCTGCCTGTGACCCTGTGACTCCATCATGTGACCCTGTGACCCCAGCCTGTGCCCGCTGTGACCCTAGCCTGTGACCCCTGTGACCCCAGCATGTGACCCCTATGACCCCAGCATGTGACCCATGTGACTCCATCATGTGACCCCTGTGACCCCAGCCTGTGACCCCTGTGACCCGAGCTTGTGACCCCTGTGACCCCAGCATGTGCCCCCTGTGACCCCATCCTGTGACCCCCATGACCCCAACCTGTGACCCCAGCCTGTGACCCCAGCCTGTGACCCGTGTGACCCCAGCTTGTGACCCCTGTGACCCCTGCCAGTGACCCCTGTGACCCCAACCTGTGACCCGTGTGACTCCATCATGTGACCCCCGTGACCCCATCCTGTGACCCTTGTGACCCCAGCCTGTGACCCATGTGACCCCAGCCTGTGACCTTTGTGACCCCAGCCTTTGACCCATGTGACCCCAGCCTGTGACCCCTGTGACCCCAGCCTGTGACCCTTGTGACCCCAGCATGTGACCCCAGCATGTGACCCCAGCCTGTGACCCCTGTGACCCCAGCCTGCCTGTGACCCTGTGACTCCATCATGTGACCCTGTGACCCCAGCCTGTGCCCGCTGTGACCCTAGCCTTTGACCCCTGTGACCCCAACATGTGACCCCTATGACCCCATCATGTGACCCATGTGACTCCATCATGTGACCCCTGTGACCCCAGCCTGTGACCCCTGAGACCCCAGCTTGTGACCCCTGTGACCCCAGCATGTGCCCCCTGTGACCCCATCCTGTGACCCCTCTGACCCCAACATGTGACCCCAGCCTGTGACCCCAGCCTGTGACCCATGTGACCCCAGCCTGTGACCTTTGTGACCCCAGCCTTTGACCCCTGTGACCCCAGCCTGTGACTCGTGTGACTCCATCATGTGACCCCCGTGACCCCTGCATGTGACCACTGTGACTCCATCTTGTCACCCCTGTGACCCCAGCCTGTGACCCCTGTGACCCCAGCCTTTGACCCATGTGACCCCAGCCTGTGACCCCTGTGACCCCAGCCTGTGACCCCTGTGACCCCAGCCTGTGACCCCTGTGACCCCAGCCTGTGACTCCATCATGTGACCATGTGACTCCATCATGTGACCATGTGACCCCAGCCTGTGCCCGCTGTGACCCTAGCCTGTGACCCCTGTGACCCCAACCTGTGACCCCTGTGACCCCAGCTTGTGACCCATGTGACCCCAGCATGTGCCCCCTGTGACCCCATCCCGTGACCCCTCTGACCCCAACCTGTGACCTCAGCCAATGACCCCAGCCTGTGACCCCTGTGACCCCAACCTGTGACCCCAGCCTGTGACCCCAGCCTGTGACCCCTGTGACCCCAGCCTGTGACCCCTGTGACCCCAGCCAATGACCCCTGTGACACCAGCCTGTGACCCGTGTGACTCCATCATGTGACCCCCGTGACCCCATCGTGTGACCCGTGTGACCCCAGCCTGTGACCCATGTGACCCCAGCCTGTGACCTTTGTGACCCCAGCCTTTGACCCCTGTGACCCCAGCCTGTGACCCCTGTGACCCCAGTCTGTGACCCCTGTGACCCCAGCATGTGACCCCAGCCTGTGACCCCTGTGACCCCAGCCTGCCTGTGACCCTGTGACTCCATCATGTGACCCTGTGACCCCAGCTTGTGCCCGCTGTGACCCTAGCCGGTGACCCCTGTGACCCCAGCATGTGACCCCTTTGACCCCATCATGTGACCCATGTGACTCCATCATGTGACCCCTGTGACCCCAGCATGTGACCCCTGTGACCCCAGCTTGTGACCCCTGTGACCCCAGCATGTGCCCCCTGTGACCCCATCCTGTGACCCCTCTGACCCCAACCTGTGACCCCAACCTGTGACCCCAGCCTGTGACCCCTGTGACCCTAGCCTGTGACCCCTGTGACCCCAGCCAGTGACCCCTGTGACCCCAACCTGTGACCCGTGTGACTCCATCATGTGACCCCCGTGACCCCATCCTGTGACCCTTGTGACCCCAGCCTGTGACCCATGTGACCCCAGCCTGTGACCTTTGTGACCCCAGCCTTTGACCCCTGTGACCCCAGCCTGTGACCCATGTGACCCCAGCCTGTGACCCCTGTGACCCCAGCATGTGACCCCAGCATGTGACCCCAGCATGTGACCCCTGTGACCCCAGCCTGCCTGTGACCCTGTGACTCAATCATGTGACCCTGTGACCCCAGCCTGTGCCCGCTGTGACCCTAGCCTTTGACCCCTGTGACCCCAACATGTGACCCCTCTGACCCCATCATGTGACCCATGTGACTCCATCATGTGACCCCTGTGACCCCAGCCTGTGACCCCTGTGACCCCAGCTTGTGACCCCTGTGACCCCAGCATGTGCCCCCTGTGACCCCATCCTGTGACCCCTCTGACCCCAACATGTGACCCCAGCCTGTGACCCCAGCCTGTGACCCCTGTGACCCCAGCCTGTGACCCCTATGACCCCAGCCTGTGACCCGTGTGACTCCATCATGTGACCCCCGTGACCCCTGCATGTGACCACTGTGACTCTATCATGTCACCCCTGTGACCCCAGCCTGTGACCCCTGTGACCCCAGCCTTTGACCCATGTGACCCCAGCCTGTGACCCCTGTGACCCCAGCCTGTGACCCTTGTGACCCCAGCCTGTGACCCCTGTGACCCCAGCCTATGACCCGTGTGACTCCATCATGTGACCCCCGTGACCCCATCGTGTGACCCGTGTGACCCCAGCCTGTGACCCATGTGACCCCAGCCTGTGACCTTTGTGACCCCAGCCTTTGACCCCTGTGACCCCAGCCTGTGACCCCTGTGACCCCAGTCTGTGACCCCTGTGACCCCAGCATGTGACCCCAGCCTGTGACCCCAGCTTGTGACCCCTGTGACCCCAGCCTGCCTGTGACCCTGTGACTCCATCATGTGACCCTGTGACCCCAGCCTGTGCCCGCTGTGACCCTAGCCTGTGACCCCTGTGACCCCAGCATGTGACCCCTATGACCCCATCATGTGACCCATGTGACTCCATCATGTGACCCCTGTGACCCCAGCATGTGACCCCTGTGACCCCAGCTTGTGCCCCCTGTGACCCCAGCATGTGCCCCCTGTGACCCCATCCTGTGACCCCTCTGACCCCAACCTGTGACCCCAGCGTGTGACCCCAGCCTGTGACCCCTGTGACCCCTGCCTGTGACCCCTGTGACCCCAGCCAGTGACCCCTGTGACCCCAACCTGTGACCCGTGTGACTCCAGCATGTGACCCCCGTGACCCCATCCTTTGACCCTTGTGACCCCAGCCTGTGACCCATGTGACCCCAGCCTGTGACCTTTGTGACCCCAGCCTTTGACCCCTGTGACCCCAGCCTGTGACCCCTGTGACCCCAGCCTGTGACCCCTGTGACCCCAGCATGTGACCCCAGCATGTGACCCCAGCCTGTGACCCCTGTGACCCCAGCCTGCCTGTGACCCTGTGACTCAATCATGTGACCCTGTGACCCCAGCCTATGCCCGCTGTGACCCTAGCCTTTGACCCCTGTGACCCCAACATGTGACCCCTATGACCCCATCATGTGACCCATGTGACTCCATCATGTGACCCCTGTGACCCCAGCATGTGACCCCTGTGACCCCAGCTTGTGACCCCTGTGACCCCAGCATGTGCCCCCTGTGACCCCATCCTGTGACCCCTCTGACCCCAACATGTGACCCCAGCCTGTGACCCCAGCCTGTGACCCCTGTGACCCAAGCCTGTGACCCCTGTGACCCCAGCCAGTCACCCCTGTGACCCCAGCCTGTGACCCGTGTGACTCCATCATGTGACCCCCGTGACCCCTGCATGTGACCACTGTGACCCCAGCCTGTGACCCCTGTGACCCCAGCCTTTGACCCATGTGACCCCAGCCTATGACCCCTGTGACCCCAGCCTGTGACCCCTGTGACCCCAGCCTGTGACCCCTGTGACCCCAGCCTGTGACTCCATCATGTGACCCTATGACTCCATCATGTGACCATGTGACCCCAGCCTGTGCCCGCTGTGACCCTAGCCTGTGACCCCTGTGACCCCAGCCTGTGACCCCTGTGACCCCATCCTGTGACCCCTGTGACTCAATCCTATGACCCCGGTGACCCCAGCCTATGACCCATGTGACCCCAGCATGTCGTCCCCAGCCTGTGACCCGTGTGACCCCATCATGTAACCCCTGTGACTCTATCCTGTGACCCCTGTGACCCCAGCATATGACCCATGTGACCCTAGCCTGTCGACCCCAGCGTGTGACCCCTGTGACCCCAGCCTTTGACCCCTGTGACCCCAGCCTGGGACCCCTGTGACCCCAGCCTGTGACCCCTGTGACCCCAGCCTGTGACCCTTGTGACCCCAGCCTGTGACCCCTGTGACCCCCGCCTGTGACCCGTGTGACCCCTGCCTGTGACCCCTGTGACCCTAGCCTGTGACCCAAGCCTTTGACCCCTGTGACCCCAGCCTGTGACCCATGTGACCCCAGCCTGTGACCCCTGTGACCCTAGCCTGTGACCCCTGTGACCCCAGCCTGTGACCCCTGTGACCCCTCTGACTCCATCCTGTGACCCCTGTGACCCCAGCCTTTGACCCCTGTGACCCCAGCCTGTCACCCATGTGACCCCAGCCTGTGACCCCAGCCTGTGACCCCAGCCTGTGACCCCTGTGACCCCAGCCTGTGACCCCTGTGACCCCAGCCTGTGACCCGTGTGACTCCATCATGTGACCCCCGTGACCCCTGCATGTGACCACTGTGACTCTATCATGTCACCCCTGTGACCCCAGCCTGTGACCCCTGTGACCCCAACCTTTGACCCATGTGACCCCAGCCTGTGACCCCTGTGACCCCAGCCTGTGACCCCTGTGACCCCAGCCTATGACCCGTGTGACTCCATCATGTGACCCCCGTGACCCCATCGTGTGACCCGTGTGACCCCAGCCTGTGACCCATGTGACCCCAGCCTGTGACCTTTGTGACCCCAGCCTTTGACCCCTGTGACCCCAGCCTGTGACCCCTGTGACCCCAGTCTGTGACCCCTGTGACCCCAGCATGTGACCCCAGCCTGTGACCCCAGCCTGTGACCCCTGTGACCCCAGCCTGCCTGTGACCCTGTGACTCCATCATGTGACCCTGTGACCCCAGCCTGTGCCCGCTGTGACCCTAGCCTGTGACCCCTGTGACCCCAGCATGTGACCCCTATGACCCCATCATGTGACCCATGTGACTCCATCATGTGACCCCTGTGACCCCAGCATGTGACCCCTGTGACCCCAGCTTGTGCCCCCTGTGACCCCAGCATGTGCCCCCTGTGACCCCATCCTGTGACCCCTCTGACCCCAACCTGTGACCCCAGCGTGTGACCCCAGCCTGTGACCCCTGTGACCCCAGCCTGTGACCCCTGTGGCCCCAGCCAGTGACCCCTGTGACCCCAACCTGTGACCCGTGTGACTCCAGCATGTGACCCCCGTGACCCCATCCTTTGACCCTTGTGACCCCAGCCTGTGACCCATGTGACCCCTGCCTGTGACCTTTGTGACCCCAGCCTTTGACCCCTGTGACCCCAGCCTGTGACCCCTGTGACCCCAGCCTGTGACCCCTGTGACCCCAGCATGTGACCCCAGCATGTGACCCCAGCCTGTGACCCCTGTGACCCCAGCCTGCCTGTGACCCTGTGACTCAATCATGTGACCCTGTGACCCCAGCCTATGCCCGCTGTGACCCTAGCCTTTGACCCCTGTGACCCCAACATGTGACCCCTATGACCCCATCATGTGACCCATGTGACTCCATCATGTGACCCCTGTGACCCCAGCATGTGACCCCTGTGACCCCAGCTTGTGACCCCTGTGACCCCAGCATGTGCCCCCTGTGACCCCATCCTGTGACCCCTCTGACCCCAACATGTGACCCCAGCCTGTGACCCCAGCCTGTGACCCCTGTGACCCCAGCCTGTGACCCCTGTGACCCCAGCCAGTCACCCCTGTGACCCCAGCCTGTGACCCGTGTGACTCCATCATGTGACCCCCGTGACCCCTGCATGTGACCACTGTGACCCCAGCCTGTGACCCCTGTGACCCCAGCCTTTGACCCATGTGACCCCAGCCTATGACCCCTGTGACCCCAGCCTGTGACCCCTGTGACCCCAGCCTATGACCCCTGTGACCCCAGCCTGTGACTCCATCATGTGACCCTATGACTCCATCATGTGACCATGTGACCCCAGCCTGTGCCCGCTGTGACCCTAGCCTGTGACCCCTGTGACCCCAGCCTGTGACCCCTGTGACCCCATCCTGTGACCCCTGTGACTCAATCCTATGACCCCGGTGACCTCAGCCTATGACCCATGTGACCCCAGCATGTCGTCCCCAGCCTGTGACCCGTGTGACCCCATCATGTAACCCCTGTGACTCTATCCTGTGACCCCTGTGACCCCAGCATATGACCCATGTGACCCTAGCCTGTCGACCCCAGCGTGTGACCCCTGTGACCCCAGCCTTTGACCCCTGTGACCCCAGCCTGGGACCCCTGTGACCCCAGCCTGTGACCCCTGTGACCCCAGCCTGTGACCCTTGTGACCCCCGCCTGTGACCCCTGTGACCCCGCCTGTGACCCGTGTGACCCCTGCCTGTGACCCCTGTGACCCTAGCCTGTGACCCAAGCCTTTGACCCCTGTGACCCCAGCCTGTGACCCATGTGACCCCAGCCTGTGACCCCTGTGACCCTAGCCTGTGACCCCTGTGACCCCAGCCTGTGACCCCTGTGACCCCTCTGACTCCATCCTGTGACCCCTGTGACCCCAGCCTTTGACCCCTGTGACCCCAGCCTGTCACCCATGTGACCCCAGCCTGTGACCCCAGCCTGTGAACCCTGTGACCCCTGCCTGTGACCCTTGTGACCCCAGCATGTGACCTCTGTGACTCCAGCCTGGGACCCCTGTGACCCCAGCCTGTGACCCTGGTGACCCCCGCCTATGACCCCTGTGACCCCCGCCTGTGACCCCTGTGACCCCAGCCAATGACCCCTCTAACCCTTGCCTGTGACCCTTGTGACCCGAGCATGTGACCCTTGTGACTCCATCATGTGACCCCTGTGACCCCGGCATGTGACCACTGTGACTCCATCTTGTGACCCCTGTGACCCCAGCCTGTGACCCATGTGACCCCAGCATGTGATCCCTGTGACCCCAACATGTGACCCCTGTGACCCCATCATGTGACACCCTGTGACTCCATCATGTGACCCCTGTGACCCCTGCCTGTTACCCCTGTGACCCCAGCCTGTGACCCATGTGACCCCAGCCTGTGACCCCTGTGACCCTAGCCTGTGACCCCTGTGACCCAAGCCTGTGACCCCTGTGACCCCAGCATGTGACTCCTGTGACCCCTCTGACTCCATCCTGTGACCCCTGTGACCCCAGCCTGTGACCCCTGTGACCCCAGCCTGTCACCCATGTGAATCCAGCCTGTGACCCCAGCCTGTGACCCCTGTGACCCATGTGACCCCTGTGACCCCAGCCTGTGACCCATGTGACCCCAGCCCGTGACCCCTGTGACCCTAGCCTGTGACCCCTGTGACCCCAGCATGTGACTCCTGTGACCCCTCTGACTCCATCCTGTGACCCCTGTGACCCCAGCCTGTGACCCCTGTGACCCCAGCCTGTCACCCATGTGAATCCAGCCTGTGACCCCAGCCTGTGACCCCTGTGACCCATGTGACCCCTGTGACCCCAGCTTGTGACCTCTGTGACCCCAGCCTGTGACCCCTGTGACCCCAGCCTGTGACCCCTGTGACCCCAGTTTGTGACCCCTGTGACCCCAGCCTGTAACCCATGTGACCCCTGCATGTGAACCCCATGTGAACCAAGTCTGTGACCCCGGTGAACCCAGCCTGAGACCCCCGTGACCCCAGCATGTGACCCCTGTGACCCCAGCTTGTGACCTCTGTGACCCCAGCATGTGACTCATGTGACCCCAGCTTGTTTCCCCTGTGACCCCAGCCTGTGACCCCTGTGACCCCAACCTGTGACCCCTGTGGCCCTAGCCTGTGACCCTTGTGACCCCGGCCTGTGACCCATGTGACCCCAGCCTGTGACCTTTGTGACCCCAGCCTTTGACCCCTGTGACCCCCGCCTATGACCAAGGTGACCCCAGCCTGTCGACCCCAGCCTGTGACCCCTGTGACCCCATCATGTAACCCCTGTGACTCTATCCTGTGACCCCTGTGACCCCAGCCTATGACCCATGTGACCCTAGCCTGTCGACCCCAGCCTGTGACCCATGTGACCCCAGCCCGTGACCCCTGTGACCCTAGCCTGTGACCCCTGTGACCCCAGCATGTGACTCCTGTGACCCCTCTGACTCCATCCTGTGACCCCTGTGACCCCAGCCTGTGACCCCTGTGACCCCAGCCTGTCACCCATGTGAATCCAGCCTGTGACCCCAGCCTGTGACCCCTGTGACCCATGTGACCCCTGTGACCCCAGCTTGTGACCTCTGTGACCCCAGCCTGTGACCCCTGTGACCCCAGCCTGTGACCCCTGTGACCCCAGTTTGTGACCCCTGTGACCCCAGCCTGTAACCCATGTGACCCATGCATGTGAACCCCATGTGAACCAAGTCTGTGACCCCGGTGAACCCAGCCTGAGACCCCCGTGACCCCAGCATGTGACCCCTGTGACCCCAGCTTGTGACCTCTGTGACCCCAGCATGTGACTCATGTGACCCCAGCTTGTTTCCCCTGTGACCCCAGCATGTGACCCCTGTGACCCCAACCTGTGACCCCTGTGGCCCTAGCCTGTGACCCTTGTGACCCCGGCCTGTGACCCATGTGACCCCAGCCTGTGACCTTTGTGACCCCAGCCTTTGACCCCTGTGACCCCCGCCTATGACCAAGGTGACCCCAGCCTGTCGACCCCAGCTTGTGACCCCTGTGACCCCATCATGTAACCCCTGTGACTCTATCCTGTGACCCCTGTGACCCCAGCCTATGACCCATGTGACCCTAGCCTGTCGACCCCAGCGTGTGACCCATGTGACCCCAGCCTTTGACCCCTGTGACCCCAGCCTGGGACCCCTGTGACCCCAGCCTGTGACCCCTGTGACCCCAGCCTGTGACCCTGGTGACCCCCGCCTGTGACCCCTCTGACCCCGCCTGTGACCCCTGTGACCCCAGCCTGTGACCCCTCTAACCCTTGCCTGTGACCCCTGTGACCCGAGCATGTGACCCTTGTGACTCCATCATGTGACCCCTGTGACCCCGGCATGTGACCACTGTGACTCCATCTTGTGACCCCTGTGACCCCAGCCTGTGACCCATGTGACCCCAGCATGTGACCCCTGTGACCCCAGCCTGTGACCCATGTGACCCCATCATGTGACACCCTGTGACTCCATCATGTGACCCCTGCGACCCCAGCCTGTGACCCCAGTGACCCCTGTGACCCCTGCCTGTGACCCCTGTGACCCTAGCCTGTGACCCCTGTGACCCAAGCCTGTGACCCCATGTGACCCCAGCCTGTGACCCATGTGACCCCAGCCTGTGACCCATGTGACCCTAGCCTGTGACCCCTGTGACCCCAGCCTGTGACCCCTGTGACCCCTCTGACTCCATCCTGTGACCCCTGTGACCCCAGCCTGTCACCCATGTGACCCCAGCCTGTGACCCCTGCATGTGACCCCTGTGACCCCTGCCTGTGACCCCTGGGACCCCAGCCTGTGACCTCTGTGACCCCAGCCTGTGACCCCTGTGACCCCAGCCTGTGACCCCTGTGACCCCAGTTTGTGACCCCTGTGACCCCAGCCTGTAACCCATGTGACCCTTGCATGTGACCCCCATGTGAACCAAGTCTGTGACCCCGGTGAACCCTGCCTGAGACCCTCGTGACCCCAGCCTGTGACCCCTGTGACCCCAGCTTGTGACCCCTGTGACCCCAGCCTGTGACTCATGTGACCCCAGCTTGTTTCCCCTGTGACCCCAGCCTGTGACCCCTGTGACCCCAACATGTGACCCCTGTGGCCCTAGCCTGTGACCCTTGTGACCCCGGCCTGTGACCCATGTGACCCCAGCCTGTGACCTTTGTGACCCCAGCCTTTGACCCCTGTGACCCCAGCCTGTGACCCCTGTGACCCCAGCCTGTGACCCCTGTGACCCCAGCCTGTGACCCCAGCCTGTGACCCCTGTGACCCCAGCCTGCCTGTGACCCTGTGACTCCATCATGTGACCCTGTGACCCCAGCCTGTGCCCGCTGTGACCTTAGCTTGTGACCCCTGTGACCCCAGCATGTGACCCCTATGACCCCATCATGTGACCCATGTGACTCCATCATGTGACCCCTGTGACCCCAGCATGTGACCCCTGTGACCCCAGCTTGTGACCCCTGTGACCCCAGCCTGTGCCCCCTGTGACCCCATCCTGTGACCCCTCTGACCCCAACATGTGACCCCTGTGACCCCAGCCTGTAACCCATGTGACCCCTGCATGTGACCCCCATGTGAACCAAGTCTGTGACCCCGGTGAACCCAGCCTGAGACCCCCGTGACCCCAGCCTGTGACCCCTGTGACCCCAGCTTGTGACCCCTGTGACCCCAGTCTGTGACTCATGTGACCCCAGCTTGTTTCCCCTGTGACCCCAGCCTGTGACCCCTGTGACCCCAACCTGTGACCCCTGTGGCCCTAGCCTGTGACCCTTGTGACCCCGGCCTGTGACCCATGTGACCCCAGCCTGTGACCCCTGTGACCCCAGCCTGTGACCCCAGCCTGTGACCCCTGTGACCCCAGCCTGCCTGTGACCCTGTGACTCCATCATGTGACCCTGTGACCCCAGCCTGTGCCCGCTGTGACCCTAGCCTGTGACCCCTGTGACCCCAGCATGTGACCCCTGTGACCCCAGCCAGTGACCCCTGTGACCCCAGCCTGTGACCCGTGTGACTCCATCATGTGACCCCCGTGACCCCATCGTGTGACCCTTGTGACCCCAGCCTGTGACCCATGTGACCCCAGCCTGTGACCTTTGTGACCCCAACCTTTGACCCCTGTGAACCCAGCCTGTGACCCCTGTGACCCCAGTCTGTGACCCATGTGACCCCAGCATGTGACCCCAGCCTGTGACCCCTGTGACCCTAGCCTGCCTGTGACCCTGTGACTCCATCATGTGACCCTGTGACCCCAGCCTGTGCCCGCTGTGACCCTAGCCTGTGACCCCTGTGACCCCAGCATGTGACCCCTGTGACCCCATCATGTGACACCCTGTGACTCCATCATGTGACCCTTGTGACCCCAGCCTGTGACCCCTGTGACCCCAGCTTGTGACCCATGTGACCCCAGCATGTGCCCCCTGTGACCCCATCCTGTGACCCGTCTGACCCCAACCTGTGACCTCAGCCAATGACCCCAGCCTGTGACCCCTGTGACCCCAACCTGTGACCCCAGCCTGTGACCCCAGCCTGTGACCCCTGTGACCCCAGCCTGTGACCCCTGTGACCCCAGCCAGTGACCCCTGTGACCCCAGCCTGTGACCCGTGTGACTCCATCATGTGACCCCCGTGACCCCATCGTGTGACCCTTGTGACCCCAGCCTGTGACCCATGTGACCCCAGCCTGTGACCTTTGTGACCCCAGCCTTTGACCCCTGTGACCCCAGCCTGTGACCCCTGTGACCCCAGTTTGTGACCCCTGTGACCCCAGCATGTGACCCCAGCCTGTGACCCCTGTGACCCCAGCCTGCCTGTGACCCTGTGACTCCATCATGTGACCCTGTGACCCCAGCCTGTGCCCGCTGTGACCCTAGCCTGTGACCCCTGTGACCCCAGCATGTGACCCCTATGACCCCAGCATGTGACCCATGTGACTCCATCATGTGACCCCTGTGACCCCAGCCTGTGACCCCTGTGACCCCAGCTTGTGACCCCTGTGACCCCAGCATGTGCCCCCTGTGACCCCATCCTGTGACCCCCATGACCCCAACCTGTGACCCCAGCCTGTGACCCCAGCCTGTGACCCGTGTGACCCCAGCTTGTGACCCCTGTGACCCCTGCCAGTGACCCCTGTGACCCCAACCTGTGACCCGTGTGACTCCATCATGTGACCCCCGTGACCCCATCCTGTGACCCTTGTGACCCCAGCCTGTGACCCATGTGACCCCAGCCTGTGACCTTTGTGACCCCAGCCTTTGACCCCTGTGACCCCAGCCTGTGACCCCTGTGACCCCAGCCTGTGACCCCTGTGACCCCAGCATGTGACCCCAGCATGTGACCCCAGCCTGTGACCCCTGTGACCCCAGCCTGCCTGTGACCCTGTGACTCCATCATGTGACCCTGTGACCCCAGCCTGTGCCCGCTGTGACCCTAGCCTTTGACCCCTGTGACCCCAACATGTGACCCCTATGACCCCATCATGTGACCCATGTGACTCCATCATGTGACCCCTGTGACCCCAGCCTGTGACCCCTGTGACCCCAGCTTGTGACCCCTGTGACCCCAGCATGTGCCCCCTGTGACCCCATCCTGTGACCCCTCTGACCCCAACATGTGACCCCAGCCTGTGACCCCAGCCTGTGACCCATGTGACCCCAGCCTGTGACCTTTGTGACCCCAGCCTTTGACCCCTGTGACCCCAGCCTGTGACTCGTGTGACTCCATCATGTGACCCCCGTGACCCCTGCATGTGACCACTGTGACTCCATCTTGTCACCCCTGTGACCCCAGCCTGTGACCCCTGTGACCCCAGCCTTTGACCCATGTGACCCCAGCCTGTGACCCCTGTGACCCCAGCCTGTGACCCCTGTGACCCCAGCCTCTGACCCCTGTGACCCCAGCCTGTGACTCCATCATGTGACCATGTGACTCCATCATGTGACCATGTGACCCCAGCCTGTGCCCGCTGTGACCCTAGCCTGTGACCCCTGTGACCCCAACCTGTGACCCCTGTGACCCCAGCTTGTGACCCATGTGACCCCAGCATGTGCCCCCTGTGACCCCATCCTGTGACCCCTCTGACCCCAACCTGTGACCTCAGCCAATGACCCCAGCCTGTGACCCCTGTGACCCCAACCTGTGACCCCAGCCTGTGACCCCAGCCTGTGACCCCAGCCTGTGACCCCAGCCTGTGACCCCTGTGACCCCAGCCAATGACCCCTGTGACACCAGCCTGTGACCCGTGTGACTCCATCATGTGACCCCCGTGACCCCATCGTGTGACCCGTGTGACCCCAGCCTGTGACCCATGTGACCCCAGCCTGTGACCTTTGTGACCCCAGCCTTTGACCCCTGTGACCCCAGCCTGTGACCCCTGTGACCCCAGTCTGTGACCCCTATGACCCCAGCATGTGACCCCAGCCTGTGACCCCTGTGACCCCAGCCTGCCTGTGACCCTGTGACTCCATCATGTGACCCTGTGACCCCAGCTTGTGCCCGCTGTGACCCTAGCCGGTGACCCGTGTGACCCCAGCATGTGACCCCTTTGACCCCATCATGTGACCCATGTGACTCCATCATGTGACCCCTGTGACCCCAGCATGTGACCCCTGTGACCCCAGCTTGTGACCCCTGTGACCCCAGCATGTGCCCCCTGTGACCCCATCCTGTGACCCCTCTGACCCCAACCTGTGACCCCAACCTGTGACCCCAGCCTGTGACCCCTGTGACCCCAGCCAGTGACCCCTGTGACCCCAACCTGTGACCCGTGTGACTCCATCATGTGACCCCCGTGACCCCATCCTGTGACCCTTGTGACCCCAGCCTGTGACCCATGTGACCCCAGCCTGTGACCTTTGTGACCCCAGCCTTTGACCCCTGTGACCCCAGCCTGTGACCCCTGTGACCCCAGCCTGTGACCCCTGTGACCCCAGCATGTGACCCCAGCATGTGACCCCAGCATGTGACCCCTGTGACCCCAGCCTGCCTGTGACCCTGTGACTCAATCATGTGACCCTGTGACCCCAGCCTGTGCCCGCTGTGACCCTAGCCTTTGACCCCTGTGACCCCAACATGTGACCCCTCTGACCCCATCATGTGACCCATGTGACTCCATCATGTGACCCCTGTGACCCCAGCCTGTGACCCCTGTGACCCCAGCTTGTGACCCCTGTGACCCCAGCATGTGCCCCCTGTGACCCCATCCTGTGACCCCTCTGACCCCAACATGTGACCCCAGCCTGTGACCCCAGCCTGTGACCCCTGTGACCCCAGCCTGTGACCCCTGTGACCCCAGCCTGTGACCCGTGTGACTCCATCATGTGACCCCCGTGACCCCTGCATGTGACCACTGTGACTCTATCATGTCACCCCTGTGACCCCAGCCTGTGACCCCTGTGACCCCAGCCTTTGACCCATGTGACCCCAGCCTGTGACCCCTGTGACCCCAGCCTGTGACCCTTGTGACCCCAGCCTGTGACCCCTGTGACCCCAGCCTATGACCCGTGTGACTCCATCATGTGACCCCCGTGACCCCATCGTGTGACCCGTGTGACCCCAGCCTGTGACCCATGTGACCCCAGCCTGTGACCTTTGTGACCCCAGCCTTTGACCCCTGTGACCCCAGCCTGTGACCCCTGTGACCCCAGTCTGTGACCCCTGTGACCCCAGCATGTGACCCCAGCCTGTGACCCCAGCCTGTGACCCCTGTGACCCCAGCCTGCCTGTGACCCTGTGACTCCATCATGTGACCCTGTGACCCCAGCCTGTGCCCGCTGTGACCCTAGCCTGTGACCCCTGTGACCCCAGCATGTGACCCCTATGACCCCATCGTGTGACCCATGTGACTCCATCATGTGACCCCTGTGACCCCAGCATGTGACCCCTGTGACCCCAGCTTGTGCCCCCTGTGACCCCAGCATGTGCCCCCTGTGACCCCATCCTGTGACCCCTCTGACCCCAACCTGTGACCCCAGCGTGTGACCCCAGCCTGTGACCCCTGTGACCCCAGCCTGTGACCCCTGTGACCCCAGCCAGTGACCCCTGTGACCCCAACCTGTGACCCGTGTGACTCCAGCATGTGACCCCCGTGACCCCATCCTTTGACCCTTGTGACCCCAGCCTGTGACCCATGTGACCCCAGCCTGTGACCTTTGTGACCCCAGCCTTTGACCCATGTGACCCCAGCCTGTGACCCCTGTGACCCCAGCCTGTGACCCTTGTGACCCCAGCCTGTGACCCCTGTGACCCCAGCCTATGACCCGTGTGACTCCATCATGTGACCCCCGTGACCCCATCGTGTGACCCGTGTGACCCCAGCCTGTGACCCATGTGACCCCAGCCTGTGACCTTTGTGACCCCAGCCTTTGACCCCTGTGACCCCAGCCTGTGACCCCTGTGACCCCAGTCTGTGACCCCTGTGACCCCAGCATGTGACCCCAGCCTGTGACCCCAGCCTGTGACCCCTGTGACCCCAGCCTGCCTGTGACCCTGTGACTCCATCATGTGACCCTGTGACCCCAGCCTGTGCCCGCTGTGACCCTAGCCTGTGACCCCTGTGACCCCAGCATGTGACCCCTATGACCCCATCATGTGACCCATGTGACTCCATCATGTGACCCCTGTGACCCCAGCATGTGACCCCTGTGACCCCAGCTTGTGCCCCCTGTGACCCCAGCATGTGCCCCCTGTGACCCCATCCTGTGACCCCTCTGACCCCAACCTGTGACCCCAGCGTGTGACCCCAGCCTGTGACCCCTGTGACCCCAGCCTGTGACCCCTGTGACCCCAGCCAGTGACCCCTGTGACCCCAACCTGTGACCCGTGTGACTCCAGCATGTGACCCCCGTGACCCCATCCTTTGACCCTTGTGACCCCAGCCTGTGACCCATGTGACCCCAGCCTGTGACCTTTGTGACCCCAGCCTTTGACCCCTGTGACCCCAGCCTGTGACCCCTGTGACCCCAGCCTGTGACCCCTGTGACCCCAGCATGTGACCCCAGCATGTGACCCCAGCCTGTGACCCCTGTGACCCCAGCCTGCCTGTGACCCTGTGACTCAATCATGTGACCCTGTGACCCCAGCCTTTGCCCGCTGTGACCCTAGCCTTTGACCCCTGTGACCCCAACATGTGACCCCTATGACCCCATCATGTGACCCATGTGACTCCATCATGTGACCCCTGTGACCCCAGCATGTGACCCCTGTGACCCCAGCTTGTGACCCCTGTGACCCCAGCATGTGCCCCCTGTGACCCCATCCTGTGACCCCTCTGACCCCAACATGTGACCCCAGCCTGTGACCCCAGCCTGTGACCCCTGTGACCCCAGCCTGTGACCCCTGTGACCCCAGCCAGTCACCCCTGTGACCCCAGCCTGTGACCCGTGTGACTCCATCATGTGACCCCCGTGACACCTGCATGTGACCACTGTGACTCCATCTTGTCACCCCTGTGACCCCAGCCTGTGACCCCTGTGACCCCAGCCTTTGACCCATGTGACCCCAGCCTATGACCCCTGTGACCCCAGCCTGTGACCCCTGTGACCCCAGCCTGTGACCCCTGTGACCCCAGCCTGTGACTCCATCATGTGACCCTATGACTCCATCATGTGACCATGTGACCCCAGCCTGTGCCCGCTGTGACCCTAGCCTGTGACCCCTGTGACCCCAGCCTGTGACCCCTGTGACCCCATCCTGTGACCCCTGTGACTCAATCATGTGACCCCGGTGACCCCAGCCTATGACCCATGTGACCCCAGCATGTCGTCCCCAGCCTGTGACCCGTGTGACCCCATCATGTAACCCCTGTGACTCTATCCTGTGACCCCTGTGACCCCAGCATATGACCCATGTGACCCTAGCCTGTCGACCCCAGCGTGTGACCCCTGTGACCCCAGCCTTTGACCCCTGTGACCCCAGCCTGGGACCCCTGTGACCCCAGCCTGTGACCCCTGTGACCCCAGCCTGTGACCCTTGTGACCCCCGCCTGTGACCCCTGTGACCCCCGCCTGTGACCCGTGTGACCCCTGCCTGTGACCCCTTTGACCCTAGCCTGTGACCCAAGCCTTTGACCCCTGTGACCCCAGCCTGTGACCCATGTGACCCCAGCCTGGGACCCCTGTGACCCCAGCCTGTGACCCTGGTGACCCCCGCCTATGACCCCTGTGACCCCCGCCTGTGACCCCTGTGACCCCAGCTAATGACCCCTCTAACCCTTGCCTGTGACCCCTGTGACCCGAGCATGTGACCCTTGTGACTCCATCATGTGACCCCTGTGACCCCGGCATGTGACCACTGTGACTCCATCTTGTGACCCCTGTGACCCCAGCCTGTGACCCATGTGACCCCAGCATGTGATCCCTGTGACCCCAACATGTGACCCCTGTGACCCCATCATGTGACACCCTGTGACTCCATCATGTGACCCCTGTGACCCCTGCCTGTTACCCCTGTGACCCCAGCCTGTGACCCATGTGACCCCAGCCTGTGACCCCTGTGACCCTAGCCTGTGACCCCTGTGACCCAAGCCTGTGACCCCTGTGACCCCAGCCTGTGACCCATGTGACCCCAGCCCGTGACCCCTGTGACCCTAGCCTGTGACCCCTGTGACCCCAGCATGTGACTCCTGTGACCCCTCTGACTCCATCCTGTGACCCCTGTGACCCCAGCCTGTGACCCCTGTGACCCCAGCCTGTCACCCATGTGAATCCAGCCTGTGACCCCAGCCTGTGACCCCTGTGACCCATGTGACCCCTGTGACCCCAGCTTGTGACCTCTGTGACCCCAGCCTGTGACCCCTGTGACCCCAGCCTGTGACCCCTGTGACCCCAGTTTGTGACCCCTGTGACCCCAGCCTGTAACCCATGTGACCCCTGCATGTGAACCCCATTTGAACCAAGTCTGTGACCCCGGTGAACCCAGCCTGAGACCCCCGTGACCCCAGCATGTGACCCCTGTGACCCCAGCTTGTGACCTCTGTGACCCCTGCATGTGACTCATGTGACCCCAGCTTGTTTCCCCTGTGACCCCAGCCTGTGACCCCTGTGACCCCAACCTGTGACCCCTGTGGCCCTAGCCTGTGACCCTTGTGACCCCGGCCTGTGACCCATGTGACCCCAGCCTGTGACCTTTGTGACCCCAGCCTTTGACCCCTGTGACCCCCGCCTATGACCAAGGTGACCCCAGCCTGTCGACCCCAGCCTGTGACCCCTGTGACCCCATCATGTAACCCCTGTGACTCTATCCTGTGACCCCTGTGACCCCAGCCTATGACCCATGTGACCCTAGCCTGTCGACCCCAGCGTGTGACCCATGTGACCCCAGCCTTTGACCCCTGTGACCCCAGCCTGTGACCCCTGTGACCCCAGCCAGTGACCCCTGTGACCCCAACCTGTGACCCGTGTGACTCCATCATGTGACCCCCGTGACCCCATCCTGTGACCCTTGTGACCCCAGCCTGTGACCCATGTGACCCCAGCCTGTGACCTTTGTGGCCCCAGCCTTTGACCCCTGTGACCCCAGCCTGTGACCCCTGTGACCCCAGCCTGTGACCCCTGTGACCCCAGCATGTGACCCCAGCATGTGACCCCAGCATGTGACCCCTGTGACCCCAGCCTGCCTCTGACCCTGTGACTCAATCATGTGACCCTGTGACCCCAGCCTGTGCCCGCTGTGACCCTAGCCTTTGACCCCTGTGACCCCAACATGTGACCCCTCTGACCCCCTCATGTGACCCATGTGACTCCATCATGTGACCCCTGTGACCCCAGCCTGTGACCCCTGTGACCCCAGCTTGTGACCCCTGTGACCCCAGCATGTGCCCCCTGTGACCCCATCCTGTGACCCCTCTGACCCCAACATGTGACCCCAGCCTGTGACCCCAGCCTGTGACCCCTGTGACCCCAGCCTGTGACCCCTGTGACCCCAGCCTGTGACCCGTGTGACTCCATCATGTGACCCCCGTGACCCCTGCATGTGACCACTGTGACTCTATCATGTCACCCCTGTGACCCCAGCCTGTGACCCCTGTGACCCCAGCCTTTGACCCATGTGACCCCAGCCTGTGACCCCTGTGACCCCAGCCTGTGACCCTTGTGACCCCAGCCTGTGACCCCTGTGACCCCAGCCTATGACCCGTGTGACTCCATCATGTGACCCCCGTGACCCCATCGTGTGACCCGTGTGACCCCAGCCTGTGACCCATGTGACCCCAGCCTGTGACCTTTGTGACCCCAGCCTTTGACCCCTGTGACCCCAGCCTGTGACCCCTGTGACCCCAGTCTGTGACCCCTGTGACCCCTGCATGTGACCCCAGCCTGTGACCCCAGCCTGTGACCCCTGTGACCCCAGCCTGCCTGTGACCCTGTGACTCCATCATGTGACCCTGTGACCCCAGCCTGTGCCCGCTGTGACCCTAGCCTGTGACCCCTGTGACCCCAGCATGTGACCCCTATGACCCCATCATGTGACCCATGTGACTCCATCATGTGACCCCTGTGACCCCAGCATGTGACCCCTGTGACCCCAGCTTGTGCCCCCTGTGACCCCAGCATGTGCCCCCTGTGACCCCATCCTGTGACCCCTCTGACCCCAACCTGTGACCCCAGCGTGTGACCCCAGCCTGTGACCCCTGTGACCCCAGCCTGTGACCCCTGTGACCCCAGCCAGTGACCCCTGTGACCCCAACCTGTGACCCGTGTGACTCCAGCATGTGACCCCCGTGACCCCATCCTTTGACCCTTGTGACCCCAGCCTGTGACCCATGTGACCCCAGCCTGTGACCTTTGTGACCCCAGCCTTTGACCCCTGTGACCCCAGCCTGTGACCCCTGTGACCCCAGCCTGTGACCCCTGTGACCCCAGCATGTGACCCCAGCATGTGACCCCAGCCTGTGACCCCTGTGACCCCAGCCTGCCTGTGACCCTGTGACTCAATCATGTGACCCTGTGACCCCAGCCTTTGCCCGCTGTGACCCTAGCCTTTGACCCCTGTGACCCCAACATGTGACCCCTATGACCCCATCATGTGACCCATGTGACTCCATCATGTGACCCCTGTGACCCCAGCATGTGACCCCTGTGACCCCAGCTTGTGACCCCTGTGACCCCAGCATGTGCCCCCTGTGACCCCATCCTGTGACCCCTCTGACCCCAACATGTGACCCCAGCCTGTGACCCCAGCCTGTGACCCCTGTGACCCCAGCCTGTGACCCCTGTGACCCCAGCCAGTCACCCCTGTGACCCCAGCCTGTGACCCCTGTGACTCCATCATGTGACCCCCGTGACCCCTGCATGTGACCACTGTGACTCCATCTTGTCACCCCTGTGACCCCAGCCTGTGACCCCTGTGACCCCAGCCTTTGACCCATGTGACCCCAGCCTATGACCCCTGTGACCCCAGCCTGTGACCCCTGTGACCCCAGCCTGTGACCCCTGTGACCCCAGCCTGTGACTCCATCATGTGACCCAATGACTCCATCATGTGACCATGTGACCCCAGCCTGTGCCCGCTGTGACCCTAGCCTGTGACCCCTGTGACCCCAGCCTGTGACCCCTGTGACCCCATCCTGTGACCCCTGTGACTCAATCCTGTGACCCCGGTGACCCCAGCCTATGACCCATGTGACCCCAGCATGTCGTCCCCAGCCTGTGACCCGTGTGACCCCATCATGTAACCCCTGTGACTCTATCCTGTGACCCCTGTGACCCCAGCATATGACCCATGTGACCCTAGCCTGTCGACCCCAGCGTGTGACCCCTGTGACCCCAGCCTTTGACCCCTGTGACCCCAGCCTGGGACCCCTGTGACCCCAGCCTGTGACCCCTGTGACCCCAGCCTGTGACCCTTGTGACCCCCGCCTGTGACCCCTGTGACCCCCGCCTGTGACCCGTGTGACCCCTGCCTGTGACCCCTGTGACCCTAGCCTGTGACCCAAGCCTTTGACCCCTGTGACCCCAGCCTGTGACCCATGTGACCCCAGCCTGGGACCCCTGTGACCCCAGCCTGTGACCCTGGTGACCCCCGCCTATGACCCCTGTGACCCCCGCCTGTGACCCCTGTGACCCCAGCTAATGACCCCTCTAACCCTTGCCTGTGACCCCTGTGACCCGAGCATGTGACCCTTGTGACTCCATCATGTGACCCCTGTGACCCCGGCATGTGACCACTGTGACTCCATCTTGTGACCCCTGTGACCCCAGCCTGTGACCCATGTGACCCCAGCATGTGATCCATGTGACCCCAACATGTGACCCCTGTGACCCCATCATGTGACACCCTGTGACTCCATCATGTGACCCCTGTGACCCCTGCCTGTTACCCCTGTGACCCCAGCCTGTGACCCATGTGACCCCAGCCTGTGACCCCTGTGACCCTAGCCTGTGACCCCTGTGACCCAAGCCTGTGACCCCTGTGACCCCAGCCTGTGACCCATGTGACCCCAGCCCGTGACCCCTGTGACCCTAGCCTGTGACCCCTGTGACCCCAGCATGTGACTCCTGTGACCCCTCTGACTCCATCCTGTGACCCCTGTGACCCCAGCCTGTGACCCCTGTGACCCCAGCCTGTCACCCATGTGAATCCAGCCTGTGACCCCAGCCTGTGACCCCTGTGACCCATGTGACCCCTGTGACCCCAGCTTGTGACCTCTGTGACCCCAGCCTGTGACCCCTGTGACCCCAGCCTGTGACCCCTGTGACCCCAGTTTGTGACCCCTGTGACCCCAGCCTGTAACCCATGTGACCCCTGCATGTGAACCCCATTTGAACCAAGTCTGTGACCCCGGTGAACCCAGCCTGAGACCCCCGTGACCCCAGCATGTGACCCCTGTGACCCCAGCTTGTGACCTCTGTGACCCCTGCATGTGACTCATGTGACCCCAGCTTGTTTCCCCTGTGACCCCAGCCTGTGACCCCTGTGACCCCAACCTGTGACCCCTGTGGCCCTAGCCTGTGACCCTTGTGACCCCGGCCTGTGACCCATGTGACCCCAGCCTGTGACCTTTGTGACCCCAGCCTTTGACCCCTGTGACCCCCGCCTATGACCAAGGTGACCCCAGCCTGTCGACCCCAGCCTGTGACCCCTGTGACCCCATCATGTAACCCCTGTGACTCTATCCTGTGACCCCTGTGACCCCAGCCTATGACCCATGTGACCCTAGCCTGTCGACCCCAGCGTGTGACCCATGTGACCCCAGCCTTTGACCCCTGTGACCCCAGCCTGGGACCCCTGTGACCCCAGCCTGTGACCCCTGTGACCCCAGCCTGTGACCCTGGTGACCCCCGCCTGTGACCCCTCTGACCCCGCCTGTGACCCCTGTGACCCCAGCCTGTGACCCCTCTAACCCTTGCCTGTGACCCCTGTGACCCGAGCATGTGACCCTTGTGACTCCATCATGTGACCCCTGTGACCCCGGCATGTGACCACTGTGACTCCATCTTGTGACCCCTGTGACCCCAGCCTGTGACCCATGTGACCCCAGCATGTGACCCCTGTGACCCCAGCCTGTGACCCATGTGACCCCATCATGTGACACCCTGTGACTCCATCATGTGACCCCTGCGACCCCAGCCTGTGACCCCAGTGACCCCTGTGACCCCTGCCTGTGACCCCTGTGACCCTAGCCTGTGACCCCTGTGACCCAAGCCTGTGACCCCTGTGACCCCAGCCTGTGACCCATGTGACCCCAGCCTGTGACCCATGTGACCCTAGCCTGTGACCCCTGTGACCCCAGCCTGTGACCCCTGTGACCCCTCTGACTCCATCCTGTGACCCCTGTGACCCCAGCCTGTCACCCATGTGACCCCAGCCTGTGACCCCTGCATGTGACCCCTGTGACCCCTGCCTGTGACCCCTGTGACCCCAGCCTGTGACCCCTGTGACCCCAGCCTGTGACCCCAGCCTGTGACCCCTGTGACCCCAGCCTGCCTGTGACCCTGTGACTCCATCATGTGACCCTGTGACCCCAGCCTGTGCCCGCTGTGACCTTAGCTTGTGACCCCTGTGACCCCAGCATGTGACCCCTATGACCCCATCATGTGACCCATGTGACTCCATCATGTGACCCCTGTGACCCCAGCATGTGACCCCTGTGACCCCAGCTTGTGACCCCTGTGACCCCAGCCTGTGCCCCCTGTGACCCCATCCTGTGACCCCTCTGACCCCAACATGTGACCCCTGTGACCCCAGCCTGTAACCCATGTGACCCCTGCATGTGACCCCCATGTGAACCAAGTCTGTGACCCCGGTGAACCCAGCCTGAGACCCCCGTGACCCCAGCCTGTGACCCCTGTGACCCCAGCTTGTGACCCCTGTGACCCCAGCCTGTGACTCATGTGACCCCAGCTTGTTTCCCCTGTGACCCCAGCCTGTGACCCCTGTGACCCCAACCTGTGACCCCTGTGGCCCTTGCCTGTGACCCTTGTGACCCCGGCCTGTGACCCATGTGACCCCAGCCTGTGACCTTTGTGACCCCAGCCTTTGACCCCTGTGACCCCAGCCTGTGACCCCTGTGACCCCAGCCTGTGACCCCTGTGACCCCAGCCTGTGACCCCTGTGACCCCTGTGACCCCAGCCTGCCTGTGACCCTGTGACTCCATCATGTGACCCTGTGACCCCAGCCTGTGCCCGCTCTGACCTTAGCTTGTGACCCCTGTGACCCCAGCATGTGACCCCTATGACCCCATCATGTGACCCATGTGACTCCATCATGTGACCCCTGTGACCCCAGCATGTGACCCCTGTGACCCCAGCTTGTGACCCCTGTGACCCCAGCCTGTGCCCCCTGTGACCCCATCCTGTGACCCCTCTGACCCCAACATCTGACCCCTGTGACCCCAGCCTGTGACCCCAGCCTGTGACACCTGTGACCCCAGCCTGTGACCCGTGTGACTCCATCATGTGACCCATGTGACCCCAGCATGTGACCACTGTGACTCCATCGTGTGACCCATGTGACCCCAGCCTGTGACCCCTGTGACCCCAGCCTTTGACCCCTCTGACCCCAACCTGTGACCCCTGAGACCCCAGCCTGTGACCCCAGCCTGTGACCCCTGTGACCCCAGCCTGTGACCCCGGTGACCCCTGCTTGTGACCCTTGTGACCCCTGCCTGTGACCCGTGTGACCCCATCATGTGACCCATGTGACCCCAACATGTGACCACTGTGACTCCATCGTGTGACCCATGTGACCCCAGCCTGTGACCCCTGTGACCCCAGCCTTTGACCCCTGTGACCCCAACCTGTGACCCCTGTGACCCCATCATGTGACACCCTGGGACTCCATCATGTGACCCCTGTGACCCCAGTGACCCCTGTGACCCCTGTGACCCTAGCCTGTGACCCCTGTGACCCAAGCCTGTGACCCCTGTGACCCCAGCCTGTGACCCATGTGACCCCGGCATGTGACCCATGTGACCCCAGCCTGTGACCTTTGTGACCCCAGCCTTTGACCCCTGTGACCCCAGCCTGTGACCCTTGTGACCCTAGCTTGTGACCCCTGTGACCCCAGCCTGTGACCCCTGTGATCCCAGCCTGTGACCCCAGCCTGTGACCCCTGTGACCCCAGCCTGCCTGTGACTCCATCATGTGACCCTGTGGCCCCAGCCTGTGCCCGCTGTGACCCTAGCCTGTGACCCCTGTGACCCCAACATGTGACCCCTTTGACCCCATCATGTGACCCATGTGACTCCATCATGTGACCCCTGTGACCCCAGCCTGTGACCCCTGTGACCCCAGCTTGTGACCCCTGTGACCCCAGCCTGTGCCCCCTGTGACCCCATCCTGTGACCCCTCTGACCCCAACCTGTGACCCCTGTGACCCCAGCCTATGACCCTAGGCTGTGACCCCTGTGACCCCAGCCTGTGACCCCGGTGACCCCAGCTTGTGACCCATGTGACCCCAGCCTGTGACCCGTGTGACTCCATCATGTGACCCATGTGACCCCAGCATGTGACCACTGTGACTGCATCTTGTGACCCATGTGACCCTAGCCTGTGACCCATGTGACCCCAGCATGTGACCCCTGTGACCCCAGCCTGTGACCCCTGTGACCCCATCATGTGACACCATGTGACTCCATCTTGTGACCCCTGTGACACCAGCCTGTGACCCCAGTGACCCCTGTGACCCCAGCCTGTGACCCCAGTGACCCATGTGACCCCTGCATGTGACCCCTCTGACCCTAGCCTGTGACCCCTGTGACCCAAACCTGTGACCCCTGTGACCCCAGCCTGTGACCCCTGTGACCCCAGCCTGTGACCCCTGTGACCCCAGCCTGTGACCCATGTGACCCCAGCCTGTGACCCCAGCTTGTGACCCCTGTGACCCCTGCCTGTGACCCCTGTGACCCCAGCATGTGACCTCTGTGACCCCTGCCTGTGACCCCTGTGACCCCAGCCTGTGACCCCTGTGACCCCAGTTTGTGACCCCTGTGACCCCAGCCTGTAACCCATGTGACCCCTGCATGTGACCCCCATGTGAACCTAGTCTGTGACCCCGGTGAACCCAGCCTGAGACCCCCGTGACCCCAGCCTGTGACCCCTGTGACCCCAGCTTGTGACCCTAGCCTGTGACCCCTGTGACCCCAGCCTGCCTGTGACCCTGTGACTCCATCATGTGACCCTGTGACCCCAGCGTGTGCCCGCTGTGACCCTAGCCTGTGACCCCTGTGACCCCAGCCTGTGACCCATGTGTCCCCAGCCTGGGACCCCAGCCTATGACCCCTGTGACCCCAACATGTGACCCATGTGACCCTAGCCAATGACCCCTGTGACCCCTGCCTGTGACCCCTGTGACCCCAGCCCGTGACCCCTGTGACCCCAGCCTGTGACCCCAGCATGTGACCACTGTGACTCCATCTTGTCACCCCTGTGACCCCAGCCTGTGACCCCTGTGACCACAGCCTTTGACCCCTGTGACCCCAGCATGTGACCCCTGTGACCCCAGCCTGTGACCCCTGTGACCCCAGCCGGGGACCCCTGTGACCCCAGCCTGTGACCCCTGTGACCCCAGCCTGTGACTCCATCATGTGACCGTGTGACCCCAGCCTGTGCCCGCTGTGACCCTAGCCTATGACCCCTGTGACCCCAGCCTGTAACCCCTGTGACCCCATCCTGTGACCCCTGTGACCCCATCCTGTGACCCCTGTGACCCCAGCCTATGACCCATGTGACCCTAGCCTGTCGACCCCAGCGTGTGACCCCTGTGACCCCAGCCTTTGACCCATGTGACCCCAGCCTGGGACCCCTGTGACCCCAGCCTGTGACCCCTTGTGACCCCAGCCTATGACCCCTGTGACCCAAGCCTGTGACCCCTGTGACCCCAGCCTGTGTCCCCTGTGACCCCTCTGACTCCATCCTCTGACCCCTGTGACCCCAGCCTGTGACCCCTGTGACCCCAGCCTGTGACCCCTGTGACCCCTGCCTGTGACCCATGTGACCCCAGCCTGTGACCCCCGCCTGTGACCCCTGTGACCCCATCATGTAACCCCTGTGACTCTATCCTGTGACCCCTGTGACCCCAGCCTATGACCCATGTGACCCTAGCCTGTCGACCCCAGCGTGTGACCCATGTGACCCCAGCCTTTGACCCATGTGACCCCAGCCTGGGACCCCTGTGACCCCAGCCTGTGACCCCTTGTGACCCCAGCCTATGACCCTTGTGACCCAAGCCTGTGACCCCTGTGACCCCAGCCTGTGTCCCCTGTGACCCCTCTTACTCCATCCTGTGACCCCTGTGACCCCAGCCTGTGACCCCTGTGACCCCAGCCTGTGACCCCTGTGACCCCAGCCTGTGACCCATGTGACCCCAGCCTGTGACCCCCGCCTGTGACCCCTGTGACCCCTGCCTGTGACCCCTGTGACCCCAGCCTGTGACCTCTGTGACCCCAGCCTGTGACCCCTGTGACCCCAGCCTGTGACCCCTGTGACCCCAGTTTGTGACCCCTGTGACCCCAGCCTGTGACCCCCATGTGAACCTAGTCTGTGACCCCGGTGAACCAAGCCTGAGACCCCCGTGACCCCAGCCTGTGACCCCTGTGACCCCAGCTTGTGACCCCAGCATGTGACCCCTGTGACCCCAGCCTGCCTGTGACCCTGTGACTCCATCATGTGACCCTGTGACCCTAGCCTGTGCCCGCTGTGACCCTTGCCTGTGACCCCTGTGACCCCAGCCTGTGACCCATGTGTCCCCAGCCTGGGACCCCAGCCTATGACCCCTGTGACCCCAGCCTGTGACTCCTTTGAGCCCAGCCTTTGACCCCTGTGACCCCAGCCTGTGACCCCTGTGACCCTAGCCAATGACCCCTGTGACCCCTGCCTGTGACCCCTGTGACCCCAGCCTGTGACCTCTGTGACCCCAGCCTGTGACCCCTGTGACCCCAGTTTGTTACCCCTGTGACCCCAGCCTGTTACCCATGTGACCCCAGCCTGTGACCCATGTGACCCCTGCCTGTCGACCCCAGCCTGTGACCCCTGTGACCCCAGCCTGGGGCCCTGTGACCCCAGCCTGGGACCCCTGTGACCCCAGCCTGTGACCCCTGTGACCCCAGACTGTGACTCCATCATGTGACCCTGTGACTCCATCATGTGACCATATGACCCCAGCCTGTGACCTCTGTGACCCCAGTCTGTGACCCATGTGACCCCAGCCTGTGACCCCTGTGACCCCAGTTTGTGACCCCTGTGACCCCAGCCTGTAACCCATGTGACCCCAGCCTGTGACCCCCATGTGAACCTAGTCTGTGACCCCGGTGAACCTAGCCTGAGACCCTCCTGACCCCAGCCTGTGACCCCTGTGACCCCATCTTGTGACCCCAGCATGTGACCCCTGTGACCCCAGCCTGCCTGTGACCCTGTGACTCCATGATGTGACCCTGTGACCCCAGCCTGTGCCCGCTGTGACCCTAGCCTGTGACCCCTGTGATCCCAGCCTGTGACCCATGTGTCCCTACCCAGGGACCCCAACCTATGACCCATGTGACCCCTGCCTGAGACTCCTGTGACCCCAGCCTGTGACCCCTGTGACCCCTGCCTGTGACCCCTGAGACCCCAGCCTGTGACTCTTGTGACCCCAGCCTGTGACCCCTGTGACCCCAGTCTGTGACCTCTGTGACCCCTGCCTGTGACCCCTGTGACCCCAGCCTGTGACCCTTGTGACCCCAATTTGTGACCCCTGTGACCCCAGCCTGTAACCCATGTGACCCCAGCCTGTGACCCCCATGTGAACCTAGTCTGTGACCCCGGTGAACCCAGCCTGAGACCCCCGTGACCTTAACCTGTGACCCCTGTGACCCCAGCTTGTGACCCCTGTGACCCCAGCCTGGGACTCATGTGACCCCAGCCTGTGACCCCTGTGACCCCAGCCTGTGACCCCAGTGACCCCAACTTGTGACCCCTGTGGCCCTACCCTGTGACCCTTCTGACCCCAGCCTGTGACCCATGTGACCCCAGCCTGTGACCTTTGTGACCCCATCCTTTGACCCCTGTGACCCCAGCCTGTGACCCCTGTGACCCCTGCCTGTGACCCCTGTGACCCCAGCCTGTGACCCCTGTGACCCCAGCCTGCATGTGACCCTGTGACTCCATCATGTGACCCTGTGACCCCAGCCTGTGCCCGCTGTGACCCTAGCCTGTGACCCATGTGACCCCAGCATGTGACCCCCATGACCCCATCATGTGACCCATGTGACTCCATCATGTGACCCCTGTGACCCCAGCCTGTGACCCCTGTGACCCCAGCTTGTGACCCCTGTGACCCCAGCATGTGTCCCCTGTGACCCCATCCTGTGACCCCTCTGACCCCAACTTGTGACCCCTGCCTGTGACCCCTGTGACCCCAGCCAGTGACCCCAGTGACCCAAGTCTGTGACCTGTGTGACTCCATCATGTGACCCCCGTGACCCCAGCATGTGACCACTTTGACTCCATCTTGTCACCCCTGTGACCCCAGCCTGTGACCCCTGTGACCCCAGCCTTTGACCCTTGTGACCCCAGCATGTGACCCCTGTGACCCCAGCTTGTGACCCCTGTGTCCCCTGTGACCCCAACCTGTGACTCCATCATGTGACCCTGTGACTCCATCATGTGACCGTGTGACCCCAGCCTGTGCCCGCTGTGACCCTTGCCTGTGACCCCTGTGACCACAGCATGTAACCCCTGTGACCCCAGCCTGTGACCCCTGTGACTCCATTATGTGACCCCTGTGACCCCAGCCTATGACCCATGTGACCCCAACCTGTCGACCCCAGCCTGTGACCCCTGTGACCCCATCATGTAACCCATGTGACTCTATCCTGTGACCCCTGTGACCCCAGCATGTGACCCCTGTGACCCCAGCCTTTGACCCATGTGACCCCAGCTTGGGACCCCTGTGACCCCAGCCTGGGACCCCTGTGACCCCAGCCTGTGACCCCTGTGACCCTAGCCTTTGACCCCTGTGACCACAGCATGTGACCCCTGTGACCCCAGCCTGTGACCCCTGTGACCCCTCTGACTCCATCCTTTGACCCCTGTGACCCTAGCCTGTGACCCCTGTGACCCCAGCCTGTGACCCCTCTGACCCCAGCCTGTGACCCATGTGACCCCAGCCTGTGACCCCAGCCTGTGACCCCTGTGACCCCTGCATGTGACCCCTGTGACCCCAGCCTGTGACCTCTGTGACCCCAGCCTGTGACTCTTGTGACCCCAGCCTGTGACCCCTGTGACCCCAGTTTGTGACCCCTGTGACCCAAGCCTGTAACCCATGTGACCCCTGCATGTGACCCCCATGTGAACCTAGTCTGTGACCCCGGTGAACCCAGCCTGAGACCCCCGTGACCCCAGCCTGTGACCCCTGTGACCCCAGCTTGTGACCCCAGCCTGTGACCCCTGTGACCCCAGCCTGCCTGTGACCCTGTGACTCCATCATGTGACCCTGTGACCCCAGCCTGTGACCCCTGTGACCCCAGTTTGTGACCCCTGTGACCCAAGCCTGAAACCCATGTGACCCCTGCATGTGACCCCCATGTGAACCTAGTCTGTGACCCCGGTGAACCCAGCCTGAGACCCCCGTGACCCCAGCCTGTGACCCCTGTGACCCCAGCTTGTGACCCCAGCCTGTGACCCCTGTGACCCCAGCCTGCCTGTGACCCTGTGACTCCATCATGTGACCCTGTGACCCCAGCCTGTGCCCGCTGTGACCGTAGCCTGTGACCCCTGTGACCCCAGCCTGTGACCCATGTGTCCCCAGCCTGGGACCCCAGCTTATGACCCCTGTGACCCCAGCCTGTGACTCCTGTGACCCCTGCCTGTGACCCCTATGACCCCAGCCTGTGACCCCTGTGACCCTAGCCAATGACCCCTGTGACCCCTGTGACCCTAGCCTGTGACCCCTGTGACCCCAGCCTGTGACCCCTGTGACCCCAGCATGTGACCCCTGTGACCCTAGCCTGTGACCCCTGTGACCCCAGCATGTGACCCCTGTGACCCCAGCCTGTGACCCCAGCCTGTGACCCCTGTGACCCCTGCCTGTGACCCCTGTGACCCCAGCCTGTGACCTCTGTGACCCCAGCCTGTGACCCCTGTGACCCCAGTTTGTGACCCCTGTGACCCCAGCCTGTGACCCCTGTGACCCCAGTTTGTGACCCCTGTGACCCCTGCCTGTTACCCATGTGACCCCAGCCTGTGACCCATGTGACCCCTGCCTGTCGACCCCAGCGTGTGACCCCTGTGACCCCAGCCTGTGACCCCTGTGACCCCAGCCTGTGACCCCTGTGACCCCAGCCTGCCTGTGACCCTGTGACTCCATCATGTGACCCTGTGACCCCAGCCTGTGCCCGCTGTGACCGTAGCCTGTGACCCCTGTGACCCCAGCCTGTGAACCATGTGTCCCCAGCCTGGGACCCCAGCCTATGACCCCTGTGACCCCAGCCTGTGACTCCTGTGACCCCTGCCTGTGACCCCTGTGACCCCAGCCTGTGACCCCTGTGACCCTAGCCAATGACCCCTGTGACCCCTGCCTGTGACCCCTCTGACCCTAGCCTGTGACCCCTGTGACCCCAGCCTGTGACCCCTGTGACCCCAGCATGTGACCCCTGTGACCCCAGCATGTGACCCCTGTGACCCCAGCATGTGACCCCTGTGACCCCAGCCTGTGACCCCAGCCTTTCACCCCTGTGACCCCTGCCTGTGACCCCTGTGACCCCAGCCTGTGACCTCTGTGACCCCAGCCTGTGACCCCTGTGACCCCAGTTTGTGACCCCTGTGACCCCAGCCTGTTACCCATGTGACCCCAGCCTGTGACCCATGTGACCCCTGCCTGTCGACCCCAGCGTGTGACCCCTGTGACCCCAGCCTGTGACCCCTGTGACCCCAGCATGTGACCCCTGTGACCCCAGCCTGTGACCCCTGTGACCTCAGCCTGTGACCCATGTGACCCCAGCCTGTGACCCCTGTGACCCATGCCTGTGACCCCTGTGACCCCAGCCTGTGACCTCTGTGACCCCAGCCTGTGACCCCTGTGACCCCAGCCTGTGACCCCTGTGACCCCAATGTGTGACCCATGTGACCCCAGCCTGTAACCCATGTGACCCCTGCATGTGACCCCCATGTGAACCAAGTCTGTGACCCCGGTGAACCCAGCCTGAGACCCCCGTGACCCCAGCCTGTGACCCCTGTGACCCCAGCTTGTGACCCCAGCCTGTGACCCCTGTGACCCCAGCCTGCCTGTGACCCTGTGACTCCATCATGTGACCCTGTGACCCCAGCCTGTGCCCGCTGTGACCCTAGCCTGTGACCCCTGTGACCCCATCCTGTGACCCATGTGTCCCCAGCCTGGGGACCCAGCCTATGACCCCTGTGACCCCAGCCCGTGACTCCTATGAGCCCAGCCTGTGACCCCTGTGACCCCAGCCAGTGACCCCTGTGACCCTAGCCAATGACCCCTGTGACCCCTGCCTGTGACCCCTGTGACCCCAGCCTGTGACCCCTGTGACCCCAGCCTGTGACCCCTGTGACCCCAGCATGTGACCCCTGTGACCCCAGCCTGCCTGTGACCCTGTGACTCCATCATGTGACCCTGTGACCCCAGCCTGTGCCCGCTGTGACCGTAGCCTGTGACCCCTGTGACCCCAGCCTATGACCCATGTGTCCCCAGCCTGGGACCCCAGCCTATGACCCCTGTGACCCCAGCCTGTGACTCCTGTGACCCCTGCCTGTGACCCCTGTGACCCCAGCCTGTGACCCCTGTGACCCTAGCCAATGACCCCTGTGACCCCTGCCTGTGACCCCTGTGACCCTAGCCTTTGACCCCTGTGACCCCAGCCTGTGACCCCTGTGACCCCAGCATGTGACCCCTGTGACCCCAGCATGTGACCCCTGTGACCCCAGCATGTGACCCCTGTGACCCCAGCCTGTGACCCCAGCCTTTGACCCCTGTGACCCCTGCCTGTGACCCCTGTGACCCCAGCCTGTGACCTCTGTGACCCCAGCCTGTGACCCCTGTGACCCCAGTTTGTGACCCCTGTGACCCCAGCCTGTTACCCATGTGACCCCAGCCTGTGACCCATGTGACCCCTGCCTGTCGACCCCAGCGTGTGACCCCTGTGACCCCAGCCTGTGACCCCTGTGACCCCAGCATGTGACCCCTGTGACCCCAGCCTGTGACCCCTGTGACCTCAGCCTGTGACCCCTGTGACCCCATCCTGTGACCCATGTGTCCCCAGCCTGGGGACCCAGCCTATGACCCCTGTGACCCCAGCCTGTGACTCCTATGAGCCCAGCCTGTGACCCCTGTGACCCCAGCCAGTGACCCCTGTGACCCTAGCCAATGACCCCTGTGACCCCTGCCTGTGACCCCTGTGACCCCAGCCTGTGACCCCTGTGACCCCAGCCTGTGACCCCTGTGACCCCAGCATGTGACCCCTGTGACCCCAGCCTGCCTGTGACCCTGTGACTCCATCATGTGACCCTGTGACCCCAGCCTGTGCCCGCTGTGACCGTAGCCTGTGACCCCTGTGACCCCAGCCTATGACCCATGTGTCCCCAGCCTGGGACCCCAGCCTATGACCCCTGTGACCCCAGCCTGTGACTCCTGTGACCCCTGCCTGTGACCCCTGTGACCCCAGCCTGTGACCCCTGTGACCCTAGCCAATGACCCCTGTGACCCCTGCCTGTGACCCCTGTGACCCTAGCCTGTGACCCCTGTGACCCCAGCCTGGGACCCCAGCCTATGACCCCTGTGACCCCAGCCTGTGACTCCTGTGACCCCTGCCTGTGACCCCTGTGACCCCAGCCTGTGACCCCTGTGACCCTAGCCAATGACCCCTGTGACCCCTGCCTGTGACCCCTCTGACCCTAGCCTGTGACCCCTGTGACCCCAGCCTGTGACCCCTGTGACCCCAGCATGTGACCCCTGTGACCCCAGCATGTGACCCCTGTGACCCCAGCATGTGACCCCTGTGACCCCAGCCTGTGACCCCAGCCTTTCACCCCTGTGACCCCTGCCTGTGACCCCTGTGACCCCAGCCTGTGACCTCTGTGACCCCAGCCTGTGACCCCTGTGACCCCAGTTTGTGACCCCTGTGACCCCAGCCTGTTACCCATGTGACCCCAGCCTGTGACCCATGTGACCCCTGCCTGTCGACCCCAGCGTGTGACCCCTGTGACCCCAGCCTGTGACCCCTGTGACCCCAGCATGTGACCCCTGTGACCCCAGCCTGTGACCCCTGTGACCTCAGCCTGTGACCCATGTGACCCCAGCCTGTGACCCCTGTGACCCCTGCCTGTGACCCCTGTGACCCCAGCCTGTGACCTCTGTGACCCCAGCCTGTGACCCCTGTGACCCCAGCCTGTGACCCCTGTGACCCCAATGTGTGACCCATGTGACCCCAGCCTGTAACCCATGTGACCCCTGCATGTGACCCCCATGTGAACCAAGTCTGTGACCCCGGTGAACCCAGCCTGAGACCCCCGTGACCCCAGCCTGTGACCCCTGTGACCCCAGCTTGTGACCCCAGCCTGTGACCCCTGTGACCCCAGCCTGCCTGTGACCCTGTGACTCCATCATGTGACCCTGTGACCCCAGCCTGTGCCCGCTGTGACCCTAGCCTGTGACCCCTGTGACCCCATCCTGTGACCCATGTGTCCCCAGCCTGGGGACCCAGCCTATGACCCCTGTGACCCCAGCCCGTGACTCCTATGAGCCCAGCCTGTGACCCCTGTGACCCCAGCCAGTGACCCCTGTGACCCTAGCCAATGACCCCTGTGACCCCTGCCTGTGACCCCTGTGACCCCAGCCTGTGACCCCTGTGACCCCAGCCTGTGACCCCTGTGACCCCAGCATGTGACCCCTGTGACCCCAGCCTGCCTGTGACCCTGTGACTCCATCATGTGACCCTGTGACCCCAGCCTGTGCCCGCTGTGACCGTAGCCTGTGACCCCTGTGACCCCAGCCTATGACCCATGTGTCCCCAGCCTGGGACCCCAGCCTATGACCCCTGTGACCCCAGCCTGTGACTCCTGTGACCCCTGCCTGTGACCCCTGTGACCCCAGCCTGTGACCCCTGTGACCCTAGCCAATGACCCCTGTGACCCCTGCCTGTGACCCCTGTGACCCTAGCCTTTGACCCCTGTGACCCCAGCCTGTGACCCCTGTGACCCCAGCATGTGACCCCTGTGACCCCAGCATGTGACCCCTGTGACCCCAGCATGTGACCCCTGTGACCCCAGCCTGTGACCCCAGCCTTTGACCCCTGTGACCCCTGCCTGTGACCCCTGTGACCCCAGCCTGTGACCTCTGTGACCCCAGCCTGTGACCCCTGTGACCCCAGTTTGTGACCCCTGTGACCCCAGCCTGTTACCCATGTGACCCCAGCCTGTGACCCATGTGACCCCTGCCTGTCGACCCCAGCGTGTGACCCCTGTGACCCCAGCCTGTGACCCCTGTGACCCCAGCATGTGACCCCTGTGACCCCAGCCTGTGACCCCTGTGACCTCAGCCTGTGACCCCTGTGACCCCATCCTGTGACCCATGTGTCCCCAGCCTGGGGACCCAGCCTATGACCCCTGTGACCCCAGCCTGTGACTCCTATGAGCCCAGCCTGTGACCCCTGTGACCCCAGCCAGTGACCCCTGTGACCCTAGCCAATGACCCCTGTGACCCCTGCCTGTGACCCCTGTGACCCCAGCCTGTGACCCCTGTGACCCCAGCCTGTGACCCCTGTGACCCCAGCATGTGACCCCTGTGACCCCAGCCTGCCTGTGACCCTGTGACTCCATCATGTGACCCTGTGACCCCAGCCTGTGCCCGCTGTGACCGTAGCCTGTGACCCCTGTGACCCCAGCCTATGACCCATGTGTCCCCAGCCTGGGACCCCAGCCTATGACCCCTGTGACCCCAGCCTGTGACTCCTGTGACCCCTGCCTGTGACCCCTGTGACCCCAGCCTGTGACCCCTGTGACCCTAGCCAATGACCCCTGTGACCCCTGCCTGTGACCCCTGTGACCCTAGCCTGTGACCCCTGTGACCCCAGCCTGTGACCCCTGTGACCCCAGCATGTGACCCCTGTGACCCCATCATGTGACCCCTGTGACCCCAGCATGTGACCCCTGTGACCCCAGCCTGTGACCCCAGCCTTTGACCCCTGTGACCCCTGCCTGTGACCCCTGTGACCCCAGCCTGTGACCTCTGTGACCCCAGCCTGTGACCCCTGTGACCCCAGTTTGTGACCCCTGTGACCCCAGCCTGTTACCCATGTGACCCCAGCCTGTGACCCATGTGACCCCTGCCTGTCGACCCCAGCGTGTGACCCCTGTGACCCCAGCCTGTGACCCCTGTGACCCCAGCATGTGACCCCTGTGACCCCAGCCTGTGACCCCTGTGACCTCAGCCTGTGACCCATGTGACCCCTGCCTGTGACCCCTGTGACCCCTGCCTGTGACCCCTGTGACCCCAGCCTGTGACCTCTGTGACCCCAGCCTGTGACCCCTGTGACCCCAGCCTGTGACCCCTGTGACCCCAGTTTGTGACCCATGTGACCCCAGCCTGTAACCCATGTGACCCCTGCATGTGACCCCCATGTGAACCAAGTCTGTGACCCCGGTGAACCCAGCCTGAGACCCCCGTGACCCCAGCCTGTGACCCCTGTGACCCCAGCTTGTGACCCCAGCCTGTGACCCCTGTGACCCCAGCCTGCCTGTGACCCTGTGACTCCATCATGTGACCCTGTGACCCCAGCCTGTGCCCACTGTGACCCTAGCCTGTGACCCCTGTGACCCCAGCCTGTGACCCATGTGTCCCCAGCCTGGGACCCCAGCCTATGACCCCTGTGACCCCAGCCTGTGACTCCTGTGAGCCCAGCCTGTGACCCCTGTGACCCCAGCCAGTGACCCCTGTGACCCTAGCCAATGACCCCTGTGACCCCTGCCTGTGACCCCTGTGACCCAGCCTGTGACCCCTGTGACCCCAGCCTGTGACCCCTGTGACCCCAGCATGTGACCCCTGTGACCCTAGCCTGTGACCCCTGTGACCCCAGCATGTGAACCCTGTGACCCCAGCCCGTGACCTCTGTGACCCCAACCTGTGACCCCTGTGACCCCATTTTGTGACCCCTGTGACCCCAGCCTGTTACCCATGTGACCCCAGCCTGTGACCCATGTGACCCCTGCCTGTCGACCCCAGCGTGTGACCCCTGTGACCCCAGCCTGTGACCCCTGTGACCCCAGCCTGGGACCCCTGTGACCCCAGCCTGGGACCCCTGTGACCCTAGCCTGTGACCCCTGTGACCCCAGCCTGTGACCCCTGTGACCCCTCTGACTCCATCCTTTGACCCCTGTGACCCCAGCCTGTGACCCCTGTGACCCCAGCTTGTGACCCCTGTGACCCCAGCCTGTGACCCATGTGACCCCAGCCTGTGACCCCAGCCTGTGACCCCTGTGACCCCTGCCTGTGACCCCTGTGACCCCAGCCTGTGACCTCTGTGACCCCAGCCTGTGACCCCTGTGACCCCAGCCTGTGACCCCTGTGACCCCAGTTTGTGACCCCTGTGACCCCAGCCTGTAACCCATGTGACCCCTGCATGTGACCCCCATGTGAACCTAGTCTGTGACCCCGGTGAACCCAGCCTGAGACCCCCGTGACCCCAGCCTGTGACCCCTGTGACCCCAGCTTGTGACCCCAGCCTGTGACCCCTGTGACCCCAGCCTGCCTGTGACCCTGTGACTCCATCATGTGACCCTGTGACCCCAGCCTGTGCCCGCTGTGACCCTAGCCTGTGACCCCTGTCACCCCAGCCTGTGACCCATGTGTCCCCAGCCTGGGACCCCAGCCTATGACCCCTGTGACCCCAGCCTGTGACTCCTGTGACCCCAGCATGTGACCCCTGTGACCCCAGCCTGTGACCCCTGTGACCCTAGCCAATGACCCCTGTGACCCCTGCATGTGACCCCTGTGACCCCAGCCTGTGACCCCTGTGACCCCAGCCTGTGACCCCTGTGACCCAAGCATGTGACCCCTGTGACCCCAGCCTGTGACCCCTGTGACCCCAGCATGTGACCCCTGTGACCCCAGCCTGTGACCCCAGCCTGGGACCCCTGTGACCCCTGCCTGTGACCCCTGTGACCCCAGCCTGTGACCCCTGTGACCCCAGCCTGTGACCCCTGTGACCCCAGTTTGTGACCCCGGTGACCCCAGCCTGTAACCCATGTGACCCATGCATGTGACCCCCATGTGAACCTAGTCTGTGACCCCGGTGAACCCAGCCTGAAACCCCCGTGACCCCAGCCTGTGACCCCTGTGACCCCAGCTTGTGACCCCAGCCTGTGACCCCTGTGACCCCAGCCTGCCTGTGACCCTGTGACTCCATCATGTGACCCCTGTGACCCCAGTTTGTGACCCCTGTGACCCCAGCCTGTTACCCATGTGACCCCAGCCTGTGACCCATGTGACCCCTGCCTGTCGACCATAGCGTGTGACCCCTGTGACCCCAGCCTGTGACCCCTGTGACCCCAGCCTGGGACCCCTGTGACCCCAGCCTGGGACCCCTGTGACCCCAGCCTGTGACCCCTGTGACCCCAGACTGTGACTCCATCATGTGACCCTGTGACTCCATCATGTGACCATGTGACCCCAGCCTGTGACCTCTATGACCCCAGCCTGTGACCCCTGTGACCCCAGCCTGTGACCCCTGTGACCCCAGTTTGTGACCCCTGTGACCCCAGCCTGAAACCCATGTGACCCCAGCCTGTGACCCCCATGTGAACCTAGTCTGTGACCCCGGTGAACCCAGCCTGAGACCCCCGTGACCCCAGCCTGTGACCCCTGTGACCCCACCTTGTGACCCCAGCCTGTGACCCCTGTGACCCCAGCCTGCCTGTGACCCTGTGACTCCATCATGTGACCCTGTGACCCCAGCCTGTGCCCGCTGTGACCCTAGCCTGTGACCCCTGTGACCCCTGCCTGTGACCCATGTGTCCCGAGCCTGGGACCCCAGCCAATGACCCCTGTGACCCCGGCCTGTGACTCCTGTGACCCCAGCCTGTGACCCCTGTGACCCCAGCCTGTGACCCCTGTGACCCTAGCCAATGACCCCTGTGACCCCTGCATGTGACCCCTGTGACCCCAGCATGTGACCCCTGTGACCCCAGCCTGTGACCCCTGTGACCCCAGCATGTGACCCCTGTGACCCCAGCCTGTGACCTCTGTGACCCCAGCCTGTGACCCCTGTGACCCCAGCCTGTGACCCCTGTGACCCCAGTTTGTGACCCCTGTGACCCCAGCCTGAAACCCATGTGACCCCAGCCTGTGACCCCCATGTGACCCCAGCCTGGGACCCCTGTGACCCTAGCCTGTGACCCCTGTGACCCCAGCCTGTGACCCCTGTGACCCCTCTGACTCCATCCTTTGACCCCTGTGACCCCAGCCTGTGACCCCTGTGACCCCAGCTTGTGACCCCTGTGACCCCAGCCTGTGACCCATGTGACCCCAGCCTGTGACCCCAGCCTGTGACCCCTGTGACCCCTGCCTGTGACCCCTGTGACCCCAGCCTGTGACCTCTGTGACCCCAGCCTGTGACCCCTGTGACCCCAGCCTGTGACCCCTGTGACCCCAGTTTGTGACCCCTGTGACCCCAGCCTGTAACCCATGTGACCCCTGCATGTGACCCCCATGTGAACCTAGTCTGTGACCCCGGTGAACCCAGCCTGAGACCCCCGTGACCCCAGCCTGTGACCCCTGTGACCCCAGCTTGTGACCCCAGCCTGTGACCCCTGTGACCCCAGCCTGCCTGTGACCCTGTGACTCCATCATGTGACCCTGTGACCCCAGCCTGTGCCCGCTGTGACCCTAGCCTGTGACCCCTGTCACCCCAGCCTGTGACCCATGTGTCCCCAGCCTGGGACCCCAGCCTATGACCCCTGTGACCCCAGCCTGTGACTCCTGTGACCCCAGCATGTGACCCCTGTGACCCCAGCCTGTGACCCCTGTGACCCTAGCCAATGACCCCTGTGACCCCTGCATGTGACCCCTGTGACCCCAGCCTGTGACCCCTGTGACCCCAGCCTGTGACCCCTGTGACCCAAGCATGTGACCCCTGTGACCCCAGCCTGTGACCCCTGTGACCCCAGCATGTGACCCCTGTGACCCCAGCCTGTGACCCCAGCCTGGGACCCCTGTGACCCCTGCCTGTGACCCCTGTGACCCCAGCCTGTGACCCCTGTGACCCCAGCCTGTGACCCCTGTGACCCCAGTTTGTGACCCCGGTGACCCCAGCCTGTAACCCATGTGACCCATGCATGTGACCCCCATGTGAACCTAGTCTGTGACCCCGGTGAACCCAGCCTGAAACCCCCGTGACCCCAGCCTGTGACCCCTGTGACCCCAGCTTGTGACCCCAGCCTGTGACCCCTGTGACCCCAGCCTGCCTGTGACCCTGTGACTCCATCATGTGACCCCTGTGACCCCAGTTTGTGACCCCTGTGACCCCAGCCTGTTACCCATGTGACCCCAGCCTGTGACCCATGTGACCCCTGCCTGTCGACCATAGCGTGTGACCCCTGTGACCCCAGCCTGTGACCCCTGTGACCCCAGCCTGGGACCCCTGTGACCCCAGCCTGGGACCCCTGTGACCCCAGCCTGTGACCCCTGTGACCCCAGACTGTGACTCCATCATGTGACCCTGTGACTCCATCATGTGACCATGTGACCCCAGCCTGTGACCTCTATGACCCCAGCCTGTGACCCCTGTGACCCCAGCCTGTGACCCCTGTGACCCCAGTTTGTGACCCCTGTGACCCCAGCCTGAAACCCATGTGACCCCAGCCTGTGACCCCCATGTGAACCTAGTCTGTGACCCCGGTGAACCCAGCCTGAGACCCCCGTGACCCCAGCCTGTGACCCCTGTGACCCCACCTTGTGACCCCAGCCTGTGACCCCTGTGACCCCAGCCTGCCTGTGACCCTGTGACTCCATCATGTGACCCTGTGACCCCAGCCTGTGCCCGCTGTGACCCTAGCCTGTGACCCCTGTGACCCCTGCCTGTGACCCATGTGTCCCGAGCCTGGGACCCCAGCCAATGACCCCTGTGACCCCGGCCTGTGACTCCTGTGACCCCAGCCTGTGACCCCTGTGACCCCAGCCTGTGACCCCTGTGACCCTAGCCAATGACCCCTGTGACCCCTGCATGTGACCCCTGTGACCCCAGCATGTGACCCCTGTGACCCCAGCCTGTGACCCCTGTGACCCCAGCATGTGACCCCTGTGACCCCAGCCTGTGACCTCTGTGACCCCAGCCTGTGACCCCTGTGACCCCAGCCTGTGACCCCTGTGACCCCAGTTTGTGACCCCTGTGACCCCAGCCTGTAACCCATGTGACCCCAGCCTGTGACCCCCATGTGAACCTTGTCTGTGACCCCGGTGAACCCAGCCTGAGACCCCCGTGACCCCAGCCTGTGACCCCTGTGACCCCAGCTTGTGACCCCAGCCTGTGACCCCTGTGACCCCAGCCTGCCTGTGACCCTGTGACTCCATCATGTGACCCTGTGACCCCAGCCTGTGCCCGCTGTGACCCTAGCCTGTGACCCCTGTGACACCTGCCTGTGACCCATGTGTCCCCAGCCTGGGACCCCAGCCTATGACCCCTGTGACCCCGGCCTGTGACTCCTGTGACCCCAGCCTGTGACCCCTGTGACCCCAGCCTGTGACCCCTGTGACCCTAGCCAATGACCCCTGTGACCCCTGCCTGTGACACCTGTGACCCCAGCCTGTGACCCCTGTGACCCCAGCCTGTGACCCATGTGACCCCAGCATGTGACCCCTGTGACCCCAGCCTGTGACCCCTGTGACCCCAGCTTGTGACCCCTGTGTCCCCTGTAACCCCAGCCTGTGACTCCATCATGTGACCCTGTGACTCCATCATGTGACCGTGTGACCCCAGCCTGTGCCCGCTGTGACCCTTGCCTGTGACCCTTGTGACCCCAGCCTGTAACCCCTGTGACCCCAGCCTGTGACCCCTGTGACTCCATTATGTGACCCCTGTGACCCCAGCCTATGACCCATGTGACCCCAACCTGTCGACCCCAGCCTGTGACCCCTGTGACCCCATCATGTAACCCATGTGACTCTATCCTGTGACCCCTGTGACCCCAGCGTGTGACCCCTGTGACCCCAGCCTTTGACCCATGTGACCCCAGCCTGGGACCCCTGTGACCCCAGCCTGGGACCCCTGTGACCCCAGCCTGTGACCCCTGTGACCCCAGCCTGTGACCCCTGTGACCCCTCTGACTCCATCCTTTGACCCCTGTGACCCTAGCCTGTGACCCCTGTGACCCCAGCTTGTGACCCCTCTGACCCCAGCCTGTGACCCATGTGACCCCAGCCTGTGACCCCAGCCTGTGACCCCTTTGACCCCTGCCTGTGACCCCTGTGACCCCAGCATGTGACCTCTGTGACCCCAGCCTGTGACTCCTGTGACCCCAGCCTGTGACCCCTGTGACCCCAGTTTGTGACCCCTGTGACCCAAGCCTGTAACCCATGTGACCCCTGCATGTGACCCCCATGTGAACCTAGTCTGTGACCCCGGTGAACCCAGCCTGAGACCCCCGTGACCCCAGCCTGCCTGTGACCCTGTGACTCCATCATGTGACCCTGTGACCCCAGCCTGTGCCCGCTGTGACCGTAGCCTGTGACCCCTGTGACCCCAGCCTGTGACCCATGTGTCCCCAGCCTAGGACCCCAGCCTATGACCCCTGTGACCCCAGCCTGTGACTCCTGTGACCCCTGTGACCCCAGTTTGTGACCCCTGTGACCCCAGCCTGTAACCCATGTGACCCCTGCATGTGACCCCCATGTGAACCTAGTCTGTGACCCCGGTGAACCCAGCCTGAGACCCCCGTGACCCCAGCCTGTGACCCCTGTGACCCCAGCTTGTGACCCCAGCCTGTGACCCCTGTGACCCCAGCCTGCCTGTGACCCTGTGACTCCATCATGTGACCCTGTGACCCCAGCCTGTGCCCGCTGTGACCGTAGCATGTGACCCCTGTGACCCAAGCCTGTGACCCATGTGTCCCCAGCCTGGGACCCCAGCCTATGACCCCTGTGACCCCAGCCTGTGACTCCTGTGACCCCTGCCTGTGACCCCTGTGGCCCTAGCCTGTGATCCCTGTGACCCCTGCCTGTGACCCCTGTGACCCTAGCCTGTGACCTCTGTGACCCCAGCCTGTGACCCCTGTGACCCCAGCATGTGACCCCTGTGACCCCAGCCTGTGACCCCTGTGACCCCAGCATGTGACCCCTGTGACCCCAGCCTGTGACCCCAGCCTGTGACCCCTGTGACCCCTGCCTGTGACCCCTGTGACCCCAGCCTGTGCCCGCTGTGACCCTAGCCTGTGACCCCTGTGACACCTGCCTGTGACCCATGTGTCCCCAGCCTGGGACCCCAGCCTATGACCCCTGTGACCCCGGCCTGTGACTCCTGTGACCCCAGCCTGTGACCCCTGTGACCCCAGCCTGTGACCCCTGTGACCCTAGCCAATGACCCCTGTGACCCCTGCCTGTGACACCTGTGACCCCAGCCTGTGACCCCTGTGACCCCAGCCTGTGACCCCTGTGACCCCAGCTTGTGACCCCTGTGTCCCCTGTAACCCCAGCCTGTGACTCCATCATGTGACCCTGTGACTCCATCATGTGACCGTGTGACCCCAGCCTGTGCCCGCTGTGACCCTTGCCTGTGACCCTTGTGACCCCAGCCTGTAACCCCTGTGACCCCAGCCTGTGACCCCTGTGACTCCATTATGTGACCCCTGTGACCCCAGCCTATGACCCATGTGACCCCAACCTGTCGACCCCAGCCTGTGACCCCTGTGACCCCATCATGTAACCCATGTGACTCTATCCTGTGACCCCTGTGACCCCAGCGTGTGACCCCTGTGACCCCAGCCTTTGACCCATGTGACCCCAGCCTGGGACCCCTGTGACCCCAGCCTGGGACCCCTGTGACCCCAGCCTGTGACCCCTGTGACCCCAGCCTGTGACCCCTGTGACCCCTCTGACTCCATCCTTTGACCCCTGTGACCCTAGCCTGTGACCCCTGTGACCCCAGCTTGTGACCCCTCTGACCCCAGCCTGTGACCCATGTGACCCCAGCCTGTGACCCCAGCCTGTGACCCCTTTGACCCCTGCCTGTGACCCCTGTGACCCCAGCATGTGACCTCTGTGACCCCAGCCTGTGACTCCTGTGACCCCAGCCTGTGACCCCTGTGACCCCAGTTTGTGACCCCTGTGACCCAAGCCTGTAACCCATGTGACCCCTGCATGTGACCCCCATGTGAACCTAGTCTGTGACCCCGGTGAACCCAGCCTGAGACCCCCGTGACCCCAGCCTGCCTGTGACCCTGTGACTCCATCATGTGACCCTGTGACCCCAGCCTGTGCCCGCTGTGACCGTAGCCTGTGACCCCTGTGACCCCAGCCTGTGACCCATGTGTCCCCAGCCTAGGACCCCAGCCTATGACCCCTGTGACCCCAGCCTGTGACTCCTGTGACCCCTGTGACCCCAGTTTGTGACCCCTGTGACCCCAGCCTGTAACCCATGTGACCCCTGCATGTGACCCCCATGTGAACCTAGTCTGTGACCCCGGTGAACCCAGCCTGAGACCCCCGTGACCCCAGCCTGTGACCCCTGTGACCCCAGCTTGTGACCCCAGCCTGTGACCCCTGTGACCCCAGCCTGCCTGTGACCCTGTGACTCCATCATGTGACCCTGTGACCCCAGCCTGTGCCCGCTGTGACCGTAGCATGTGACCCCTGTGACCCAAGCCTGTGACCCATGTGTCCCCAGCCTGGGACCCCAGCCTATGACCCCTGTGACCCCAGCCTGTGACTCCTGTGACCCCTGCCTGTGACCCCTGTGGCCCTAGCCTGTGATCCCTGTGACCCCTGCCTGTGACCCCTGTGACCCTAGCCTGTGACCTCTGTGACCCCAGCCTGTGACCCCTGTGACCCCAGCATGTGACCCCTGTGACCCCAGCCTGTGACCCCTGTGACCCCAGCATGTGACCCCTGTGACCCCAGCCTGTGACCCCAGCCTGTGACCCCTGTGACCCCTGCCTGTGACCCCTGTGACCCCAGCCTGTGACCTCTGTGACCCGAGCCTGTGACCCCTGTGACCCCAGTTTGTGACCCCTGTGACCCCAGCCTGTGACCCCTGTGACCCCAGTTTGTGACCCCTGTGACCCCAGCCTGTTACCCATGTGACCCCAGCCTGTGACCCATGTGACCCCTGCCTGTCGACCCCAGCGTGTGACCCCTGTGACCCCAGCCTGTGACCCCTGTGACCCCAGCCTGTGACCCCTGTGACCCCAGCCTGCCTGTGACCCTATGACTCCATCATGTGACCCTGTGACCCCAGCCTGTGCCCGCTGTGACCGTAGCCTGTGACCCCTGTGACCCCAGCCTGTGACCCATGTGTCCCCAGCCTGGGACCCCAGCCTATGACCCCTGTGACCCCAGCCTGTGACTCCTGTGACCCCTGCCTGTGACCCCTGTGACCCCAGCCTGTGACCCCTGTGACCCTAGCCAATGACCCCTGTGACCCCTGCCTGTGACCCCTGTGACCCTAGCCTGTGACCCCTGTGACCCCAGCCTGTGACCCCTGTGACCCCAGCATGTGACCCCTGTGACCCCAGCCTGTGACCCCTGTGACCCCAGCATGTGACCCCTGTGACCCCAGCCTGTGACCCCAGCCTGTGACCCCTGTGACCCCTGCTTGTGACCCCTGTGACCCCAGCCTGTGACCTCTGTGACCCCAGCCTGTGACCCCTGTGACCCCAGTTTGTGACCCCTGTGACCCCAGCCTGTTACCCATGTGACCCCAGCCTGTGACCCCTGTGACCCCAGCCTGTTACCCATGTGACCCCAGCCTGTGACCCATGTGACCCCTGCCTGTCGACCCCAGCGTGTGACCCCTGTGACCCCAGCCTGTGACCCCTGTGACCCCAGCCTGTGACCCCTGTGACCCCAGCCTGCCTGTGACCCTATGACTCCATCATGTGACCCTGTGACCCCAGCCTATGCCCGCTGTGACCGTAGCCTGTGACCCCTGTGACCCCAGCCTGTGACCCATGTGTCCCCAGCCTGGGACCCCAGCCTATGACCCCTGTGACCCCAGCCTGTGACTCCTGTGACCCCTGCCTGTGACCCCTGTGACCCCAGCCTGTGACCCCTGTGACCCTAGCCAATGACCCCTGTGACCCCTGCCTGTGACCCCTGTGACCCTAGCCTGTGACCCCTGTGACCCCAGCCTGTGACCCCTGTGACCCCAGCATGTGACCCCTGTGACCCCAGCCTGTGACCCCTGTGACCCCAGCATGTGACTCCTGTGACCCCAGCCTGTGACCCCAGCCTGTGACCCCTGTGACCCCTGCTTGTGACCCCTGTGACCCCAGCCTGTGACCTCTGTGACCCCAGCCTGTGACCCCTGTGACCCCAGTTTGTGACCCCTGTGACCCCAGCCTGTTACCCATGTGACCCCAGCCTGTGACCCATGTGACCCCTGCCTGTCGACCCCAGCGTGTGACCCCTGTGACCCCAGCCTGTGACCCCTGTGACCCCAGCCTGTGACCCCTGTGACCCCAGCCTGTGACCCCTGTGACCTCAGCCTATGACCCATGTGACCCCAGCCTGTGACCCCAGCCTGTGACCCCTGTGACCCCTGCCTGTGACCCCTGTGACCCCAGCCTGTGACCTCTGTGACCCCAGCCTGTGACCCCTGTGACCCCAGCCTGTGACCCCTGTGACCCCAGTTTGTGACCCATGTGACCCCAGCCTGTAACCCATGTGACCCCTGCATGTGACCCCCATGTGAACCAAGTCTGTGACCCCGGTGAACCCAGCCTGAGACCCCCGTGACCCCAGCCTGTGACCCCTGTGACCCCAGCTTGTGACCCCAGCCTGTGACCCCTGTGACCCCAGCCTGCCTGTGACCCTGTGACCCCATCATGTGACCCTGTGACCCCAGCCTGTGCCCGCTGTGACCCTAGCCTGTGACCCCTGTGACCTCAGCCTGTGACCCATGTGTCCCCAGCCTGTGACCCCAGCCTATGACCCCTGTGACCCCAGCCTGTGACTCCTGTGAGCCCAGCCTGTGACCCCTGTGACCCCAGCCAGTGACCCCTGTGACCCTAGCCAATGACCCCTGTGACCCCTGCCTGTGACCCCTGTGACCCCAGCCTGTGACCCCTGTGACCCCAGCCTGTGACCCCTGTGACCCCAGCATGTGACCCCTGTGACCCTAGCCTGTGACCCCTGTGACCCCAGCATGTGAACCCTGTGACCCCAGCCCGTGACCTCTGTGACCCCAGCCTGTGACCCCTGTGACCCCATTTTGTGACCCCTGTGACCCCAGCCTGTTACCCATGTGACCCCAGCCTGTGACCCATGTGGCCCCTGCCTGTCGACCCCAGCGTGTGACCCCTGTGACCCCAGCCTGTGACCCCTGTGACCCCAGCCTGGGACCCCTGTGACCCCAGCGTGGGACCCCTGTGACCCTAGCCTGTGACCCCTGTGACCCCAGCCTGTGACCCCTGTGACCCCTCTGACTCCTTCCTTTGACCCCTGTGACCCCAGCCTGTGACCCCTGTGACCCCAGCTTGTGACCCCTGTGACCCCAGCCTGTGACCCATGTGACCCCAGCCTGTGACCCCTGCCTGTGACCCCTGTGACCCCAGCCTGTGACCCCTGTGACCCCAGCCTGTGACCCCTGTGACCCCAGCCTGTGACCCCTGTGACCCCAGTTTGTGACCCATGTGACCCCAGCCTGTAACCCATGTGACCCCAGCCTGTAACCCATGTGACCCCTGCATGTGACCCCCATGTGAACCAAGTCTATGACCCCGGTGAACCCAGCCTGAGACCCCCGTGACCCCAGCCTGTGACCCCTGTGACCCCAGCTTGTGACCCCAGCCTGTGACCCCTGTGACCCCAGCCTACCTGTGACCCTGTGACCCCATCATGTGACCCTGTGACCCCAGCCTGTGCCCGCTGTGACCCTAGCCTGTGACCCCTGTGACCTCAGCCTCTGACCCATGTGTCCCCAGCCTGTGACCCCAGCCTTTGACCCCTGTGACCCCAGCCTGTGACTCCTGTGAGCCCAGCCTGTGACCCCTGTGACCCCAGCCAGTGACCCCTGTGACCCTAGCCAATGACCCCTGTGACCCCTGCCTGTGACCCCTGTGACCCCAGCCTGTGACCCCTGTGACCCCAGCATGTGAACCCTGTGACCCCAGCCCGTGACCTCTGTGACCCCAGCCTGTGACCCCTGTGACCCCATTTTGTGACCCCTGTGACCCCAGCCTGTTACCCATGTGACCCCAGCCTGTGACCCATGTGACCCCTGCCTGTCGACCCCAGCGTGTGACCCCTGTGACCCCAGCCTGTGACCCCTGTGACCCCAGCCTGCCTGTGACCCTATGACTCCATCATGTGACCCTGTGACCCCAGCCTGTGCCCGCTGTGACCGTAGCCTGTGACCCCTGTGACCCCAGCCTGTGACCCATGTGTCCCCAGCCTGGGACCCCAGCCTATGACCCCTGTGACCCCAGCCTGTGACTCCTGTGACCCCTGCCTGTGACCCCTGTGACCCCAGCCTGTGACCCCTGTGACCCTAGCCAATGACCCCTGTGACCCCTGCCTGTGACCCCTGTGACCCTAGCCTGTGACCCCTGTGACCCCAGCCTGTGACCCCTGTGACCCCAGCATGTGACCCCTGTGACCCCAGCCTGTGACCCCTGTGACCCCAGCATGTGACCCCTGTGACCCCAGCCTGTGACCCCAGCCTGTGACCCCTGTGACCCCTGCTTGTGACCCCTGTGACCCCAGCCTGTGACCTCTGTGACCCCAGCCTGTGACCCCTGTGACCCCAGTTTGTGACCCCTGTGACCCCAGCCTGTTACCCATGTGACCCCAGCCTGTGACCCATGTGACCCCTGCCTGTCGACCCCAGCGTGTGACCCCTGTGACCCCAGCCTGTGACCCCTGTGACCCCAGCCTGTGACCCCTGTGACCCCAGCCTGTGACCCCTGTGACCTCAGCCTATGACCCATGTGACCCCAGCCTGTGACCCCAGCCTGTGACCCCTGTGACCCCTGCCTGTGACCCCTGTGACCCCAGCCTGTGACCTCTGTGACCCCAGCCTGTGACCCCTGTGACCCCAGCCTGTGACCCCTGTGACCCCAGTTTGTGACCCATGTGACCCCAGCCTGTAACCCATGTGACCCCTGCATGTGACCCCCATGTGAACCAAGTCTGTGACCCCGGTGAACCCAGCCTGAGACCCCCGTGACCCCAGCCTGTGACCCCTGTGACCCCAGCTTGTGACCCCAGCCTGTGACCCCTGTGACCCCAACCTGCCTGTGACCCTGTGACCCCATCATGTGACCCTGTGACCCCAGCCTGTGCCCGCTGTGACCCTAGCCTGTGACCCCTGTGACCTCAGCCTGTGACCCATGTGTCCCCAGCCTGTGACCCCAGCCTATGACCCCTGTGACCCCAGCCTGTGACTCCTGTGAGCCCAGCCTGGGACCCCTGTGACCCCAGCCAGTGACCCCTGTGACCCTAGCCAATGACCCCTGTGACCCCTGCCTGTGACCCCTGTGACCCCAGCCTGTGACCCCTGTGACCCCAGCCTGTGACCCCTGTGACCCCAGCATGTGACCCCTGTGACCCTAGCCTGTGACCCCTGTGACCCCAGCATGTGAACCCTGTGACCCCAGCCCGTGACCTCTGTGACCCCAGCCTGTGACCCCTGTGACCCCATTTTGTGACCCCTGTGACCCCAGCCTGTTACCCATGTGACCCCAGCCTGTGACCCATGTGGCCCCTGCCTGTCGACCCCAGTGTGTGACCCCTGTGACCCCAGCCTGTGACCCCTGTGACCCCAGCCTGGGACCCCTGTGACCCCAGCCTGGGACCCCTGTGACCCTAGCCTGTGACCCCTGTGACCCCAGCCTGTGACCCCTGTGACCCCTCTGACTCCTTCCTTTGACCCCTGTGACCCCAGCCTGTGACCCCTGTGACCCCAGCTTGTGACCCCTGTGACCCCAGCCTGTGACCCATGTGACCCCAGCCTGTGTACCCCCCGTCCTGTGACCCCTGTGACCCCAGCCTGTGACCCCTGTGACCCCAGCCTGTGACCCCTGTGACCCCAGCCTGTGACCCCTGTGACCCCAGTTTGTGACCCATGTGACCCCAGCCTGTAACCCATGTGACCCCTGCATGTGACCCCCATGTGAACCAAGTCTGTGACCCCGGTGAACCCAGCCTGAGACCCCCGTGACCCCAGCCTGTGACCCCTGTGACCCCAGCTTGTGACCCCAGCCTGTGACCCCTGTGACCCCAGCCTACCTGTGACCCTGTGACCCCATCATGTGACCCTGTGACCCCAGCCTGTGCCCGCTGTGACCCTAGCCTGTGACCCCTGTGACCTCAGCCTCTGACCCATGTGTCCCCAGCCTGTGACCCCAGCCTATGACCCCTGTGACCCCAGCCTGTGACTCCTGTGAGCCCAGCCTGTGACCCCTGTGACCCCAGCCAGTGACCCCTGTGACCCTAGCCAATGACCCCTGTGACCCCTGCCTGTGACCCCTGTGACCCCAGCCTGTGACCCCTGTGACCCCAGCCTGTGACCCCTGTGACCCCAGCATGTGACCCCTGTGACCCTTGCCTGTGACCCCTGTGACCCCAGCATGTGAACCCTGTGACCCCAGCCCGTGACCTCTGTGACCCCAGCCTGTGACCCCTGTGACCCCATTTTGTGACCCCTGTGACCCCAGCCTGTTACCCATGTGACCCCAGCCTGTGACCCATGTGACCCCTGCCTGTCGACCCCAGCGTGTGACCCCTGTGACCCCAGCCTGTGACCCCTGTGACCCCAGCCTGGGACCCCTGTGACCCCAGCCTGGGACCCCTGTGACCCTAGCCTGTGACCCCTGTGACCCCAGCCTGTGACCCCTGTGACCCCTCTGACTCCTTCCTTTGACCCCTGTGACCCCAGCCTGTGACCCCTGTGACCCCTGCCTGTGACCCCTGTGACCCCAGCCTGTGACCCCTGTGACCCCAGCCTGTGACCCCTGTGACCCCAGTTTGTGACCCCTGTGACCCCAGCCTGAAACCCATGTGACCCCTGCATGTGACCCCCATGTGAACCTAGTCTGTGACCCCGGTGAACCCAGCCTGAGACCCCCGTGACCCCAGCCTGTGACCCCTGTGACCCCAGCTTGTGACCCCAGCCTGTGACCCCTGTGACCCCAGCCTGCCTGTGACCCTGTGACTCCATCATGTGACCCTGTGACCCCAGCCTGTGCCCGCTGTGACCCTAGCCTGTGACCCCTGTCGCCCCAGCCTGTGACCCATGTGTCCCCAACCTGGGACCCCAGCCTATGACCCCTGTGACCCCAGCCTGTGACTCCTGTGACCCCAGCCTGTGACCCCTGTGACCCCAGCCTTTGACCACTGTGACCCTAGCCAATGACCCCTGTGACCCTAGCCAATGACCCCTGTGACCCCTGCCTGGGACCCCTGTGACCCCAGCCTGTGACCCCTGTGACCCCAGCCTGTGACCCCTGTGACCCAAGCATGTGACCCCTGTGACCCCAGCCTGTGACCCCTGTGACCCCAGCATGTGACCCCTGTGACCCCAGCCTGTGACCCCAGCCTGTGACCCCTGTGACCCCTGCCTGTGACCCCTGTGACCCCAGCCTGTGACCCCTGTGACCCCAGCCTGTGACCCCTGTGACCCCAGCATGTGACCCCTGTGACCCCAGCCTGTGACCCAAGCATGTGACCCCTGTGACCCCAGCCTGTGACCCCTGTGACCCCAGCATGTGACCCCTGTGACCCCAGCCTGTGACCCCAGCCTGTGACCCCTGTGACCCCTGCCTGTGACCCCTGTGACCCCAGCCTGTGACCCCTGTGACCCCAGCCTGTGACCCATGTGACCCCAGTTTGTGACCCCGGTGACCCCCGCCTGTAACCCATGTGACCCATGCATGTGACCCCCATGTGAACCTAGTCTGTGACCTCGGTGAACCCAGCCTGAGACCCCCGTGACCCCAGCCTGTGACCCCTGTGACCCCAGCTTGTGACCCCAGCCTGTGACCCCTGTGACCCCAGCCTGCCTGTGACCCTGTGACTCCATCATGTGACCCCTGTGACCCCAGTTTGTGACCCATGTGACCCCAGCCTGTTACCCATGTGACCCCAGCCTGTGACCCATGTGACCCCTGCCTGTCGACCCCAGCGTGTGACCCCTGTGACCCCAGCCTGTGACCCCTGTGACCCCAGCCTGGGACCCCTGTGACCCCAGCCTGGGACCCCTGTGATCCCAGCCTGTGACCCCTGTGACCCCAGCCTGTGACCCCTGTGACCCCTCTGACTCCTTCCTTTGACCCCTGTGACCCCAGCCTGTGACCCCTGTGACCCCAGCTTGTGACCCCTGTGACCCCAGCCTGTGACCCATGTGACCCCAGCCTGTGACCCCAGCCTGTGACCCCTGTGACCCCTGCCTGTGACCCCTGTGACCCCAGCCTGTGACCCCTGTGACCCCAGCCTGTGACCCCTGTGACCCCAGTTTGTGACCCCTGTGACCCCAGCCTGAAACCCATGTGACCCCTGCATGTGACCCCCATGTGAACCTAGTCTGTGACCCCGGTGAACCCAGCCTGAGACCCCCGTGACCCCAGCCTGTGACCCCTGTGACCCCAGCTTGTGACCCCAGCCTGTGACCCCTGTGACCCCAGCCTGCCTGTGACCCTGTGACTCCATCATGTGACCCTGTGACCCCAGCCTGTGCCCGCTGTGACCCTAGCCTGTGACCCCTGTCGCCCCAGCCTGTGACCCATGTGTCCCCAACCTGGGACCCCAGCCTATGACCCCTGTGACCCCAGCCTGTGACTCCTGTGACCCCAGCCTGTGACCCCTGTGACCCCAGCCTTTGACCATTGTGACCCTTGCCAATGACCCCTGTGACCCCTGCCTGGGACCCCTGTGACCCCAGCCTGTGACCCCTGTGACCCCAGCCTGTGACCCCTGTGACCCAAGCATGTGACCCCTGTGACCCCAGCCTGTGACCCCTGTGACCCCAGCATGTGACCCCTGTGACCCCAGCCTGTGACCCCAGCCTGTGACCCCTGTGACCCCTGCCTGTGACCCCTGTGACCCCAGCCTGTGACCCCTGTGACCCCAGCCTGTGACCCCTGTGACCCCAGTTTGTGACCCCGGTGACCCCAGCCTGTAACCCATGTGACCCATGCATGTGACCCCCATGTGAACCTAGTCTGTGACCTCGGTGAACCCAGCCTGAGACCCCCGTGACCCCAGCCTGTGACCCCTGTGACCCCAGCTTGTGACCCCAGCCTGTGACCCCTGTGACCCCAGCCTGCCTGTGACCCTGTGACTCCATCATGTGACCCCTGTGACCCCAGTTTGTGACCCATGTGACCCCAGCCTGTTACCCATGTGACCCCAGCCTGTGACCCATGTGACCCCTGCCTGTCGACCCCAGCGTGTGACCCCTGTGACCCCAGCCTGTGACCCCTGTGACCCCAGCCTGGGACCCCTGTGACCCCAGCCTGGGACCCCTGTGATCCCAGCCTGTGACCCCTGTGACCCGAGACTGTGACTCCATCATGTGACCCTGTGACTCCATCATGTGACCATGTGACCCCAGCCTGTGACCTCTGTGACCCCAGCCTGTGACCCCTGTGACCCCAGCCTGTGACCCCTGTGACCCCAGTTTGTGACCCCTGTGACCCCAGCCTGCAACCCATGTGACCCCAGCCTGTGACCCCTGTGACCCCAGTTTGTGACCCCGGTGACCCCAGCCTGTAACCCATGTGACCCATGCATGTGACCCCCATGTGAACCTAGTCTGTGACCTCGGTGAACCCAGCCTGAGACCCCCGTGACCCCAGCCTGTGACCCCTGTGACCCCAGCTTGTGACCCCAGCCTGTGACCCCTGTGACCCCAGCCTGCCTGTGACCCTGTGACTCCATCATGTGACCCCTGTGACCCCAGTTTGTGACCCATGTGACCCCAGCCTGTTACCCATGTGACCCCAGCCTGTGACCCATGTGACCCCTGCCTGTCGACCCCAGCGTGTGACCCCTGTGACCCCAGCCTGTGACCCCTGTGACCCCAGCCTGGGACCCCTGTGACCCCAGCCTGGGACCCCTGTGATCCCAGCCTGTGACCCCTGTGACCCCAGCCTGTGACCCCTGTGACCCCTCTGACTCCTTCCTTTGACCCCTGTGACCCCAGCCTGTGACCCCTGTGACCCCAGCTTGTGACCCCTGTGACCCCAGCCTGTGACCCATGTGACCCCAGCCTGTGACCCCAGCCTGTGACCCCTGTGACCCCTGCCTGTGACCCCTGTGACCCCAGCCTGTGACCCCTGTGACCCCAGCCTGTGACCCCTGTGACCCCAGTTTGTGACCCCTGTGACCCCAGCCTGAAACCCATGTGACCCCTGCATGTGACCCCCATGTGAACCTAGTCTGTGACCCCGGTGAACCCAGCCTGAGACCCCCGTGACCCCAGCCTGTGACCCCTGTGACCCCAGCTTGTGACCCCAGCCTGTGACCCCTGTGACCCCAGCCTGCCCGTGACCCTGTGACTCCATCATGTGACCCTGTGACCCCAGCCTGTGCCCGCTGTGACCCTAGCCTGTGACCCCTGTCGCCCCAGCCTGTGACCCATGTGTCCCCAACCTGGGACCCCAGCCTATGACCCCTGTGACCCCAGCCTGTGACTCCTGTGACCCCAGCCTGTGACCCCTGTGACCCCAGCCTTTGACCATTGTGACCCTTGCCAATGACCCCTGTGACCCCTGCCTGGGACCCCTGTGACCCCAGCCTGTGACCCCTGTGACCCCAGCCTGTGACCCCTGTGACCCAAGCATGTGACCCCTGTGACCCCAGCCTGTGACCCCTGTGACCCCAGCATGTGACCCCTGTGACCCCAGCCTGTGACCCCAGCCTGTGACCCCTGTGACCCCTGCCTGTGACCCCTGTGACCCCAGCCTGTGACCCCTGTGACCCCAGCCTGTGACCCCTGTGACCCCAGTTTGTGACCCCGGTGACCCCAGCCTGTAACCCATGTGACCCATGCATGTGACCCCCATGTGAACCTAGTCTGTGACCTCGGTGAACCCAGCCTGAGACCCCCGTGACCCCAGCCTGTGACCCCTGTGACCCCAGCTTGTGACCCCAGCCTGTGACCCCTGTGACCCCAGCCTGCCTGTGACCCTGTGACTCCATCATGTGACCCCTGTGACCCCAGTTTGTGACCCATGTGACCCCAGCCTGTTACCCATGTGACCCCAGCCTGTGACCCATGTGACCCCTGCCTGTCGACCCCAGCGTGTGACCCCTGTGACCCCAGCCTGTGACCCCTGTGACCCCAGCCTGGGACCCCTGTGACCCCAGCCTGGGACCCCTGTGATCCCAGCCTGTGACCCCTGTGACCCGAGACTGTGACTCCATCATGTGACCCTGTGACTCCATCATGTGACCATGTGACCCCAGCCTGTGACCTCTGTGACCCCAGCCTGTGACCCTTGTGACCCCAGCCTGTGACCCCTGTGACCCCAGTTTGTGACCCCTGTGACCCCAGCCTGCAACCCATGTGACCCCAGCCTGTGACCCCCATGTGAACCTAGTTTGTGACCCCGGTGAACCCAGCCTGAGACCCCCGTGACCCCAGCCTGTGACCCCTGTGACCCCAGCTTGTGACCCCAGCCTGTGACCCCTGTGACCCCAGCCTGCCTGTGACCCTGTGACTCCATCATGTGACCCTCTGACCCCAGCCTGTGCCCGCTGTGACCCTAGCCTATGACCCCTGTGACCCCTGCCTGTGACCCATGTGTCCCCAGCCTGGGACCCCAGCCTATGACCCCTGTGACCCCGGCCTGTGACTCCTGTGACCCTAGCCTGTGACCCCTGTGACCTCAGCCTCTGACCCATGTGTCCCCAGCCTGTGACCCCAGCCTATGACCCCTGTGACCCCAGCCTGTGACTCCTGTGAGCCCAGCCTGTGACCCCTGTGACCCCAGCCAGTGACCCCTGTGACCCTAGCCAATGACCCCTGTGACCCCTGCCTGTGACCCCTGTGACCCCAGCCTGTGACCCCTGTGACCCCAGCCTGTGACCCCTGTGACCCCAGCATGTGACCCCTGTGACCCTAGCCTGTGACCCCTGTGACCCCAGCATGTGAACCCTGTGACCCCAGCCCGTGACCTCTGTGACCCCAGCCTGTGACCCCTGTGACCCCATTTTGTGACCCCTGTGACCCCAGCCTGTTACCCATGTGACCCCAGCCTGTGACCCATGTGACCCCTGCCTGTCGACCCCAGCGTGTGACCCCTGTGACCCCAGCCTGTGACCCCTGTGACCCCAGCCTGGGACCCCTGTGACCCCAGCCTGGGACCCCTGTGACCCTAGCCTATGACACCTGTGACCCCAGCCTGTGACCCCTGTGACCCCTCTGACTCCTTCCTTTGACCCCTGTGACCCCAGCCTGTGACCCCTGTGACCCCAGCTTGTGACCCCTGTGACCCCAGCCTGTGACCCATGTGACCCCAGCCTGTGACCCCAGCCTGTGACCCCTGCCTGTGACCCCTCTGACCCCAGCCTGTGACCCCTGTGACCCCAGCCTGTGACCCCTGTGACCCCAGTTTGTGACCCCTGTGACCCCAGCCTGTAACCCATGTGACCCCTGCATGTGACCCCCATGTGAACCTAGTCTGTGACCCCGGTGAACCCAGCCTGAGACCCCCGTGACCCCAGCCTGTGACCCCTGTGACCCCAGCTTGTGACCCCAGCCTGTGACCCCTGTGACCCCAGCCTGCCTGTGACCCTGTGACTCCATCATGTGACCCTGTGACCCCAGCCTGTGCCCGCTGTGACCCTAGCCTGTGACCCCTGTCACCCCAGCCTGTGACCCATGTGTCCCCAACCTGGGACCCCAGCCTATGACCCCTGTGACCCCAGCCTGTGACTCCTGTGACCCCAGCCTGTGACCCCTGTGACCCCAGCCTTTGACCCCTGTGACCCTAGCCAATGACCCCTGTGACCCCTGCCTGGGACCCCTGTGACCCCAGCCTGTGACCCCTGTGACCCCAGCCTGTGACCCCTGTGACCCAAGCATGTGACCCCTGTGACCCCAGCCTGTGACCCCTGTGACCCCAGCATGTGACCCCTGTGACCCCAGCCTGTGACCCCAGCCTGTGACCCCTGTGACCCCTGCCTGTGACCCCTGTGACCCCAGCCTGTGACCCCTGTGACCCCAGCCTGTGACCCCTGTGACCCCAGTTTGTGACCCCGGTGACCCCAGCCTGTAACCCATGTGACCCATGCATGTGACCCCCATGTGAACCTAGTCTGTGACCTCGGTGAACCCAGCCTGAGACCCCCGTGACCCCAGCCTGTGACCCCTGTGACCCCAGCTTGTGACCCCAGCCTGTGACCCCTGTGACCCCAGCCTGCCTGTGACCCTGTGACTCCATCATGTGACCCCTGTGACCCCAGTTTGTGACCCATGTGACCCCAGCCTGTTACCCATGTGACCCCAGCGTGTGACCCATGTGACCCCTGCCTGTCGACCCCAGCGTGTGACCCCTGTGACCCCAGCCTGTGACCCCTGTGACCCCAGCCTGGGACCCCTGTGACCCCAGCCTGGGACCCCTGTGACCCCAGCCTGTGACCCCTGTGACCCGAGACTGTGACTCCATCATGTGACCCTGTGACTCCATCATGTGACCATGTGACCCCAGCCTGTGACCTCTGTGACCCCAGCCTGTGACCCCTGTGACCCCAGCCTGTGACCCCTGTGACCCCAGTTTGTGACCCCTGTGACCCCAGCCTGCAACCCATGTGACCCCAGCCTGTGACCCCCATGTGAACCTAGTCTGTGACCCCGGTGAACCCAGCCTGAGACCCCCGTGACCCCAGCCTGTGACCCCTGTGACCCCAGCTTGTGACCCCAGCCTGTGACCCCTGTGACCCCAGCCTGCCTGTGACCCTGTGACTCCATCATGTGACCCTCTGACCCCAGCCTGTGCCCGCTGTGACCCTAGCCTGTGACCCCTGTGACCCCTGCCTGTGACCCATGTGTCCCCAGCCTGGGACCCCAGCCTATGACCCCTGTGACCCCGGCCTGTGACTCCTGTGACCCCAGCCTGTGACCCCTGTGACCCCAGCCTGTGACCCCTGTGACCCTAGCCAATGACCCTTGTGACCCCTGCCTGTGACCCCTGTGACCCCAGCCTGTGACCCCTGTGACCCCAGCCTGTGACCCCTGTGACCCCAGCATGTGACCCCTGTGACCCCAGCCTGTGACCCCTGTGACCCCCGCATGTGACCCCTGTGACCCCAGCCTGTGACCCCAGCATGTGACCCCTGTGACCCCTGCCTGTGACCCCTGTGACCCCACCCTGTGACCTCTGTGACCCCAGCCTGTGACCCCTGTGACCCCAGCCTGTGACCCCTGTGACCCCAGTTTGTGACCCCTGTGACCCCAGCCTGTAACCCATGTGACCCCTGCATGTGACCCCCATGTGAACCTAGTCTGTGACCCCGGTGAACCCAGCCTGAGACCCCCGTGACCCCAGCCTGTGACCCCTGTGACCCCAGCTTGTGACCCCAGCCTGTGACCCCTGTGACCCCAGCCTGCATGTGACCCTGTGACTCCATCATGTGACCCCTGTGACCCCAGTTTGTGACCCCTGTGACCCCAGCCTGTTACCCATGTGACCCCAATCTGTGACCCATGTGACCCCTGCCTGTCGACCCCAGCGTGTGACCCCTTTGACCCCAGCCTGTGACCCCTGGGACCCCAGCCTGGGACCCCTGTGACCCCAGCCTGGGACCCCTTTGACCCCAGCCTGTGACCCCTGTGACCCCAGACTGTGACTCCATCATGTGACCCTGTGACTCCATCATGTGACCATGTGACCCCAGCCTGTGACCTCTGTGACCCCAGCCTGTGACCCATGTGACCCCAGCCTGTGACCCCTGTGACCCCAGTTTGTGACCCCTGTGACCCCAGTCTGTAACCCATGTGACCCTAGCCTGTGACCCCCATGTGAACCTAGTCTGTGACCCCGGTGAACCCAGCCTGAGACCCCCGTGACCCCAGCCTGTGACCCCTGTGACCCCAGCTTGTGACCCCAGCCTGTGACCCCTGTGACCCCAGCCTGCCTGTGACCCTGTGACTCCATCATGTGACCCTGTGACCCCAGCCTGTGCCCGCTGTGACCCTAGCCTGTGACCCCTGTGACCCCAGCCTGTGACCCATGTGTCCCCAGCCTGGGACCCCAGCCTATGACCCCTGTGACCCCAGCCTGTGACTCCTGTGAGCCCAGCCTGTGACCCCTGTGACCCCAGCCAGTGACCCCTGTGACCCTAGCCAATGACCCCTGTGACCCCTGCCTGTGACCCCTGTGACCCCAGCCTGTGACCCCTGTGACCCCAGCCTGTGACCCCTGTGACCCCAGCATGTGACCCCTGTGACCCCAGCCTGTGACCCCAGCCTGTGACCCCTGTGACCCCTGCCTGTGACCCCTGTGACCCCAGCCTGTGACCCCTGTGACCCCAGCCTGTGACCCATGTGACCCCAGTTTGTGACCCGTGTTACCCCAGTTTGTGACCCCGGTGACCCCAGCCTGTAACCCATGTGACCCATGCATGTGACCCCCATGTGAACCTAGTCTGTGACCCCGGTGAACCCAGCCTGAGACCCCCGTGACCCCAGCCTGTGACCCCTGTGACCCCAGCTTGTGACCCCAGCCTGTGACCCCTGTGACCCCAGCCTGCCTGTGACCCTGTGACTCCATCATGTGACCCCTGTGACCCCAGTTTGTGACCCATGTGACCACAGCCTGTTACCCATGTGACCCCAGCCTGTGACCCATGTGACCCCTGCCTGTCGACCCCAGCGTGTGACCCCTGTGACCCCAGCCTGTGACCCCTGTGACCCCAGCCTGGGACCCCTGTGACCCCAGCCTGGGACCCCTGTGACCCCAGCCTGTGACCCCTGTGACCCCAGACTTTGACTCCATCATGTGACCCTGTGACTCCATCATGTGACCATGTGACCCCAGCCTGTGACCTCTGTGACCCCAGCCTGTGACCCCTGTGACCCCAGCCTGTGACCCCTGTGACCCCAGTTTGTGACCCCTGTGACCCCAGACTGTAACCCATGTGACCCCAGCCTGTGACCCCCATGTGAACCTAGTCTGTGACCCCGGTGAACCCAGCCTGAGACCCCCGTGACCCCAGCCTGTGACCCCTGTGACCCCAGCTTGTGACCCCAGCCTGTGACCCCTGTGACCCCAGCCTGCCTGTGCCCCTGTGACTCCATCATGTGACCCTGTGACCCCAGCCTGTGCCCGCTGTGACCCTAGCCTGTGACCCCTGTGACCCCTGCCTGTGACCCATGTGTCCCCAGCCTGTGACTCCTGTGACCCCAGCCTGTGACCCCTGTGACCCCAGCATGTGACCCCTGTGACCCTAGCCAATGACCCCTGTGACCCCTGCCTGTGATCCCTGTGACCCCAGCCTGTGACCCCTGTGACCCCAGCCTGTGACCCCTGTGACCCCAGCATGTGACCCCTGTGACCCCAGCTTGTGACCCCTGTGACCCCAGCCTGTGACCCCTGTGACCCCAGTTTGTGACCCCTGTGACCCCAGCCTGTAACCCATGTGACCCCTGCATGTGACCCCCATGTGAACCTAGTCTGTGACCCCGGTGAACCCAGCCTGAGACCCCCGTGACCCCAGCCTGTGACCCCTGTGACCCCAGCTTGTGACCCCAGCCTGTGACCCCTGTGACCCCAGCCTGCCTGTGACCCTGTGACTCCATCATGTGACCCCTGTGACCCCAGTTTGTGACCCCTGTGACCCCAGCCTGTTACCCATGTGACCCTAGCCTGTGACCCATGTGACCCCTGCCTGTCGACCCCAGCGTGTGACCCCTGTGACCCCAGCCTGTGACCCCTGTGACCCCAGCCTGGGACCCCTGTGACCCCAGCCTGGGACCCCTTTGACCCCAGCCTGTGACCCCTGTGACCCCAGACTGTGACTCCATCATGTGACCCTGTGACTCCATCATGTGACCATGTGACCCCAGCCTGTGACCTCTGTGACCCCAGCCTGTGACCCCTGTGACCCCAGCCTGTGACCCCTGTGACCCCAGTTTGTGACCCCTGTGACCCCAGCCTGTAACCCATGTGACCCCAGCCTGTGACCCCCATGTGAACCTAGTCTGTGACCCCGGTGAACCCAGCCTGAGACCCCCATGACCCCAGCCTGTGACCCCTGTGACCCCAGCTTGTGACCCCAGCCTGTGACCCCTGTGACCCCAGCCTGCCTGTGACCCTGTGACTCGATCATGTGACCCTGTGACCCCAGCCTGTGCCCGCTGTGACCCTAGCCTGTGACCCCTGTGACCCCAGCCTGTGACCCATGTGTCCCCAGCCTGGGACCCCAGCCTATGACCCCTGTGACCCCAGCCTGTGACTCCTGTGAGCCCAGCTTGTGACCCCTGTGACCCCTGCCAGTGACCCCTGTGACCCTTGCCAATGACCCCTGTGACCCCTGCCTGTGACCCCTGTGACCCCAGCCTGTGACCCCTGTGACCCCAGCATGTGACCCCTGTGACCCCAGCATGTGACCCCTGTGACCCTAGCCTGTGACCCCTGTGACCCCAGCATGTGAACCCTGTGACCCCAGCCCGTGACCTCTGTGACCCCAGCCTGTGACCCCTGTGACCCCATTTTGTGACCCCTGTGACCCCAGCCTGTTTCCCATGTGACCCCAGCCTGTGACCCATGTGACCCCTGTGACCCCAGCATGTGACCCCTGTGACCCCAGCCTGTGACCCCTGTGACCCCAGCCTGGGACCCCTGTGACCCTAGCCTGTGACCCCTGTGACCCCAGCCTGTGACCCCTGTGACCCCTCTGACTCCATCCTTTGACCCCTGTGACCCCAGCCTGTGACCCCTGTGACCCCAGCTTGTGACCCCTGTGACCCCAGCCTGTGACCCATGTGACCCCAGCCTGTGACCCCAGCCTGTGACCCCTGTGACCCCTGCCTGTGACCCATGTGACCCCAGCCTGTGACCTCTGTGACCCCAGCCTGTGACCCCTGTGACCCCAGTCTGTGACCCCTGTGACCCCAGCCTGTAACCCATGTGACCCCTGCATGTGACCCCCATGTGAACCAAGTCTGTGACCCCGGTGAACCCAGCCTGAGACCCCCGTGACCCCAGCCTGTGACCCCTGTGACCCCAGCTTGTGACCCCAGCCTGTGACCCCTGTGACCCCAGCCTGCCTGTGACCCTGTGACTCCATCATGTGACCCTGTGACCCCAGCCTGTGCCCGCTGTGACCCTGGCCTGTGACCCCTGTGACCCCAGCCTGTGACCCATGTGTCCCCAGCCTGGGACCCCAGCCTATGACCCCTGTGACCCCAGCCTGTGACTCCTGTGACCCCAGCCTGTGACCCCTGTGACCCCAGCCTGTGACCCCTGTGACCCTAGCCAATGACCCCTGTGACCCCAGCCTGTGACCCCTGTGACCCCAGCCTGTGACCCCTGTGACCCCAGCCTGTGACCCCTGTGACCCAAGCATGTGACCCCTGTGACCCCAGCCTGTGACCCCTGTGACCCCAGCATGTGACCCCTGTGACCCCATCCTGTGACCCCAGCCTGTGACCCCTGTGACCCCTGCCTGTGACCCCTGTGACCCCAGCCTGTGACCCCTGTGACCCCAGCCTGTGACCCCTGTGACCCCAGTTTGTGACCCCTGTGACCCCAGCCTGTAACCCATGTGACCCATGCATGTGACCCCCATGTGAACCTAGTCTGTGACCCCGGTGAACCCAGCCTGAGACCCCCGTGACCCCAGCTTGTGACCCCTGTGACCCCAGCTTGTGACCCCAGCCTGTGACCCCTGTGACCCCAGCCTGCCTGTGACCCTGTGACTCCATCATGTGACCCCTGTGACCCCAGTTTGTGACCCCTGTGACCCCAGCCTTTTACCCATGTGACCCCAGCCTGTAACCATTGGGCCCCTGCCAGTCGACCCCAGCGTGTGACCCCTGTGACCCCAGCCTGTGACCCCTGTGACCCCAGCCTGGGACCCCTGTGACCCCAGCCTGGGACCCCTGTGACCCCAGCATGTGACCCCTGTGACCCCAGACTGTGACTCCATCATGTGACCTTGTGACTCCATCATGTGACCATGTGACCCCAGCCTGTGACCTCTGTGACCCCAGCCTGTGACCCCTGTGACCCCAGCCTGTGACCCCTGTGACCCCAGTTTGTGACCCCTGTGACCCCAGCCTGTAACCCATGTGACCCCAACCTGTGACCCCCATGTGAACCTTGTCTGTGACCCCGGTGAACCCAGCCTGAGACCCCCGTGACCCCAGCCTGTGACCCCTGTGACCCCAGCTTGTGACCCAAGCATGTGACCCCTGTGACCCCAGCCTGCCTGTGACCCTGTGACTCCATCATGTGACCCTGTGACCCCAGCCTGTGCCCGCTGTGACCCTAGCCTGTGACCCCTGTGACCCCTGCCTGTGACCCATGTGTCCCCAGCCTGGGACCCCCGCCTATGACCCCTGTGACCCCGGCCTGTGACTCCTGTGACCCCAGCCTGTGACCCCTGTGACCCCAGCCTGTGACCCCTGTGACCCTAGCCAATGACCCCTGTGACCCCTGCCTGTGACCCCTGTGACCCCAGCCTGTGACCCCTGTGACCCCAGCCTGTGACCCCTGTGACCCCAGCATGTGACCCCTGTGACCCCAGCCTGGGACCCCTGTGACCCCAGCCTGGGACCCCTGTGACCCCAGCCTGTGACCCCTGTGACCCCAAACTGTGACTCCATCATGTGACCTTGTGACTCCATCATGTGACCATGTGACCCCAGCCTGTGACCTCTGTGACCCCAGCCTGTGACCCCTGTGACCCCAGCCTGTGACCCCTGTGACCCCAGTTTGTGACCCCTGTGACCCCAGCCTGTAACCCATGTGACCCCAACCTGTGACCCCCATGTGAACCTAGTCTGTGACCCCGGTGAACCCAGCCTGAGACCCCCGTGACCCCAGCCTGTGACCCATGTGACCCCAGCTTGTGACCCCAGCATGTGACCCCTGTGACCCCAGCCTGCCTGTGACCCTGTGACTCCATCATGTGACCCTGTGACCCCAGCCTGTGCCCGCTGTGACCCTAGCCTGTGACCCCTGTGACCCCTGCCTGTGACCCATGTGTCCCCAGCCTGGGACCCCCGCCTATGACCCCTGTGACCCCGGCCTGTGACTCCTGTGACCCCAGCCTGTGACCCCTGTGACCCCAGCCTGTGACCCCTGTGACCCTAGCCAATGACCCCTGTGACCCCTGCCTGTGACCCCTGTGACCCCAGCCTGTGACCCCTGTGACCCCAGCCTGGGACCCCCGCCTATGACCCCTGTGACCCCGGCCTGTGACTCCTGTGACCCCAGCCTGTGACCCCTGTGACCCCAGCCTGTGACCCCTGTGACCCTAGCCAATGACCCCTGTGACCCCTGCCTGTGACCCCTGTGACCCCAGCCTGTGACCCCTGTGACCCCAGCCTGTGACCCCTGTGACCCCAGCATGTGACCCCTGTGACCCCAGCCTGTGACCCCTGTGACCCCAGCATGTGACCCCTGTGACCCCAGCCTGTGACCCCTGTGACCCCAGCCTGTGACCCCTGTGACCCCAGCATGTGACCCCTGTGACCCCAGCCTGTGACCCCTGTGACCCCAGCATGTGACCCCTGTGACCCCAGCCTGTGACCCCAGCCTGTGACCCCTGTGACCCCTGCCTGTGACCACTGTGACCCCAGCCTGTGACCTCTGGGACCCCAGCCTGTGACCCCTGTGACCCCAGCCTGTGACCCCTGTGACCCCAATTTGTGACCCCCGTGACCCCAGCCTGTAACCCATGTGACCCCTGCATGTGACCCCCATGTGAACCTAGTCTGTGACCCCGGTGAACCCAGCCTGAGACCCCCGTGACCCCAGCCTGTGACCCCTGTGACCCCAGCTTGTGACCCCAGCCTGTGACCCCTGTGACCCCAGCCTGCCTGTGACCCTGTGACTCCATCATGTGACCCCTGTGACCCCAGTTTGTGACCCCTGTGACCCCAGCCTGTTACCCATGTGACCCCAGCCTGTGACCCATGTGACCCCTGCCTGTCGACCCCAGCGTGTGACCCCTGTGACCCCAGCCTGTGACCCCTGTGACCCCAGCCTGGGACCCCTGTGACCCCAGCCTGGGACCCCTTTGACCCCAGCCTGTGACCCCTGTGACCCCAGACTGTGACCCCTGTGACCCTAGCTTGTGACCCCAACCTGTGACCCCTGTGACCCCAGCCTGCCTGTGACCCTGTGACTCCATCATGTGACCCTGTGACCCCAGCTTGTACCCGCTGTGACCCTAGCCTGTGACCCCTGTGACCCCAGCATGTGACCCCTGTGACCCCAGCATGTGCCCCCTGTGACCCCATCCTGTGACCCCTCTGACCCCAACTTGTGACCCCAGCCTGTGACCCCTGTGACCCCAGCCAGTGACCCCAGTGACCCCAGCCTGTGACCCGTGTGACTCCATCATGTGACCCCCGTGACCCCTGCATGTGACCATTGTGACTCCATCTTGTCACCCCTGTGACCCCAGCCTGTGACCCCTGTGACCCGAGCCTTTGACCCCTGTGACCCCAGCATGTGACCCCTGTGACCCCAGCCTGTGACCCCTGTGACCCCTGCCTGTGACCCCTGTGACCCCAGCCTGTGACTCCATCATGTGACCCTGTGACTCCATCATGTGACCGTGTGACCCCAGCCTGTGCCCGCTGTGACCCTAGCCTGTGACCCCTGTGACCCCAGCCTGTAACCCCTGTGACCCCATCCTGTGACCCCTGTGACTCCATCCTGTGACCCCTGTGACCCCAGCCTTTGACCCATGTGACCCCAGCCTGGGACCCCTGTGACCCCAGCCTGTGACCCCTGTGACCCCAGCCTGTGACCCCTGTGACCCTAGCCTGTGACCCCTGTGACCCCAGCCTGTGACCCCTGTGACCCTAGCCTGTGACCCCTGTGACCCCAGCCTGTGACCCCTGTGACCCCTCTGACTCCATCCTGTGACCCCTGTGACCCCAGCATGTGACCCCTGTGACCCCAGCCTGTGACCCCTGTGACCCCAGCCTGTGACCCATGTGACCCCAGCCTGTGACCCCAGCCTGTGACCCCAGCCTGTGACCCCTGCCTGTGACCCCTGTGACCCCAGCCTGTGACCTCTGTGACCCCAGCCTGTGACCCCTGTGACCCCAGCCTGTGACCCCTGTGACCCCAGTTTGTGACCCCTGTGACCGCAGCCTGTAACCCATGTGACCCCTGCATGTGACCCCCATCTGAACCTAGTCTGTGACCCCGGTGAACCCAGCCTGAGACCCCCGTGACCCCAGCCTGTGACCCCTGTGACCCCAGCTTGTGACCCCAGCCTGTGACCCCTGTGACCCCAGCCTGCCTGTGACCCTGTGACTCCATCATGTGACCCTGTGACCCCAGCCTGTGCCCGCTGTGACCCTAGCCTGTGACCCCTGTGACCCCAGCCTGTGACCCATGTGTCCCCAGCCTGGGACCCCAGCCTATGACCCCTGTGACCCCAGCCTGTGACTCCTGTGACCCCAGCCTGTGACCCCTGTGACCCCAGCCTGTGACCCCTGTGACCCTAGCCAATGACCACTGTGACCCCTGCCTGTGACCCCTGTGACCCCAGCCTTTGACCCCTGTGACCCTAGCCTGTGACCCCTGTGACCCCAGCATGTGACCCCTGTGACCCCAGCCTGTGACCCCTGTGACCCCAGCATGTGACCCCTGTGACCCCAGCCTGTGACCCCAGCCTGTGACCCCTGTGACCCCTGCCTGTGACCCCTGTGACCCCAGCCTGTGACCTCTGTGACCCCAGCCTGTGACCCCTGTGACCCCAGTTTGTGACCCCTGTGACCCCAGCCTGTTACCCATGTGACCCCAGCCTGTGACCCATGTGACCCCTGCCTGTCGACCCCAGTGTGTGACCCCTGTGACCCCAGCCTGTAACCCCTGTGACCCCAGCCTGGGACCCCTGTGACCCCAGCCTGGGACCCCTGTGACCCCAGCCTGTGACCCCTGTGACCCCAGACTGTGACTCCATCATGTGACCCTGTGACTCCATCATGTGACCATGTGACCCCAGCCTGTGACCTCTGTGACCCCAACCTGTGACCCCTGTGACCCCAGCATGTGACCCCTGTGACCCCAGTTTGTGACCCCTGTGACCCCAGCCTGTAACCCATGTGACCCCAGCCTGTGACCCCCATTGGAACCTAGTCTGTGACCCCGGTGAACCCAGCCTGAGACCCCCGTGACCCCAGCCTGTGACCCCTGTGACCCCAGCTTGTGACCCTTGCATGTGACCCCTGTGACCCCAGCCTGCCTGTGACCCTGTGACTCCATCATGTGACCTTGTGACCCCAGCTTGTGCCCGCTGTGACCCTAGCCTGTGACCCATGTGTCCCCAGCCTGGGACCCCAGCCTATGACCCCTGTGACCCCAGCCTGTGACTCCTGTGACCCCAGCCTGTGACCCATGTGACCCCAGCCTGTGACCTCTGTGACCCCTGCCTGTGACCCCTGTGACCCCAGCCTATGACCCATGTGACCCTAGCCTGTCGACCCCAGCGTGTGACCCCTGTGACCCCAGCCTTTGACCCATGTGACCCCAGCCTGGGACCCCTGTGACCCCAGCCTGTGACCCCTGTGACCCCAGCCTCTGACCCCTGTGACCCTAGCCTGTGACCCCTGTGACCCCAGCCTGTGACCCCTGTGACCCCTCTGACTCCATCCTATGACCCCTGTGACCCCAGCCTGTGACCCCTGTGACCCCAGCCTGTGACCCCTGTGACCCCAGCCTGTGACCCATGTGACCCCAGCCTGTGACCCCAGCCTGTGACCCCTGCCTGTGACCCCTGTGACCCCAGCCTGTGACCTCTGTGACCCTAGCCTGTGACCCCTGTGACCCCAGCATGTGACCCCTGTGACCCCAGCCTGTGACCCCTGTGACCCCAGCATGTGACCCCTGTGACCCCAGCCTGTGACCCCAGCCTGTGACCCCTGTGACCCCTGCCTGTGACCCCTGTGACCCCAGCCTGTGACCTCTGTGACCCCAGCCTGTGACCCCTGTGACCCCAGTTTGTGACCCCTGTGACCCCAGCCTGTTACCCATGTGACCCCAGCCTGTGACCCATGTGACCCCTGCCTGTCGACCCCAGCGTGTGACCCCTGTGACCCCAGCCTGTAACCCCTGTGACCCCAGCCTGGGACCCCTGTGACCCCAGCCTGGGACCCCTGTGACCCCAGCCTGTGACCCCTGTGACCCCATACTGTGACTCCATCATGTGACCCTGTGACTCCATCATGTGACCATGTGACCCCAGCCTGTGACCTCTGTGACCCCAACCTGTGACCCCTGTGACCCCAGCCTGTGACCCCTGTGACCCCAGTTTGTGACCCCTGTGACCCCTGCCTGTAACCCATGTGACCCCAGCCTGTGACCCCCATTGGAACCTAGTCTGTGACCCCGGTGAACCCAGCCTGAGACCCCCGTGACCCCAGCCTGTGACCCCTGTGACCCCAGCTTGTGACCCTTACATGTGACCCCTGTGACCCCAGCCTGCCTGTGACCCTGTGACTCCATCATGTGACCTTGTGACCCCAGCCTGTGCCCGCTGTGACCCTAGCCTGTGACCCATGTGTCCCCAGCCTGGGACCCCAGCCTATGACCCCTGTGACCCCAGCCTGTGACTCCTGTGACCCCAGCCTGTGACCCATGTGACCCCAGCCTGTGACCTCTGTGACCCCTGCCTGTGACCCCTGTGACCCCAGCCTATGACCCATGTGACCCTAGCCTGTCGACCCCAGCGTGTGACCCCTGTGACCCCAGCCTTTGACCCATGTGACCCCAGCCTGGGACCCCTGTGACCCCAGCCTGTGACCCCTGTGACCCCAGCCTCTGACCCCTGTGACCCTAGCATGTGACCCCTGTGACCCCAGCCTGTGACCCCTGTGACCCCTCTGACTCCATCCTATGACCCCTGTGACCCCAGCCTGTGACCCCTGTGACCCCAGCCTGTGACCCCTGTGACCCCAGCCTGTGACCCATGTGACCCCAGCCTGTGACCCCAGCCTGTGACCCCTGCCTGTGACCCCTGTGACCCCAGCCTGTGACCTCTGTGACCCCAGCCTGTGACCCCTGTGACCACAGCCTGTGACCCCTGTGACCCCAGATTGTGACCCCTGTGACCCCAGCCTGTAACCCATGTGACCCCTGCATGTGACCCCCATGTGAACCTAGTCTGTGACCCCGGTGAACCCAGCCTGAGACCCCCGTGACCCCAGCTTGTGACCCCTGTGACCCCAGCTTGTGACCCCAGCCTGTGACCCCTGTGACCCCAGCCTGCCTGTGACCCTGTGACTCCATCATGTGACCCTGTGACCCCAGCCTGTGCCCGCTGTGACCCTAGCCTGTGACCCCTGTGACCCCAGCCTGTGACCCATGTGTCCCCAGCCTGGGACCCCAGCCTATGACCCTTGTGACCCCAGCCTGTGACTCCTGTGACCCCAGCCTGTGACCCCTGTGACCCCAGCCTGTGACCCATGTGACCCTAGCCAATGACCATTGTGACCCCTGCCTGTGACCCCTGTGACCCCAGCCTTTGACCCCTGTGACCCTAGCCTGTGACCCCTGTGACCCCAGCATGTGACCCCTGTGACCCCAGCCTGTGACCCCTGAGACCCCAGCATGTGACCCCTGTGACCCCAGCCTGTGACCCCAGCCTGTGACCCCTGTGACCCCTGCCTGTGACCCCTGTGACCCCAGCCTGTGACCTCTGTGACCCCAGCCTGTGACCCCTGTGACCCCAGTTTGTGACCCCTGTGACCCCAGCCTGTTACCCATGTGACCCCAGCCTGTGACCCATGTGACCCCTGCCTGTCGACCCCAGCGTGTGACCCCTGTGACCCCAGCCTGTAACCCCTGTGACCCCAGCCTGGGACCCCTGTGACCCCAGCCTGGGACCCCTGTGACCCCAGCCTGTGACCCCTGTGACCCCAGACTGTGACTCCATCATGTGACCCTGTGACTCCATCATGTGACCATGTGACCCCAGCCTGTGACCTCTGTGACCCCAGCCTGTGACCCCTGTGACCCCAGCCTGTGACCCCTGTGACCCCTGCCTGTGACCCCTGTGACCCCAGCCTGTGACCTCTGTGACCCCAGCCTGTGACCCCTGTGACCCCAGTTTGTGACCCCTGTGACCCCAGCCTGTTACCCATGTGACCCCAGCCTGTGACCCATGTGACCCCTGCCTGTCGACCCCAGCGTGTGACCCCTGTGACCCCAGCCTGTAACCCCTGTGACCCCAGCCTGGGACCCCTGTGACCCCAGCCTGGGACCCCTGTGACCCCAGCCTGTGACCCCTGTGACCCCAGACTGTGACTCCATCATGTGACCCTGTGACTCCATCATGTGACCATGTGACCCCAGCCTGTGACCTCTGTGACCCCAGCCTGTGACCCCTGTGACCCCAGCCTGTGACCCCTGTGACCCCAGTTTGTGACCCCTGTGACCCCAGCCTCTAACCCATGTGACCCCAGCCTGTGACCCCCATGTGAACCTAGTCTGTGACCCCGGTGAACCCAGCCTGAGACCCCCGTGACCCCAGCCTGTGACCCCTGTGACCCCAGCTTGTGACCCCAGCCTGTGACCCCTGTGACCCCAGCCTGCCTGTGACCCTGTGACTCCATCATGTGACCCTGTGACCCCAGCCTGTGCCCGCTGTGACCCTAGCCTGTGACCCATGTGACCCGTGCCTGTGACCCATGTGTCCCCAGCCTGGGACCCCAGCCTATGACCCCTGTGACCCCAGCCTGTGACTCCTGTGACCCCAGCCTGTGACCCATGTGACCCCAGCCTGTGACCTCTGTGACCCCTGCCTATGACCCCTGTGACCCCAGCCTGTGACCCCTGTGACCCCAGTTTGTGACCCCTGTGACCCCAGCCTGTAACCCATGTGACCCCAGCCTGTGACCCCCATGTGAACCTAGTCTGTGACCCCGGTGAACCCAGCCTGAGACCCCCGTGACCCCAGCCTGTGACCCCTGTGACCCCAGCTTGTGACCCTTGCATGTGACCCCTGTGACCCCAGCCTGCCTGTGACCCTGTGACTCCATCATGTGACCTTGTGACCCCAGCCTGTGCCCGCTGTGACCCTAGCCTGTGACCCATGTGTCCCCAGCCTGGGACCCCAGCCTATGACCCCTGTGACCCCAGCCTGTGACTCCTGTGACCCCAGCCTGTGACCCATGTGACCCCAGCCTGTGACCTCTGTGACCCCTGCCTGTGACCCCTGTGACCCCAGCCTATGACCCATGTGACCCTAGCCTGTCGACCCCAGCGTGTGACCCCTGTGACCCCAGCCTTTGACCCATGTGACCCCAGCCTGGGACCCCTGTGACCCCAGCCTGTGACCCCTGTGACCCCAGCCTCTGACCCCTGTGACCCTAGCCTGTGACCCCTGTGACCCCAGCATGTGACCCCTGTGACCCCTCTGACTCCATCCTTTGACCCCTGTGACCCCAGCCTGTGACCCCTGTGACCCCAGCCTGTGACCCCTGTGACCCCAGCCTGTGACCCATGTGACCCCACCCTGTGACCCCAGCCTGTGACCCCTGCCTGTGACCCCTGTGACCCCAGCCTGTGACCTTTGTGACCCCAGCCTGTGACCCCTGTGACCACAGCCTGTGACCCCTGTGACCCCAGATTGTGACCCCTGTGACCCCAGCCTGTAACCCATGTGACCCCTGCATGTGACCCCCATGTGAACCTAGTCTGTGACCCCGGTGAACCCAGCCTGAGACCCCCGTGACCCCAGCTTGTGACCCCTGTGACCCCAGCTTTGTGACCCCAGCCTGTGACCCCTGTGACCCCAGCCTGCATGTGACCCTGTGACTCCATCATGTGACCCTGTGACCCCAGCCTGTGCCCGCTGTGACCCTAGCCTGTGACCCCTGTGACCCCAGCCTGTGACCCATGTGTCCCCAGCCTGGGACCCCAGCCTATGACCCTTGTGACCCCAGCCTGTGACTCCTGTGACCCCAGCCTGTGACCCCTGTGACCCCAGCCTGTGACCCATGTGACCCAAGCCAATGACCACTGTGACCCCTGCCTGTGACCCCTGTGACCCCAGCCTGTGACCCCTGTGACCCTAGCCTGTGACCCCTGTGACCCCAGCATGTGACCCCTGTGACCCCAGCCTGTGACCCCTGTGACCCCAGCATGTGACCCCTATGACCCCAGCCTGTGACCCCAGCCTGTGACCCCTGTGACCCCTGCCTGTGACCCATGTGACCCCAGCCTGTGACCTCTGTGACCCCAGCCTGTGACCCCTGTGACCCCAGTTTGTGACCCCTGTGACCCCAGCCTGTTACCCATGTGACCCCAGCCTGTGACCCATGTGACCCCTGCCTGTCGACCCCAGCGTGTGACCCCTGTGACCCCAGCCTGTAACCCCTGTGACCCCAGCCTGGGACCCCTGTGACCCCAGCCTGGGACCCCTGTGACCCCAGCCTGTGACCCCTGTGACCCCAGACTGTGACTCCATCATGTGACCCTGTGACTCCATCATGTGACCATGTGACCCCAGCCTGTGACCTCTGTGACCCCAGCCTGTGACCCCTGTGACCCCAGCCTGTGACCCCTGTGACCCCAGTTTGTGACCCCTGTGACCCCAGCCTCTAACCCATGTGACCCCAGCCTGTGACCCCCATGTGAACCTAGTCTGTGACCCCGGTGAACCCAGCCTGAGACCCCCGTGACCCCAGCCTGTGACCCCTGTGACCCCAGCTTGTGACCCCAGCCTGTGACCCCTGTGACCCCAGCCTGCCTGTGACCCTGTGACTCCATCATGTGACCCTGTGACCCCAGCCTGTGCCCGCTGTGACCCTAGCCTGTGACCCATGTGACCCGTGCATGTGACCCATGTGTCCCCAGCCTGGGACCCCAGCCTATGACCCCTGTGACCCCAGCCTGTGACTCCTGTGACCCCAGCCTGTGACCCATGTGACCCCAGCCTGTGACCTCTGTGACCCCTGCCTATGACCCCTGTGACCCCAGCCTGTGACCCCTGTGACCCCAGTTTGTGACCCCTGTGACCCCAGTCTGTAACCCATGTGACCCCAGCCTGTGACCCCCATGTGAACCTAGTCTGTGACCCCGGTGAACCCAGCCTGAGACCCCCGTGACCCCAGCCTGTGACCCCTGTGACCCCAGCTTGTGACCCCAGCCCGTGACCCCTGTGACCCCAGCCTGCCTGTGACCCTGTGACTCCATCATGTGACCCTGGGACCCCAGCCTATGACCCCTGTGACCCCAGCCTGTGACTCCTATGACCCCAGCCTTTGACCCCTGTGACCCCAGCCTGTGACCCATGTGACCCTAGCCAATGACCCCTGTGACCCCTGCCTGTGACCCCTGTGACCCCAGCCTGTGACCCCTGTGACCCCAGCCTGTGACCCCTGTGACCCCAGCATGTGACCCCTGTGACCCCAGCCTGTGACCCCTGTGACCCCAGCCTATGACCCCTGTGACCCCAGCCTGTGACTCCTTTGACCCCAGCCTTTGACCCCTGTGACCCCAGCGTGTGACCCCTGTGACCCTAGCCAATGACCCCTGTGACCCCAGCCTGTGACCCCTGTGACCCCTGCCTGGGACCCCTGTGACCCCAGCCTGGGACCCCTGTGACCCCAGCCTGGGACCCCTTTGACCCTAGCCTGTGACCCCTGTGACCCCAGCATGTGACCCCTGTGACCCTTCTGACTCCATCCTTTGACCCCTGTGACCCTAGTTTGTGACCCCTGTGACCCCAGCCTGTGACCCCTGTGACCCCAGCCTGTGACCCATGTGACCCCAGCCTGTGACCCCAGCCTGTGACCCTTGTGACCCCTGCCTGTGACCCCTGTGACCCCAGCCTGTGACCTCTGTGACCCCAGCCTGTGACCCCTGTGACCCCAGCCTGTGACCCCTGTGACGCCAGTTTGTGACCCCTGTGACCCCAGCCTGTAACCCATGTGACCCCTGCATGTGACCCCCATGTGAACCTAGTCTGTGACCCCGGTGAACCTTGCCTGAGACCCCCGTGACCCCAGCCTGTGACCCCTGTGACCCCAGCTTGTGACCCCAGCCTGTGACCCCTGTGACCCCAGCCTGCCTGTGACCCTGTGACTCCATCATGTGACCCTGTGACCCTAGCCTGTGCCCGCTGTGACCCTAGCCTGTGACCCCTGTGACCCCAGCCTGTGACCCATGTGTCCCCAGCCTGGGACCCCAGCCTATGACCCATGTGACCCCAGCCTGTGACTCCTGTGACCCCAGCCTGTGACCCCTGTGACCCCAGCCTGTGACCCCTGTGACCCTAGCCAATGACCCTTGTGACCCCTGCCTGTGACCCCTGTGACCCCAGCCTGTGACCCCTGTGACCCCACCCTGTGACCCATGTGACCCCAGCATGTGACCCCTGTGACCCCAGCCTATGACCCCAGCCTGTGACCCCTGTGACCCCTGCCTGTGACCCCTGTGTCCCCAGCCTGTGACCTCTGTGACCCCACCCTGTGACCCCTGTGACTCCAGTTTGTGACCCATGTGACCCCAGCCTGTTACCCATGTGACCCCAGCTTGTGACCCATGTGACCCCTGCCTGTGACCTCTGTGACCCCAGCCTGTGACCCCTGTGACCCCATTTTGTGACCCCTCTGACCCCAGCCTGTTACCCATGTGACCCCAGCCTGTGACCCATGTGACCCCTGCCTGTCGACCCCAGCGTGTGACCCCTGTGACCCCAGCCTGTGACCCCTGTGACCCCAGCTTGGGACCCCTGTGACCCCAGCCTGGGACCCCTGTGACCCTTGCCTGTGACCCCTGTGACCCCAGCATGTGACCCCTGTGACCCTTCTGACTCCATCCTTTGACCCCTGTGACCCTAGCCTGTGACCCCTGTGACCCCAGCCTGTGACCCCTGTGACCCCAGCCTGTGACCCATGTGACCCCTGCCTGTGACCTCTGTGACCCCAGCCTGTGACCCCTGTGACCCCATTTTGTGACCCCTGTGACCCCAGCCTGTTACCCATGTGACCCCAGCCTGTGACCCATGTGACCCCTGCCTGTCGACCCCAGCGTGTGACCCCTGTGACCCCAGCCTGTGACCCCTGTGACCCCAGCCTGGGACCCCTGTGACCCCAGCCTGGGACCCCTGTGACCCTAGCCTGTGACCCCTGTGACCCCAGCATGTGACCCCTGTGACCCTTCTGACTCCATCCTTTGACCCCTGTGACCCTAGCCTGTGACCCCTGTGACCCCAGCCTGTGACCCCTGTGACCCCAGCCTGTGACCCATGTGACCCCAGCCTGTGACCCCAGCCTGTGACCCCTGTGACCCCTGCCTGTGACCCCTGTGACCCCAGCCTGTGACCTCTGTGACCCCAGCCTGTGACCCCTGTGACCCCAGCCTGTGACCCCTGTGACCCCAGTTTGTGACCCCTGTGACCCCAGCCTGTAACCCATGTGACCCCTGCATGTGACCCCCATGTGAACCTAGTTTGTGACCCCGGTGAACCTAGCCTGAGACCCCCGTGACCCGAGCCTGTGACCCCTGTGACCCCAGCTTGTGACCCCAGCCTGTGACCCCTGTGACCCCAGCCTGCCTGTGACCCTGTGACTCCATCATGTGACCCTGTGACCCTAGCATGTGCCCGCTGTGACCCCAGCCTGTGACTCCTGTGACCCCAGCCTGTGACCCATGTGTCCCCAGCCTGGGACCCCAGCCTATGACCCCTGTGACCCCAGCCTGTGACTCCTGTGACCCCAGCCTGTGACCCCTGTGACCCCAGCCTGTGACCCCTGTGACCCTAGCCAATGACCCTTGTGACCCCTGCCTGTGACCCTTGTGACCCCAGCCTGTGACCCCTGTGACCCCAGCCTGTGACCCCTGTGACCCCAGCATGTGACCCCTGTGACCCCAGCCTATGACCCCTGTGACCCCAGCATGTGACCCCTGTGACCCCAGCCTGTGACCCCAGCCTGTGACCCCTGTGACCCCTGCCTGTGACCCATGTGACCCCAGCCTGTGACCTCTGTGACCCCAGCCTGTGACCCCTGTGACCCTAGTTTGTGACCCCTGTGATGCCAGCCTGTTACCCATGTGACCCCAGCTTGTGACCCATGTGACCCCTGCCTGTGACCTCTGTGACCCCAGCCTGTGACCCCTGTGACCCCAGCCTGTTACCCATGTGACCCCAGCCTGTGACCCATGTGACCCCTGCCTGTCGACCCCAGCGTGTGACCCCTGTGACCCCAGCCTGTGACCCCTGTGACCCCAGCCTGGGACCCCTGTGACCCCAGCCTGGGACCCATGTGACCCTAGCCTGTGACCCCTGTGACCCCAGCATGTGACCCCTGTGACCCTTCTGACTCCATCCTTTGACCCCTGTGACCCTAGCCTGTGACCCCTGTGACCCCAGCCTGTGACCCCTGTGACCCCAGCCTGTGACCCATGTGACCCCAACCTGTGACCCCAGCCTGTGACCCATGTGACCCCTGCCTGTGACCCCTGTGACCCCAGCCTGTGACCTCTGTGACCCCTGCCTGTGACCCCTGTGACCCCAGCCTGTGACCCCTGTGACCCCAGTTTGTGACCCCTGTGACCCCAGCTTGTAACCCATGTGACCCCTGCATGTGACCCCCATGTGAACCTAGTCTGTGACCCCGGTGAACCTAGCCTGAGACCCCCGTGACCCCAGCTTGTGACCCCTGTGACCCCAGCTTGTGACCCAAGCCTGTGACCCCTGTGACCCCAGCCTGCCTGTGACCCTGTGACTCCATCATGTGACCCTGTGACCCTAGCCTGTGCCCGCTGTGACCCAAGCCTGTGACCCCTGTGACCCCAGCCTGTGACCCATGTGTCCCCAGCCTGGGACCCCAGCCTATGACCCCTGTGACCCCAGCCTGTGACTCCTGTGACCCCAGCCTGTGACCCCTGTGACCCCAGCCTGTGACCCCTGTGACCCCAGCCTGTGACCCCTGGACCCCAGCCTGTGACTCCATCATGTGACCCTGTGACTCCATCATGTGACCGTGTGACCCCAGCCTGTGCCCGCTGTGACCCTAGCCTGTGACCCCTGTGACCCTAGCCTGTAACCCCTGTGACCCCATAATGTGACCCCTGTGACTCCATCCTGTGACCCCTGTGACCCCAGCCTATGACCCATGTGACCCCAACCTGTCGACCCCAGCTTGTGACCCCTGTGACCCCATCATGTAACCCCTGTGACTCTATCCTGTGACCCCTGTGACCCCAGCCTTTGACCCATGTGACCCTAGCCTGTCGACCCCAGCGTGTGACCCCTGTGACCCCAGCCTTTGACCCATGTGACCCCAGCCTGGGACCCATGTGACCCCAGCCTGTGACCCCTATGACCCCAGCCTGTGACCCCTGTGACCCTAGCCTGTGACCCCTGTGACCCCAGCCTGTGACCCCTGTGACCCCTCTGACTCCATCCTGTGACCCCTGTGACCCCAGCCTTTGACCCCTGTGACCCCAGCCTGTGGCCCCTGTGACCCCAGCCTGTGACCCATGTGACCCCAGCCTGTGACCCCAGCCTGTGACCCCAGCCTGTGACCCCAGCCTGTGACCCCTGCCTGTGACCCCTGTGACCCCAGCCTATGACCTCTGTGACCCCAGCCTGTGACCCCTGTGACCCCAGCCTGTGACCCCTGTGACCCCAGTTTGTGACCCATGTGACCCTAGCCTGTTACCCATGTGACCCCAGCCTGTGACCCATGTGACCCCTGCCTGTCGACCCAAGCGTGTGACCCCTGTGACCCCAGCCTGTGACCCCTGTGACCCCAGCCTGGGACCCCTGTGACCCCAGCCTGGGACCCCTGCGACCCCAGCCTGTGACCCCTGTGACCCCAGACTGTGACTCCATCATGTGACCCTGTGACTCCATCATGTGACCATGTGACCCCAGCCTGTGACCTCTGTGACCCCAGCCTGTGACCCCTGTGACCCCAGCCTGTGACCCATGTGACCCCAGTTTGTGACCCCTGTGACCCCAGCCTGTAACCCATGTGACCCCAGCCTGTGACCCCCATGTGAACCTAGTATGTGACCCCGGTGAACCCAGCCTGAGACCCCCGTGACCCCAGCCTGTGACCCCTGTGACCCCAGCTTGTGACCCCAGCCTGTGACCCCTGTGACCCCAGCCTGCCTGTGACCCTGTGACTCCATCATGTGACCCTGTGACCCCAGCATGTGCCCGCTGTGACCCTAGCCTGTGACCCCTATGACCCCAGCCTGTGACCCATGTGTCCCCAGCCCGGGACCCTAGCCTTTGACCCCTGTGACCCCAGCCTGTGACTCCTGTGACCCCAGCCTGTGACCCATGTGACCCCAACCTATGACCTCTTCGACCCCTGCCTGTGACCCCTGTGACCCCAGCCTGTGACCCCTGTGACCCCAGTTTGTGACCCCTGTGACCCCAGCCTGTAACCCATGTGACCCCAGCCTGTGACCCCCATGTGAACCTAGTCTGTGACCCCGGTGAACCCAGCCTGAGACCCCCGTGACCCCAGCCTGTGACCCCTGTGACCCCAGCTTGTGACCCCTGTGACCCCAGCCTGGGACTCATGTGACCCCAGCCTGTGACCCCTGTGACCCCAGCCTGTGACCCCAGTGACCCCAACCTGTGACCCATGTGGCCCTAGCCTGTGACCCTTGTGACCCAAGCCTGTGACCCATGTGACCCCAGCCTGTGACCTTTGTGACCCCAGCCTTTGACCCCTGTGACCCTAGCCTGTGACCCCTGTGACCCCATCCTGTGACCCCTGTGACCCCAACCTGTGACCCCTGTGACCCCAGCCTGCCTGTGACCCTGTGACTCCATCATGTGACCCTGTGACCCCTGCCTGTGCCCGCTGTGACCCTAGCATGTGACCCCTGTGACCCCAGCATGTGACCCCTATGACCCCATAATGTGACCCATGTGACTCCATCATGTGACCCCTGTGACCCCAGCCTGTGACCCCTGTGACCCCAGCTTGTGACCCCTGTGACCCCAGCATGTGCCCCTTGTGACCCCATCCTGTGACCCCTCTGACCCCAGCCTGTGACCCCAGCCTGTGACCCCTGTGACCCCAGCCAGTGACCCCAGTGACCCCAGCCTGTGACCCGTGTGACTCCATCATGTGACCCCCGTGACCCCAGCATGTGACCTCTGTAACTCCATCTTGTCATCCCTGTGACCCCAGCCTGTGACCCTTGTGACCCCAGCCTTTGACCCCTGTGACCCCAGCATGTGACCCCTGTGACCCCAGCATGTGACCCCTGTGACCCCAGCCTGTGATCCATGTGACCCCAGCCTGTGACTCCATCATGTGACCCTGTGACTCCATCATGTGACCGTGTGACCCCAGCCTGTGCCCGCTGTGACCCTAGCCTGTGACCCCTGTGACCCCAGCCTGTAACCCCTGTGACCCCATCCTGTGACCCTTGTGACTCCATCCTGTTACCCCTGTGACCCCAGCCTGTGACCCCTGTGACCCCAGCTTGTGACCCCTGTGACCCCAGCATGTGCCCCGTGTGACCCCATCCTGTGACCCCTCTGACCCCAGCCTGTGACCCCAGCCTGTGACCCCTGTGACCCCAGCCAGTGACCCCAGTGACCCCAGCCTGTGACCCGTGTGACTCCATCATGTGACCCCCGTGACCCCAGCATGTGACCTCTGTGACTCCATCTTGTCATCCCTGTGACCCCAGCCTGTGACCCTTGTGACCCCAGCCTTTGACCCCTGTGACCCCAGCATGTGACCCCTGTGACCCCAGCCTGTGACCCCTGTGACCCCAGCCTGTGATCCATGTGACCCCAGCCTGTGACTCCATCATGTGACCCTGTGACTCCATCATGTGACCGTGTGACCCCAGCCTGTGCCCGCTGTGACCCTAGCCTGTGACCCCTGTGACCCCAGCCTGTAACCCCTGTGACCCCATCTTGTGACCCCTGTGACTCCATCCTGTGACCCCTGTGACCCCAGCCTATGACCCATGTGACCCCAACCTGTCGACCCCAGCCTGTGACCCCTGTGACCCCATCATGTAACCCCTGTGACTCTATCCAGTGACCCCTGTGACCCAAGTCTATGACCCATGTGACCCTAGCCTGTCGACCCCAGCGTGTGACCCCTGTGACCCCAGCCTTTGACCCATGTGACCCCAGCCTGGGACCCCTGTGACCCCAGCCTGTGACCCCTGTGACCCCAGCCTGTGACCCTTGTGACCCCCGCCTGTGACCCCTGTGACCCCCGCCTGTGACCCATGTGACCCTAGCCTGTCAACCCTCTAACCCTTGCCTGTGACCCATGTGACCCGAGCCTGTGACCCTTGTGACTCCATCAAGTGACCCCTGTGACCCCGGCATGTGACCACTGGGACTCCATCGTGTAACCCCTGTGACCCCAGCCTGTGACCCATGTGACCCCAGCATGTGACCCCTGTGAACCCAGCCTGTGACCCCTGTGACCCCATCATATGACACCCTGTGACTCCATCATGTGACCCCTGTGACCCCAGCCTGTGACCCCTGTGACCCCTGTGACCCCTGCCTGTGACCCATGTGACCCTAGCCTGTGACCCCTGTGACCCCAGCCTGTGACCCCTGTGACCCAAGCCTGTGACCCCTGTGACCCTAGCCTGTGACCCCTGTGACCCCAGCCTGTGACCCCTGTGACCCCTCTGACTCCATCCTGTGACCCCTGTGACCCCAGCCTGTGACCCCTGTGACCCCAGCCTGTGACCCCAGCCTGTGACCCCTGTGACCCCTGCCTGTGACCCCTGTGACCCTAGCCTGTGACCTCTGTGACCCCAGCCTGTGACCCCTGTGACCCCAGCCTGTGACCCCTGTAACCCCAGTTTGTGACCCCTGTGACCCTAGCCTGAAACCCATGTGACCCCAGCATGTGACCACCATGTGAACCAAGTCTGTGACCCCGGTGAACCCAACCTGAGACCCCCGTGACCCCAGCCTGTGACCCCTGTGACCCCAGCTTGTGACCCTTGTGACCCCAGCCTGTGACCTTTGTGACCCCAGCCTTTGACCCCTGTGACCCCAGCCTGTGACCCCTGTGACCCCAGCCTGTGACCCCTGTGACCCCAGCCTGTGACCCCAGCCTGTGACCCCTGTGACCCCAGCCTGCCTGTGACCCTGTGACTCCATCATGTGACCCTGTGACTCCATCATGTGACCCTGTGACCCCAGCCTGTGCCCGCAGTGACCCTAGCCTGTAACCCATGTGACCCCTATGACCCCATCATGTGACACATGTTACTCCATCATGTGACCCCTGTGACCCCAGCCTGTGACCCTTGTGCCCCAGCTTGTGACCCCTGTGACCCCAGCCTGTGCCCCCTGTGACCCCATCCTGTGACCCCTCTGACCCCAACCTGTGACCCCTTTGACCCCAGCCTGTGACCCCAGCCTGTGACCCCGGTGACCCCAGCTTGTGACCCCTGTGACCCCAGCCTGTGACCCCAGTGACCCCAGCTTGTGACCCGTGTGACTCCATCATGTGACCCCCGTGACCCCAGCATGTGACCCCTGTGACCCCAGCCTGTGACCCCTGTGACCCCAGCCTGTGACCCCTGTGACCCCAGCCTTTGACCCCTGTGACCCCAGCATGTGACCCATGTAACCCCAGCCTGTGACCCCTGTGACCCCAGCCTGTGACCCCTGTGACCCCAGCTTGTGACTCCATCATGTGACCCTGTGACTCCATCATGTGACCGTGTGACCCCAGCCTGTGCCCGCTGTGACCATAGCCTGTGACCCCTGTGACCCCAGCCTGTAACCCCTGTGACCCCATCCTGTGACCCCTGTGACTCCATCCTGTGACCCCTGTGACCCCTAGCCTATGACCCATGTGACCCCAACCTGTCGACCCCAGCCTGTGACCCCTGTGACCCCATCATGTAACCCCTGTGACTCTATCCAGTGACCCCTGTGACCCAAGTCTATGACCCATGTGACCCTAGCCTGTCGACCCCAGCGTGTGACCCCTGTGACCCCAGCCTTTGACCCATGTGACCCCAGCCTGGGACCCCTGTGACCCCAGCCTGGGACCCCTGTGACCCCAGCCTGTGACCCTAGTGACCCCCGCCTGTGACCCCTGTGACCCCCGCCTGTGACCCCTGTGACCCTAGCCTGTCAACCCTCTAACCCTTGCCTGTGACCTCTGTGACCCGAGCCTGTGACCCTTGTGACTCCATCATGTGACACCTGTGACCCCGGCATGTGACCACTGGGACTCCATCTTGTGACCCCTGTGACCCCAGCCTGTGACCCATGTGACCCCAGCATGTGACCCCTGTGACCCCAGCCTATGACCCCTGTGACCCCATCATGTGACACCCTGTGACTCCATCATGTGACCCCTGTGACCCCAGCCTGTGACCCCTGTGACCCCTGTGACCCCTGCCTGTGACCCCTGTGACCCAAGCCTGGGACCCCTGTGACCCCAGCCTGTGACCCCTGTGACCCCAGCCTGTGACCCATGTGACCCCAGCCTGTGACCCCAGCCTGTGACCCCTGTGACCCCTGCCTGTAACCCCTGTGACCCCAGCCTGTGACCTCTGTGACCCCAGCCTGTGACCCCTGTGACCCCAGCCTGTGACCCCTGTGACCCCAGTTTGTGACCCCTGTGACCCCAGCCTGTAACCCATGTGACCCCAGCATGTGACCCCCATGTGAACCTTGTCTGTGACCCCGGTGAACCCAGCCTGAGACCCCCGTGACCCCAGCCTGTGACCCCTGTGACCCCAGCTTGTGACCCTTGTGACCCCAGCCTGTGACCTTTGTGACCCCAGCCTTTGACCCCTGTGACCCCAGCCTGTGACCCCTGTGACCCCAGCCTGTGACCCTTGTGACCCCAGCCTGTGACCCCAGCCTGTGACCCCAGCCTGTGACCCCTGTGACCCCAGCCTGCCTGTGACCCTGTGACTCCATCATGTGACCCTGTGACCCCAGCCTGTGCCCGCTGTGACCCTAGCCTGTGACCCATGTGACCCCTATGACCCCATCATGTGACCCATGTGACTCCATCATGTGACCCCTGTGACCCCAGCCTGTGACCCCTGTGACCCCAGCTTGAGATCCCTGTGACCCCAGCATGTGCCCCCTGTGACCCCATCCTGTGACCCCTCTGACCCCAACCTGTGACCCCTTTGACCCCATCCTGTGACCCCAGCCTGTGACCCCAGCCTGTGACCCCGGTGACCCCAGCTTGTGACCCCTGTGACCCCAGCCTGTGACCCGTGTGACTCCATCTTGTGACCCATGTGACCCCAGCATGTGACCACTGTGACCCCAGCCTTTGACCCCTGTGACCCCAACCTGTGACCCCTGTGACCCATGTGCCCCGAGCCTGTGACCCCTATGACCCCAGCCTGTGACTCCATCATGTGACCATGTGACCCCAGCCTGTGCCCGCTGTGACCCTAGCTTGTGACCCCTGTGACCCCAGCCTGTGACCCCTGTGACCCCAGCCTGTGACCCCGGTGACTCCATCCTTTGACCCCTGTGACCCCAGCCTATGACCCATGTGACCCCAGCCTGTCGACCCCAGCCTGTCACCCCTGTGACCCCATCATGTAACCCCTGTGACTCTATCCTGTGACCCCTGTGACCCCAGCCTATGACCCATGTGACCCTAGCCTGTCGACCCCCGTGACCCCAGCATGTGACCCCTGTGACCCCAGCCTGTGACCCCTGTGACCCCAGCCTGTGACCCCTGTGACCCCAGCCTTTGACCCCTGTGACCCCAGCATGTGACCCATGTAACCCCAGCCTGTGACCCCTGTGACCCCAGCCTGTGACCCCTGTGACCCCAGCTTGTGACTCCATCATGTGACCCTGTGACTCCATCATGTGACCGTGTGACCCCAGCCTGTGCCCGCTGTGACCATAGCCTGTGACCCCTGTGACCCCAGCCTGTAACCCCTGTGACCCCATCCTGTGACCCCTGTGACTCCATCCTGTGACCCCTGTGACCCCAAGCCTATGACCCATGTGACCCCAACCTGTCGACCCCAGCCTGTGACCCCTGTGACCCCATCATGTAACCCCTGTGACTCTATCCAGTGACCCCTGTGACCCAAGTCTATGACCCATGTGACCCTAGCCTGTCGACCCCAGCGTGTGACCCCTGTGACCCCAGCCTTTGACCCATGTGACCCCAGCCTGTGACCCCTGTGACCCCAGCCTGTGACCCCTGTGACCCCAGTTTGTGACCCCTGTGACCCCAGCCTGTAACCCATGTGACCCCAGCCTGTGACCCCCATGTGAACCTAGTCTGTGACCCCGGTGAACCCAGCCTGAGACCCCCGTGACCCCAGCCTGTGACCCCTGTGACCCCAGCTTGTGACCCCTGTGACCCCAGCCTGGGACTCATGTGACCCCAGCCTGTGACCCCTGTGACCCCAGCCTGTGACCCCAGTGACCCCAACCTGTGACCCATGTGGCCCTAGCCTGTGACCCTTGTGACCCAAGCCTGTGACCCATGTGACCCCAGCCTGTGACCTTTGTGACCCCAGCCTTTGACCCCTGTGACCCTAGCCTGTGACCCCTGTGACCCCATCCTGTGACCCCTGTGACCCCAACCTGTGACCCCTGTGACCCCAGCCTGCCTGTGACCCTGTGACTCCATCATGTGACCCTGTGACCCCTGCCTGTGCCCGCTGTGACCCTAGCATGTGACCCCTGTGACCCCAGCATGTGACCCCTATGACCCCATAATGTGACCCATGTGACTCCATCATGTGACCCCTGTGACCCCAGCCTGTGACCCCTGTGACCCCAGCTTGTGACCCCTGTGACCCCAGCATGTGCCCCTTGTGACCCCATCCTGTGACCCCTCTGACCCCAGCCTGTGACCCCAGCCTGTGACCCCTGTGACCCCAGCCAGTGACCCCAGTGACCCCAGCCTGTGACCCGTGTGACTCCATCATGTGACCCCCGTGACCCCAGCATGTGACCTCTGTAACTCCATCTTGTCATCCCTGTGACCCCAGCCTGTGACCCTTGTGACCCCAGCCTTTGACCCCTGTGACCCCAGCATGTGACCCCTGTGACCCCAGCATGTGACCCCTGTGACCCCAGCCTGTGATCCATGTGACCCCAGCCTGTGACTCCATCATGTGACCCTGTGACTCCATCATGTGACCGTGTGACCCCAGCCTGTGCCCGCTGTGACCCTAGCCTGTGACCCCTGTGACCCCAGCCTGTAACCCCTGTGACCCCATCCTGTGACCCTTGTGACTCCATCCTGTTACCCCTGTGACCCCAGCCTGTGACCCCTGTGACCCCAGCTTGTGACCCCTGTGACCCCAGCATGTGCCCCGTGTGACCCCATCCTGTGACCCCTCTGACCCCAGCCTGTGACCCCAGCCTGTGACCCCTGTGACCCCAGCCAGTGACCCCAGTGACCCCAGCCTGTGACCCGTGTGACTCCATCATGTGACCCCCGTGACCCCAGCATGTGACCTCTGTGACTCCATCTTGTCATCCCTGTGACCCCAGCCTGTGACCCTTGTGACCCCAGCCTTTGACCCCTGTGACCCCAGCATGTGACCCCTGTGACCCCAGCCTGTGACCCCTGTGACCCCAGCCTGTGATCCATGTGACCCCAGCCTGTGACTCCATCATGTGACCCTGTGACTCCATCATGTGACCGTGTGACCCCAGCCTGTGCCCGCTGTGACCCTAGCCTGTGACCCCTGTGACCCCAGCCTGTAACCCCTGTGACCCCATCTTGTGACCCCTGTGACTCCATCCTGTGACCCCTGTGACCCCAGCCTATGACCCATGTGACCCCAACCTGTCGACCCCAGCCTGTGACCCCTGTGACCCCATCATGTAACCCCTGTGACTCTATCCAGTGACCCCTGTGACCCAAGTCTATGACCCATGTGACCCTAGCCTGTCGACCCCAGCGTGTGACCCCTGTGACCCCAGCCTTTGACCCATGTGACCCCAGCCTGGGACCCCTGTGACCCCAGCCTGTGACCCCTGTGACCCCAGCCTGTGACCCTTGTGACCCCCGCCTGTGACCCCTGTGACCCCCGCCTGTGACCCATGTGACCCTAGCCTGTCAACCCTCTAACCCTTGCCTGTGACCCATGTGACCCGAGCCTGTGACCCTTGTGACTCCATCAAGTGACCCCTGTGACCCCGGCATGTGACCACTGGGACTCCATCGTGTAACCCCTGTGACCCCAGCCTGTGACCCATGTGACCCCAGCATGTGACCCCTGTGAACCCAGCCTGTGACCCCTGTGACCCCATCATATGACACCCTGTGACTCCATCATGTGACCCCTGTGACCCCAGCCTGTGACCCCTGTGACCCCTGTGACCCCTGCCTGTGACCCATGTGACCCTAGCCTGTGACCCCTGTGACCCCAGCCTGTGACCCCTGTGACCCAAGCCTGTGACCCCTGTGACCCTAGCCTGTGACCCCTGTGACCCCAGCCTGTGACCCCTGTGACCCCTCTGACTCCATCCTGTGACCCCTGTGACCCCAGCCTGTGACCCCTGTGACCCCAGCCTGTGACCCCAGCCTGTGACCCCTGTGACCCCTGCCTGTGACCCCTGTGACCCTAGCCTGTGACCTCTGTGACCCCAGCCTGTGACCCCTGTGACCCCAGCCTGTGACCCCTGTAACCCCAGTTTGTGACCCCTGTGACCCTAGCCTGAAACCCATGTGACCCCAGCATGTGACCACCATGTGAACCAAGTCTGTGACCCCGGTGAACCCAACCTGAGACCCCCGTGACCCCAGCCTGTGACCCCTGTGACCCCAGCTTGTGACCCTTGTGACCCCAGCCTGTGACCTTTGTGACCCCAGCCTTTGACCCCTGTGACCCCAGCCTGTGACCCCTGTGACCCCAGCCTGTGACCCCTGTGACCCCAGCCTGTGACCCCAGCCTGTGACCCCTGTGACCCCAGCCTGCCTGTGACCCTGTGACTCCATCATGTGACCCTGTGACTCCATCATGTGACCCTGTGACCCCAGCCTGTGCCCGCAGTGACCCTAGCCTGTAACCCATGTGACCCCTATGACCCCATCATGTGACACATGTTACTCCATCATGTGACCCCTGTGACCCCAGCCTGTGACCCTTGTGCCCCAGCTTGTGACCCCTGTGACCCCAGCCTGTGCCCCCTGTGACCCCATCCTGTGACCCCTCTGACCCCAACCTGTGACCCCTTTGACCCCAGCCTGTGACCCCAGCCTGTGACCCCGGTGACCCCAGCTTGTGACCCCTGTGACCCCAGCCTGTGACCCCAGTGACCCCAGCTTGTGACCCGTGTGACTCCATCATGTGACCCCCGTGACCCCAGCATGTGACCCCTGTGACCCCAGCCTGTGACCCCTGTGACCCCAGCCTGTGACCCCTGTGACCCCAGCCTTTGACCCCTGTGACCCCAGCATGTGACCCATGTAACCCCAGCCTGTGACCCCTGTGACCCCAGCCTGTGACCCCTGTGACCCCAGCTTGTGACTCCATCATGTGACCCTGTGACTCCATCATGTGACCGTGTGACCCCAGCCTGTGCCCGCTGTGACCATAGCCTGTGACCCCTGTGACCCCAGCCTGTAACCCCTGTGACCCCATCCTGTGACCCCTGTGACTCCATCCTGTGACCCCTGTGACCCCTAGCCTATGACCCATGTGACCCCAACCTGTCGACCCCAGCCTATGACCCCTGTGACCCCATCATGTAACCCCTGTGACTCTATCCAGTGACCCCTGTGACCCAAGTCTATGACCCATGTGACCCTAGCCTGTCGACCCCAGCGTGTGACCCCTGTGACCCCAGCCTTTGACCCATGTGACCCCAGCCTGGGACCCCTGTGACCCCAGCCTGGGACCCCTGTGACCCCAGCCTGTGACCCTAGTGACCCCCGCCTGTGACCCCTGTGACCCCCGCCTGTGACCCCTGTGACCCTAGCCTGTCAACCCTCTAACCCTTGCCTGTGACCTCTGTGACCCGAGCCTGTGACCCTTGTGACTCCATCATGTGACACCTGTGACCCCGGCATGTGACCACTGGGACTCCATCTTGTGACCCCTGTGACCCCAGCCTGTGACCCATGTGACCCCAGCATGTGACCCCTGTGACCCCAGCCTATGACCCCTGTGACCCCATCATGTGACACCCTGTGACTCCATCATGTGACCCCTGTGACCCCAGCCTGTGACCCCTGTGACCCCTGTGACCCCTGCCTGTGACCCCTGTGACCCAAGCCTGGGACCCCTGTGACCCCAGCCTGTGACCCCTGTGACCCCAGCCTGTGACCCATGTGACCCCAGCCTGTGACCCCAGCCTGTGACCCCTGTGACCCCTGCCTGTAACCCCTGTGACCCCAGCCTGTGACCTCTGTGACCCCAGCCTGTGACCCCTGTGACCCCAGCCTGTGACCCCTGTGACCCCAGTTTGTGACCCCTGTGACCCCAGCCTGTAACCCATGTGACCCCAGCATGTGACCCCCATGTGAACCTTGTCTGTGACCCCGGTGAACCCAGCCTGAGACCCCCGTGACCCCAGCCTGTGACCCCTGTGACCCCAGCTTGTGACCCTTGTGACCCCAGCCTGTGACCTTTGTGACCCCAGCCTTTGACCCCTGTGACCCCAGCCTGTGACCCCTGTGACCCCAGCCTGTGACCCTTGTGACCCCAGCCTGTGACCCCAGCCTGTGACCCCAGCCTGTGACCCCTGTGACCCCAGCCTGCCTGTGACCCTGTGACTCCATCATGTGACCCTGTGACCCCAGCCTGTGCCCGCTGTGACCCTAGCCTGTGACCCATGTGACCCCTATGACCCCATCATGTGACCCATGTGACTCCATCATGTGACCCCTGTGACCCCAGCCTGTGACCCCTGTGACCCCAGCTTGAGATCCCTGTGACCCCAGCATGTGCCCCCTGTGACCCCATCCTGTGACCCCTCTGACCCCAACCTGTGACCCCTTTGACCCCATCCTGTGACCCCAGCCTGTGACCCCAGCCTGTGACCCCGGTGACCCCAGCTTGTGACCCCTGTGACCCCAGCCTGTGACCCGTGTGACTCCATCTTGTGACCCATGTGACCCCAGCATGTGACCACTGTGACCCCAGCCTTTGACCCCTGTGACCCCAACCTGTGACCCCTGTGACCCATGTGCCCCGAGCCTGTGACCCCTATGACCCCAGCCTGTGACTCCATCATGTGACCATGTGACCCCAGCCTGTGCCCGCTGTGACCCTAGCTTGTGACCCCTGTGACCCCAGCCTGTGACCCCTGTGACCCCAGCCTGTGACCCCGGTGACTCCATCCTTTGACCCCTGTGACCCCAGCCTATGACCCATGTGACCCCAGCCTGTCGACCCCAGCCTGTCACCCCTGTGACCCCATCATGTAACCCCTGTGACTCTATCCTGTGACCCCTGTGACCCCAGCCTATGACCCATGTGACCCTAGCCTGTCGACCCCCGTGACCCCAGCATGTGACCCCTGTGACCCCAGCCTGTGACCCCTGTGACCCCAGCCTGTGACCCCTGTGACCCCAGCCTTTGACCCCTGTGACCCCAGCATGTGACCCATGTAACCCCAGCCTGTGACCCCTGTGACCCCAGCCTGTGACCCCTGTGACCCCAGCTTGTGACTCCATCATGTGACCCTGTGACTCCATCATGTGACCGTGTGACCCCAGCCTGTGCCCGCTGTGACCATAGCCTGTGACCCCTGTGACCCCAGCCTGTAACCCCTGTGACCCCATCCTGTGACCCCTGTGACTCCATCCTGTGACCCCTGTGACCCCAAGCCTATGACCCATGTGACCCCAACCTGTCGACCCCAGCCTGTGACCCCTGTGACCCCATCATGTAACCCCTGTGACTCTATCCAGTGACCCCTGTGACCCAAGTCTATGACCCATGTGACCCTAGCCTGTCGACCCCAGCGTGTGACCCCTGTGACCCCAGCCTTTGACCCATGTGACCCCAGCCTGGGACCCCTGTGACCCCAGCCTGTGACCCCTGTGACCCCAGCCTGTGACCCAAGTGACCCCCGCCTGTGACCCCTGTGACCCCCGCCTGTGACCCCTGTGACCCTAGCCTGTCAACCCTCTAACCCTTGCCTGTGACCCCTGTGACCCGAGCCTGTGACCCTTGTGACTCCATCATGTGACCCCTGTGACCCCGGCATGTGACCACTGGGACTCCATCTTGTGACCCCTGTGACCCCAGCATGTGACCCATGTGACCCCAGCATGTGACCCCTGTGACCCCAGCCTGTGACCCCTGTGACCCCATCATGTGACACCCTGTGACTCCATCATGTGACCCCTGTGACCCCAGCCTGTGACCCCTGTGACCCCTGTGACCCCTGCCTGTGACCCCTGTGACCCTAGCCTGTGACCCCTGTGACCCCAGCCTGTGACCCCTGTGACCCCAGCCTGTGACCCATGTGACCCCAGCCTGTGACCCCAGCCTGTGACCCCTGTGACCCCTGCCTGTAACCCTTGTGACCCCAGCCTGTGACCTCTGTGACCCCAGCCTGTGACCCCTGTGACCCCAGCCTGTGACCCCTGTGACCCCAGTTTGTGACCCCTGTGACCCCAGCCTGTAACCCATGTGACCCCAGCATGTGACCCCCATGTGAACCTTGTCTGTGACCCCGGTGAACCCAGCCTGAGACCCCCGTGACCCCAGCCTGTGACCCCTGTGACCCCAGCTTGTGACCCTTGTGACCCCAGCCTGTGACCTTTGTGACCCCAGCCTTTGACCCCTGTGACCCCAGCCTGTGACCCCTGTGACCCCAGCCTGTGACCCCTGTGACCCCAGCCTGTGACCCCAGCCTGTGACCCCAGCCTGTGACCCCTGTGACCCCAGCCTGCCTGTGACCCTGTGACTCCATCATGTGACCCTGTGACCCCAGCCTGTGCCCGCTGTGACCCTAGCCTGTGACCCATGTGACCCCTATGACCCCATCATGTGACCCATGTGACTCCATCATGTGACCCCTGTGACCCCAGCCTGTGACCCCTGTGACCCCAGCTTGAGATCCCTGTGACCCCAGCATGTGCCCCCTGTGACCCCATCCTGTGACCCCTCTGACCCCAACCTGTGACCCCTTTGACCCCATCATGTGACCCCAGCCTGTGACCCCAGCCTGTGACCCCGGTGACCCCAGCTTGTGACCCCTGTGACCCCAGCCTGTGACCCGTGTGACTCCATCTTGTGACCCATGTGACCCCAGCATGTGACCACTGTGACCCCAGCCTTTGACCCCTGTGACCCCAACCTGTGACCCCTGTGACCCATGTGCCCCCAGCCTGTGACCCCTATGACCCCAGCCTGTGACTCCATCATGTGACCATGTGACCCCAGCCTGTGCCCGCTGTGACCCTAGCTTGTGACCCCTGTGACCCCAGCCTGTAACCCTTGTGACCCCATCCTGTGACCCCTGTGACTCCATCCTGTGACCCCTGTGACCCCTAGCCTATGACCCATGTGACCCCAACCTGTCGACCCCAGCCTGTGACCCCTGTGACCCCATCATGTAACCCCTGTGACTCTATCCAGTGACCCCTGTGACCCAAGTCTATGACCCATGTGACCCTTGCCTGTCGACCCCAGCGTGTGACCCCTGTGACCCCAGCCTTTGACCCATGTGACCCCAGCCTGGGACCCCTGTGACCCCAGCCTGTGACCCCTGTGTCCCCAGCCTGTGACCCAAGTGACCCCCGCCTGTGACCCCTGTGACCCCCGCCTGTGACCCCTGTGACCCTAGCCTGTCAACCCTCTAACCCTTGCCTGTGACCCCTGTGACCCGAGCCTGTGACCCTTGTGACTCCATCATGTGACCCCTGTGACCCCGGCATGTGACCACTGGACTCCATCGTGTGACCCCAATGACCCCAGCCTGTGACCCATGTGACCCCAGCATGTGACCCCTGTGACCCCAGCCTGTGACCCATGTGACCCCATCATGTGACACCCTGTGACTCCATCATGTGACCCCTGTGACCCCAGCCTGTGACCCCTGTGACCCCTGTGACCCCTGCCTGTGACCCCTGTGACCATAGCCTGGGACCCCTGTGACCCCAGCCTGTGACCCCTGTGACCCCAGCCTGTGACCCATGTGACCCCAGCCTGTGACCCCAGCCTGTGACCCCTGTGACCCCTGCCTGTAACCCTTGTGACCCCAGCCTGTGACCTCTGTGACCCCAGCCTGTGACCCCTGTGACCCCAGCCTGTGACCCCTGTGACCCCAGTTTGTGACCCCTGTGACCCCAGCCTGTAACCCATGTGACCCCAGCATGTGACCCCCATGTGAACCTTGTCTGTGACCCCGGTGAACCCAGCCTGAGACCCCCGTGACCCCAGCCTGTGACCCCTGTGACCCCAGCTTGTGACCCTTGTGACCCCAGCCTGTGACCTTTGTGACCCCAGCCTTTGACCCCTATGACCCCAGCCTGTGACCCCTGTGACCCCAGCCTGTGACCCCTGTGACCCCAGCCTGTGACCCCAGCCTGTGACCCCAGCCTGTGACCCCTGTGACCCCAGCCTGCCTGTGACCCTGTGACTCCATCATGTGACCCTGTGACCCCAGCCTGTGCCCGCTGTGACCCTAGCCTGTGACCCATGTGACCCCTATGACCCCATCATGTGACCCATGTGACTCCATCATGTGACCCCTGTGACCCCAGCCTGTGACCCCTGTGACCCCAGCTTGAGATCCCTGTGACCCCAGCATGTGCCCCCTGTGACCCCATCCTGTGACCCCTCTGACCCCAACCTGTGACCCCTTTGACCCCATCCTGTGACCCCAGCCTGTGACCCCAGCCTGTGACCCCGGTGACCCCAGCTTGTGACCCCTGTGACCCCAGCCTGTGACCCGTGTGACTCCATCTTGTGACCCATGTGACCCCAGCATGTGACCACTGTGACCCCAGCCTTTGACCCCTGTGACCCCAACCTGTGACCCCTGTGACCCATGTGACCCCAGCCTGTGACCCCTATGACCCCAGCCTGTGACTCCATCATGTGACCATGTGACCCCAGCCTGTGCCCGCTGTGACCCTTGCTTGTGACCCCTGTGACCCCAGCCTGTGACCCGTGTGACCCCAGCCTGTGACCCCGGTGACTCCATCCTTTGACCCCTGTGACCCCAGCCTATGACCCATGTGACCCCAGCCTGTCGACCCCAGCCTGTGACCCCTGTGACCCCATCATGTAACCCCTGTGACTCTATCCTGTGACCCCTGTGACCCCAGCCTATGACCCATGTGACCCTAGCCTGTCGACCCCAGCGTGTGACCCCTGTGACCACAGCCTGTGACCCCTGTGACCCCAGCCTGGGACCCCTGTGACCCCAGCCTGTGACCCTTGTGACCCCAGCCTGTGACCCGAGTGACCCCCGCCTGTGACCCCTGTGACCCCCGCCTGTGACCCTTGTGACCCCAGCCTGTGACCCCTCTAACCCTTGCGTGTGACCCCTGTGACCCGAGCCTGTGACCCTTGTGACCCCAGCCTGTGACCTCTGTGACCCCAGCCTGTGACCTATGTGACCCTAGCCTGTGACCCATGTGACCCCAGCATGTGACTCCTGTGACCCCAGCCTGTGACCCATGTGACCCCAGCCTGTGACCCATGTGACCCCAGCTTGTGACCTCTGTGACCCCATCATGTGACCCCTTTGACCCCATCATGTGACCCATGTGACTCCATCTTGTGACCCCTGTGACCCAAACCTATGACCTCTGTGGCCCCAGCCTGTGACCCATGTGACCCCTGGGCTACACACTTCAACACCTTGCGGCCTGGTGCGGGCTCATGCGGTTTAGCCTAATTTGGTTTTAACAAGTCACCTTCATGGTTTTCCAAGCCTTGGAACAATACAAATGGGCTAGGTTGTTCCTCTAGTGCCCTAAATGTCGCCCGCAATGTTACAGTTACATGAGCCCTTCTACACACTTCAACACCTTGCGGCCTGCTGTGGCCTCATGCGGCTTAGGCTAATTTGGTTTAACAAGTCACCTTGGTGGTTTTGCAAGACTTGGAACAATACAAATGGGCAAGGTTGTCCCTCTAGTGCCCTAAATGCCTACTGCAATGTTACAGTTACCTGAGCACTTCTTCACACTTCAACACCTTGCGGCCTGGTGCGGCCTCGTGCGGCTTAGCCTGATTTGGTTATTACAAGCCACCTTCATGGTTTTCCAAGCCTTGGAACAATACAAATGGGCTAGTTTGTTCGTCTAGTGCCCTAAATGTCGCCCGCAATGTTACAGTTACATGAGCCCTTCTACACACTTCAACACCTTGCGGCCTGCTGTGGCCTCATGCGGCTTAGGCTAATTTGGTTTAACAAGTCACCTTGGTGGTTTTGCAAGACTTGGAACAATACAAATGGGCAAGGTTGTGCCTCTAGTGCCCTAAATGCCTACTGCAATGTTACAGTTACCTGAGCACTTCTTCACACTTCAACACCTTGCGGCCTGGTGCGGCCTCGTGCGGCTTAGCCTGATTTGGTTATAACAAGCCACCTTCATGGTTTTCCAAGCCTTGGAACAATACAAATGGGCTAGTTTGTTCGTCTAGTGCCCTAAATGTCGCCCGCAATGTTACAGTTACATGAGCCCTTCTACACACTTCAACACCTTGCGGCCTGCTGTGGCCTCATGCGGCTTAGGCTAATTTGGTTTAACAAGTCACCTTGGTGGTTTTGCAAGACTTGGAACAATACAAATGGGCAAGGTTGTGCCTCTAGTGCCCTAAATGCCTACTGCAATGTTACAGTTACCTGAGCACTTCTTCACACTTCAACACCTTGCGGCCTGGTGCGGCCTCATGCGGTTTAGCCTGATTTGGTTATTTCAAGCCACCTTCATGGTTTTCCAAGCCTTGGAACAATACAAATGGGCTAGTTTGTTCGTCTAGTGCCCTAAATGTCGCCCGCAATGTTACAGTTACATGAGCCCTTCTACACACTTCAACACCTTGCGGCCTGCTGTGGCCTCATGCGGCTTAGGCTAATTTGGTTTAACAAGTCACCTTGGTGGTTTTGCAAGACTTGGAACAATACAAATGGGCAAGGTTGTGCCTCTAGTGCCCTAAATGCCTACTGCAATGTTACAGTTACCTGAGCACTTCTTCACACTTCAACACCTTGCGGCCTGGTGCGGCCTCATGCGGTTTAGCCTAATTTGGTTTTAACAAGTCACCTTCAAGGTTTTCCAAGCCTTGGAACAATACAAATGGGCTAGGTTGTTCGTCTAGTGCCCTAAATGTCTCCTGCAATGTTACAGTTACCTGAGCACTTCTACACACTTTAGCACCTTGCGGCCAGCTCCGGCCTCATGCGGCTTAGGCTAATTTGGTTTAACAAGTCACCTTGGTGGTTTTGCAAGGCTTGGAACAATACAAATGGGCAAGGTTGTGCCTCTAGTGCCCTAAATGTCTACTGCAATGTTACAGTTACCTGAGCACTTCTTCACACTTCAACACCTTGTGGCCCCTGTGACCCCAGCCTGTGACTCCAGCCTATGACCCCAGCATGTGACCCCTGTGACCCCAGCATGTGACCTCCGTGACCCCAGCCTGTGACCTATGTGACCCTAGCCTGTGACCCCTGTGACCCCAGCCTGTGACCCCTGTGACCCCAGCCTGTGACCCATGTGACCCCAGCCTGTGACCTCTGTGACCCCAGCTTGTGACCTCTGTGACCCCAGCATGTGACCCCTTGGACCCCATCATGTGACCCATGTGACTCCATCTTGTGACCCCTGTGACCCCACCCTGTGACCTCTGTGGCCCCAGCCTGTGACCCCTGTGACCCCAGGGCTACACACTTCAACACCTTGCGGCCTGGTGGGGCCTCATGCGGTTTAGCCTAATTTGGTTTTAACAAGTCACCTTCATGGTTTTCCAAGCCTTGGAACAATACAAATGGGCTAGGTTGTTCCTCTAGTGCCCTAAATGTCTCCTGCAATGTTACAGTTACTTGAGCACTTCTACACACTTCAACACCTTGCGGCCTGCTGTGGCCTCATGTGGCTTAGGCTAATTTGGTTTAACAAGTCACCTTGGTGGTTTTGCAAGACTTGGAACAATACAAATGGGCAAGGTTGTGCCTCTAGTGCCCTAAATGTCTACTGCAATGTTACAGTTACCTGAGCACTTCTTCACACTTCAACACCTTGTGGCCCCTGTGACCCCAGCCTGTGACTCCAGCCTATGACCCCAGCATGTGACCCCTGTGACCCCAGCATGTGACCTCTGTGACCCCAGCATGTGACCTATGTGACCCTAGCCTGTGACCCCTGTGACCCCTGTGACCCCAGCCTGTGACCCATGTGACCCCAGCCTGTGACCCCTGTGACCCCAGCTTGTGACCTCTGTGACCCCTGCATGTGACCCCTTTGACCCCATCATGTGACCCATGTGACTCCATCTTGTGACCCCTGTGACCCCACCCTGTGACCTCTGTGGCCCCAGCCTGTGACCCCTGTGACCCCAGGGCTACACACTTCAACACCTTGCGGCCTGGTGGGGCCTCATGCGGTTTAGCCTAATTTGGTTTTAACAAGTCACCTTCATGGTTTTCCAAGCCTTGGAACAATACAAATGGGCTAGGTTGTTCCTCTAGTGCCCTAAATGTCTCCTGCAATGTTACAGTTACTTGAGCACTTCTACACACTTCAACACCTTGCGGCCTGCTGTGGCCTCATGTGGCTTAGGCTAATTTGGTTTAACAAGTCACCTTGGTGGTTTTGCAAGACTTGGAACAATACAAATGGGCAAGGTTGTGCCTCTAGTGCCCTAAATGTCTACTGCAATGTTACAGTTACCTGAGCACTTCTTCACACTTCAACACCTTGTGGCCCCTGTGACCCCAGCCTGTGACTCCAGCCTATGACCCCAGCATGTGACCCCTGTGACCCCAGCATGTGACCTCTGTGACCCCAGCATGTGACCTATGTGACCCTAGCCTGTGACCCCTGTGACCCCTGTGACCCCAGCCTGTGACCCATGTGACCCCAGCCTGTGACCCCTGTGACCCCAGCTTGTGACCTCTGTGACCCCTGCATGTGACCCCTTTGACCCCATCATGTGACCCATGTGACTCCATCTTGTGACCCCTGTGACCCCACCCTGTGACCTCTGTGGCCCCAGTCTGTGACCCCTGTGACCCCAGGGCTACACACTTCAACACCTTGCGGCCTGGTGGGGCCTCATGCGGTTTAGCCTAATTTGGTTTTAACAAGTCACCTTCATGGTTTTCCAAGCCTTGGAACAATACAAATGGGCTAGGTTGTTCCTCTAGTGCCCTAAATGTCTCCTGCAATGTTACAGTTACCTGAGCACTTCTTCACACTTCAACACCTTGCGGCCTGCTGTGGCCTCATGCGGCTTAGGCTAATTTGGTTTAACAAGTCACCTTGGTGGTTTTGCAAGACTTGGAACAATACAAATGGGCAAGGTTGTGCCTCTAGTGCCCTAAATGTCTACTGCAATGTTACAGTTATCTGAGCACTTCTTCACACTTCAACACCTTGCGGCCTGGTGCGGCCTCGTGCGGCTTAGCCTGATTTGGTTATAACAAGCCACCTTTATGGTTTTCCAAGCCTTGGAACAATACAAATGGGCTAGTTTGTTCCTCTAGTGCCCTAAATGTCTCCTGCAATGTTACAGTAACTTGAGCACTTCTACACACTTCAACACCTTGCGGCCTGCTGTGGCCTCATGCGGCTTAGCCTAATTTGGTTTAACAAGTCACCTTGGTGGTTTTGCAAGACTTGGAACAATACAAATGGGCAAGGTTGTGCCTCTAGTGCCCAAAATGTCTACTGCAATGTTACAGTTACCTGAGCACTTCTACACACTTCAACACCTTGCGACCTGGTGCGGCCTCATGCGGCTTAGCCTAATTTGGTTATAACAAGTCACCTTCAAGGTTTTCCAAGCCTTGGAACAATACAAATGGGCTAGGTTGTTCCTCTAGTGCCCTAAATGTCTCCTGCAATGTTACAGTTACCTGAGCACTTCTTCACACTTCAACACCTTGCGGCCTGCTGTGGCCTCATGCGGCTTAGGCTAATTTGGTTTAACAAGTCACCTTGGTGGTTTTGCAAGACTTGGAACAATACAAATGGGCTAGGTTGTTCCTCTAGTGCCCTAAATGTCTCCTGCAATGTTACAGTTACCTGAGCACTTCTACACACTTTAGCACCTTGCGGCCTGCTGCGGCCTCATGCGGCTTAGCCTAATTTGGTTTAACAAGTCACCTTGGGGGTTTTGCAAGACTTGGAACAATACAAATGGGCAAGGTTGCGCCTCTAGTGCCCTTAATATCTCCTGCAATGTTACAGTTACCTGAGCACTTCTACACATTTCAACACCTTGTGGCCCCTGTGACCCCAGCATGTGACCCATGTGAACCCAGCATGTGACCCCTGTGACTCCATCATGTGACCCTGTGACTCCATCATGTGACCATGTGACCCCAGCCTGTGCCCGCTGTGACCCTAGCCAGTGACCCCTGTGACCCCAGCCTGTGACCCCTGTGACCCCATTATGTGACCCCTGTGACTCCATCCTGGGACCCCTGTGACCCCAGCCTGTCGACCCCAGCCTGTGACCCCTGTGACCCCATCCTGTGACCCCTGTGACCCCTGTGACCCCAGCCATGACCCATGTGACCCCTGCCTGTCGACCCCAGCGTGTGACCCCTGTGACCCCAACATGTGACCCCTGTGACCCCAGCCTGGGACCCCTGTGACCCCAGCCTGTGACCCCTGTGACCCCAGCCTGTGACCCCTATGACCCCCGCATGTGACCCCTGTGACCCCAGCCTGTGACCCATGTGACCCCAGCCTGTGACCCCTGTGACCCCAGCTTGTGACCTCTGTGACCCCAGCATGTGACCCCTTGGACCCCATCATGTGACCCATGTGACTCCATCGTGTGACCCCTGTGACCCCACCCTGTGACCTCTGTGGCCCCAGCCTGTGACCCCTGTGACCCCAGGGCTACACACTTCAACACCTTGCGGCCTGGTGCGGCCTCATGCGGTTTAGCCTAATTTGGTTTTAACAAGTCACCTTCATGGTTTTCCAAGCCTTGGAACAATACAAATGGGCTAGGTTGTTCCTCTAGTGCCCTAAATGTCTCCTGCAATGTTACAGTTACTTGAGCACTTCTACACACTTCAACACCTTGCGGCCTGCTGTGGCCTCATGCGGCTTAGGCTAATTTGGTTATAACAAGTCACCTTGGTGGTTTTGCAAGACTTGGAACAATACAAATGGGCAAGGTTGTGCCTCTAGTGCCCTAAATGTCTACTGCAATGTTACAGTTACCTGAGCACTTCTTCACACTTCAACACCTTGTGGCCCCTGTGACCCCAGCCTGTGACTCCAGCCTATGACCCCAGCATGTGACCCCTGTGACCCCAGCATGTGACCTCTGTGACCCCAGCCTGTGACCTATGTGACCCTTGCCTGTGACCCCTGTGACCCCTGTGACCCCAGCCTGTGACCCATGTGACCCCAGCCTGTGACCCCTGTGACCCCAGCTTGTGACCTCTGTGACCCCAGCATGTGACCCCTTTGACCCCATCATGTGACCCATGTGACTCCATCTTGTGACCCCTGTGACCCCACCCTGTGACCTCTGTGGCCCCAGCCTGTGACCCCTGTGACCCCAGGGCTACACACTTCAACACCTTGCGGCCTAGTGCGGCCTCATGCGGTTTAGCCTAATTTGGTTTTAACAAGTCACCTTCATGGTTTTCCAAGCCTTGGAACAATACAAATGGGCTAGGTTGTTCCTCTAGTGCCCTAAATGTCTCCTGCAATGTTACAGTTACTTGAGCACTTCTACACACTTCAACACCTTGCGGCCTGCTGTGGCCTCATGCGGCTTAGGCTAATTTGGTTATAACAAGTCACCTTGGTGGTTTTGCAAGACTTGGAACAATACAAATGGGCAAGGTTGTGCCTCTAGTGCCCTAAATGTCTACTGCAATGTTACAGTTACCTGAGCACTTCTTCACACTTCAACACCTTGTGGCCCCTGTGACCCCAGCCTGTGACTCCAGCCTATGACCCCAGCATGTGACCCCTGTGACCCCAGCATGTGACCTCTGTGACCCCAGCCTGTGACCTATGTGACCCTTGCCTGTGACCCCTGTGACCCCTGTGACCCCAGCCTGTGACCCATGTGACCCCAGCCTGTGACCCCTGTGACCCCAGCTTGTGACCTCTGTGACCCCAGCATGTGACCCCTTTGACCCCATCATGTGACCCATGTGACTCCATCTTGTGACCCCTGTGACCCCACCCTGTGACCTCTGTGGCCCCAGCCTGTGACCCCTGTGACCCCAGGGCTACACACTTCAACACCTTGCGGCCTAGTGCGGCCTCATGCGGTTTAGCCTAATTTGGTTTTAACAAGTCACCTTTATGGTTTTCCAAGCCTTGGAACAATACAAATGGGCTAGGTTGTTCCTCTAGTGCCCTAAATGTCTCCTGCAATGTTACAGTTACTTGAGCACTTCTACACACTTCAACACCTTGCGGCCTGCTGTGGCCTCATGCGGCTTAGGCTAATTTGGTTTAACAAGTCACCTTGGTGGTTTTGCAAGACTTGGAACAATACAAATGGGCAAGGTTGTGCCTCTAGTGCCCTAAATGTCTACTGCAATGTTACAGTTATCTGAGCACTTCTTCACACTTCAACACCTTGCGGCCTGGTGCGGCCTCGTGCGGCTTAGCCTGATTTGGTTATAACAAGCCACCTTTATGGTTTTCCAAGCCTTGGAACAATACAAATGGGCTAGTTTGTTCCTCTAGTGCCCTAAATGTCTCCTGCAATGTTACAGTAACTTGAGCACTTCTACACACTTTAGCACCTTGCGGCCTGCTGCGGCCTCATGCGGCTTAGGCTAATTTGGTTTAACAAGTCACCTTGGGGGTTTTGCAAGACTTGGAACAATACAAATGGGCAAGGTTGCGCCTCTAGTGCCCTTAATATCTCCTGCAATGTTACAGTTACCTGAGCACTTCTACACATTTCAACACCTTGTGGCCCCTGTGACCCCAGCCTGTGACCCATGTGAACCCAGCATGTGACCCATGTGACTCCATCATGTGACCCTGTGACTCCATCATGTGACCATGTGACCCCAGCCTGTGCCCGCCGTGACCCTAGCCAGTGACCCCTGTGACCCCAGCCTGTGACCCCTGTGACCCCATTATGTGACCCCTGTGACTCCATCCTGTGACCCCTGTGACCCCAGCCTATGACCCATGTGACCCCAGCCTGTCGACCCCAGCCTGTGACCCCTGTGACCCCATCCTGTGACCCCTGTGACCCCTGTGACCCCAGCCATGACCCATGTGACCCCTGCCTGTCGACCCCAGCGTGTGACCCCTGTGACCCCAACATGTGACCCCTGTGACCCCAGCCTGGGACCCCTGTGACCCCAGCCTGTGACCCCTGTGACCCCAGCCTGTGACCCCCATGACCCCCGCATGTGACCCCTGTGACCCCAGCCTGTGACCCATGTGACCCCAGCCTGTGACCCCTGTGACCCCAGCTTGTGACCTCTGTGACCCCAGCATGTGACCCCTTGGACCCCATCATGTGACCCATGTGACTCCATCTTGTTACCCCTGTGACCCCAACCTGTGACCTCTGTGGCCCCAGCCTGTGACCCCTGTGACCCCAGGGCTACACACTTCAACACCTTGCGGCCTGGTGCGGCCTCATGCGGTTTAGCCTAATTTGGTTTTAACAAGTCACCTTCATGGTTTTCCAAGCCTTGGAACAATACAAATGGGCTAGGTTGTTCCTCTAGTGCCCTAAATGTCTCCTGCAATGTTACAGTTACTTGAGCACTTCTACACACTTCAACACCTTGCGGCCTGCTGTGGCCTCATGCGGCTTAGGCTAATTTGGTTTTACAAGTCACCTTGGTGGTTTTGCAAGACTTGGAACAATACAATTGGGCAAGGTTATGCCTCTAGTGCCCTAAATGTCTACTGCAATGTTACAGTTACCTGAGCACTTCTTCACACTTCAACACCTTGTGGCCCCTGTGACCCCTGCCTGTGACTCCAGCCTATGACCACAGCATGTGACCCCTGTGACCCCAGCATGTGACCTCTGTGACCCCAACCTGTGACCTATGTGACCCTAGCCTGTGACCCCTGTGACCCCAGCCTGTGACCCCTGTGACCCCAGCCTGTGACCCATGTGACCCCAGCCTGTGACCCCTGTGACCCCAGCTTGTGACCTCTGTGACCCCAGCATGTGACCCCTTGGACCCCATCATGTGACCCATGTGACTCCATCTTGTGACCCCTGTGACCCCACCCTGTGACCTCTGTGGCCCCAGCCTGTGACCCCTGTGACCCCAGGGCTACACACTTCAACACCTTGCGGCCTGGTGCGGCCTCATGCGGTTTAGCCTAATTTGGTTTTAACAAGTCACCTTCATGGTTTTCCAAGCCTTGGAACAATACAAATGGGCTAGGTTGTTCCTCTAGTGCCCTAAATGTCTCCTGCAATGTTACAGTTACTTGAGCACTTCTACACACTTCAACACCTTGCGGCCTGCTGTGGCCTCATGCGGCTTAGGCTAATTTGGTTTAACAAGTCACCTTGGTGGTTTTGCAAGACTTGGAACAATACAAATGGGCAAGGTTGTGCCTCTAGTGCCCTAAATGTCTACTGCAATGTTACAGTTACCTGAGCACTTCTTCACACTTCAACACCTTGTGGCCCCTGTGACCCCAGCCTGTGACTCCAGCCTATGACCCCAGCATGTGACCCCTGTGACCCCAGCATGTGACCTCTGTGACCCCAGCCTGTGACCTATGTGACCCTAGCCTGTGACCCCTGTGACCCCAGCCTGTGACCCATGTGACCCCAGCCTGTGACCCATGTGACCCCAGCCTGTGACCCCTGTGACCCCAGCTTGTGACCTCTGTGACCCCAGCATGTGACCCCTTTGACCCCATCATGTGACCCATGTGACTCCATCTTGTGACCCCTGTGACCCCACCCTGTGACCTCTGTGGCCCCAGCCTGTGACCCATGTGACCCCAGGGCTACACACTTCAACACCTTGCGGCCTAGTGCGGCATCATGCGGTTTAGCCTAATTTGGTTTTTACAAGCCACCTTCATGGTTTTCCAAGCCTTGGAACAATACAAATGGGCTAGGTTGTTCCTCTAGTGCCCTAAATGTCTCCTGCAATGTTACAGTTACTTGAGCACTTCTACACACTTCAACACCTTGCGGCCTGCTGTGGCCTCATGCGGCTTAGGCTAATTTGGTTTAACAAGTCACCTTGGTGGTTTTGCAAGACTTGGAACAATACAAATGGGCAAGGTTGTGCCTCTAGTGCCCTAAATGTCTACTGCAATGTTACAGTTATCTGACCACTTCTTCACACTTCAACACCTTGCGGCCTGGTGCGGCCTCGTGCGGCTTAGCCTGATTTGGTTATAACAAGCCACCTTTATGGTTTTCCAAGCCTTGGAACAATACAAATGGGCTAGTTTGTTCCTCTAGTGCCCTAAATGTCTCCTGCAATGTTACAGTAACTTGAGCACTTCTACACACTTCAACACCTTGCGGCCTGCTGTGGCCTCATGCGGCTTAGGCTAATTTGGTTTAACAAGTCACCTTGGTGGTTTTGCAAGACTTGGAACAATACAAATGGGCAAGGTTGTGCCTCTAGTGCCCAAAATGTCTACTGCAATGTTACAGTTACCTGAGCACTTCTTCACACTTCAACACCTTGCGACCTGGTGCGGCCTCATGCGGCTTAGCCTAATTTGGTTATAACAAGTCACCTTCAAGGTTTTCCAAGCCTTGGAACAATACAAATGGGCTAGGTTGTTCGTCTAGTGCCCTAAATGTCTCCTGCAATGTTACAGTTACCTGAGCACTTCTACACACTTTAGCACCTTGCGGCCTGCTGCGGCCTCATGCGGCTTAGGCTAATTTGGTTTAACAAGTCACCTTGGTGGTTTTGCAAGACTTGGAACAATACAAATGGGCAAGGTTGCGCCTCTAGTGCCCTTAATATCTCCTGCAATGTTACAGTTACCTGAGCACTTCTACACATTTCAACACCTTGTGGCCCCTGTGACCCCAGCCTGTGACCCATGTGAACCCAGCATGTGACCCCTGTGACTCCATCATGTGACCCTGTGACTCCATCATGTGACCATGTGACCCCAGCATGTGCCCCCTGTGACCCCATCCTGTGACCCCTCTGACCCCAACCTGTGACCCCTTTGACCCCATCCTGTGACCCCAGCCTGTGACCCCAGCCTGTGACCCCGGTGACCCCAGCTTGTGACCCCTGTGACCCCAGCCTGTGACCCGTGTGACTCCATCTTGTGACCCATGTGACCCCAGCATGTGACCACTGTGACCCCAGCCTTTGACCCCTGTGACCCCAACCTGTGACCCCTGTGACCCATGTGCCCCGAGCCTGTGACCCCTATGACCCCAGCCTGTGACTCCATCATGTGACCATGTGACCCCAGCCTGTGCCCGCTGTGACCCTAGCTTGTGACCCCTGTGACCCCAGCCTGTGACCCCTGTGACCCCAGCCTGTGACCCCGGTGACTCCATCCTTTGACCCCTGTGACCCCAGCCTATGACCCATGTGACCCCAGCCTGTCGACCCCAGCCTGTCACCCCTGTGACCCCATCATGTAACCCCTGTGACTCTATCCTGTGACCCCTGTGACCCCAGCCTATGACCCATGTGACCCTAGCCTGTCGACCCCCGTGACCCCAGCATGTGACCCCTGTGACCCCAGCCTGTGACCCCTGTGACCCCAGCCTGTGACCCCTGTGACCCCAGCCTTTGACCCCTGTGACCCCAGCATGTGACCCATGTAACCCCAGCCTGTGACCCCTGTGACCCCAGCCTGTGACCCCTGTGACCCCAGCTTGTGACTCCATCATGTGACCCTGTGACTCCATCATGTGACCGTGTGACCCCAGCCTGTGCCCGCTGTGACCATAGCCTGTGACCCCTGTGACCCCAGCCTGTAACCCCTGTGACCCCATCCTGTGACCCCTGTGACTCCATCCTGTGACCCCTGTGACCCCTAGCCTATGACCCATGTGACCCCAACCTGTCGACCCCAGCCTGTGACCCCTGTGACCCCATCATGTAACCCCTGTGACTCTATCCAGTGACCCCTGTGACCCAAGTCTATGACCCATGTGACCCTAGCCTGTCGACCCCAGCGTGTGACCCCTGTGACCCCAGCCTTTGACCCATGTGACCCCAGCCTGGGACCCCTGTGACCCCAGCCTGTGACCCCTGTGACCCCAGCCTGTGACCCAAGTGACCCCCGCCTGTGACCCCTGTGACCCCCGCCTGTGACCCCTGTGACCCTAGCCTGTCAACCCTCTAACCCTTGCCTGTGACCCCTGTGACCCGAGCCTGTGACCCTTGTGACTCCATCATGTGACCCCTGTGACCCCGGCATGTGACCACTGGGACTCCATCTTGTGACCCCTGTGACCCCAGCATGTGACCCATGTGACCCCAGCATGTGACCCCTGTGACCCCAGCCTGTGACCCCTGTGACCCCATCATGTGACACCCTGTGACTCCATCATGTGACCCCTGTGACCCCAGCCTGTGACCCCTGTGACCCCTGTGACCCCTGCCTGTGACCCCTGTGACCCTAGCCTGGGACCCCTGTGACCCCAGCCTGTGACCCCTGTGACCCCAGCCTGTGACCCATGTGACCCCAGCCTGTGACCCCAGCCTGTGACCCCTGTGACCCCTGCCTGTAACCCTTGTGACCCCAGCCTGTGACCTCTGTGACCCCAGCCTGTGACCCCTGTGACCCCAGCCTGTGACCCCTGTGACCCCAGTTTGTGACCCCTGTGACCCCAGCCTGTAACCCATGTGACCCCAGCATGTGACCCCCATGTGAACCTTGTCTGTGACCCCGGTGAACCCAGCCTGAGACCCCCGTGACCCCAGCCTGTGACCCCTGTGACCCCAGCTTGTGACCCTTGTGACCCCAGCCTGTGACCTTTGTGACCCCAGCCTTTGACCCCTGTGACCCCAGCCTGTGACCCCTGTGACCCCAGCCTGTGACCCCTGTGACCCCAGCCTGTGACCCCAGCCTGTGACCCCAGCCTGTGACCCCTGTGACCCCAGCCTGCCTGTGACCCTGTGACTCCATCATGTGACCCTGTGACCCCAGCCTGTGCCCGCTGTGACCCTAGCCTGTGACCCATGTGACCCCTATGACCCCATCATGTGACCCATGTGACTCCATCATGTGACCCCTGTGACCCCAGCCTGTGACCCCTGTGACCCCAGCTTGAGATCCCTGTGACCCCAGCATGTGCCCCCTGTGACCCCATCCTGTGACCCCTCTGACCCCAACCTGTGACCCCTTTGACCCCATCATGTGACCCCAGCCTGTGACCCCAGCCTGTGACCCCGGTGACCCCAGCTTGTGACCCCTGTGACCCCAGCCTGTGACCCGTGTGACTCCATCTTGTGACCCATGTGACCCCAGCATGTGACCACTGTGACCCCAGCCTTTGACCCCTGTGACCCCAACCTGTGACCCCTGTGACCCATGTGCCCCCAGCCTGTGACCCCTATGACCCCAGCCTGTGACTCCATCATGTGACCATGTGACCCCAGCCTGTGCCCGCTGTGACCCTAGCTTGTGACCCCTGTGACCCCAGCCTGTAACCCTTGTGACCCCATCCTGTGACCCCTGTGACTCCATCCTGTGACCCCTGTGACCCCTAGCCTATGACCCATGTGACCCCAACCTGTCGACCCCAGCCTGTGACCCCTGTGACCCCATCATGTAACCCCTGTGACTCTATCCAGTGACCCCTGTGACCCAAGTCTATGACCCATGTGACCCTAGCCTGTCGACCCCAGCGTGTGACCCCTGGGACCCCAGCCTTTGACCCATGTGACCCCAGCCTGGGACCCCTGTGACCCCAGCCTGTGACCCCTGTGTCCCCAGCCTGTGACCCAAGTGACCCCCGCCTGTGACCCCTGTGACCCCCGCCTGTGACCCCTGTGACCCTAGCCTGTCAACCCTCTAACCCTTGCCTGTGACCCCTGTGACCCGAGCCTGTGACCCTTGTGACTCCATCATGTGACCCCTGTGACCCCGGCATGTGACCACTGGACTCCATCGTGTGACCCCAATGACCCCAGCCTGTGACCCATGTGACCCCAGCATGTGACCCCTGTGACCCCAGCCTGTGACCCATGTGACCCCATCATGTGACACCCTGTGACTCCATCATGTGACCCCTGTGACCCCAGCCTGTGACCCCTGTGACCCCTGTGACCCCTGCCTGTGACCCCTGTGACCATAGCCTGGGACCCCTGTGACCCCAGCCTGTGACCCCTGTGACCCCAGCCTGTGACCCATGTGACCCCAGCCTGTGACCCCAGCCTGTGACCCCTGTGACCCCTGCCTGTAACCCTTGTGACCCCAGCCTGTGACCTCTGTGACCCCAGCCTGTGACCCCTGTGACCCCAGCCTGTGACCCCTGTGACCCCAGTTTGTGACCCCTGTGACCCCAGCCTGTAACCCATGTGACCCCAGCATGTGACCCCCATGTGAACCTTGTCTGTGACCCCGGTGAACCCAGCCTGAGACCCCCGTGACCCCAGCCTGTGACCCCTGTGACCCCAGCTTGTGACCCTTGTGACCCCAGCCTGTGACCTTTGTGACCCCAGCCTTTGACCCCTATGACCCCAGCCTGTGACCCCTGTGACCCCAGCCTGTGACCCCTGTGACCCCAGCCTGTGACCCCAGCCTGTGACCCCAGCCTGTGACCCCTGTGACCCCAGCCTGCCTGTGACCCTGTGACTCCATCATGTGACCCTGTGACCCCAGCCTGTGCCCGCTGTGACCCTAGCCTGTGACCCATGTGACCCCTTTGACCCCATCATGTGACCCATGTGACTCCATCATGTGACCCCTGTGACCCCAGCCTGTGACCCCTGTGACCCCAGCTTGAGATCCCTGTGACCCCAGCATGTGCCCCCTGTGACCCCATCCTGTGACCCCTCTGACCCCAACCTGTGACCCCTTTGACCCCATCCTGTGACCCCAGCCTGTGACCCCGGTGACCCCAGCTTGTGACCCCTGTGACCCCAGCCTGTGACCCGTGTGACTCCATCTTGTGACCCATGTGACCCCAGCATGTGACCACTGTGACCCCAGCCTTTGACCCCTGTGACCCCAACCTGTGACCCCTGTGACCCATGTGACCCCAGCCTGTGACCCCTATGACCCCAGCCTGTGACTCCATCATGTGACCATGTGACCCCAGCCTGTGCCCGCTGTGACCCTTGCTTGTGACCCCTGTGACCCCAGCCTGTGACCCGTGTGACCCCAGCCTGTGACCCCGGTGACTCCATCCTTTGACCCCTGTGACCCCAGCCTATGACCCATGTGACCCCAGCCTGTCGACCCCAGCCTGTGACCCCTGTGACCCCATCATGTAACCCCTGTGACTCTATCCTGTGACCCCTGTGACCCCAGCCTATGACCCATGTGACCCTAGCCTGTCGACCCCAGCGTGTGACCCCTGTGACCACAGCCTGTGACCCCTGTGACCCCAGCCTGGGACCCCTGTGACCCCAGCCTGTGACCCTTGTGACCCCAGCCTGTGACCCGAGTGACCCCCGCCTGTGACCCCTGTGACCCCCGCCTGTGACCCTTGTGACCCCAGCCTGTGACCCCTCTAACCCTTGCGTGTGACCCCTGTGACCCGAGCCTGTGACCCTTGTGACCCCAGCCTGTGACCTCTGTGACCCCAGCCTGTGACCTATGTGACCCTAGCCTGTGACCCATGTGACCCCAGCATGTGACTCCTGTGACCCCAGCCTGTGACCCATGTGACCCCAGCCTGTGACCCATGTGACCCCAGCTTGTGACCTCTGTGACCCCATCATGTGACCCCTTTGACCCCATCATGTGACCCATGTGACTCCATCTTGTGACCCCTGTGACCCAAACCTATGACCTCTGTGGCCCCAGCCTGTGACCCATGTGACCCCTGGGCTACACACTTCAACACCTTGCGGCCTGGTGCGGCCTCATGCGGTTTAGCCTAATTTGGTTTTAACAAGTCACCTTCATGGTTTTCCAAGCCTTGGAACAATACAAATGGGCTAGGTTGTTCCTCTAGTGCCCTAAATGTCGCCCGCAATGTTACAGTTACATGAGCCCTTCTACACACTTCAACACCTTGCGGCCTGCTGTGGCCTCATGCGGCTTAGGCTAATTTGGTTTAACAAGTCACCTTGGTGGTTTTGCAAGACTTGGAACAATACAAATGGGCAAGGTTGTCCCTCTAGTGCCCTAAATGCCTACTGCAATGTTACAGTTACCTGAGCACTTCTTCACACTTCAACACCTTGCGGCCTGGTGCGGCCTCGTGCGGCTTAGCCTGATTTGGTTATTACAAGCCACCTTCATGGTTTTCCAAGCCTTGGAACAATACAAATGGGCTAGTTTGTTCGTCTAGTGCCCTAAATGTCGCCCGCAATGTTACAGTTACATGAGCCCTTCTACACACTTCAACACCTTGCGGCCTGCTGTGGCCTCATGCGGCTTAGGCTAATTTGGTTTAACAAGTCACCTTGGTGGTTTTGCAAGACTTGGAACAATACAAATGGGCAAGGTTGTGCCTCTAGTGCCCTAAATGCCTACTGCAATGTTACAGTTACCTGAGCACTTCTTCACACTTCAACACCTTGCGGCCTGGTGCGGCCTCATGCGGTTTAGCCTGATTTGGTTATTTCAAGCCACCTTCATGGTTTTCCAAGCCTTGGAACAATACAAATGGGCTAGTTTGTTCGTCTAGTGCCCTAAATGTCGCCCGCAATGTTACAGTTACATGAGCCCTTCTACACACTTCAACACCTTGCGGCCTGCTGTGGCCTCATGCGGCTTAGGCTAATTTGGTTTAACAAGTCACCTTGGTGGTTTTGCAAGACTTGGAACAATACAAATGGGCAAGGTTGTGCCTCTAGTGCCCTAAATGCCTACTGCAATGTTACAGTTACCTGAGCACTTCTTCACACTTCAACACCTTGCGGCCTGGTGCGGCCTCATGCGGTTTAGCCTAATTTGGTTTTAACAAGTCACCTTCAAGGTTTTCCAAGCCTTGGAACAATACAAATGGGCTAGGTTGTTCGTCTAGTGCCCTAAATGTCTCCTGCAATGTTACAGTTACCTGAGCACTTCTACACACTTTAGCACCTTGCGGCCAGCTCCGGCCTCATGCGGCTTAGGCTAATTTGGTTTAACAAGTCACCTTGGTGGTTTTGCAAGGCTTGGAACAATACAAATGGGCAAGGTTGTGCCTCTAGTGCCCTAAATGTCTACTGCAATGTTACAGTTACCTGAGCACTTCTTCACACTTCAACACCTTGTGGCCCCTGTGACCCCAGCCTGTGACTCCAGCCTATGACCCCAGCATGTGACCCCTGTGACCCCAGCATGTGACCTCCGTGACCCCAGCCTGTGACCTATGTGACCCTAGCCTGTGACCCCTGTGACCCCAGCCTGTGACCCCTGTGACCCCAGCCTGTGACCCATGTGACCCCAGCCTGTGACCTCTGTGACCCCAGCTTGTGACCTCTGTGACCCCAGCATGTGACCCCTTGGACCCCATCATGTGACCCATGTGACTCCATCTTGTGACCCCTGTGACCCCACCCTGTGACCTCTGTGGCCCCAGCCTGTGACCCCTGTGACCCCAGGGCTACACACTTCAACACCTTGCGGCCTGGTGGGGCCTCATGCGGTTTAGCCTAATTTGGTTTTAACAAGTCACCTTCATGGTTTTCCAAGCCTTGGAACAATACAAATGGGCTAGGTTGTTCCTCTAGTGCCCTAAATGTCTCCTGCAATGTTACAGTTACTTGAGCACTTCTACACACTTCAACACCTTGCGGCCTGCTGTGGCCTCATGTGGCTTAGGCTAATTTGGTTTAACAAGTCACCTTGGTGGTTTTGCAAGACTTGGAACAATACAAATGGGCAAGGTTGTGCCTCTAGTGCCCTAAATGTCTACTGCAATGTTACAGTTACCTGAGCACTTCTTCACACTTCAACACCTTGTGGCCCCTGTGACCCCAGCCTGTGACTCCAGCCTATGACCCCAGCATGTGACCCCTGTGACCCCAGCATGTGACCTCTGTGACCCCAGCATGTGACCTATGTGACCCTAGCCTGTGACCCCTGTGACCCCTGTGACCCCAGCCTGTGACCCATGTGACCCCAGCCTGTGACCCCTGTGACCCCAGCTTGTGACCTCTGTGACCCCAGCATGTGACCCCTTTGACCCCATCATGTGACCCATGTGACTCCATCTTGTGACCCCTGTGACCCCACCCTGTGACCTCTGTGGCCCCAGTCTGTGACCCCTGTGACCCCAGGGCTACACACTTCAACACCTTGCGGCCTGGTGGGGCCTCATGCGGTTTAGCCTAATTTGGTTTTAACAAGTCACCTTCATGGTTTTCCAAGCCTTGGAACAATACAAATGGGCTAGGTTGTTCCTCTAGTGCCCTAAATGTCTCCTGCAATGTTACAGTTACCTGAGCACTTCTTCACACTTCAACACCTTGCGGCCTGCTGTGGCCTCATGCGGCTTAGGCTAATTTGGTTTAACAAGTCACCTTGGTGGTTTTGCAAGACTTGGAACAATACAAATGGGCAAGGTTGTGCCTCTAGTGCCCTAAATGTCTACTGCAATGTTACAGTTATCTGACCACTTCTTCACACTTCAACACCTTGCGGCCTGGTGCGGCCTCGTGCGGCTTAGCCTGATTTGGTTATAACAAGCCACCTTTATGGTTTTCCAAGCCTTGGAACAATACAAATGGGCTAGTTTGTTCCTCTAGTGCCCTAAATGTCTCCTGCAATGTTACAGTAACTTGAGCACTTCTACACACTTCAACACCTTGCGGCCTGCTGTGGCCTCATGCGGCTTAGCCTAATTTGGTTTAACAAGTCACCTTGGTGGTTTTGCAAGACTTGGAACAATACAAATGGGCAAGGTTGTGCCTCTAGTGCCCAAAATGTCTACTGCAATGTTACAGTTACCTGAGCACTTCTACACACTTCAACACCTTGCGACCTGGTGCGGCCTCATGCGGCTTAGCCTAATTTGGTTATAACAAGTCACCTTCAAGGTTTTCCAAGCCTTGGAACAATACAAATGGGCTAGGTTGTTCGTCTAGTGCCCTAAATGTCTCCTGCAATGTTACAGTTACCTGAGCACTTCTACACACTTTAGCACCTTGCGGCCTGCTGCGGCCTCATGCGGCTTAGCCTAATTTGGTTTAACAAGTCACCTTGGGGGTTTTGCAAGACTTGGAACAATACAAATGGGCAAGGTTGCGCCTCTAGTGCCCTTAATATCTCCTGCAATGTTACAGTTACCTGAGCACTTCTACACATTTCAACACCTTGTGGCCCCTGTGACCCCAGCATGTGACCCATGTGAACCCAGCATGTGACCCCTGTGACTCCATCATGTGACCCTGTGACTCCATCATGTGACCATGTGACCCCAGCCTGTGCCCGCTGTGACCCTAGCCAGTGACCCCTGTGACCCCAGCCTGTGACCCCTGTGACCCCATTATGTGACCCCTGTGACTCCATCCTGTGACCCCTGTGACCCCAGCCTATGACCCATGTGACCCCAGCCTGTCGACCCCAGCCTGTGACCCCTGTGACCCCATCCTGTGACCCCTGTGACCCCTGTGACCCCAGCCATGACCCATGTGACCCCTGCCTGTCGACCCCAGCGTGTGACCCCTGTGACCCCAACATGTGACCCCTGTGACCCCAGCCTGGGACCCCTGTGACCCCAGCCTGTGACCCCTGTGACCCCAGCCTGTGACCCCTATGACCCCCGCATGTGACCCCTGTGACCCCAGCCTGTGACCCATGTGACCCCAGCCTGTGACCCCTGTGACCCCAGCTTGTGACCTCTCTGACCCCAGCATGTGACCCCTTGGACCCCATCATGTGACCCATGTGACTCCATCTTGTGACCCCTGTGACCCCACCCTGTGACCTCTGTGACCCCACCCTGTGACCTCTGTGGCCCCAGCCTGTGACCCCTGTGACCCCAGGGCTACACACTTCAACACCTTGCGGCCTGGTGCGGCCTCATGCGGTTTAGCCTAATTTGGTTTTAACAAGTCACCTTCATGGTTTTCCAAGCCTTGGAACAATACAAATGGGCTAGGTTGTTCCTCTAGTGCCCTAAATGTCTCCTGCAATGTTACAGTTACTTGAGCACTTCTACACACTTCAACACCTTGCGGCCTGCTGTGGCCTCATGCGGCTTAGGCTAATTTGGTTATAACAAGTCACCTTGGTGGTTTTGCAAGACTTGGAACAATACAAATGGGCAAGGTTGTGCCTCTAGTGCCCTAAATGTCTACTGCAATGTTACAGTTACCTGAGCACTTCTTCACACTTCAACACCTTGTGGCCCCTGTGACCCCAGCCTGTGACTCCAGCCTATGACCCCAGCATGTGACCCCTGTGACCCCAGCATGTGACCTCTGTGACCCCAGCCTGTGACCTATGTGACCCTTGCCTGTGACCCCTGTGACCCCTGTGACCCCAGCCTGTGACCCATGTGACCCCAGCCTGTGACCCCTGTGACCCCAGCTTGTGACCTCTGTGACCCCAGCATGTGACCCCTTTGACCCCATCATGTGACCCATGTGACTCCATCTTGTGACCCCTGTGACCCCACCCTGTGACCTCTGTGGCCCCAGCCTGTGACCCCTGTGACCCCAGGGCTACACACTTCAACACCTTGCGGCCTAGTGCGGCCTCATGCGGTTTAGCCTAATTTGGTTTTAACAAGTCACCTTTATGGTTTTCCAAGCCTTGGAACAATACAAATGGGCTAGGTTGTTCCTCTAGTGCCCTAAATGTCTCCTGCAATGTTACAGTTACTTGAGCACTTCTACACACTTCAACACCTTGCGGCCTGCTGTGGCCTCATGCGGCTTAGGCTAATTTGGTTTAACAAGTCACCTTGGTGGTTTTGCAAGACTTGGAACAATACAAATGGGCAAGGTTGTGCCTCTAGTGCCCTAAATGTCTACTGCAATGTTACAGTTATCTGAGCACTTCTTCACACTTCAACACCTTGCGGCCTGGTGCGGCCTCGTGCGGCTTAGCCTGATTTGGTTATAACAAGCCACCTTTATGGTTTTCCAAGCCTTGGAACAATACAAATGGGCTAGTTTGTTCCTCTAGTGCCCTAAATGTCTCCTGCAATGTTACAGTAACTTGAGCACTTCTACACACTTTAGCACCTTGCGGCCTGCTGCGGCCTCATGCGGCTTAGGCTAATTTGGTTTAACAAGTCACCTTGGGGGTTTTGCAAGACTTGGAACAATACAAATGGGCAAGGTTGCGCCTCTAGTGCCCTTAATATCTCCTGCAATGTTACAGTTACCTGAGCACTTCTACACATTTCAACACCTTGTGGCCCCTGTGACCCCAGCCTGTGACCCATGTGAACCCAGCATGTGACCCATGTGACTCCATCATGTGACCCTGTGACTCCATCATGTGACCATGTGACCCCAGCCTGTGCCCGCCGTGACCCTAGCCAGTGACCCCTGTGACCCCAGCCTGTGACCCCTGTGACCCCATTATGTGACCCCTGTGACTCCATCCTGTGACCCCTGTGACCCCAGCCTATGACCCATGTGACCCCAGCCTGTCGACCCCAGCCTGTGACCCCTGTGACCCCATCCTGTGACCCCTGTGACCCCTGTGACCCCAGCCATGACCCATGTGACCCCTGCCTGTCGACCCCAGCGTGTGACCCCTGTGACCCCAACATGTGACCCCTGTGACCCCAGCCTGGGACCCCTGTGACCCCAGCCTGTGACCCCTGTGACCCCAGCCTGTGACCCCTATGACCCCCGCATGTGACCCCTGTGACCCCAGCCTGTGACCCATGTGACCCCAGCCTGTGACCCCTGTGACCCCAGCTTGTGACCTCTGTGACCCCAGCATGTGACCCCTTGGACCCCATCATGTGACCCATGTGACTCCATCTTGTGACCCCTGTGACCCCACCCTGTGACCTCTGTGGCCCCAGCCTGTGACCCCTGTGACCCCAGGGCTACACACTTCAACACCTTGCGGCCTGGTGCGGCCTCATGCGGTTTAGCCTAATTTGGTTTTAACAAGTCACCTTCATGGTTTTCCAAGCCTTGGAACAATACAAATGGGCTAGGTTGTTCCTCTAGTGCCCTAAATGTCTCCTGCAATGTTACAGTTACTTGAGCACTTCTACACACTTCAACACCTTGCGGCCTGCTGTGGCCTCATGCGGCTTAGGCTAATTTGGTTTAACAAGTCACCTTGGTGGTTTTGCAAGACTTGGAACAATACAAATGGGCAAGGTTATGCCTCTAGTGCCCTAAATGTCTACTGCAATGTTACAGTTACCTGAGCACTTCTTCACACTTCAACACCTTGTGGCCCCTGTGACCCCTGCCTGTGACTCCAGCCTATGACCACAGCATGTGACCCCTGTGACCCCAGCATGTGACCTCTGTGACCCCAACCTGTGATCTATGTGACCCTAGCCTGTGACCCCTGTGACCCCAGCCTGTGACCCCTGTGACCCCAGCCTGTGACCCATGTGACCCCAGCCTGTGACCCCTGTGACCCCAGCTTGTGACCTCTGTGACCCCAGCATGTGACCCCTTGGACCCCATCATGTGACCCATGTGACTCCATCTTGTGACCCCTGTGACCCCACCCTGTGACCTCTGTGGCCCCAGCCTGTGACCCCTGTGACCCCAGGGCTACACACTTCAACACCTTGCGGCCTGGTGCGGCCTCATGCGGTTTAGCCTAATTTGGTTTTAACAAGTCACCTTCATGGTTTTCCAAGCCTTGGAACAATACAAATGGGCTAGGTTGTTCCTCTAGTGCCCTAAATGTCTCCTGCAATGTTACAGTTACTTGAGCACTTCTACACACTTCAACACCTTGCGGCCTGCTGTGGCCTCATGCGGCTTAGGCTAATTTGGTTTAACAAGTCACCTTAGTGGTTTTGCAAGACTTGGAACAATACAAATGGGCAAGGTTGTGCCTCTAGTGCCCTAAATGTCTACTGCAATGTTACAGTTACCTGAGCACTTCTTCACACTTCAACACCTTGTGGCCCCTGTGACCCCAGCCTGTGACTCCAGCCTATGACCCCAGCATGTGACCCCTGTGACCCCAGCATGTGACCTCTGTGACCCCAGCCTGTGACCTATGTGACCCTAGCCTGTGACCCCTGTGACCCCAGCCTGTGACCCATGTGACCCCAGCCTGTGACCCATGTGACCCCAGCCTGTGACCCCTGTGACCCCAGCTTGTGACCTCTGTGACCCCAGCATGTGACCCCTTTGACCCCATCATGTGACCCATGTGACTCCATCTTGTGACCCCTGTGACCCCACCCTGTGACCTCTGTGGCCCCAGCCTGTGACCCATGTGACCCCAGGGCTACACACTTCAACACCTTGCGGCCTAGTGCGGCATCATGCGGTTTAGCCTAATTTGGTTTTTACAAGCCACCTTCATGGTTTTCCAAGCCTTGGAACAATACAAATGGGCTAGTTTGTTCCTCTAGTGCCCTAAATGTCTCCTGCAATGTTACAGTTACTTGAGCACTTCTACACACTTCAACACCTTGCGGCCTGCTGTGGCCTCATGCGGCTTAGGCTAATTTGGTTTAACAAGTCACCTTGGTGGTTTTGCAAGACTTGGAACAATACAAATGGGCAAGGTTGTGCCTCTAGTGCCCTAAATGTCTACTGCAATGTTACAGTTATCTGACCACTTCTTCACACTTCAACACCTTGCGGCCTGGTGCGGCCTCGTGCGGCTTAGCCTGATTTGGTTATAACAAGCCACCTTTATGGTTTTCCAAGCCTTGGAACAATACAAATGGGCTAGTTTGTTCCTCTAGTGCCCTAAATGTCTCCTGCAATGTTACAGTAACTTGAGCACTTCTACACACTTCAACACCTTGCGGCCTGCTGTGGCCTCATGCGGCTTAGGCTAATTTGGTTTAACAAGTCACCTTGGTGGTTTTGCAAGACTTGGAACAATACAAATGGGCAAGGTTGTGCCTCTAGTGCCCAAAATGTCTACTGCAATGTTACAGTTACCTGAGCACTTCTTCACACTTCAACACCTTGCGACCTGGTGCGGCCTCATGCGGCTTAGCCTAATTTGGTTATAACAAGTCACCTTCAAGGTTTTCCAAGCCTTGGAACAATACAAATGGGATAGGTTGTTCGTCTAGTGCCCTAAATGTCTCCTGCAATGTTACAGTTACCTGAGCACTTCTACACACTTTGGCACCTTGCGGCCTGCTGCGGCCTCATGCGGCTTAGGCTAATTTGGTTTAACAAGTCACCTTGGTGGTTTTGCAAGACTTGGAACAATACAAATGGGCAAGGTTGCGCCTCTAGTGCCCTTAATATCTCCTGCAATGTTACAGTTACCTGAGCACTTCTTCACATTTCAACACCTTGTGGCCCCTGTGACCCCAGCCTGTGACCCATGTGAACCCAGCATGTGACCCCTGTGACTCCATCATGTGACCCTGTGACTCCATCATGTGACCATGTGACCCCAGCATGTGCCCGCTGTGACCCTAGCCAGTGACCCCTGTGACCCCAGCCTTTGACCCCTGTGACCCCATTTTGTGACCCCTGTGACTCCATCCTGTGACCCCTGTGACCCCAGCCTATGACCCATGTGACCCCAGCCTGTCGACCCCAGCCTGTGACCCCTGTGACCCCATCCTGTGACCCATGTGACCCCTGTGACCCCAGCCATGACCCATGTGACCCCTGCCTGTCGACCCCAGCGTGTGACCCCTGTGACCCCTGTGACCCCAGCCTGTGACCCCTGTGACCCCAGCCTGTGACCCCTGTGACCCCAGCCTGTGACCCCTATGACCCCCGCCTGTGACCTCTGTGACCCCCGCCTGTGACCCCTGTGACCCCAGCCTGTGACCCATGTGACCCCAGCCAAGACCCATGTGACCCCTGCCCGTCGACCCCAGCCTTTGACCCCTGTGACCTCAACCTGTGACCCCTATGACCCCAGCCTGTGACCCCTGTGACCCCAGCCTGTGACCCCTGTGACCCTAGCCTGTGACTCCATCATGTGACCATGTGACCCCAGCCTGTGCCCGCTGTGACCCTAGCCTGTGACCCGTGTGACTCCATCCTTTGACCCCTGTGACCCCAGCCTATGACCCATGTGACCCCAGCCTGTCGACCCCAGCCTGTGACCCCTGTGACCCCATCATGTAACCCCTGTGACTCTATCATGTGACCCCTGTGACCCCAGCCTATGACCCTTGCGTGTCGACCCCATCGTGTGACCCCTGTGACCCCAGCCTGTGACCCCTGTGACCCCAGCCTGGGACCCCTGTGACCCCAGCCTGGGACCCCTGTGACCCCAGCCTGTGACCCCTGAGACCCCAGCCTGTGACTCTGGTGACCCCCGCCTGTGACCCTTTGTGACCCCCGCCTGTGACCCCTGTGAACCCAGCCTGGGACCCCTCTAACCCTTGCCTGTGACCCCTGTGACCCGAGCCTGTGACCCTTGTGACTCCATCATGTGACCCCTGTGACCCCGGCATGTGACCATTGTGACTCCATCTTGTGACCCCTGTGACCCCAGCCTGTGACCCATGTGACCCCAGCATGTGACCCCTGTGACCCCAGCCTGTGACCCATGTGACCCCATCATGTGACACCCTGTGACTCCATCATGTTATCCCTGTGACCCCAGCATGTGACCCCTGTGACCCCTGTGACCCCTGCATGTGACCCCTGTGACCCTTGCCTGTGACCCCTGTGACCCTAGCCTGTGACCCCTGTGACCCCCGCCTGTGACCCATGTGACCCTAGCCTGTGACCCCTGTGACCCTAGCCTGTGACCCATGTGACCCTAGCTTGTGACCCCTGTGACCCTAGCCTGTGACCCCTGAGACCCCAGCCTGTGACCCCTGTGACCCCTCTGACTCCATCCTGTGACCCATGGGACCCCAGCCTGTGACCCCTGTGACCCCAGCATGTGACCCCTGTGACCCCAGCATGTGACCCCTGTGACCCCAGGGCTACACACTTTAACACCTTGCGGCCTGGTGCGGCCTCATGCGGTTTAGCCTAATTTGGTTTTAACAGGTCGCCTTCATGGTTTTCCAAGCCTTGGAACAATACAAATGGGCTAGGTTGTTCCTCTAGTGCCCTAAATGTCTCCTGCAATGTTACAGTTACTTGAGCACTTCTACACACTTCAACACCTTGCGGCCTGCTGTGGCCTCATGCGGCTTAGCCTAATTTGGTTTAACAAGTCACCTTGGTGGTTTTGCAAGACTTGGAACAATACAAATGGGCAAGGTTGTGCCTCTAGTGCCCTAAATGTCTACTGCAATGTTACAGTTACCTGAGCACTTCTTCACACTTCAACACCTTGCGGCCTGGTGCGGCCTCGTGCGGCTTAGCCTGATTTGGTTATAACAAGCCACCTTCATGGTTTTCCGAGCCTTGGAACAATACAAATGGGCTAGTTTGTTCCTCTAGTGCCCTAAATGTCTCCTGCAATGTTACAGTAACTTGAGCACTTCTACACACTTCAACACCTTGCGGCCTGCTGTGGCCTCATGCGGCTTAGGCTAATTTGGTTTAACAAGTCACCTTGGTGGTTTTGCAAGACTTGGAACAATACAAATGGGCAAGGTTGTGCCTCTAGTGCCCTAAATGTCTACTGCAATGTTACAGTTATCTGAGCACTTCTTCACACTTCAACACCTTGCGACCTGGTGCGGCCTCATGCGGCTTAGCCTAATTTGGTTATAACAAGTCACCTTCAAGGTTTTCCAAGCCTTGGAACAATACAAATGGGCTAGGTTGTTCGTCTAGTGCCCTAAATGTCTCCTGCAATGTTACAGTTACCTGAGCACTTCTACACACTTTAGCACCTTGCGGCCTGCTGCGGCCTCATGCGGCTTAGGCTAATTTGGTTTAACAAGTCACCTTGGTGGTTTTGCAAGACTTGGAACAATACAAATGGGCAAGGTTGCGCCTCTAGTGCCCTTAATATCTCCTGCAATGTTACAGTTACCTGAGCACTTCTACACATTTCAACACCTTGTGGCCCCTGTGACCCCAGCCTGTGACCCATGTGAACCCAGCATGTGACCCCTGTGACTCCATCATGTGACCCTGTGACTCCATCATGTGACCATGTGACCCCAGCATGTGCCCGCTGTGACCCTAGCCAGTGACCCATGTGACCCCAGCCTGTGACCCCTGTGACCCCATTCTGTGACCCCTGTGACTCCATCCTGTGACCCCTGTGACCCCAGCCTATGACCCATGTGACCCCAGCCTGTCGACCCCAGCCTGTGACCCCTGTGACCCCATCATGTGACCCATGTGACCCCTGTGACCCCAGCCATGACCCATGTGACCCCTGCCTGTCGACCCCAGCGTGTGACCCCTGTGACCCCAGCCTGTGACCCCTGTGACCCCAGCCTGGGACCCCTGTGACCCCAGCCTGGGACCCCTGTGACCCCTGCCTGTGACCCCTATGACCCCCGCCTGTGACCTCTGTGACCCCAGCCTGTGACCCCTGTGACCCCAGCATGTGACCCCTGTGACCCCAGCCAAGACCCATGTGACCCCTGCCTGTCGACCCCAGCCTTTGACCCCTGTGACCCCAACCTGTGACCCCTGTGACCCCAGATTGTGACCCCTGTGACCCCAGCCTGTGACCCCTGTGACCCTAGCCTGTGACTCCATCATGTGACCCTGTGACTCCATCATGTGACCATGTGACCCCAGCCTGTGCCCGCTGTGACCCTAGCCTGTGACCCGTGTGACTCCATTCTTTGACCCCTGTGACCCCAGCCTTTGACCCATGTGACCCCAGCCTGTCGACCCCAGCCTGTGACCCCTGTGACCCCATCATGTAACCCTTGTGACTCTATCATGTGACCCCTGTGACCCCAGCCTATGACCCATGTGACCCTTGCGTGTCGACCCCATCGTGTGACCCCTGTGACCCCAGCCTGTGACCCCTGTGACCCCAGCCTGGGACCCCCGTGACCCCAGCCTGGGACCCCTGTGACCCCAGCCTGGGACCCCTTTGACCCCAGCCTGTGACCCCTGAGACCCCAGCCTGTGACTCTGGTGACCCCCGCCTGTGACCCTTTGTGACCCCCGCCTGTGACCCCTGTGACCCCAGCCTGGGACCCCTCTAACCCTTGCCTGTGACCCCTGTGACCCGAGCCTGTGACCCTTGTGACTCCATCATGTGACCCCTGTGACCCCGGCATGTGACCACTGTGACTCCATCTTGTGACCCCTGTGACCCCAGCCTGTGACCCATGTGACCCCAGCATGTGACCCCTGTGACCCAGCCTGTGACCCATGTGACCCCATCATGTGACACCCTGTGACTCCATCATGTTATCCCTGTGACCCCAGCATGTGACCCCTGTGACCCCTGTGACCCCTGCCTGTGACCCCTGTGACCCTAGCCTGTGACCCCTGTGACCCTAGCCTGTGACCCCTGTGACCCCCGCCTGTGACCCATGTGACCCTAGCCTGTGACCCCTGTGACCCTAGCCTGTGACCCATGTGACCCCAGCCTGTGACCCCTGTGACCCTAGCCTGTGACCCGTGAGACCCCAGCCTGTGACCCCTGTGACCCCTCTGACTCCATCCTGTGACCCATGGGACCCCAGCCTGTGACCCCTGTGACCCCAGCCTGTGACCCCTGTGACCCCAGCCTGGGACCCCTGTGACCCCAGCCTGGGACCCCTGTGACCCCTGCCTGTGACCCCTATGACCCCCGCCTGTGACCTCTGTGACCCCAGCCTGTGACCCCTGTGACCCCAGCCTGTGACCCCTGTGACCCCAGCCAAGACCCATGTGACCCCTGCCTGTCGACCCCAGCCTTTGACCCCTGTGACCCCAACCTGTGACCCCTGTGACCCCAGCCTGTGACCCCTTTGACCCCAGCCTGTGACCCCTGTGACCCTAGCCTGTGACTCCATCATGTGACCCTGTGACTCCATCATGTGACCATGTGACCCCAGCCTGTGCCCGCTGTGACCCTAGCCTGTGACCCGTGACTCCATTCTTTGACCCCTGTGACCCCAGCCTTTGACCCATGTGACCCCAGCCTGTCGACCCCAGCCTGTGACCCCTGTGACCCCATCATGTAACCCCTGTGACTCTATCATGTGACCCCTGTGACCCCTGCCTATGACCCATGTGACCCTTGCGTGTCGACCCCATCGTGTGACCCCTGTGACCCCAGCCTGTGACCCCTGTGACCCCAGCATGGGACCCCCGTGACCCCAGCATGGGACCCCTGTGACCCCAGCCTGGGACCCCTGTGACCCCAACCTGTGACCCCTGAGACCCCAGCCTGTGACTCTGGTGACCCCCGCCTGTGACCCTTTGTGACCCCCGCCTGTGACCCCTGTGACCCCAGCCTGGGACCCCTCTAACCCTTGCCTGTGACCCCTGTGACCCGAGCCTGTGACCCTTGTGACTCCATCATGTGACCCCTGTGACCCCGGCATGTGACCACTGTGACTCCATCTTGTGACCCCTGTGACCCCAGCCTGTGACCCATGTGACCCCAGCATGTGACCCCTGTGACCCAGCCTGTGACCCATGTGACCCCATCATGTGACACCCTGTGACTCCATCATGTTATCCCTGTGACCCCAGCATGTGACCCCTGTGACCCCTGTGACCCCTGCCTGTGACCCCTGTGACCCTAGCCTGTGACCCCTGTGACCCTAGCCTGTGACCCCTGTGACCCCCGCCTGTGACCCATGTGACCCTAGCCTGTGACCCCTGTGACCCTAGCCTGTGACCCATGTGACCCCAGCCTGTGACCCCTGTGACCCTAGCCTGTGACCCCTGAGACCCCAGCCTGTGACCCCTGTGACCCCTCTGACTCCATCCTGTGACCCATGGGACCCCAGCCTGTGACCCCTGTGACCCCAGCATGTGACCCCTGTGACCCCAGCATGTGACCCCTGTGACCCCAGGGCTACACACTTTAACACCTTGCGGCCTGGTGCGGCCTCATGCGGTTTAGCCTAATTTGGTTTTAACAGGTCACCTTCATGGTTTTCCAAGCCTTGGAACAATACAAATGGGCTAGGTTGTTCCTCTAGTGCCCTAAATGTCTCCTGCAATGTTACAGTTACTTGAGCACTTCTACACACTTCAACACCTTGCGGCCTGCTGTGGCCTCATGCGGCTTAGGCTAATTTGGTTTAACAAGTCACCTTGGTGGTTTTGCAAGACTTGGAACAATACAAATGGGCAAGGTTGTGCCTCTAGTGCCCTAAATGTCTACTGCAATGTTACAGTTACCTGAGCACTTCTTCACACTTCAACACCTTGCGGCCTGGTGCGGCCTAGTGCGGCTTAGCCTGATTTGGTTATAACAAGCCACCTTCATGGTTTTCCGAGCCTTGGAACAATACAAATGGGCTAGTTTTTTCGTCTAGTGCCCTAAATGTCTCCTGCAATGTTACAGTAACTTGAGCACTTCTACACACTTCAACACCTTGCGGCCTGCTGTGGCCTCATGCGGCTTAGCCTAATTTGGTTTAACAAGTCACCTTGGTGGTTTTGCAAGACTTGGAACAATACAAATGGGCAAGGTTGTGCCTCTAGTGCCCTAAATGTCTACTGCAATGTTACAGTTACCTGAGCACTTCTTCACACTTCAACACCTTGTGGCCCATGTGACCCCAGCCTGTGACCCCAGCCTATGACCCCAGCATGTGACCCCTGTGACCCCAGCATGTGACCTTTGTGACCCCAGCCTGTGACCTATGTGACCCTAGCCTGTGACCCCTGTGACCCCAGCCTGTGACCCATGTGACCCCAGCCTGTGACCCCTGTGACCCCAGCTTGTGACCTCTGTGACCCCAGCATGTGACCCCTTTGACCCCATCATGTGACCCATGTGACTCCATCTTGTGACCCCTGTGACCCCACCCTGTGACCTCTGTGGCCCCAGCCTGTGACCCCTGTGACCCCAGGGCTACACACTTCAACACCTTGCGGCCTAGTGCGGCCTCATGCGGTTTAGCCTAATTTGGTTTTAACAAGTCACCTTCATGGTTTTCCAAGCCTTGGAACAATACAAATGGGCTAGGTTGTTCCTCTAGTGCCCTAAATGTCTCCTGCAATGTTACAGTTACTTGAGCACTTCTACACACTTCAACACCTTGCGGCCTGCTGTGGCCTCATGCGGCTTAGGCTAATTTGGTTTAACAAGTCACCTTGGTGGTTTTGCAAGACTTGGAACAATACAAATGGGCAAGGTTGTGCCTCTAGTGCCCAAAATGTCTACTGCAATGTTACAGTTACCTGAGCACTTCTTCACACTTCAACACCTTGCGGCCTGGTGCGGCCTCGGGCGGCTTAGCCTGATTTGGTTATAACAAGCCACCTTCATGGTTTTCCTAGCCTTGGAACAATACAAATGGGCTAGTTTGTTCGTCTAGTGCCCTAAATGTCTCCTGCAATGTTACAGTTACCTGAGCACTTCTACACACTTTAGCACCTTGCGGCCTGCTGCGGCCTCATGCGGCTTAGGCTAATTTGGTTTAACAAGTCACCTTGGTGGTTTTGCAAGACTTGGAACAATACAAATGGGCAAGGTTGCGCCTCTAGTGCCCTTAATATCTCCTGCAATGTTACAGTTACATGAGCACTTCTACACATTTCAACACCTTGTGGCCCCTGTGACCCCAGCCTGTGACCCATGTGAACCCAGCATGTGACCCCTGTGACTCCATCATGTGACCCTGTGACTCCATCATGTGACCATGTGACCCCAGCCTGTGCCCGCTGTGACCCTAGCCTGTGACCCCTGTGACCCCAGCCTGTGACCCCTGTGACCCCATCCTGTGACCCATGTGACTCCATCCTGTGACCCATGTGACCCCAGCCTATGACCCATGTGACCCCAGCCTGTCGACCCCAGCCTGTGACCCCTGTGACCCCCGCCTGTGACCCTTTGTGACCCCCGCCTGTGACCCCTGTGACCCCAGCCTGGGACCCCTCTAACCCTTGCCTGTGACCCCTGTGACCCGAGCCTGTGACCCTTGTGACTCCATCATGTGACCCCTGTGACCCCGGCATGTGACCACTGTGACTCCATCTTGTGACCCCTGTGACCCCAGCCTGTGACCCATGTGACCCCAGCATGTGACCCCTGTGACCCAGCCTGTGACCCATGTGACCCCATCATGTGACACCCTGTGACTCCATCATGTTATCCCTGTGACCCCAGCATGTGACCCCTGTGACCCCTGTGACCCCTGCCTGTGACCCCTGTGACCCTAGCCTGTGACCCCTGTGACCCTAGCATGTGACCCCTGTGACCCCCGCCTGTGACCCATGTGACCCTAGCCTGTGACCCCTGTGACCCTAGCCTGTGACCCATGTGACCCCAGCCTGTGACCCCTGTGACCCTAGCCTGTGACCCCTGAGACCCCAGCCTGTGACCCCTGTGACCCCTCTGACTCCATCCTGTGACCCATGGGACCCCAGCCTGTGACCCCTGTGACCCCAGCATGTGACCCCTGTGACCCCAGCATGTGACCCCTGTGACCCCAGGGCTACACACTTTAACACCTTGCGGCCTGGTGCAGCCTCATGCGGTTTAGCCTAATTTGGTTTTAACAGGTCACCTTCATGGTTTTCCAAGCCTTGGAACAATACAAATGGGCTAGGTTGTTCCTCTAGTGCCCTAAATGTCTCCTGCAATGTTACAGTTACTTGAGCACTTCTACACACTTCAACACCTTGCGGCCTGCTGTGGCCTCATGCGGCTTAGGCTAATTTGGTTTAACAAGTCACCTTGGTGGTTTTGCAAGACTTGGAACAATACAAATGGGCAAGGTTGTGCCTCTAGTGCCCTAAATGTCTACTGCAATGTTACAGTTACCTGAGCACTTCTTCACACTTCAACACCTTGCGGCCTGGTGCGGCCTAGTGCGGCTTAGCCTGATTTGGTTATAACAAGCCACCTTCATGGTTTTCCGAGCCTTGGAACAATACAAATGGGCTAGTTTTTTCGTCTAGTGCCCTAAATGTCTCCTGCAATGTTACAGTAACTTGAGCACTTCTACACACTTCAACACCTTGCGGCCTGCTGTGGCCTCATGCGGCTTAGCCTAATTTGGTTTAACAAGTCACCTTGGTGGTTTTGCAAGACTTGGAACAATACAAATGGGCAAGGTTGTGCCTCTAGTGCCCTAAATGTCTACTGCAATGTTACAGTTACTTGAGCACTTCTTCACACTTCAACACCTTGTGGCCCATGTGACCCCAGCCTGTGACCCCAGCCTATGACCCCAGCATGTGACCCCTGTGACCCCAGCATGTGACCTTTGTGACCCCAGCCTGTGACCTATGTGACCCTAGCCTGTGACCCCTGTGACCCCAGCCTGTGACCCATGTGACCCCAGCCTGTGACCCCTGTGACCCCAGCTTGTGACCTCTGTGACCCCAGCATGTGACCCCTTTGACCCCATCATGTGACCCATGTGACTCCATCTTGTGACCCCTGTGACCCCACCCTGTGACCTCTGTGGCCCCAGCCTGTGACCCCTGTGACCCCAGGGCTACACACTTCAACACCTTGCGGCCTAGTGCGGCCTCATGCGGTTTAGCCTAATTTGGTTTTAACAAGTCACCTTCATGGTTTTCCAAGCCTTGGAACAATACAAATGGGCTAGGTTGTTCCTCTAGTGCCCTAAATGTCTCCTGCAATGTTACAGTTACTTGAGCACTTCTACACACTTCAACACCTTGCGGCCTGCTGTGGCCTCATGCGGCTTAGGCTAATTTGGTTTAACAAGTCACCTTGGTGGTTTTGCAAGACTTGGAACAATAGAAATGGGCAAGGTTGTGCCTCTAGTGCCCAAAATGTCTACTGCAATGTTACAGTTACCTGAGCACTTCTTCACACTTCAACACCTTGCGGCCTGGTGCGGCCTCGGGCGGCTTAGCCTGATTTGGTTATAACAAGCCACCTTCATGGTTTTCCTAGCCTTGGAACAATACAAATGGGCTAGTTTGTTCGTCTAGTGCCCTAAATGTCTCCTGCAATGTTACAGTTACCTGAGCACTTCTACACACTTTAGCACCTTGCGGCCTGCTGCGGCCTCATGCGGCTTAGGCTAATTTGGTTTAACAAGTCACCTTGGTGGTTTTGCAAGACTTGGAACAATACAAATGGGCAAGGTTGCGCCTCTAGTGCCCTTAATATCTCCTGCAATGTTACAGTTACATGAGCACTTCTACACATTTCAACACCTTGTGGCCCCTGTGACCCCAGCCTGTGACCCATGTGAACCCAGCATGTGACCCCTGTGACTCCATCATGTGACCCTGTGACTCCATCATGTGACCATGTGACCCCAGCCTGTGCCCGCTGTGACCCTAGCCTGTGACCCCTGTGACCCCAGCCTGTGACCCCTGTGACCCCATCCTGTGACCCCTGTGACTCCATCTTGTGACCCCTGTGACCCCAGCCTATGACCCATGTGACCCCAGCCTGTCGACCCCAGCCTGTGACCCCTGTGACCCCATCCTGTGACCCCTGTGACCCCAGCCAAGACCCATGTGACCCCTGCCTGTCGACCCCAGCGTGTGACCCCTGTGACCCCAGCCTGTGACCCCTGTGACCCCAGCCTGGGACCCTTGTGACCCCAGCCTGTGACCCCTGTGACCCCAGCCTGTGACCCCTATGACCCCCGCCGGTGACCCCTGTGACCCCTGTGACCCCAGCATGTGACCCCTCTGACCCCTGCATGTGACCACTGTGACTCCATCTTGTGACCCCTGTGACCCCAGCCTGTGACCCCAGCCTGTGACCCCAGCCTGTGACCCCAGCCTGTGACCCCTGTGACCCCAGCCTGTGACCCCCATGTGAACCTAGGTTGTGACCCCGGAGCTTGTGTGTGGATCTTACATTGGCAAACCCACTCGGCACGCGTGGGCGTGCGTGTGATGGCTGCCATATCAGAAGGGTGCCTGACCAGAGGGTAATGCTGTGCTTGTTCTGTATCATGACGCGTGTTTGGGATACATAGATCGGCCCTATGACCGTTGGCATGTTCTGTGCTAGTCAGTGTTATATGCGGTAGGCATGTGCAGGTCCGACAGCTTGCCCGAGTTTATTTGGGCATAGCACTAGCCGTGGATTCGGGCTGCCTCATGGTACGCAGGCAGTTAGCAGTAGCGACTTCGGGCTGCCCCAGGCTGCGTCATCTGCCGTTGGAAGCCACTGGCAGTACTGTAGTGCAGTACCGCCATTGCCCCATATGGGGGTAGTTCCACCTGCGTCATCTCACGTACAGGGGTACTGGGTCTGCCAGGGCATGGACCTTGCACCTATCAGCCCGTCCTCCGTTTTAAGGCTCCAGTTAACTGAAGGTACTTGTAGCCACATGTGCAAAGCAACAGAGCAAGCCGTCACCCCGACAGCGAACGTACTGACAACCAGCTACTGAAATGATATCGGCGCATGCGTTACGGCCTGAAGGCGTGTCTATAGAGGCTCATAATCTTTGTCAGTTCAGTTGTGTTTCGGGACCTGTTACAAGCTTAGACATGGCCAACAGTGGAACGTTGGACCGGTTCACAGTGCATTCACCATCTTCGGGGGACTGCTGGCCATGCAGGTGGATATATAGTGATGCTCTGTACTGGGCTGAATTAGGCTCGCTGTCACTGACGGCTTTATAACGTAGGCTGCGATGGGTGATGTACTCAAAGTCGGACTTTTCAAGGGTGACATCCATTGATATGAGCCTGTAAGCTGTAGTAAAAAAGCATTAGTCAATTCTATGTCAAACATGACGCTGGCATAACTGCATCTGGGACCTTTAGACCCCGAAGATCAGCCTTGTTGTGCTGCTGCCCCCAGCAGCTTTGCTTTCCCATGAGCTCCTTGTGCAGTGCAGCAGGATTGCGGTTTGGGTCCTCTTATCATACTACGTGGTCCCATGACTGCAATCTGTGCTGTGTATACGCTTATAGCAAGCAAAACGATCAAAGCATAAGCACCATCCCGGCACCAGTAGCGCAAGCCGGCAATGTGTCCGTCACAGCCAAACCTACATCATCCAGGGAGCTCTCATACATATCTCCGCTTGCCATCAAGAAGCAACAGGCAATATACAAGATGTTGCTGTGGTCAAAGATAGGCATCTTGCTGTTGCAGCACAATGACAAGATGAGGGCCTCAGCCTGCAATGTACATCCAGGAGACAGCAGCATATCAGATGCACCACCACCAGCAGCAGCAGGGGCAGCAGCAAGGGTACCAGCAGCAGCAAGGGTGCCAGCAGCAGCAAAATGAGCTGGTGCACCTGCAGCTGAACCCTGAGATGATGCAACAGCTGCTGCACTCCGTACAGCAGATGAAGCATGATGCTCAGTGGCTGCCTCTTGTCCATCTGCTGGGATTCATTCAGATACCGGGGGCGCCAGGACCACCACCAGCAGCAGCAGCAAGCAGCCAAATGCCTCAAGTGTACATGGCACAGCAGTTTCTGCAGGCGACAGGTGAGACATGCGCTCCCTTGCTGCAGCTACTCTGTAAAAATGCTCCATTGCCAGCTTCATTGCAGCTGCAGCAAATTCTACGATGTATGGAGTGGGTGATTTCCAGGATCTTTATATGGTGCTTGTGGCCATTGTTAGGTAGAGTGCGTACTATGCATTGTAGGGTATGGGCTGTGTCTATTGCTGAAGCCAGCAGCGGCACTGGGATTTTGCTAGTAAGGTCCTCCGCTGTGGCAGTCATGCAAGCTATGTATGCAGCAATACGGATGCCAGCTTGGTGTTCACAGTGTCTTGGGGCACCATATAGACCCCTCCATAAATATTTGAACCTCACTATACCTTCGCCTATGCTTGGTGCGCAGCATTACACAGGAAAATCGCTCCCATGCCTTGTACAGACTCATCCCCAGTTACACAGAAAGGTAGAATAAGCAGACACTGCACTTGCTGCACCTGCATTCCCAGTCCTGGCCAATGTGCGGGTGGTTTGAAAAGAGAGCACTGTGCATCAACCAGCTGCTTGCTGCGCATGCGAATTGTGGAATGATGCTCGCTGATTTCAACATGTGAGTTGGTTGTACTGTTTGCCTGCATCTTATTGCAGGGCTGTCCTCCATATCAATGGATGAGGCCCCTGTCCCTGAACTTCTTAGCAGCACCCCTGTCATTTAGATCCATATGTGGATGAACATCAGGTATGAGGGACGGAGATCCTGCGCAAGATCACCGTCAACTGTCTGATCATCTGACTTGACTTGCATTACGTTGGTCTGTGTTAATGATCTTGCCCTTGTAGTGGTTCCGTCAATGTGTTGAAGCGTGTTTGTGCTGGTGTACATGCTTTACCTTCGCTTGCTTTCCTTAAAGGCTGTGTATGCTTAGAACCTGAATGTATTTGAGAATATAGCACTGCTTACTGGTAGGGTTCAGGGTCTAGCAGACGTGGACTAAGGCATAGGCAGGGTCCAGGGCTTAAAGCAGGGGACTGAAGGCATAGGTGGGGTTCAGGATGTAGCAGTAGGCGTAGGCTTGGGTGATGAAGGCGTATAGGGCTTTGCGGTTGACACGAGCCCTCGACTGCCCTTGTTAGCAGGGGGAGGAGGTTAACGATGTAGATGCAAATGTGACCTGGTTCAACCCCAGGAAATTCAGGGGCCAAGGTGTTCATCCGAGGGCGTTAAAAGGCTGTATGCAGGTGCCCCTACTGTCCTTTGATTCTTTTGCACGCTGGATTGAACCCTGCCAAACACTGCCATATGCTCTGCGTTACTGGTGATACCACATTTCAGCATGAGGCAGCAGGACCAATGCTTGGGTTAACAGGTACGGTTTAAGGGCCTGCCGGATGGGGGCCTCAGAGTTAAGTTCCAGCTGGTGAAGGCTTTTAGCAAGGGGGTAATAATGGGTAATGATGGAAGGGGCCTGAGGCCAGGTGGTGGGAAGCTCAAAGGACATCCCACAGGTGATGAGCACATCATATATAGGGCAGTAGCGGCATGGTTGAGTTACTATAGGATCATAAGGTTTTGATACCCCTCCGCTTCGTGTGTGTCCCCTGTGTCGGCCACTGAAGAACAACCTGGATCTAGGTAGTTTATCAAACTGCAGACATGGGGTGAACTGCCAGGCTTTAGGTTACTGATGTTTTTAGGATCCTCCTTTTCTTCCTAGAGTTCTTTCCTGTCTTGGCATCTAGTTTTGTCCTCCAGTCTCTGCAATTCTAACCTCGGCTCCATGTTGCTTCTGCTGTTACCTCTTTGCTTTGCTGAGACTGAGACCCCTAGTTGGCAGGGCAGGTCGCTGTACCTAACAGCGCCATCGCTTTCACATACAAATGCGCTGTGATCACCCCAGCACCAAAACCCCAAGGCCTCTCCTCGACTTCCTCGACCCCTGGCACCGCTGCAGCCTCCATGACCACAACAGCAGTAGCACGGTGTAGGCATCAAGGGCACGCAGGGCAGCATGGACAACATACAGATGGGGTTCAAATCTTCCCCTCTCGCCCCCCACAAGCGTGAACTACTGGTGGCTGTCGCTTCTCTCTCGTCAGCGGCAGGCAGTGCCTCACATGACCTGTTACTACCTCAGATCACTGGCAGCAGCTGTGACAGCAGAAGGAATGCAAACACTGGTTGGAGCAGGGGTAGGGTCTGATATATATAGACAGCAGCAGCAGGAGCTCGAGCAGCAGCTCGAGCAACAGCAGGGGCAGCAGAAACATCAGCAGGTGGTGATGCAGCAACAGCAGCAGCTGCAAAACCAGGTCCTTTCCGGGGTGGGGGGTGGGGGGTGGGGGGGATTAGTGATAAGATGGGAGAGCCACACAGGATTGCTTTGCAGCCGTGAATCGTATTAGATAGAAACACTTGCACGGGATGATCGTAGAGAAGACCGGTTCTGCAAATCTAGCCATGATTGTGATGGTAACAAGCTTGGAGAGCACTTCATCATAGCCATACCTTTTCAAGTCTGTGTTCAGGAAATCCTGAAGAGATTGGACTTTTAACGACTATGGTCCTGGGGTGGGGTCTCTTGAATTGTTTAGGCTCTTAATTCTGTCTTCCCTGAATACAATGCCGCTGTCATGATGCAGGACCTACTTGGCCAGGCTTGTGCTGGTGCTCATACTGCCACTGATTCAACTCTTCATAGCTTTGGCCATAGTGTGTCGTCCGGGTCCAATGTCATAAATCAAGGGTGCCCACCCCAGCGATTGTCACCAGCAGTAGGAGTCGAGGGAAAGCGGCAGTGATTAAGATTTGTACAAGGTTCACAAAGGCCATAAAACAGGGCCTTGCAACTATTCATCTCTGTCCCTCTTATGCCATTGCTGATGTTTCTTGCTAATATCCATTTTCTCTGCTCATGTGACTCTGCAGCACAAGGTCATGATTAAAGAAGGTCCAACCCAGCGCCTGCCAGAATAGGAGAAGCCATCATGAGGTTGAAATTGATGGGTTGTATCTTGAAGGATGATTAGATGCTGTTTCTTACCGGCGTTGGACTAGGACTGGGCATGTGGCAGCAAGACCAAAAGATGGAGCTCAGAGGTAGGGTTTAGGGTTTAGCAGAGGGGGACTGAGGGGTAGGGTTTAGGCAATGAAGGGGTCTAGGGCTTTGGGGATGACGCAAGTGCTCTACTGCTCTCCTTAGCTAGGGGAGGAGGGCGGAAACCTGTATACGAATGTGACCTGCATCAACCTTAGGATAGCAGGAGGAAGGTGTTGGTCCAAGCCCCCCTCCCCTCCCCACATCTGCTTTAGTTCTGTTGCTCGCATGCATTGGACGCTGCCCGGTATTGTCGATGTTGTGTGTTACGGGGCCTGTACCGCAACTGCGCATAATTATGGCAGCATGGCCAGATGCTCAAAGTAGAGCTAGGGCTTCAGGGCTTCACAGAGGGGGGCTGAGACTTCGGTTCCAGCTGATTAAGCCTTCTGATCAAAGGGTAATGATGGAAGCGGCCTAAGGCGAGGTGGTGGCAAGTTGAGAGGACACCGAACAGGTAGTGAGCACATTATATGAACCTCAAGGGCAGTAGACACGTGCTTGTTAAGCAGGTTGCTCAAGCCTGCAGAAATCAGGAGTGCACAACCAGCAGTTTTGACAGCCTTCTGCTTTGTGTGTGTCCCCTGTGCTGACACTGAAGAACGAGGGATCTAAGTTATGTTCTAATATGCCAAGATGGGTAAACTCTAGGTTACAGTTGGTTCCAAGGATCCCCCTTTTCCTTGTTAAGTTCCTTTCCTTTTTTCACATTTGTCTTGTCCTGTTCCTGCGTTTTTAACCCGGCTCAGTGCTGCTTCTGCTGTTGCCTCCTTGCTTGCAGAGAGGGAGACTTCTAGTTGGCGGGGCAGATCGCTGTACCTAACAGCACCTTCGCTGTCACAGACATATACACTGTCGTCACCCCTGCAACAAAACCTCAAGGCCTCTCCTCTGCTTCCTCGACCTCTGATATGGCTGCAGCCTCCACCACCACCTCCACCACCACAGCAGCAGCAGGAGCAGCAACCAGCACCATTGACGGTACTAGCACCGCCACCACCACAAGCAGCAGCAGTAGCATGGCGTACGCCAACGATGGTGACAAACGGCAGCGCTAGCAGCACCAGCCGCAAGGCACCGTGGCATGGGCGGTGGCAACACCGGCCTTTAGATTTACTTGGAAGGTGGTCTCACTGGTGCTCTGCAAGGGCTGTCTACGGAGGGGGTGATTCAGGTTATGTAGTGCTAAGTGTGGGTTGGCCTGATGTGGTGATGGAGCTGCTTCTGAGAAGGGGTCTCCTGCTGCTGCTCTGATTTTGAATCAGAAGCTGCGTGCACGTGGTAAAGTACTGAGGTGAGGTGGGAGAATATCATTGAGGCTGGGGAACCTGAATCCTGAAGAGTGATCATGACCGTTGTATAAATCCAGAGCATCTTGCTGATCTCATGAGGAGAAGAGTGGGATCTCACTGGCTGAGTGTTGTGACTGGACGTTGGACTGATGGTGGTACTGTGAGGGCACAGAGGTACTGTAGGAAATGCATGGCATATACCGTTGAGGATGAAAAGCATTTCATGCTGGAATGCCCTGCCTACCAGGAAATCAGATCGGAGTTTGGTGAGTTGTTTGATTACTGTGAAGGTGATTTAAGGAGGCTTATGTGTCATCCAAGGCAGCATATGTTGGCGAAGCTGGTACATAAAATGCGTGTCTTCATAGATGAAGATACTGACTCAGTAGTGGGTGTTTGATTTGCTCGGAGTGGGTGTGCTCGGAGTGGGTGTTTGATTTGCAGCTTGACAGATTTGAATCGAGTGAAGATGAAAGTTGTGGTGATGTTTCTAGTGATGAGTATGAGAACGAATTAGTTGAAGTTGATGATATTAGTCAGTAGGGTTTTTTGGAATCCCCTTGAGCGGCCTCGTGTTGGCTCCAGCGGGGTTTTTCTTTTTCAAATGTAACATTCAAACTGTGTAATCTAGTTGCACTAGCATCAAACTGTGCGTTTGATTGGTCCTTTTGACTTGGCTGCCTTCATGTGCATCCATATCTTCCGTTCAATTGTTGTTTGCTTGGTAGTCCTTTGTGCGGTCAGTGCACTTAATGCAGCGGCGTGATGACCGGCCAGGTTCTGCGGACACTTTCCTGGTACCAGCATGATGGGTCTCTAATGGACTTTTGAACTCACTACATGCATTCTGTCCTAAGACACCAGGCAATGAACGTGAACTCCGACCACGGTACATGAAATTTGGAGTACATGCCGAAGCCCGGTAGACGGTCCGAGTCGATACTCTTACGGTCCGGGATTCGGAGCGGTCTACTACTGTTGGTTGCAAAAGTTTTGGCCCAAAACTCAGATTTTGTTAGGAAATGGTCTGCTTCTGTGAAATGGCATGGCCGTTCATTGCTCTCTTGCACAGGCAGCTTCTGTATGAGGTCCAGGTTGTCACCAATGGGTGCGGTCAGCATCTCTGTTGCTCTGTGTTGCTTGGCTGCTGAGAAAAGCAGGGGTCTTGCAAGGGAGACAGCGGAGGCATTTTTGCTGCTTTTTAAGGGGGTAAATGCTGAGAACTGCCAGCAGGCACAGGTGCCCTTTCTTTACTGTTTAGGGGCAGTAGCATATAGACCAGGTGTGAAGCAGGTGCAGGGGCTATACCAGTTCAATGGCAGGGCAGGTGGGGGTAGGCAGGGCATGCGAGAAGTTGGGGCAAGTGCAAGGCTGAGCTGAGAGGGCTGTGGGAGGGGAGCAGATGGGGTGTGGGGCTGGCAACCACAGGAGGGGCAGAGGTGGAAGGGGAGAGCCAGGTTAAAAAAAGCAGGAGGGCTATAGGAACAGGGGGGAGGCTTGCTGGTCTGCGTCTGCGGCTAAGGCTAAGACTGGCTGGCTGGCTATTATATTATACTATATAATAGGGCACGCCCGGGGCTCGAACTCGGGACGTCTCGCGTGCGAGGCTACTTTTGGTACCACTTGGGCGTACCAACTGCAGCACATTGATGCTCTGCCTGTTTACTTTCTTAAACATAAATGGTTGTAAATCAGGTCTTGCTGCTGCTGCTTAAACCCCAGCCTTATGTTCCGGCCAAAACTTTTGCAACCAACTGTACCCGGGCAGCAACTAACGTTTCGAACGGAGCTGGTTTGAACCTATGAACCTATGGCTTGGCCTTAGCTTTGGCAGTCACTGGGCTGGGCACGGACCGTCCGCGGCTTGCATGGGCATTGAAACGCGTCGAAGCGGCATCACTCCCCAACAGAAGTTTCACAAGAGTACATACGTAACTAAAGGGCGTAAAGATATGCCGAATAAAGTATGAGTGACGAGCAGATTTACACTCCGTGGCAATCCAATAGTCTCATGGTAACGTCCTGAAGCCGGTTCCACAACCTCCTCTGGAACCAGAACTAGACTTGAACAAGGCCTCTGGAACCAAACTTTTCTGGGGGCGACCATGCCATGTCGATGCGCAGCATGGACCCAAGCAGGAGGCGGGGGTCCAGGGGGGAGGAACAGCCCCCCTGGTGGGGTCTGGGGCGAAGCCAGCGGGGCGAAGCCCCAGAAGCCAGCGATGATTTGTACTTATTACAACCAATTGTACAATGGAAAATGCTATTCTTGCACTCAGTTGAGCACTCTACACTTTGTAATAAACTTGCTGGAACCAGCATGTGACATGTTGGCCAGAGGGTGGCCCAGGGCTGGAACCAGGAACTGAGATGTTTGGCATCGCTGGAACCGCGGAACTGAGCACATTTTGCCCTGGAACCGGAACCTGGAACCGGCTTCAGGACGGTATCATGGGCACGGATTGACGAACAGCTAGTGCCCCCGGCCCAGCAGTGAGCCCCGACGCACGCAACAAGTGCGGATGTCATGCAACAGACAACACAAAGACCGGTCAGCAGAAAATACCTCCGCAGCTACTCAGCAGCTGGCCAATCAACAGCTGGCTGCCGGCAGGGGCAGGAGTGCGGCTCAACCGCATTGTTCAGTCTCAGCTGCTCTCTAGCTACTGCTTTCGGCAGTACCACCAGCAGCTTCTCCATCACCATCGGCCATCTTCAGCTCCTCCATGCTTGCCCCCTCAAAGCCAAACCTTGAACCCTGCAGTTGATCTGGAACCCATCACGCAAGAAGGCAGGCCGCGGCAGGGACAAGGTGGTACAGCCCGCAAGTGAGCAAGCAAATAAATGAACTAAGTACCGTAGTGCACAGGTGCTTTGGACTAGCTCCACTGGCACATAGGAGATATCTACGTGGAGCAGCAGCAGCAGCACACCATTTGCATTGCGCAGACCCAGCAGCGTTAAAGCAGGAAGTGAGTGAGTGCAGCAAGTGCTAGAGCCATACATGCTGAATTTTCCAATGCAGCACAATAGAAACTGTACAGGCAGCACTACATGTGTCATTCCATGTGATGTCTCGTCGAATTTCTCATTGTAACACCCCCAAACACTCAAGCTATATAAGAAACCTATGAATGCATGCAGGAGGAAACCTTACAAGCAAGAGTGAGAGAGGGACACCTACCTAGCTTCAGGGCATATGTCAGGTGGAGTATATATGAAAGAGACAGGGCTGTTCGGGAGGAGGGTGCTAGGAATAAATCTACTTTAGCGACATATATGCAGCATTACAATGACGATATCAATTATTTCAAGCCGCAGCCATATCTGTGCACAGGCCCTTTGAGCAAAGGCATGGAACTCATTATGCAGCTGCGTGCAGGTATTCTTCCTCTCAACGCTATGACAGCAAAATTCGGTAGGCAGAGCGCTAGCAGGCAAAGTGCACGTAGGGAGTGCTGCAAGTCCTGTGATCTTGGCCCTGAATTGGGAGGTGAAGTTGAGTCTCCTGAACACTTCTTGTTTGACTGTCCTGTTTACCAGGCACAAAGGCAAAAGCTGTGGGAGAAGCTGACTTCTGACCCTGATGTTGCTGCAAAATGTCAGATATTGGATGGCAAATCTGATGAGGAGAAGCTGCATAGCATGCTTAATGAAGAGTTCTGGGGTGTAGACGTCGATGAGGAGTCTGGCTTAGTATATGGCCCTTTCAAGCATGCATTTAAGTGTATAGCTAAATATGTTGCAGCTGCTTGGAAGATTAGGAATGCTTATGCTCACCCTTCTGATGTGGCGTGAGGTCCAACCAATGGGGTTTGTTACCAACTATTGCTTGCACCCGGGCTTACAAGCCCTCCTTGCTTTCTCAAGTAGGAGGGAGGCTCTTACCCCCATTGGGGCAGTGGAGGTTTTGGGTGATTTTGACCTAGCTGCTGGACCTCATCTTTAGGCATGCATATATTGTCATACATGTCGAAGTTTACCCGTATTCTGTTCCACCTCGCTGCTCTTTGTGACAGCTTGAGGTGCGGGGCCTATGGCACTTATTGCTATGGCATATCATGAAATGTAATAATAAAACCTATGATAATGTTGTTTTGCCGCAAAGGGTCTCCATTGATAATTGCCTAGCCTCGATCCTGGCCGGCGATACCAATTCCCCCTCCCTTATTGCCGCTCACCATGGGAAGCAGGGCACCTCCATAGGAGCAGTACACTACCGTTTGTTACTACCCTCCATCACATAGTAAGGCGGAGGTCATCTCCATGCAATGCCATACCTTGCTGCCCCTCACCAGTACCTGCACTCCATCATGAGTGGCACCATCCTCAATTACTTTCTTCCCTGTCTGCCTGCTCCCCTCCTACCAAACACCAAGACAGCACCCTTTGCACACGCTAAGCCCCTTCTATTTACTAAACAAGGTTCTTATTAAGATGGGTGTTAAATATTTTTAAAGCAAAGGGAATGTCTGCCATCCAAGGCAAGCGGCACCTTTGACATGTCTGGAGACGGCCCTTGGCCCTGCCCCACTCAGAACTCTGAACGTTAGGCCTACTGCAACACTAAATAGTTAGCAGTGCTGCTGCTCCAGCAGCAGCTGCTGTTTGGACAGCGAGCCAAAGCTCAAGCAAAACAATACTTAGACTGGAAACAGCATAGTGCGTACGTGTCCTACTCACTAAAAGCATGCTTGACTCCCTTCAAACATACAAAAATCCTAATCACTAGATGACAGTCATGGCCTAAGTACACATCACATAAAACGGACTCATCATTAAAACTGCTGGGAGGCCTGAGGCTAAAGCTGAAAGCATGTCCATATTTATCAAAGTGATAACACATCGGCAGACTGAGTGCATCAAGGGCTGGAAAGCTCCAGTGCCAGGGCAAAGTTAGCTGCTACCAATCCAGCAAAGGCTCAGCAACTGGGAGCCTTAGTTTGGGCCGAAAGTATAGCGTTAAATCTCCCTGCATGCGTGATACTGCTATCCAAAGCCTTACAGCAGCTCATGCAGCCAACTTCAGGCACAGGTTTTCACCCCGCAGGAACTTTCCAAACAGCTCTACAGTATTGGCAAGAGATGATCCTTGAGCATCATGACTGAGCCAAATTCTGCCTGGATCGTTGCCCGCAGTACATATGAAGAAACATATGACTGCAATACCTGCTGCCACCACCCCCGTCCACCACCAGACATACACATGGAAGCATGTTACACCTACGCAGCAGCACTGGTTGCTTACAGCACCACCACTATCAGCACCAGAGTTATCCTCCCCCTCCTCGCTTGCGTCGCTGCTGCCCACTAGTTCTAACCCCAGCACGGCCTTTCTCGCCAGAGATGTTGCAACTGTTAGCAACAGTGGCCTGTCAAATGCAGCAGCAGTGGCTGATCCCACTACTGCTGCTGTGGTTGGTGTTGCAGCAACAGGCATAACAGCTGAGATTCCAACAGCGTTAGAAGTGCCCTTAGGCAACTCGCGAGAGACAGGACTTATTACCTTAAAGCCTAAGGATCGCCTCAAGGACCGACCACGGGCCTGCTCCCATTCACTGTGACCCACATCTGGCACTTCTATTAAATCGGACGGGATCGCTTCGATTGGTGGTGCAGCTGCCGCTGTTGTCCAGGCCCCTCGTGCAATCCTCATACCTGCTGCAGAAGTATTTTGCTTTGACGGTCCCAGCCCAGCAACCAGGCGCCAGCCTGGTGTTGACACCGATGCCAGCGCCGCTGCTGCTGCTGCTGTTGCTGCTTCTGCTCCCCCTCCTGCTGCGGCTCCTGCTGCTGCTCCTCCTGCTGCGGCTGTTGCTTTTGCTGCTGCTGTTGCTCCTGCTGCTGCTGCTGCGGGATCTGCTATCACTGGTAAGAGAGCCCCTGCTGCTGCCAGTCCTCCTCCCCAGGCACTGCCATAAGCAGTAGCATCTATTTTCTCACAGTAATCTACTACAGCCGCCATAAAGAACCAGGACCCCAGTGCACGTGTGGCAGCAGCCAGCCTGGCTACCTCTGACGCAATGCGCCCCATAGAAGACAACAAACTCAACATGAACAAAGCCACTGCCACCTTGTCAATCTTGCCATCAAGGATGAGCTGCTCGTTAATGACAGCTGTAGCATACAGGGCAGAAGGCACTGCTTCTAATATCCCTTCACCAACAAAACGCAGAGATGCATATGCCTGCAGATCCACCCTTGCCGCTAAGCTAGCAGGAATGTGAAGGCCAAGCAGATATCCCAACATGGCCAGATCAAGAAGCAGCACCGCCCAGGAAACTGGCAAGAATACTACAGCAAGTAACAGCCAAGCAGCTGCAAGCATAAACATTCTGAGGATTGGGTGGCTAGCACTGCTCTTTGCTCTGCGCAGGTGTATGATATCAAAGACCCCCCAAGCAGCAAAGACTGCAGGCATGCTCAACATGAGACAAAAGAAGTACTGGCCCACAATTGACAGGACCATGTAGATCCAGAACCTCGACTTCAGGCTCGAAACTTTTACCATAGTGTAAACATCAAACCCGAAATCAGCTAAGAAAGCCATGGCATGGGCCTTGCTCTTGTGGCGAGCAATGAAGTTGAGGCAAGAGCGGATCACATGAACCAAGGGAGAAGTCAAAGACGATCCCTGTCGAGATAACAATGTCGATCCTGCTCCAACGGCAGCAGCAGCAGCATTCCTGGCCTTTCTCCGCTGCCACCACGGGTCAATAAATTTCCAGGTAATGAGGTGGCTGAGGGAGCCGAGAATGATCAGCGCTCCAAAACTGATCCAGAGGCAGGACAGCACGAGCCGTATAACTACAATATCCTTGTTGCAGTGGTCTGCAACCTGCTGCTGTAGTCCTTCGGTCGAGGTTACATTGCCAACTGCTGTTGCTCCCGCAGGCCCAGCAGTAGCTTCAACAGAAGATGCTTGCTGAGGAGCACCACTGACTTGCAACAATCCCCTACGGTGTTGTTCAAACAATGTTTGGACACGGCCACTGCTAAGGCCCTCGCTTTTCCTTTGAGGGCCATTGATAGCTGAAGCCCAAAGCTCCTGCTTGGGCTGTGCGAGAAGGTTATAGTAAGGGAGGCTGGCAAACAAGTCCTCAAAGCTGCTGCCACCATGCGGCACACTCTTGCTCTTGTTGAGGGCATAGCTCAGAGCCGCTGTGCGAGTAGCAGCTGTTGGCCGGGAAGCAGGGGGCCGAGCCTCTGCAGAAACGCTGCTGCTGCTGCTGGCTGTAATTGTTGCTTTGGCTAGGAGAACCATGAGGATGATCTGCAGAGAATGTTTCAGGACTCGGCTGCTGGTGATGTTGGCAGTGTTGAACATTTTGAAGTCCTGGACGCCACAGGTTGGCCCAATCATACAGACAGAGAAAGCTCACTTGACAGTAAGCAGTGCCCGGTTGCCTTGGGCTAGAGAGGATTGAGCGCAGGCTGAGGTTTTATGCCAGTTGAGAAGGGAATTGAAAAGTTTACCTTGTTTGTGATGCTCGCGCACGTACGAGGTACTATAATCTGGCTGTCACGATGAGGGGCAGTTGCTTCCAGTGGCCTATGTGAATGCACTTGATTCAAACATATCGTTTTATCGATTAAAACCCCATGTTCAACGGGAATCACGTTAATTCCACACGCAGATGGGACGGAATTTCAAGGCTTCTTCTGGCGAAGCTGAGGTTACGGAACATGGCCCAGCGGTCGTAAATCACTTTCTAGAACAGACCACCAAGGGCATCTTTCATGAAAAAATCTCGTAGTATGCAATGAGGAGACCGTGTGGTGATGGTATTGTAGTCCTTCCATTGTGACGGAGCGAATTTCGTGTTTCGGTACTCACTAACTGCCCCTCGTGACCTCACTGGCACGTGACGGAGAATTTCCATTACAAACCTGCATACAGCTCATCTTCTAATGCTCTGGATCGATGCATTATCGTTCTGCCCAGCAGCTACTACCCGCAAGCTTCCACCAGGCTGACCCTTGTCAATGAACGCATTTGGCCCCGGCATGGCCTCTCCAGTCCGATCGGCGTCAGAACTCCTTCAACTGTCTTCTGTGCACATGGTGATCTACGTCGGCCAACTTTGCAACCATTCGAACACAATTGCAGCCAATATTGGGGGTGCCGGCTAAGTCTCAAGTATTAATGCTCGCTTCGCGACCTTCCAACATAGGCCCAGACGCTCAGCTCATGGAGAAATGATCTCTTGGTTAACAACACATAACCAAATTTTAAGGTGTGGTTACAGAGCATGTCCACAGTACGCGCTCAGTAAAATCCCAGCAGAGTCCCAGGACTTTCAGCCGCGACACACAGTTCTCGAGTTCTGTGGTAAACCTGTATGCGCGCCTTAGCAAACACTTAAACAGTAACCTTGCCCTGCCCAAAGGTCATCAAGTCTGCCCATTGACTGATTTGAGGCAAATGCCCACAAACTGGTCATGGATCTAGTGCTTTACATGCCCAAGAACAAACATGCGTTGCAACATGAAACCCAAGTGGCCACAACTGCCACTGATACTACCACTAAACACCCATCCTGTTGAAAGCCGCTGCACATGCTGCCATGCTACAAATAAACCAACAGGAAACCTCAAGCTGCCACCACCACTAGCAAACAATGGACTCAACATCAACCAGCAAGCCGCAATACCTGCTGCATGTACTGGTCTTTACTATGGTACAGCTGCATCCTATGTCCGCTTCTGAAGGTGGCTGCTCCATCTGCTACTACTGCTGCTGCTGCCGTGACCGAACCATCAAAAGATTTCAAGGCCACAGGGACTGCAGGAAGCAAGGGGTGGGGATGGTGATGCCCTGGAACACCACCGACTCTGGGATAAGGCAGGGAGGAGCCACAGCCTGGCCAGGCACAACCACAGCCTTGGAGAAGATGGTGGTGCCGAAGGGATCAGCCAAGTGCTCCCCCAGAGCAGCCAGAGGACCCTTGCCGGTCACCTGGGCAGCCATGGTGAAGCCAGCGAAAGCAAGCATGGCAAGACGGCCATTCTTGATCTCCTTCACCTTCAGCTCAGCAAGGTCCCCGGGGATGAAGGGAGCGAAGACGCCACCAGGGTAGCCAACCTGCGGTGCGAGAACCAGAGAGGGGTGTGTTAAGAAATGTACTCACAACACACGGCTTGCACAGCAATGATTCATCCACATGGAGCACCTTGTGGGCAGAGAGTCATTGCTATGTAAGGTTGAGGGCGTTCCCAGGAAGTTTCAGCACTATCAGGCACACAGGGGGCAGTTATTGAATATGCTGTATAAATGAAGGTCTGAACAGTGCACTGGCCATCATGCATGCCCTGGCAGGCGACTCAGGAGATCTCCCCGGACCATACGCTGCTGTGCTGGTGCATTGCTATCAGCCCAAATCATAGCATTTTTCACTTCAAACAGCACTGCTGATGACCCTGAAACTGTAGATAGTAAGTAGTACACAGCCCTTAGGCCATCTCAGCACTATAAAAACATATCATCACATCAGGTAGTAGTACATGTGCTTAAATGTGCTTAAATTCACGCCAAATCTGAGCGCCATCATCCTGTAGGTCCCTGCTATGTGCTGGTCCTGATAATCACAAACAAAAATTCATCCTTAGCCACTTGACAGCACAATTCTGCTCGAGCCTGCTGCCGGCAATGATGCAACCCTCTACCACTGCCATTGTGCTGCTGCTGCTGGTGCTGTCTCTGACTGTTGCTGTCTCTGACACTCTGCGGACCCCTGGCCATGCCAATGCATTCTAATCATTACTGATCAAAGCTATCTCCAAACAACCCACTTGAATCTCTTACCTCATGGGGAGGCAACTTGTTGTTGGGGAACAGAGGATCAGTGTCCACTGAACCGGGGTTGAAGAAATCTTGCCACCTCTTGATCTCAACGAAGTGCATGGCCCACAACTCGAAGGCAACCAGGCCGACGATGTTGAAGGGCAGCTCCACCTTAGTGGGGGCATCGTACCAGAAGATGCTGGGGTTCAGGACCTCCTGCGAAACGTGAAGCGCGGTCGCATCCACAGTGTGATGGCACCCAGCCCAGGAACCCCCTTCAGCCTTATCTACTTGGCATGCTGCTACATAATTATACTAACCTGGCCCAAGATGCCAGCCACGCCAAGCATGGCCCAACGGCAGTGCACGCGCTCAGCCTCGGCATACCACTTGAGCATGTCCGGGTTGGTGCCCAGGCCCAGGGGGTCGAAGCCGAAGTCAGCGGGAAGGCTGCCGGTAAGGTGAGCAGGAGCAGTGCTGCCGGGCAGCCACAGATCCCTGGCCATGGTAGCCTTGGCGCCATTGCTGACGGCCTTGCAAGCAAGGCGGGGCCGGGCAGATGCCCTGGCCCCAGCGAAGAAAGCGGTCTGCTGACGGGTGGTAAGGGCTGCCATGGTGAGAATTCAGGGACTGCTGCTTCCCAATTGTCCTTCGCGAAGGGTATATGGCGCGTACCACAGGCAGAGAATCGCGCAGGTGCTCAACTCAGAGGATCGACTCGAGATCTTGCACCCCAGATCTTAGAGTGACGGTCTATTTGACGGCAGAGCGACCGTCAAAGCATACGTGGCTTGCTGGGCCCCAGGTTAAGCCCCAGGCCAAGAGTACTGCGTGTACTGCCTGTTCGTGCAGGCCTGCTTGCAGTCCGTGCAAAGAGCAGTGCTTGCCCTGCGCAATTGAGCGGCAGAAGGGGAGCCAATCTGCACGCGACTTGTCGTTTGCCTTCACCTTTCGGTGCATGATCCCATGGGCATCCGCACTGTACACGGGCCCTTCCGCTGAAGCCTTTGGTGTTGCAGAAACTCAGGTTCCTTCTGGTCACGCAGAAACGTGGAAATCTTATATATACGTCTAGCTTTTAGATAGCTACAAACCTGAGGCTCAGTTCAGATTAGTTCAGCTGCAAGCAGATCCTGCCAGAGAGGACAGCAAGTGATCAGAAAGGCATGCCGATGTAGAGCTGCATGCAGGGCACATGCCTGTGCCTTGTGGGAACCCTTGCATAAAGCAGGGAGCAGCCGTGTCAGAAGAAGCGCAGCATGGGCATCCCTGTGAAGTTCACGCCCTTCTATGGCGCCCAGGAGGAAGGGCCCATTGCCTCGCTGCTGCAGATTAATGACTTCACTGTACTGCTCGATTGTGGCTGGAACGATGCTTTTGACGTTGCCCTCTTGGAACCCCTTACAGAGTACGTCAAGAGCACCTTCATGGTGTGCAAGGACTACAGAAGTAGTAGTGCAAGGAAGAGCAGTGCTCCCTCTGGACCGCAGCTGCTCAGTTAAGAATTAGCACCATGCAGCTGCAGTGAGCCTTTGTCCTCGTTCTGTTGCAGAGCGCATACACTTGTAGAATATGCGATCCAGGACATCAGAAGCAGAGGCATCGGTTATTCTCCCTGCGTTGAGTGTTGAGCCACTGTACTCTTATCAGACACTGAAAGGCTCTAGCTAAGTAGAGTGTGGTTGTGGCTGTGCCTATGCTCGCTGTAGGCTCCAGTACTTTCCTCAAAATAGTGTAATACCTGACGAGGTTTAAACAGATCAAGCAATTGCTGGGTCCACCTGCCTGCAGGGCACTTGCCACGGTTGATGTGGTTTTGTTGACTCAGCCTGACACTCAGCACCTGGGGGCCCTACCTTACCTGGTGGGCAAAGCAGGCCTCCCTCAGGACACCCAGATCTATGCCACACTGCCTGTTGTCAAGATGGGAACCATGTTCATGTATGACCACTTCCACGCACAGCAGGTAGGGGCATAAAAGCCAGCACTACCTGCAGGCATCTCCTGAAGTCCATATTCGAGCCAGCAAGGGTGAAGTAGCACACAATCTCATCCTGGCAGCTGCATAGTAAGGTCTTCTGAGAATCGCTTTGGAGAAAGCATGTGGGTTCATGGCATCTTGTTGCAGCAGCAGATGTCGCAGAAGAAGAACATCCAGCCTGCCGCTTGCATTGTGCTTTTGCCCAATTCGTCCCAAACTGGCTGGCGTCACCATGCCTTCTGTTGATCGGCAGCTTATTGTTACCCGTATTTTACCCACACCATAATCACCATACTGTCTCCTGCGTGCTGCAGGCTGTGTCTGACTTTGAGCTGTTCAGCCTGGATGATGTGGATGCTGCCTTTGATCGGGTGACCCAGCTGAAGTACCTGCAGAGTCATCTCCTCACAGGCAAGGGAGAGGGTCTCACCATCACTGCACATGCCTCAGGCCACATGGTGGGGGGCACGGTGTGGCTCATCAGCAAAGGGGTGGACACCATCATGTATGCTCCTGACTTCAATCATAAGAGAGAAAGGTGAATAAATCTGGGATCCTGGTGGATGCTATGCAGCAGCTCTACAGGGCAGAGGATTTGGACTTCATGTAAGACCCACTTACATTGAAGTGTGACTGCCTAGTAGGAGATGGATGGGCCTGGTGATTAAGGGAAGCGTCATGTTTGAGTCTGCCCTTACAGGACGAATTTGGATGTAATTGGCGCAAAGGGCTGATGCCTCACGTTTGAGAGCACTAGTGGTGATGGATGCACTATTGCATGTTCCAGTTGCCAATGCTTGTTCTCTCGCTTTCTTCAGTACATGTGTACTGGATGTGGAGAGGCAAGAGCATGCAATACATGGCTTGTATCATTTGTATATGCAAGGATTGCGTATCATTGCCAGCATAATCACGGCCCATCACTGTGACCCATGTGTCCCTTTACCTTCTGCTTGTCTAGGCATCTGAATGGCAGCAAGTTGGAATCTCTGGTGGGTCGTCCTGCAGTCCTCATCACGGGCTCCAGCTGTGCCTTGAGCTCAGCGCCATCACGTGAGGCCAGGGATAAGGCACTGCTGGACAAGGTGCTGGGGGCTGTGAGGGCAGGGGGGCGGGTGCTGCTGCCAGTGGACACGGCAGGTCGGGTGCTGGAGCTGCTGATGCTGCTGGAGGCAACTTGGGAGGAAGAGAGGTATGTGGGGGCTGTGGAGGAATGTGTAGCCGAGGTGGGGGTGGAGGCTAAGGGGTTGGGAGTGAAGGTGCAGTAATGTGTGCTACGTTAAAGACAGGGAAAGTTAGCAGCCAACCCATGCTGCAGTGAAGGGCGACAAGCACTCTGGTGGCGGGTGCCAGACAGAAGTTAAGGAGGCTGTGGAAGGGTTCAGATGAGACTATGCAAGTGAGTAATCTGAAGAACATGAGAGTATTGTGGGTTGTGTGTACCGTGAGTTTTCTGTCTTTGAACCATGTGAGTTCACATCTTGCAGATGCTGCTGCTGCAATACTTACGGGGGTTGCTAGGCTATTCAACAAGCAGGTCCTGACGTTTTGACTGCCCTCTGCACACCTGTCTTGCAGGTTCGTGTACCCTCTGATCTTCCTTAGCAGTGTAGCACACACGACATTGGACTTTGCACGAAGCCAGCTGGAGTACATGGCAGATGATGTCAACAAGAAATTTGGACACACACGGGCCAACCCTTTCTCCTTGCGGTAAGCCAGGCAAAGGCGGCCTGAAAGAAGGGCGTGGTAGGTTGTTGCGGTTGTGATGCCAAATGCTGCAGCGGTCGGTTACAAGTGCGTAATTTGTGTTATACTCAAACAAAGATATGGCTCATGTTTCTGCTGATAGTACTTGTGTTGCACCTCTACTTGGCAGATCTTTGAAAACAGTTACATGCACCTGAGGGAAGTCTCCCCCTCCCCGTTTAGAACCTTTTGCAATCATCATGAAGCAGACACGCCCATGCAAATGCACTTGGGGAAGCAACTGTGAGAAGCAACTGACAAGCAGACGTTTGGCCGCAAAAGCTCACAGCTCAAACCAATTCCATTAGCCTGTCAGTACGGCCCATTGTCTATCTCACAATCGAAGTGGGGAGTCTGTACATACGGTGAAGCTCAGTCTGGGATTACTTATCCATGCCAATGAGCTAAGCGGCTGCTTTTCCATGTTCTTGCATTGGTGTGCAGTCATGTTGTGTTATGCACCAGTGCCAAGGAGGTGCCCATCTTAGCACCAGGAGCAGCGGTGGTCCTGGCCACTGGACCCAGCCTCAATACTGGTCTAGCTCGCCAGGTGCTGCTGCAGTTTGCAGAAGATGCCAACAACCTGGTGCTTTTCACACAGCCCCCAAAGGTAAGCAATAAGTCAGCGACATGACCCAGAATTGAGCATAGACCGATCTGTGGTAATTGGGTCACGGAACACAACACATGAGATGAAATACGTATCGTTGTATGTGGGCTCTGTTTTGGTGTGCTTACTATACACATGTCTGCCTTGCATTGCTGGCTTGCCCAACCCTAAGTGATGTTCTTGGGTTGAGGAGTGTTCTGGACAAACCCTAGCATAAGCTAGCAAACTCTTTTTCAAGGATTGATTCTAGCAAGTGCTTCCACATACAAAACCTCTCAACAGTGATCTGCAGTTCTTCCTCTGGCATTGGTGGCATGTTCCCGGTGTCTGCGTGCTGTACTAAACGGTATCTTATGTGGGGTTTTGCAGCCTGGTACCCTGGCCGCTCAACTCCTTGGCATCAGAAGCCAGTCAGAAGAAGGGTATGAGACCACCTTAACAGTAGCAAGCAGAGTGCCTCTGGAAGGCGAGGAGCTGGAGGCATACGAAGCAGCACGAGCAGCAGCAGAAGAGCAAGAAGCAATAGCGGCGGCAGCAGCACTTGCAGCAGCTGCTGCGGAGGGTGGGCAGATGGTAGCGGGGGCAGATGGTATGCCTTTGAGGGCGAACTCTTTGGTGATCAGTAAACTGGTGTTGGGCAGCTCAGGAGGTATGGTGCAGGTGAGTGGCCATGTCTGCCTGGGTACTGTGCTTGTGCCAGCAGCTGCCGTGGGTACTAGTCTACAGGAGTACCCTACAGGCGATATGTGCAACCCCGTCAGTGCTGTTCAGATCAGCGAAAGCGACAGCACATCTTGGGTGTGAATTGGGCAATACAATATGCTAGATCCAACCATACCAAGCTTGGTTTGCTGCTTCTACGTTCAAGCTATGCCTTGGCCAGAAACACACAGGGTTTGCTGCTATGGTGGTCGTGCTTTACGTGACAGTAGTGGGCAGAATGCAACAGCTGTCTCAGTCGTGCAGAGGGCGACCTCGTAGTAGCATTGCTGCTCAAATAGTTTGAAAAGGTGTTTGTCTATGTTTGTCAGGTGCTGCCAGAGGATGCTTTTGCTGCTTTGGACCAAGGGCGACGTGCAGCTGCTGCAGCTGCAGAGAGTGGCATCCTCCTAGATGGCTTCCAGCCCCCTGCCCAGGCCCTGTACCCCATGTTCCCTGATGAGGAGGAGCAGCTGATGATGGAGTACACAAAGTATGGGGTGGTGGATACAGAGTTGCTGGGAGCTATCAACACAGCAGCAGCAGCGGCAGAAGGAGAAGGTGAGCAGCATCTGGGGATGAATGGCTTGGAATGCTGTGTAAGCAAGATAGCAGGAGGATATTCAGGTGATGCTTATTTGCAGGTGTACCAATATTTTGCGGGACGGCTCTGACCGGGACAGTAGACGTATATGCAGCAGCAGCAGCAGTATCTCCTGCCTGTGAGGGTTGTCGCAAGGCGGCTGCAGTTGGTGATCTATGTCCAGTCTGCCTTGTTGGCAGAATCTTACATGGGCAGTGGCAGATCTGGAGGGATGAGAAAGAAGGGGGTCTAGGACGGCAAAGGGAGTGATTGCGTTGCTTTTTACAGCATATTGAGCCTACGTCTCCGGCTTAGGTGATCCCTAAGCTATCTGCTTGCTGAGATACTCTTCATGCTGCAGCATGTACCGATCTTCTACATCACGTTTTGTCTTGAGTGTGCTGCTAAAAGTGAGTTGCTGTACTCCTGCGTCTCCTGCAGCGGAAGTTGAGACGGAGGTTGAGGAGGAGATGCAGATAGAGGAGGGCCCAACCAAGGTGGTAAAGGAGGAGGTCACTCTGGTGGTGGCGGCAAAGGTGAGGGGGCAGGGTGCATGTAGGGGTCTAGCTGTGGTTTCTAAACTGGTCTCTCATGGTGATGAAGGGTAACTATTAACATTGTTTGAGAGAGACACATGCACCACAGTCCCAGTTTCTGTTCACATCTGTTTACATCTGGCGCAATTTTAAACGGACCAGTGCTATGCCCTGCTGCTGGGCAACAGTACTAGTGTCATGTGGACCAGTGCTTACACCCTGCAGACCAGTTCTTGGTCAAAGCATTTGTATACCGGTATGCATATCACATGACACATTAAGACCTTTGCCAGATGAATCCACAAAAGTTATCCACACAATGTTTACGGGTGCCGCATACTGAAAGTAAGATGTCCGCGTTTCCCAGACAAGTGGGTATGCTGATGGTGAGGTTGGGGATGCTAGTCACCTGGCACACATGTTCAAGTCTTTGCAGACCAATGCCATGTGGCGGATGCAGAAGCGGTGCAGGGCAGCACCTCTGTGTCAAGACCTACCCATACCGTACTTGTTTCACCTACAAATTCAATGTCGCTGCAGTTTGCTACATGTGACTACAGAGGGCTCAGTGATGGTCGCAGTGTGCGCACCATTGTTGGTCAACTTGCTCCTCGACAGCTTGTGTTCATAGCAGGCAGCAGGCAGGCCACCCAGGAGCTCGCCAAGGCAACTGCAGCTGACCTCAAGAAGTACAACAGCAGAGTGATGAGCCCAGGTGAGCGGAGCCAGAGAGGAAGGGTTCAGTAAGCATGCGCACATGACATCATTGCTGTGGTTATCTTTCTTGAGTGCTTGATCTGGCTTCGTACGTTATTGTACAGTTTCCAGGGTTCCAAGTGCAGGTGATGTGTTGAGAGAGACCACTGCACTGCCCTCTGGGCCGTGCAGCACCCAAGCATGACTCCAACCGGGTTTTTTAGTGTGGTGTGTTGAGTAAGAGCGAGTAATAGAGAGCTAGAGGTGATATGAGACGCCGGCAAGCTTGAGCTTCCATGTCTCCTCAGATTATGTTTTGGACAGTGCTATGGCTAAGGGATTGAGCAGCAGAAGGGCCCTCGAGTATCCACAGTTCCTTGGTAACAAATGGATGCACATGAGACATTGACTCATTGCAAAAAATACCTTGTATGTACATGTGATAGCTTTCAAGCTACCATACAGTTAGTGCAGGGGGTGAGTTAGTGAATTATTACTTTGCAGAGGGTGTTCTGTGACAGTTGGGAAGGGAACCTGATCCGCACTGTCCCAGAGGATATGTTATTCCCCCGACGAGGGGGATATGTCTTGTGACAGAATTGTTGCAATTCACCGTTTGCGTGGGGAGAGGCAGTCTGTAGGACGTGTTACCAGCACCTGTCTGTCTGGCGCTGCACAAAACTGGGAGGTGACTTGTCAAAAGCATTGGCAAAGGGGGTAAAACATTGCTACTTTACCTCTGTGGCTCAAGTTAGTTCTTTTTTTGTGCTGCTGCAGGTGTGGGTGAGGAAGTTTCATTGAGCCTCACACGGTTCTATGATGTGCTGCTAGGGCAGGGTCTGCTGGAATCTCTGCATCAGCATGTCTTAGCACCTTACACCCTGGCTTGGTGTGGAGCACAACTGACACAGGCGCCAGGCGACGCTGCTGTGGAGCTAGCTCTAGTGCCTGCTGATGTAGCAATTGAAGGAGAAGATGTGTTAATGGAGGAGGCTGCTGGTGGGACAGATCATGGTGGGATCTTCATAGGAGATGTGAAGCTGAGCGAGGTTAAGCAAGCCCTTGCAAAGGCTGGCATTGCAAGCGAGTTTCACAGAGGCGAGCTGTTTTGCAGTGGTGCTGTAAGGGTCAAAAGGGCCGAAGGGGGAGAGGGGCACTTGATGATGGAGGGGCCCTTATCTGAGGATTACTTTAAGGTCCGGGATGTGGTGTATGGTCAGTATAACGTGTGCTGATGTGTATTTGTATGCTGCCGTTCAATGAGCTATGCCTATCACCCGGAGGCCGTGCAGTGAGTGCACGGGGCCGATGGCGACCTGCGAGTTTGGTTCAACCTTGTTGTGTATCTATGGCAGAATCAGGGAACCTGGTGTGTTTGTGCACCCCGTTGCGCTACAAGGAGCATCTGCACGCCGGTCACGGAAGCGTGGGCTGCAACTGAGAAGTTCCCAGCTCCGGTCCAAATCCATCATGTTGGGGTTCTAGATCGGGCCCCCAGCCCTCGCACCTCGGGCGAAGGTCTTCGCCTTCTTGATCTCTCACCTGGGACCATGCCCAGTGTCTGTTTGGCTGCGGCAAAGATACGGACGGATGGAGGTATGTAAGCATTGAGCAATGGGTATGTCGGAACGTTTCATGTCGTGACATCAGCACGTCGTCAGACATAGGCAGAAGCAGCACTTATCGGAAACTGTCCTTTGTTGTTATTAATACAAGGCACAGTCCCCATACTTCTCAGTGGACCAGTTTCAGACTGGCCCTTGTCATACTGGCGAGTGGAGGGAAACGTTCTGGTGCTGCTCCCGGTTGGAGGCACGCTCACGTTTGAGTGGATAGGTCAGCATACTCTCACCACTAGTGCCCCCGTACATCGGCCGCCTCTGCGGTATAGCCCTGATAGCTCTGCGTCGGGCGGTACTCTGTCCGCAGGTGAATCAGTCCGAGCACAGCTGGAGCGTTTCCTCTCTGGCAGAGACACTGAAGCGCTACTGGGCGTCTTGAATGCAATCAGGCAGCCTGTGAGAGCCTACGCATCAAGATGGGCGCGAGCCAATCCCTCCTGCAATGCCGTTCCAGTCGCTTGGCACCCCGTGCAATGCTGCGGGCGGTAAAGCAAGGCGAACTACGAACCCTGGCTGAGCTGGTTGAGCACGACCCGTGCCTGCTGCTGCAGCGCAGCGAACTGGCGAGTTCTACTATCATGACAGCTGTTCAGATCGCATCAGCAGAGGGCAGGACCGTTATCCTGCAGTACCTCCTACACCAGTTGGAGACAGCTGCCGGCGTGCATGCGAAGGAAGCCATGCTGAGGGTGGTGAATAGCAGGAACTCCCGACAGCAGACGCCTCTGATCATGGCAGCTAGTGCAGGTCATCTGGCTGCAGTCAACATCTTGCTGGACATGGTAAGTCCCCCATTGTGCCAGTTTTACAACATGGACATCGTGCCCTGGTAGCTATGCATGGGAATGTTGCATGCCCTTTTAAGTGGCAATGTACTCCTGCAAGCAGCCAGAAAGACCTTGCAAGGAATGTTTGGCGTTCACCATGGCTTTGGTTGGACCATCTCTTCACTTGGCACAAACAAGCCATAGCACGAGTAAGCCATACTGGTACCCCTTCAGATAGCCGTCTGATGCTGGTGGACTCAGCAGAGGCCAGCTAGCTGCATAGCACTGGTTCTCATTGCATAGGCTTGCAATCTTTGTGTTTTGCTCTGGCAGTAGCTAACAGGGAAAGCATTTTCACAGTCGCCACGCCAGTGGCACATGCCATAAACATGTTTATCGCACGTGTTGTGTCATCTTAGACTTTTTCTGTGTGTTTTCCTTTTGCATCTTCAGGGTGCAAATGTGTGGGCTGTGGACAACCTGGGGGGTCGCTGCGCGCTGCATTATGCTGCCCGGTCCAACCACCCAGATGTGGTAATGACATTGCTGGATGCAGCAGCCCAGCAGCCACGACCTGGCACAGTGCCAGCTCATGTGGGATGCAGGTGAGTGAGGAACAAGCAAACCACATGATGGCTCAGGCTGGAGGAGTGTGCATGTAGCCATAGCAGCATGTTCAGCTTGTGGGAGCGAATGCAGCTGAGCCGCCTGTTGAATGTATGCTTTGGCAAATGGATCTTGTGATATAGGGAGGGGTTAGTGAGCTAAGCTTATGTCCCCAGGCAATGGGACTGGCAGCATGAGTTGTGTAATTGTAAGGGAGATGGTTGGTGTTCAATTTGATGCCTGGGACGGCCCAGACGCGGGTGATTTGTTGTCATCTCACGAATCTGTGCATGTAAAACCTTTGCTGTCTTCCGCTGTCGTGCTTTCAGGTATGTAGATGCCCGCACCCAGTACGGCCTCACCCCCCTCCACTTTGCCATACGTGGTCATGGGCTGGAAGCTGCTGCTGCCCTGCTGTCTCGTGGTGCATTGCTCAGCCTGCCCAGCATGTTTGATGGGGAGTGGATGGACTGCCCCCGAGGGACCACCCCTTTGCACCTGGCAGCGAGATTGGGGCAGCAGGAGTTGGCACTGCTCATTCTGCAGCAGTATGTAAGCAGGGGGGATTGGGCAAGGGATCTAGGGGATCTTGGTGCTTGCATAATGGTGCATGATATGCCAACCGTCAGCTGAAGGGCTTGTCTGCTTTTGCTGGTTTGCGTGCTTGCTGTACGGAGGGTAACAGGGAAGCGGTCCTATGGGTCAGAGCATGCTATGTCAATTGCAAAGCCACAGCGTAATCAGGAGCACATGTTTGCATTGCTAGCGCACGCCACTCACGGGTGATTATGTCCTGGTACAGCCTTATGTTGGCATTCGTTTGTAGTGATTGTGGCAGCTTCTCTCGTGTATGCGGCTCTGCTTTTCAAGGTACAATGCATTCATGCTGCCAGATACTAATAGATCTTCCCTCTGTTTTGCAGGTGGACAGGCGTGCTTCCAGTGGTGGAGTTGACCCTCGCTTCCTGAAGGATGTAGAGGAGGCTCTGCCCTGCCATGTGGCTGCATCCCGCCACTTCGACCAGCTGGCACATCTACTGTGCCCCAGTACTCCCATTGCAGCAGCACTGTCAGGAACCACAGTGCATCTGATGCTAGGCCCTCCTCGCCTGGCTCGCCTGGCTGCTGCTGCACTGCATGACAAGCTGGGAGATGCTCTTCAAGCCTGCAGCCAACCACCGCCCTTGGAGCAGGAGGACGAGGAAGTTGCGGGTGATGTAGGGACAAGCAGGGAGGGGTTAGCTCCTTCTACAAGCTCAAGCTGCTGTCCTGTGTGCCTGGATTCCCCTGGTGCTGCTGCTGTTGTGCTACAGCCTTGTGGTCACCAGGTGTGTCACCCCTGCTGTAGCAGCTTGTGGGAGTTGGATGACCAGGAGATGCTGCAGTGCCCCTTATGCAGGGCGCCTGTGGGAGACATTACAAGGGCACCTTTGTGAAGGGCCATGGACATGGGCTTGGAAATGGCATTGTGCTGCTGGGAGGGCGCCTTGACCCCCTTTCTTGGGGCCGATTGGCCGATGATTGGCAGGGAAAAGGGTATGGCAAGCTGTTCCTGCCCTGGCGAGATCTGAATGATTGGGTGGACGCTGTGGTTTTGGGGAAGGGAAATGAGGACGTGGTTTGTTATAGCCATGCGAGCCATTTGAAGGCTGGCAGGGTCCCCTTCAAGCGAAGATGAGATGTTGAAGGGAATGCCTGGAGCTGTAGGTATGTGGCGAAGGTATACATGGGCGTGATAGAGGCTATCTATGCACTCCAGGTGTGAGCCAGAGGGAGGGAGGCTGCACTGCCTTGACCTTCCATGATGGTAGCAAAGCATGCCTGTAAATGCTGAAGGTGCTTAGGGGTTAAGGTGGTACATGGAGAAGGGGAGGCATAGCTGCCTGATTAAACTGGCAGCGAGGGGGCCCCCTCTCCTCTAGTTGGGGAGGAGGAATGTGCAAGCCTGGGAGCAAGTTGTTGTCTGCAAGCTTGGCAGAGACCTGGGAGGCATAACACATGGCTATGTGATTGGTTGGGAGTCGGGATCCATAATTGCACCTTTGGTGTACATTGCCGTTGGACACGTCATGGTTCATTTGGGTTTGGTGAAAGTCTTATTGCTTGACCAGTTTGGTTGCACAGCAAGGCCTTGATATTTTTTTTGCTGCTTGCTGTTTGTGATATTGCCAGCATAAAAGCCGAGAAATAGGTTGGAGCTGTGCAGAAGCTTTTGTGATACGGTTGGGGATCGTTGCATACTGATGGATTTGGGGCTGTGATGCAGTACTTGCATGTTACGGCAGCCGTGCATCGTAGCATAAAGAATGATTGCATTTGCAGGTGAGCAGGGGTCTCCTGCTGCACCAGTTTTGTACTAAAACATAGCTGCAGCTTGTAGTTGTTGTCTACAGCACCACCGATTCAGGAGATGGGTTGGGGCTTCCAAGTGATTATGTTGGACATGTGTGGCCATGGTGCAATTAAGTTTGTTTACCGGTACTTGCACCATGAAGGCAGCACATGCGCATAAGCTTGTTGTATCATAGGATGTGCATGACGTGGCTAATCAGTCACTGAGCATCCGGTCGTGTTGCGGGCAAGCATTTCTTGTTTGTGGACTGGTGCCTGCGCAAGAAGATGGCAGGAGGATTCCTTGCCAACAGGCAGGCACTACCTGCTGCGTGATGCCAAAGCAGGGGGCTTGGGGCTGCTGTTCTTTGTTTCAACTATATGTATTGCTTGGGTGGTATGTGCTGGCAAAAGTCATGCGAGTGCATGCTGCTGACATTTGTTGTTTTCCTTGTTGCTCTGTAGGCATCAATTGCTTACTTGTCAGACTCCGGAAGTGCACATGACGTGACAGAACATAGTCACTGAGCACTTCACTGAGCACTTCAGCCGCAACTTGGGCTTGTTTGTTGTCAGGAAGGTGGGTTCCGATACGATTAGGCTGTATGACCCAACCCCAAGGGACGGTTGTCAACTGGTTGTGGTGGTGTCTAGTGTGGTACTGTTGAACTACGGGGTGGGAGTTTATGGTACACGGTGGCAGCTTGCTTTCAAGTGTGCTGACCATTAAAAGCTCATGGTGGTACCCAGAGTGGCAGAGTCGGCATACTCTTTCTTACATGACGCAGTCTTCACGGCTACAGGGATGCAGACATTTCTGTCAGTGTTTGGTGTGGTAATCAAGGGGTTTCATGTCTTCCCTGGCATCGGTGTGAGTTAGCGGAGAAAAGGATGTACCGATATTGTTTATCAAACAGTCTTTAGGGTGATTTGTGTGGCTGGTCCAGATATTGTTGTGTCATGGGGTGTTCATTGACAGCAGGCCATCTATGGTCATGGTCACCAGCATTGCCGCTGCGCGGTACACTAGTATATGTCATGAGTCAGCACAGGAACATCCCAGTGATCAAAGGACTGGGGCTGATCCATATTGCATGAGTAGTAGCAACATGCCTTTGTGTCGACACATCACTATCGCGGCAAGGAGTCTGATTTTAAGGCCTAAGTATGTAGTGCTTTGCCCTGACTATGATGTTTGTGACACACTTTGGGATTGGACCAAGTGAATGTGGAACTGGTGGCAACGGCTTGACTGATTTGTTGGAGTCAATAGGACTTAGGCAAGCGTTCTGTTGGCCTGCAAATGGCAACGGCGAAACATGCTAGCGTGAGTAGCCCAGAGCCGATTCCTTCGACCTTCACGGTTCGGTTCGCGGCATGCATGCATGCTCGGTAGTGGAGTTCACCAGAGGCGGTACCGGCGGATCACCCTAGCAGAGCTCGCCGTAGCTATACTGGAGCCGTAATGGCTATCGCAAACGTTCTGCCCGGGTCAGCCCTACCTCCGCTAGCACATTTGGCTGTGCCAGTATACTCTAGGATCAACTTGACCGGCGGTTGTGACGGAGCTGCGATGAGCGGCACGGTTAAAGTGCCGTCCCTTGGGTAGGTTGCAGTTACGGATGCATGCATGTTTAGCTGACTCTGGTCGTCAGTGCCGAAAAGCCAAAAAAGGGCTTGCCTGACATACCGCATGGGCAGTAGTAGCAGGGACTGGTGAAAACGAGTAGTGGTGCTTGACTGGTGACCTGTCACTGAAAGGCAAACTGCTTGGCAGGACTGGCAGTCAGAAGACGCTCAATGGCATGCATGGTGGACTGGCACTGTAAGAGGCGTAGTTTGCAATATGTGATCGCCTGTTTCCCTATAAACCTAGCACCAGCACCAGCACCACAGCGGACCAGTGACCGACCGGGTAAACTTCAATCAAAGGATGAGAGCGCAATTATAAGATTCAAACACCCATAACAAAAACTTCTCACGCAAATATAGGGCGCGCGGGCTATACTGATACACATCCTGCTGCAGGATAACACTCAGTATGAGCCCTCCAATACATAATTATTGCAGCTTCGGCCAGCTTTCTCTAGCTCACCAGCATATTAAGTGAGAGTACCACAATATAAATAGCCCCAGCACCCATCAACCTAACAACACCCAAGACCTGAACAAGACAAACAAACATTGAGGCTGCGGCAATCGCAAGGGGGCTGCTAATGAGTCGGACAGATCCAGAGACAACGGGATCCAGACCACCAACCACGCAGTACTATACCACCAGGCACTCTTCTTGCAATGTATCCAGCCAGCAGAAGACCGAGCCCATACTTCTAGAACACCACCCACCACCACCAGAGCATAGGTGTCTTAGACGGAGACACAGCACATGCACAGTGGAATGAAAGCAGCCCTGCAGCCATGCCTACAGAGGGAGTGGAACACGTACATGCAAGGATTCGAAACAGCCAGTTAACTGGACAACACAGTTGGCTTTATGCTAGAAGCACCAAATGCAGTATCAGGGACACAGCTAAAGCACAAGCGCCAACAATAACATTGTGAGCAGCAACAAGCAGCAACATGGCCACTAGCAGAGGTCCCCAAGCCACTGCCCCAAAACGCAGGTGAAGCAACAAGCTTGGATGCTAGCTGCAGCCTGAGCTACCTGTTGCGACGTTATGCTGCTACAGCTGCTGCTGCTCATTACTACTGGCAATGGAAGCAGCAATACTGGCTGAGCATGTGCTACTGCCACGCACACACCAAACCATGTAGGGGTACAGCTATTGGCAGACAAGCTCATGCTACACTCAACCTTATTCCCCACCCCAGACCGCGGTCGGAGCACCACCAGCAGCACCACCACCTCTACCACCACCAACAGTAGAAATACATGGCAGCTGCTTCAGCAACAGATCCATGGACCCCTGACAGGACCTCAACACAGCCTTGAGCTGCAGAGCATCTCCTGTTGCTGATGCATCCCTCCCTCCGCTAATTGCCACCTCTTGCTCAGAAGCACCAGTCAACAGCTTCCTTGCCAAGTTCCAACAGCAACCGACGCTCCTCACAAGGACCCGCCCTTCATTCTGTGGCAGCTGCTGCAGCTGTCGCTGTGCTCCACGCAGCATTAGCAGCACCTCCATGCTCTGCTGAGACAGGGACAGTGCTTTGCACAACAACACCCATGGATGCTGAGCATGACCGCCATCTTCTGCAGATTGCCAAGCATGACCAGGAGCCTGCTGCTGCTGTGGTTCTGTGTGTTCCAATGCTGCTGCCCAGCTATCCATTGCTTGGAACACCCTAGGCACTCCGGTGAGCAGCTGCTGCAGCTGATTGGGGTTCAGCACCCGCCGCTGCTGCTGCTGTCGCCACCACCACCTGCTGCCGCTGATAATCGATTTAACCGCGAGGATGATATCCATGATAATGGCCATCTTCGTAACAGACCACAGCAGCGGGGAGTCAGCATACAGGCCAGATAATATGTCTGTAGCAAGAGCAGAGAAGAAGATGATGATGAGGAGGAGCAGGAGGAAGAGGCGAAGGAGGGGGAAAAGGTCACTGCTAAATGGGTCCCAACTGGTCCTGAAGCTCCACCTTGTAACAATAAAGCGACCACTACTGTTTGCATTACTGCTGCTCCAGGTGCCACTGCTGCTGGTGCTACTGCTATTGATGTTGCTGCCTGTAACAGCTGACAGCAGCTGCAGAGCACAGAGCATGGCAGCGCATAAGTCCACCTTGCCTCTTGCCGAGACGCGCGGGGCTGGGCCGGGGCCTTGGGGGCACAATGCATTCACAATATCTTTCAGCACCTGGCAGATCTGGTCACACCCCATCTGCTGAGCTCCTGGCAGTATCAGCAGCGGGTGCGCTCCGGACCAAGCCCGCCTATACAGAGCAATCCGTATTAGCCACTGCACATCCCCCTCCCGCAGAGCCTTGGCACCCTTGAGCTCCAGAAGCAGGGGCAAATGCAGGCCTCCATCAAGAGGCCCCAGCAAGACCTTCATTAAACCCTGAACCTGCTGCGCTGACAGCTTGTGGGCTGCAGGAAGCCCAATGAGGCCTGTGAGGACCTCCTTGCTGACTGCCTCTGCAAGTTCTGCTGAACTCTGCATCTGCGGATCTGCTGGATGACCATGAGCAAGGGCCAAGTCCTCTGCAGCTGCTGCTGCGTATGCCACTGCACACTGCAGCAGCCGCAGCACGGCAGGTGGCGAAAGCTGCTGTGCCACCTGCAGCTTCACCAGCGCCCTTAACCCATAGAAGTCGCTGTAATCCCCGGCCAACAAACCCTGCTGCCCTCCATCTGTCTTCACTGCCTTCAGAATCAACCCCTGTAGTAGCTTCACAGGAAGCCCCTCCTCTGCGACCGGCAGCCTCCAAAGCATCTCAGGCACAAACCCAATCTCAAACCCAAGCCCAAGCACCACCACAAGCTGCTTCAGAGTCAGCCCCCGGATCGTCTTCACCGCCTCTATGCTCTTCCAACCCTCCTCATCCTCGAAGTTGCCCTCCCTCGGATTCCCTTTCAAAGCACTCAGCACCATCTTGCAAAGCAGCTCTGCACTGACACCAGCAGCTTTAGGCAGCCCAAGGAGTCGTCCTGAGTGCGCCGCACCGTCCCCATGCCGGGGCGCCCAAGGACCAATTGTCTCATACTGCACAATTGCCTCTGCTAGCTGCGTTAGCTCCTCTGTTGAGAAGGCTTGTGCTGCTGGTAAACTCCAGAAGCCTCCTGTTCCTCTGCCAACCACACGCAGCAGCAGTGGGTGCACTTGCTCTACGCTTAGCTGCTGTGCTGCTGGGAGCCTTAAGCTAGTGTTCATAGTGCTGCTGGGCCAGGAATAGATCTCTCCAGTGTACCGGTCGGCCGCAGAGAGCAGCAGCGTATGGGTCTGATTAACGGTAAGCTGCTCCTGCATAACGGCTAGCTCCAGCAACGGCCCAGGGTCTTGTCCGTGTGCTAATCTAAGCTGCACTAGATCAAATACCTGGCTGAAAATTAACCCCTCAGCAGCAGGCAGGGCAGCCAGTGAAGCCCATAGAGGTGGGTAGTCCAGCCGCCCATCTGTCATTGTCAGCTGCTGCAGCACGTCAAACAACACCTCAGTGCTGAGTTGCTGAGCAGCCGGAGCATGGTGCAACAGCTGTCCAGCTGCTCTTTCAAGATTTCCTGCTGCTGCTGACGCTGTCCTATCTCCTCTCTTCAGCTCCGCTTTTACCCTCCCTGCTGCCTGCAGTGCTGCTCTCACCACCCTCTCCACCTCACCAGCATCAAGAGCAGCTGCTGCTGGTAGCCTAGCCAACAGCAGCACACCCTCATGATCCTCTGCAATCGCCTGCTCAATGAGAGGCAGCAGAAGCTCCCTAGACAACCCCTCGGCTCCCGGCAGCCCGCTGACCCATGCCAAATCCAAGCCCTTGCTTATTGCTGCTGCAATAACCTCTGCTACTGCTTGCGGAGTCAGCTGCCTAGCTGCTGGGAAACTGGTTGCTACCTGCTGCAAATTGGCTGCTGCACCAGAGCATATTGCAGCTTCCATGAGACGCCGCACTCCTCCCGCAGAGATGGCCCGAGCAGCTGCAGGAAGCTGTCCCAGGTAGGACGCAAAAGTCTCATCATGATATCCCTGCTTGACCACTACAAGCTGTAGCAGCAGCTCTTCTGCTTCTGCTGGAGTGAGCTGCCTGGCTGCTGGTTGCTGGATAAGGAAATGGATGCTGGGGCGGCAAGGCATGCGGACAGCTAAGCGCATGAGGTTTAACACCTCAGCCTGGGAAAGAGGCTGGGGTTCAGGGTCCAGGTGGAAAACCAGCTCAAGGTTGCCATGCTCTGCTGCTGTTTCCATCAGCTGCTGACGGTGTGCTCCCTGAAGCTGCTGGGCTGCTGGGAGGGAGCGCAGAGCTAAGATGCTACAGCTATATGGATGCTGAAAAATTAAAGTAAGTTGCAGCAGCTCAGTAACCTGCTCGGGTGACCATTGAGCTGCCAGTGAGGGGTGCTGGGTTAGCAAATGGGTGATTGGCAACGCACTACTGCTGCCCCGCTCCATGCAGCCACAGCAGCTCATAGTGACACACATGATGTCATGTAGCTGCTGAGGGGCAGATGCTGCTGCAGCGGCTGGCAGGGGTGTAGTACTGAAAATACTGCTGCTGCTGCTGCTAGTGATGCTGCTGGTAATGCTGCTGCTGATGCGTCGGCGGAGTAGGAAGCACTGCAAGATGCAGCTGTTGTTTGCAGCATGTAGTATGGCTGCTTCCAGCCCTTTGGAGAGCCCTGTCGGCCGCTGCAGCCTCTGATGCATGTCAACCCACAAAGCAGCAGCAGGGATACCTCCGCGTGCACAAGATAACACCAGCTGATCTGAAATGCAAGCTCCTGCTTGGAACAGCTGCTCTGTGATGGTAGAATTCTTGTAGGTCTGCAGCAGGAGGCTTTCATAGCCCAGGGGGGAAGGGCCTTCAGCACCCCAGGTCCTGGCAGCGATGGCCAGCAGACACTTCACTTCTGCTTCAGCGTCTTGCTTCTTGCGAGCTGCTTCTCTGCAAAACCTCGGTTGAGATGAGCCATCGACTTGCTTGAGTAGGGGGGCTCCAGCTTGGGCAACAGTAGCTGTGAGCCATTGTTGAAGGAGGCGTGGCCGAGACCTAATGACATCAATACAAAGGCTGCTGAATCCTTTGCTGGCCTGGAAAAGCTGGGAGAAAGGGGCTGGGCCCAGCTGTGGAAGGGCCAACTCCAAAACTAGCAACGTTGGCAGACCTGCAGGGGAACCTACAGCATGAGTGCAGGAGCAGGATGACATCAGTGACTATACTGGACAGCAGCAGCAACTGGGCAAAGGGGAACAGGAACATTTCTGACTTCAAGGTCCGTGTGGAGACAATAATAGCAGCTTGTAACTTTGCTACTTTGTTACAAGCTGCTGTCTGTCTTCTGAATCTGCCCCTTTGCTTGAGATAGGGGTTAGCCACCACATGAAGTAGGTGCCCTGATAGGCTAGTCTGGAGATAGGCGACACGCACCTTCTAGTGGCAGCATCTTTGGTACTGCAAACGCTCAACACCAGGGACCATACCCGTTGCTTGTTGAGGCCACTTCTCTGTTCCCTGAAGCAGAGGGGGGAGGGGTCAGTGGAACACAGCCCTACTGGGCTTGCATGAGTAGTCATGGTAAGAAAGCGCAGAGTAGGCATGCTTGTGCCGATGCATGGTGGTGAACCTTCTTGACAAAGCCTCGTGGCATGGCTAGTACCAGCACAACCGTGCCCATCGATGGCGGATATCCCTGCATCAAGTCGATACTTGTAAACTATCCTACCTTTATGCCCCTCAGTTTAAGAATGAGGTAGGACTAGCAACCCGATTCGAGCAGCTATTCGTCTCCTGCGACATCTGTGATTTCAACGTGTGCACCTCAAGTGGGTACTAGCGACAATGTACTATAGTGTTCAGATGCATGCACTTTGCCATGCCGCTTGCTTTCATCAACTATGTTATAGGCGGGGCGTGACGCCCAAGCCAGAAGCCATGTGGAGCCACTGTCAAAGGCCGGACACTTCACGAAACACCGAAAGGACGGGAGTCACCGCAGTCACCTCCGTTGACTTGACTGACTACTTTAGACGTCCCAGGCACTATCCCGTGTAAAAGCAAGCATCCTGTCACCGCCTGCAAGCTCCCAAGATGCAAGCACCTTCACCTGCTGCCCATCTGCTAGGCCTCCTCCACACCAGTCCGCTTGCAATAGTACTTGAGCATGTCCATGTGCAAATACTACTGTGGCCCCCGGTGTGGGGCCAACTTGTAATCTGTAATATGTGAGCCTGGTGAAGGGGGGCGGCAAAAACTTGTGGTTATCCCATGCTTAGCAGCTGCAGACATCGATGCGGCCATGAGGATGTCCTAACAGTGTGCGCAGGTCCTAGAACCGTCCAACTTGCCGAAACGTGCCTTCTCACGCGTTATAGCCCCAACCTCCGGCCTACACAGTTCCATATAGACACCGTAAGATGCTTCGAGCTGCTGAATGCAGCAGAAGCTCTTGCTTGGGCGAAGGAGCAGCTTCTCAACATGCGCTCGCGGACGCACAGTTCACGGAGAGGCTGCATGTCGGCATTACGGTGCACCGCGACTGCTTTATCAGTATTATAGGATATATTCACGCATACCCAAGCGGCATGTGACCCTCAGATGGTTGCCTCAGGGGTCTGCTCTCCTGCCATGACTGCACTCACCAACTGTTGACAAGCTCAGAGACATGGTCTCAATCAGGCCAGTACTGTGCCAATCACGTAACATATATACCTGTACATCATGTTGCATCCTCATATGCAACATATGAAGCCTTTCGCACGGCGAGCTTCTACCATCGCATCGTGGCAGCATCGAATGCGAGGTTCAAAAGTTGGGAAAACTGCCGGAAGGTGCGGAACGAACGCATGAATATGTTCATGATATACATAAGAGCCATGTATGAGACACGGATGCTGCTAACATGCTTTATGGTAGTTGGACGGTTCAAGAACCTGCGCAGAAAGTTAGGTCATGCTGCAGGGCACACCACATCTATGGCTCCACAGCCACCTCAAAGTCACACGGTAGACACTTGACTAGGACTTACCAATTACCAATTACCAAATGGCCCCGTCAAAGCGGGGCGCCGGTGGGGGCAGCGCCACCCACAAGGAGCCAACTTAGGCTCCAACGGCATACTCAATTTCCTGTCCAAGCTCAAACAATGGCTGCCACCAGCCCACCCTAAATCCCTTGCTAGCCAATGTATGTCAGGCCAGCCCATTTCGACTTGCCATGCCCTGACCAGTTGACCCAGTCAACAGCAAGCCAAACAGTTTTATGCCTTGCTCAGGACTTAATAGTAAGCTGCAGCCGCTAGCTACCCTGCTAGAACCCAGAAGTCCAGTACCTGTACTACCAATTACAATATGGCCCCGTCAGAAGCAGGGCACCGGTGGGGGCAGCGCCACCCACAAAGAGCCAACTTAGGCTCCAACGGCATACTCAAGTACTAGTACATGCATCTTGCTGACCTTTACCCAATGTGAGTACACAGCCCACAACTACCTCGCCCAACTTTTGTGCCCACAAGGTGTGCCAGAGCTTACGGAAGCATGCTTATTGCCATGTATAAGTATGGCTTAATAATGAAGTGCAAGGCCCCCATTGGTAGGTTGACAAGAAATCCCTCTCAGCGGCAAACAAAAAACACGAAACACTACAGAAGCTGCAGACAGCTTTGCTTCAGCCCATGACTTTTCAGCATACAGCTGATGTACAGCCTACATCCTCGACCTGCAGGAAGACAACTCTGCTGCAGTGGACTTGCAATGGAGCACTATCCGTGTCTATCTGTCGCATTCCCAAACAGTGTTTGAAAGACAGAATAAGAAAACCCTGCTGGGGTGGGTAAAATCCCATGCTAAACTGCAATAGATGACTGAAAATATGCATCTGACATGCGTTTCAATCTCAAAACGGCTGTGTTAAAACTGTAGCAAGGTCCCTACAAGCTTCTGCTGTTCTTGACAAGCCTTGCCGCCCAGAAACCAGCCCACACAACCCAAACAAAACATGTAAAGTGTGGCGCTGCAAGAGGGGTGCCACACCTTGCTTTTGAACCTAGGTCACAGAAGAGATGAAAACGGAGGCACAATCGAGCTTTGCACACCTTGAATGCGGCTCCAACAGCAGCCCGACCTGATGTCCAACAAACATCCATTCGCTGCCGCAAATCAAACCCCTAAAGCGTTGACTGTATCCTACATACCGGTAGTATGACAATAAGTGCATACCAAATGGAGTGCTTACATCAAGCCTCAACCCAATGACATCTATGGAAGCATTTAGGGAGCATGGAGTACAAGATAAATCCCAATCTGGTGAGCAAGTAAGCAGACCATCCTAGAAGCTCAACCAGCTTGCCCCCTACAGGCTCTTACGTAAGGCACATCAGACGTAACCATATCACCAAATTACAGATTGACTTGATCACCTGATGAACAACATCACTGCCTTTTCTACCTTGCACCACATGCACAGCACAGTAGGCTTGCTAGGCAGCTTGTGGGATCTCACCTTCCCCTCTTCAGTAAGCGTTTGCTTTAACCAAACATATACGATGGGTAGTTGAAAACCAAATCACAACCCCAATTGCAAAGCCTCCTATTCCTAACCCTTCATGCCCACTGACACAACCACAGATGATGAAATTAGTACAGCAATGATGCAGACATGTGCTATAGTATATCCTTGCCCCACAGAACCCAGTCAGCTTGTTCTCCCCCTTCTTCCCATGACCAGATCTTGAAGCACCCCTGGCCTGCTCTTGTAACATCCACACTCGCCCAACCACCTCCAGCAGAAGCTTCAGTCATGAGTGGTATAAAAGCAGCCTCAATCATACAGATTTCGACAGCCCCAAAACCGTGGTCACCCTGGCCAACCACTTTCCTGGCCACATACGGCAACCCTGGATAAAACAAACTAGGACCTCCTGCTGGCGGTCCCCATTGGTGCTGTTGCTGTAGCTGCTGCTCTACTGGGTGCCGCTGCTTCTCACGGAACATCCTGCAAATAGTGACCACGTGACATCACCACGTGACTCATTCAAGCCCCCTGCAACTGCATAGCTTGTCTGCCTCTGAGCATTCACTCTTCTTTGTTTCCGGGCACTTGTAGGTGGCAGAGAGAACATCGCAAACCACTCTGCATGGCTTGGGCTGGCTTCACTATTATGATTTAGGCAATTGCTTGCAGTCTGCTTTGTGCCCTGCTTTCCAGTGCTGCACCTGGCAAGCGGGAGAACAGTATGCAGCTGTGTGGCAGCGACTGCACACCTGCAACAAGCAACAGCAGAACAAAAGAAAGCTAGTTACATTGGACCAACCCGTATTCTGTTCCACCTCGCTGGTTTTGTTACAGCTTTAGGTGCGGGGCCTATGGCACTTTTTGCTATGGCATATCATGAAATGCATATTACAATGGACGCCGCTGCAGTGAAACGGTGCTTGCCTTCCACAGGGAGAACTCCATGTTAAGCTGGATGACCACAGGTGCAAGCTCCTAAGCATGCAGGAGAAAACCTCAAGGATGATGAAGATAGACCAGCACGACGCTGTTTTGCAGACAAGAACCACACTGATGCTAAAGATCCACCTGTCGAGACCCGCGTGGTCCCAACAACCAGGTCACGAAAGATACCACACAAACCATCAGTGGTACCGTGGTTGATTGAGTCAGTGGATCAGTGATGCTGGCTAGTACAGGATGTACCTATGCAGAATGTTTTATAGTCCACAGAGTCTCATGTCAATTATGTTGGCACATGTGAGCTGTGTTCCGCAGAGCAACAAACAAGACTGGATGGGGACCGCCCCAAAGGCACTCGCAATAGAGGCTGATAATGTTCAGATTGGCCTGCGCAGAAGGGCATGTCCCATAGATTGGGCCTCTAATGGTTTTCGTAATACCTTTCCTTGCTCTATCTACCCAGCTGCCTCTCACCTGCCGCTTCTTCGTTGCATCTCCCGGCATAGGCAGTTGCAAGCACTGTGGGTTGCAGCACATAGCGCCCCACGTGATGGGCACAGCTGCCATGGGCAGGTACACACTCAGCATGTGCTGTGGGGTCAAGCCTGATGTGCTGCTCAGCTGCTGCACTGCTGTGCAAGCTGTGGTGAAGGGATCCTGCTGGGGAAGCGGCAGCAATCCACACAGGACTTTGGTGACATGGGCATCTGTTGCCACTGCCACCAGCTGCCTCATGCAGAGCTGCTCAGAGATGGTGTCAAGGACCATCATGATGGGCCCACCCTGGGATGGGATGTACTGCAGTTTCCTGTTTTGCAGCTGTGGCCGCAGCTCTTCAAGTGCTGCTGTAGATATGGCTACTGTGGAGATCATGCGCATGGCAAGGATAGCACATGACTCCACACAGTGCACCAGTTGCTTGCTAGCTGGCTCCTGGGAGGCTCTGGGAGCCTTGCCAGCACCACCAGCAGCAGCAGCACCTGACAAATTACTCAGGTCCACCTCCTCGTCCTCCTTTGTCAGCTTCCCCAAGTTTATTTTTCAAAGATCTCTGCAAGAAATGCTGTGTTATTGCCAGCATCCAGGCCCTCAATGCCCGGGATGAAAGCAGACCTGCAAAGCATGCAAGAATTGCGTCAGCCTCTGTTCACGGCCTCAAACCAAAATACCGTACATCGGCTTCCGACTTGTGATCAGAGAGCACTTCGCTTCCGTCTGTGCTTGACAGCAAGTCTCGTTTTGCACCTTTCAATGGCAAGACAAGTTTCAGCTTCAGCACCAGCAGACCCTGAAAAGAAGTAGAGCAGGAAACGCCGGTTGGCATGGATTCAGTGTCATCATTACATCAGCATCCTGTGATGCTGATGCCTTAATCCTAATGCCATAAAGACCCGGCAAGACCTCGTGCTCACCTGTGCAGTATTGAGTCAGCCCGACATGCCAAACTGCCGAGCAGCTCAAAAAGCATTGTGTAAGCCACCCAAGGCTACGCCTCCACCTTGTACCACAGCCAAGCAGGCCATCCCTCTGATGTGAGCTCCGAACGTTCCACCACAGGGCCACATGGAGGGCACTCACTCTCTGCATTACTGGTGCCACATATCAAACCCGTGTTGCTTTTGCCAGGTGCTTTGCTGCTTGTAAAGCCGGTCTTAGCAGGGGTGGTTCCCTTCTTGGAAATTGGCTTACTGCTGCTGCTGCTTGAAGCGCTGCTGCTGCTGCCTCTAGTTCCACCCTTCTGGTCTGGCGTGCCCTGGAGGGCCTTCTGGAGCATGGTGGTGATGAGGGTTGCAAGCTTGCAGGCGCTGGTAACTGCTACTGCTGCTGCTTTTGCTGTCTTAGGTGTGGCAATGATACAAAACTGCTGCGGAAAGCTGATGGGAAGGATGATGTCCAGCAACTTGCCAATGGGTGTCAGGAGGAAAGGGGTGTAGGGACAGCACAGAAGCGCATCTGCCAGCTGCAGCAGAAGCACGGCCTTCTGCTCCAGCAGGGCTCCTACAGGCGCTGCACAGGGCGGTACAGGTGCAGTTCACTCAGTATGTAAGGTGTGCTAGCAGAACAGTTTCAGCTAAGGGTATTTAATGGCTGCCTGCACATCCTCTTGGGACCCACCCTTCCAACCGCATTATGAGTATCTCATGGATAAAAGGAACAGCACCTTGAGCTCTATTGTCCCTCATTGTCAAGTCCAAAGACGCCACCCCATGAACCAGTCCAGTCAAGCGACTAGAAACCGGTGTGTTAAGTGACAACGAGCCCCATGTGCAAATCAATCAGCTGCCGAGTGACTGAGAGTCTAATGTGACCACTCTCAAATAAGCCCCAAGCCATATACTGCTGCAAGTTGCGCTCATGACGGAGTGGTGAGAAAAACCACAAAGCAGCAGCACCATGTAACTCACCCAAGGGGTCAATAGTCATCATCTGGGCAGACCCTTCCTCTTTGATGGCAGGTGCAGATGTGGTTGCTGCCTCCATAGCCCCGGGATGGCAGAGCTTGTTGGCAGCCCCTGGGGCCTCGTCCAGCAGCATGCTGAGGCCAGAGATGTAGCCGATGATAACCTGGTCCACCATGGAATGCAGTGACCTGGCTTGTCTTGCTGGAAGCCCCATGAGCTAGTTCAGCAAGCGCAGTCGGATGTCCACAAGCACATCCCCAGCTGCAGCTGCTACAGCATCCTTGAAGTTCTGTTGCATTGCTGCTGGCTGCTCAAAGAGCTTCGTGATCACATGCCAGGGTGGGTACCTTGCATACTGAGTTGCGGAGGCCTTGCCAAGCACCCGGATGCTTTCAATGACAAGCAGGACAAGTGAGGTCTGCAGCAGAGCAGAACAAAATGGTCAACTTGTGCTTTTAGGCTTTGCGTAAAGCCCAGCCCACATACGGTTTGTAACAGTATGCTCTGATCTCTGCTTAGCAGGATATATAGAACTGCTTCCAAACAGACTCACGCATGGCATCGTAAGCTAAAGTGGGCACAAAATGATCCTCTGGAACACATGCCTGCTGAAACATTCCATCATGCAAGCCTGCATCAACATGACACATGACAGCTGCATCACACATCCTGCTTCAAAGGCCCATTGTAGCTTACCAACAGAGATCATGGGTGGACACGGATGACCCCTGCTGCAGTAAACAGAATGCTGAGGGTGAAGAATACCCTGTGTGTCGCTGACACGCTCACGCTGTTCCTGCCCTCACAAGCAGTCCACTCCTCATCAGGTAACACAAGGAGGGGCCATGAGGAGTGGAAGAAGGGCACAGATTCGTCCAAAGGCTCAGCTGCAACTTTTAACAAGTGCTCTCCGTCCTCTGAAGATCTGCTGGCTGGTCCCTCTGTGGCTTCACACACATGCTCCTGCTGCTTGCGGTTGTAGGCGATGGCGGATGCGAGGATCACTGCCAAGAACTCCATGCAGTCTGGGCTGCATACTTGGCGCAAAATGCTCTTCTGGGCAGACGTGAGGCTCTTCTCATCCATCTTGGAGACATAGGCCACAATTTCTTGGGGGGATTGTTTGCCATCACTCAGTCCCACAATCAGGAGGTCACCCATGCAGCAGCTGAGCCCCAAGGCGCAAAGACTTGCTCCAGTGGCAAGCAGGAGGCCTGATGGATTGCTCTTGGGCACCTTGACGGCTTCCAGAAGCTGTAGAAGATACATACAGAAAACTTAGCGCAACAGCTTGAGCTTGGTTGAATGATGCATTTGCTAGCATGCCATGGCTTTGGACCTATGTGGCATGGAGCCAGCCATGTACAATACACTATAGGATGGATTGTGCGCATATGTGCATGGCACATGTGGCATGCTGAGGTTCCAACCTGCATGCCTGCTAGAGGCCGCCGCTGGCAGAAGAGCAGTAATGGGTCTGACACCGCGTGAGCGCCTATTACCTGCTTGCACAACTTTGGGAGCCAGGTGGACTTGGCTGCCACTGCTGCCACTGCCTCAGCTGATATGTGAGGTGGATGACTGGGTTCCGCCTCGCTGGGCTCTAAAACCTTGAAGGCGAGTAGGAGGTCGGTGCATGCCGCCACCACAGCGACGTGGTCGTGGTTGCCTGCCCGCTGACTGACAGGAGCTGATTGCCGATCTGATACGTTGGAGGTTCTTTCCTGCCATATCATTGACCTGTAGAGGATGATTTGAGCCAGCCAGTCGAGGCCACGCTGTCCCAAGTGACAAATTACGCCTTAACCGGCTAAACTATTCCAATTTACCAGCACCGCCTGACCAACCGCGTAATCGCTACATGTCCCACGTGACCGAGTCAGAACGGAATCTCTTCTGCCAGAATGGCGGGACGCATATTGTGCACGAGGCCCAGATAAATGAAGCTTTCACAATCAGGGCAGCAGTAAGTTCCCAGTTTCAGATAGGAGGCTGAAGCAGGCTGCTCGCGGCCGTGGAACTTCTAGTGGGCGGCACTCACTTCTATGAGTGGGCGGCACTCACTTACAAGTAGTCAAGTATTAGAGACTATTAAGCTATTCATGAGTCTGGAAAAGACAATATGATAACAGGACAATGGAATCCGCCCCGAATCATATCCGGCATGCCATTTTGACTTTGGAAAGCTCCGAGGGGGCGAGGGCTTTTGAACGTTTCAATTCAACTAACGGCACGGCCTAATAGCTACTCACTGTCTCCCGGGTTGCACAGTACGACTGGGCATACTTGCCATTCAGTGCAAGCCCAAATCTCGTGTGAGAGCATTGTTCCACAGCGAACTATCGATGCGCTCAGACAGCAGGCGAATGCGTGCCCAATTCTGAGGAATCTTCCAAATAGCAATCCGGATACTCATCATCACCGCTGAGCACAATGGTCAGAACTATAAGCTCGCTGCGAAACGTCTTGTCGGCAAGGTTCCCATTGACGGCCTGCCTGCTGTAAACAGGGGTTGGTATACAATCTGCACTGGCCAGATCCACATGGGACCAGATTGGGTGCCCTGGAGGTCGCCAGCACCCTCATGTTCTGCCATCTTTCACTGTCAGCCTGTAACCCCCTTAGCAGCAGGGCCTTAGGCTGCCAGCCATACTTACTGTCTGCCAGTACATGTTCTGCTGCTTTATACAAGTTAGCAGGGCGCCCTGCCTTACAGACTCTGCCCTATCAGCTCCACACATCGTCGACAGTTCCCAAGCACTGATTATTGTGCAAAACCCGCTGCCAGTAATAGGATTTCTCATATCTTCATTCACCATGTAAGATATATCAAGCATGTAAGATGGAGCTGTGAGCTGAACCCTGGGTGCATCACCACCGTAACCTCCCAACCATCTCTGCAACCCCCCAAACCTCCAGCCTAGACACAATTGTCCCCCGGCTAGCCATGTTCGAGAGCACAGAAAGCAGTCTAGCATTGCTGTGCGGTCTGGCACTTCTGTCGCACTATCACTGCTACACAGCGTCTGCATGAAGTAGCTCAGGAGCATGGCCTTTGCGCCATCTGAATCCGAACCTAAGTGCAACCGTGAACAAAGGGGAAATCAGAAGACACGATGCTGCCAGGGTTGACTAGGTATGCTACAGCTGCTAGATCTATGAAGTTTTTATTCATGCATGCAAGGCTTAGTAAAGGAAGCGGCCATGACAGGAACCAGTTGCAACACCCAGTCGTCAAGGCCTCTGCAGAAGCGATAGCGGTGCTTGTGTTTACTGATCACACCACGCTGATGCCATGCATGCAGGGTCTTCAATGCCACTGGTACTCTGGGGCTCCGCAGAGTAGTTCGGCAAGGGTAATGCCCCAGCTTGTCTGGCACAACGACCTGCTCGTTGTCCAGCACCTTCGCAGAGTGCTCAGACAGTTTATTAACAGCATCTTGATGGAGAGGCCTTGATCGTTGTTCTGTAGCGGCTTGTGACCGAGGTGGCTTTAGCAGTTGGAGCAGCAACAGCAGTCAAAGGAACAATAGCAGCAGCACCGGCAAAAGCTCGTATACCTCCAGCAGCAGTTGGAGTAACTGCTGGACTAACAGTAGCAGCACCAGTTGGACCAACCACAGCAGCAGCAGCAGTTTCAGTGGCAACAGGAGTGGCAGCAGACCATCTTTCAAAGGTGGGCTGCAGGACCTGAGCAGCAGTCACTTGGTGGGCAAGCATGCCGCTTTTGGATCCGTATCAGCTGCTTTTGCTTTACTGGGAGCAGCACCAGCACTGGCAGATCCTGATGATGAGCGGGCTGAGGTCTTGGACATCAACATTGAGGACTTGGATGAGGTGAGTGACAGGGTCTGTAACGAGTTGTGGAGGGGGATTTCATCTATTTGTCAGCAGTGTATCACTGACACAGCCGGATGTCTCGGGAGCTTCTGCAGCTAGGAGCTTTAGGTGCTTTACTGCACCTACGGTGCGGACAGGATACCGCGGATTTGCACATAATACCTAGGTATACGGTACTGTATAGGTCTCATGCCAGCTGCGGGCCAGGGCTGTAGTAGCATCCTGGTTTAGCTTTGTTACTTCCTTGAGTACTATACACTACAGCAGGGTATAAAATGCCTGCTTTGTAGGCCCATGTTTTGACGAATCTGCAACATATATGCAGTCGCATGTGCAGTCAGACATTTGTTGTGCTACATTGTTTCCTTTTCTAATGTTTGCTGCTGCTTTCCTCTTGTTCTGCAAGGGGGATGTCAGCGATGATGATGTAGGACAAATGAGGAGCTGGTCAAGGAGAGCTATGTGCTGATTTTTGTCAACAGCCTGACTGCAGACAAGAAGCGGGGCCCTATGAACGAGTGGCAGTCATGCCGCAAAGGATTCAAAGACCCCATGCGCGACTGCTCTCTGAACACAGAAGAGTGGAAGTACAAGGGAGGGGGTGTTTCTGCGCCTGGGATGTTTTTCATCCCAAGCAGATGTGGCAAGCCTTCGGTAACCAGTATGAGCAATACAACAAGAAGGAAGCAGTTCCTCCTTGCCCTGCTTGTGGCTCTGTCCAGCATGTTGTACTGGAGGGCTTTTTGAAGAACCCCCGGCGTGTCTTAGCCCTGGGCCATGATGAGTACCTGTGTTCCAGGATCTACCGTTGTAAACCCTGCAAAGGTAATTGGGGATGTAGGATCTTGTATTTAGGTGTGTTGGCCTTAGTGCTCAAGATATGTGAAGATAGGTATTGATGCTGTGCATGTCTCATCTCTGTGCCCTGCTGTTTATGCCATGTGTTTGCTGTAGTCTGGAGGCTGCTTTGTGTGCTGTATGTGGCTAACACACTGCAGTTCAATGTAACTATGTACTTCTACTGTGTGTCTTGTGCATTTATCATGTGCAGGTGCTTTGGCAGCAAGACTCTGACTTGCAGTATGTCGATGATACTCATTACAGGTGGTATGGCAATTTACACATATGGTGACCCCTGTCAGTATGCTTGCTGCCATTGCAGTGGGTCGGCCAACCCGCCCCGGTGGAGCCATGTCCAAGAGCGCCTGCTTCAGGGCACATGGCAAGGATGTGCTGAAGCAGCTGCCAAAGTGCTTGCAGAATGAGCTTGACCTCGTCGTTAACCACCGTGCTACAGTATAAAAGCGATCATGCAGATGCTGAGCACAGCAGTCATCAGCCCAGCCTCTTTTGCACACATGACCCGGTCTATTAGGGAGTGCCATGCATACTCCAACATGAAATAGAATGAGCAGCTTGCAAACCTAGCATGCCTCATGCGTGCCGAAGGCAGCATGGCTGCTGTTAACCCAGTGCGGCCGGTACCCGTAGCCGTGAAGACACCAGGCCCAGGTTACCTCACCAACATTTACCTCCAATGGTGTGGATGAGGCTCTCCGTCAAAAGCACTACAGCGGCTCATGCGGCTGACCCACTCCGTCGTCCTACGCTTTGACCACTGCCACAAGCCGGCAAAGGTCATCAGATTGAAGGATGGGGCGAAGGCTTCAATAGGCACAGCCTTCTTGGTGGGATCCCACATGCAAGTAATGGGGCTTTGGAATGTTGCTTCCACCAGCCTGGATGACGTGCAGGATCAGATCAGGCGGGTCAAGGAAAAAAGCGGCATATTGGGCTCGGTAAGTGATAAGACTAGGATTTTAGAAGGGACTGTAGTACCTCATGCCACCATTGCTTTGGCACTGATAGCTGGCCATTTTACCTTGCCAGTTCCCATTGAAGCTAAGTAAGCTTGTAAGGTTGTCTGAACCAGATTTGCCAGCAGATGTAGCAAGGCATTTTTAGCCATTGTTTATTGCTGCAGCAGAGCTAAACGTTGCTTGGCTCTGCCGGTTTACCCGGGCAGATACGGAGGATATATCATTACACCGTTTGCTGATAGCCTGTGGATGCAGTAAGGAAATGTGCGATGGATCAGGAAGGATCCATAGGTTGAGACTGTACTGTACAATTGCTCTGTAATCCCTTTGTGGCGTTGCTAACAATACCTTTGGGCATTCTTGTGTGATTGTGTATGCAGCCAGTCTGGGTGATGTATGTCGACAACGCGGAGAGTACGGCTGACAAGTGGGAGAAGGTTCTGTCTGGCGTCACTGTCAAGCAAGACCCGTGGCATTTAGAGCAGCGGCTCTTGAGGGCTGTCAATCCAAAGCATCCAGCCTTTGAGCTCTTCCGCTGTGCTGTAGCGCAAGCTGTCTTCTGCTTGTGTGAGGAGGATAAGCAGCGTGTCGGTGACATGCTGGGTACCCCTGGTGTCTCTGCTAAGGCCAGGATGGCTGCATGGAAGCAGTGCAGGAAGTACAACCCCGAAGGCGAGAAGATCTGGGTCAAGCTGTGCAAGGTCTACAAGGACTTGTGAATATGCTACCGAGGGCTCCATCACCACTGAGGCCAGGAAGGCCCTTACAAACCAGGAGGAGCGCATCCTGAAGGGCTACCTCACTGACCCCTACGATGTCAACTATATGTACAACAAGGATTCCAAGGGACGAGGGAGGAGCCACCGCAGTGAATCACAGGTGGAAAACGTTCATGGCAGGTAAGCACAGGGCATCAGCTTCACTGGAGGTGGCTTGTGAGATCAAGTGCTGATCCATCGGTCTTGGATTGACCTGAATAAACTGCAGACATTTTGGATCAACACTAGCGATGGGTAAATATCATGAGTTGGTGGCTTGGCAGCAAATGAGCAGCAGGACTGTGAAGCAAATGTGTAGTTTTATACCATATGTTGATGTTTATGGACATCCACACACATATGCAATCATCGCTCTACAAGCAATAGAGGACAGCAGCAGCAGTACATATTGTGTAGATGCAGGGATAGCAAACACTGGATTGGAGGCTACGGCTTTGCATTGAAGTGCCTGTATGCTCCTACTATAAGGTAGCCTGGTAGCTTGGTGGTAGAACAGTATTGACCTGTATTACTGTTGCATGATGTGCTGCTCCTGTCTTGGGTTCTTTCTGCAGGTACAACAAGCTGTTCTCAGGGGGCAATACGTCCACTGAATTGGCTGAAGCCATAACCATTGACTTCTCTGGCCGTGCCAATGTGGATGCTGCCATCAAGCACCAGCACCTCCCTGACTACTCCATCAAGGACCTGGTGCGGCTGACAGAGGTCAACAACGCGTTCAAGCGCTTGTCCGTGGAGGTTCCGTATCCGGGAGTAGAGGTGGGGCCACCCGCTTGTGTTACGGAGTCCTTTGGGTTCAGCAGTGTATGCCAACTGCTGGAGGACGCACCAGCGGGATCAACTAGAGTGGATAGCATTGCTGCTGCTGCTTCTGGTGGTGGTGGTGGTCTAGCTGGACCCCCACCTCCACCACCAGAGGTGGACGAGGGTTTTGGGCTTAGCAAGGCCTGCTTTTTGGACCTGGAAAACGTTAGCAGCAGCAGCACTAGCACATCTCTGGTGGGCACAAGCGGAACCAAGCAGCTGAAAGTCAGCCCCGCGGCTCTTCCTGTACCTGCCCTCACCTGTGAGCAAAAGCCCTTTAGGGGCTGTGTGATTCCACCAGCAGCAGCAGGGCATGTAGGGGTGGAACAGCAGCAGCAGCAGCAAGCAGCAGCGTCCAGGCTCTTAGACCTGAGTGGGACACCACCCCCACTTGTGCCCATTGCTGGCCCTCTTGCTGCTGCTGCTGCTGGGGTGGGAGCATCTATTGATCTTGTGGCAGCTGGTCCGGCTCTTGCCGTTTCTAGTGCTCCTCCTGCAGCTGCTGCGGCTGAGGCTGGTCTGGCCTCTGCTGCTGCTCCTGCAGCTGCTGGTCCGGCTCCTACTTTGGCTAGTGCTACTGCTGGTGGTGGGGTTCACAGCCAGTTTCAGAGGAGGGTGGTAGTACAAGAGCAGTGGAGCCTGCAGGTGTGCTCGAGGTAGGCACTTCAAGATCTAAGTACGTATGCAGCTAGGCACAAAACATACTTTGATGTAACACAGCCTGTGAAGTGGCCAGAAGAGTGTGCTTTCTTCCATGTGTTGTTGGAGCTATAGCTTCACCATCAGCTTGACTCTGTCATTGCCCTACTTGAAAATAAGACAGGACATGGCAGCAGCAGCAGCAGCCATGCTGATGGTGGCAGCAGCAGTAGCAGCAGCCAGGTTCTGACTGTTTCAGATATCTTTGCACAAGCTGAACATGCAATATGGCACCATAGCTATGAGCAGCGGAGTAGAGAGCTCCGTCGTCAGCCAAACTATGACAGGTTCACAGAGCCATGGAACCTGCTCATTAGCTATGACCATGCTCCAACAAATTCAAATTGCCGCTTGCCTGTGACCATCAGCCCCAAGCAGATCAACCACATTCGTGATTATGATAGATACAGTACCAAGGCCTTGGCAACTGAACAGGTGTTTGTTCAGCTGCAGGCTTTGGGAGGGTCTCAGGAAGCTCTCATTTAGGTGCTGCTGCTTCTGTCCAGGGGGTCCCATTGCGGGCAGCAGAAGCAGCGGCAACAACAGCAGTGCCTGTAGCAGCAGCAGCAGCTGGAGGAGCTGCTGCAGCAGCAGGTACTGTGATGCCACAGGCAGGAGGTGCTGCTCAGTCAGGCGCGTCTGCTCCTCCTGTCCAGGGTGTTTGTTTGCTGGCAGCAGGAGCAGCGGCACCAACAGCACAGGCTATAGCAGCAGCAGCTGGACCAGCAGGAGCAGGGACTATTGTTCCACAGGCAGGAGATGCTCCGGCACCCAATGCTTTCACAGCGCTCAAAGCTGGTGCTGCTAGTAGGTCTGAGTTAGGTGCGGGCTCAAGGGGCCCCTTGAAAGGCAGCAAGCAGAACGTTTCACGTGCTAATAGGCGGTGCATTCTTTGCTGGGGAACTGCACACAGCAAGAAGACATGTTAGTATAGGTGCAAACGGTGCATGGAGCAGAAGAAACTGAATCAGCAGACAAGGAACGTGGCTGTGGTATGGCATGTAGCAGGGGAAGTCTGCCCTCAGGGTGACAATTGCCACAATGAGCCAGGGTGGCCCACTATCAAAGACCCAATGTAGACGAGACAGGATACTGCAATAATGTATGGAGTGCAGCAATTGGTATGTCCTGCGTTTGCTGGGCAGGCCCGTTTAGGATGGCTCATTGCTTGGTTGCCGAGGGGCTGGTATGGCATTAATGCTGCACAGAAGGCAAGAAGTTTGTTTGCCTGGGAGGTGTTGCAATCCGTGCGGTTGGTATTGTATTGTATTGTATATAGCTGTAACAAGCAAATTGGTGTCCAGCAGAATGGGGGCTCTGAAAGGATAGCAAGATACTATGTAGCTAGAGCAAGTAATTTGCTGTTCAGCAGCGGAATGGGGGCTCCCAAAGGACAGGAAGATAGTGTAAGACTAGCTGTAGGTGGGTAATTGCACCTGCTGGTAGTGACCCCACTCATGGACCCAGCCTGTCCCAGGAATCGCATTATTCGTAACTCTTATGCTGCATGAGCAAGAGGGATCCATGACGATGCCCCTACATACTTGAAATCTAAAACCCTGTCTTTTTGCATGGTACAATTGAAAGAGACAGGTCTGTTCGAGAGGAGGGTGCTAGGAACAAATCTACTTTAGCGACATCCATGCAGCATTACAATGACGATATCAATTATTTCAAGCTGCAGCCATATCTGTGCACAGGCCCTCTGAGCAAAGGCATGGAACTCATTATGCAGCTGCGTGCAGGTATTCTTCCTCTCAACGCTATGACAGCAAAATTCGGTAGGCAGAGCACTAGCAGGCAAAATGCACGTAGGGAGTGCTGCAAGTCCTGTGATCTTGGCCCTGAATTGGAAGGTGAAGTTGAATCTCCTGAACACTTCTTGTTTGACTGTCCTGTTTACCAGGCACAAAGGCAAAAGCTGTGGGAGATCTCCCACAGCTTCTAGAAGCTGACTTCTGACCCTGATGTTGCTGTAAAATGTCAGATATTGGGCGGCAAATCTGATGAGGAGAAGCTGCATAGCATGCTTAATGAAGAGTTCTGGGGTGTAGACGTCGATGAGGAGTCTGGCTTAGCATATGGCCCTTTCAAGCATGCATTTAAGTCTATAGCTAAATATGTTTCAGCTGCTTGGAAGATTAGGAATGCTTATGCTCACCCTTCTGATGTGGTGTGAGGTCCAACTAATGGGGTTTGTTACCAACTATTGCTTGCACCCGGGCTTACAAGCGGCCTCCTTGCTTTCTTAAGTAGGACGGAGGCTCTTACCCCCATTGGGGCAGTGGAGGTTTTGGGTGATTTTGACCTAGCTGCTGCACCTCATGCCTAGGCATGTATTGTCATACATGTCGAAGTTTACCCGTATTCTGTTCCACCTCGCTGTTCTTTGTGGCAGCTTGAGGTGCGGGGCCTATGGCACTTATTGCTATGGCATATCATGAAGTGTAATAACAATGCATTGCAAAGATGCGGCTAGGATGGCACTGCTTGGCCATCCACACAGGAAGATACATTGGAATAGTAAGGGAGGACAGGGTGTGTCGGTTGTGTCAAACGCTTGGTTATCGGGATGATACTACAGGGTCAATTCCACTTGAAGATCTTGTCCACTTCATGTTGGACTGTAAGGTGCTTCACCCTGTCCGGGACAATTTCCCCCTCTTCTTCAAGCCCACCTTCTTACCAGGGCAATGCAAGGATAGTCATGTTAGGTTTATTCTCAATCATAGTGATCATGTGCAAGTTGTGAGGTGCATTTCAGCTCTGAAGAAAAGGCGGGAAAGTTGTTTACAGCTGCTTGACGATGCCGTAGAGAGGGTGAAATCATGTCTGAAGGTTATCTTCCTTTTGATTACAACCTATGGAGGATTATGGGACATGATATAGATTAACTACCTATGACTTATAGATTACTGGGCACCTCTTATGCATGGCTATGTACTGGTTTATAGTCTGTGTTAGTTCTGGAACTGCTGCTCCTCAGTGTGTGTTTGCCTGCGAAGGACCTGCTGAGGTGCATTCGACACATTGATTAAGTGTCATTCCTCAGGCCGGCAACATGGGCGAACCCACACTTTGACCCGATCATACCGCGTACGGCATGACCCTTCGAAAACCCCGCCCGCATTGGGGTTCGAACTGGCACTCCTAGCGGATAGCAATGGAGAGTGCTTCTCCACAGTCTGGGTGAGAATGTTTTTGGTATAAGTTGTATACAAAGTTCTGGTACATATGCTGTTGCGTTGCTGTTTGCTTGGCAGGACCGGCAGTCCAAAGACGCTCAATGGCATGCATGGTGGAGGCTGGCACTGTAAGAGTGAGGCTTACTTGCACGATATGATGCCCGCCTGTTTCTGTAACTAACCTAGCACCAGCACCACAGCAGTCCACCAATGACCGAGTTATAAACTTCAGTCAAAGTTCCTGACACCGGCACGGGGTGGGAGCTTATGTAATATTCACAGAACGACAACAGAGAGAGAGAGAGAGAACTACGCAGAAAAGGGGGGAAATCCCTTCTTGCATAAGTTAAAAGAGTGGACCCTTACCTAATATAGATAGGCCCTACCATTCGGAGAACGACAACAAAACTTCTTACGCAGAACTAGGGCACGCGAGCTATACTTATACTACACATCCTGCTGCAGGATAATACAGCAGCCCTCCAATACCTAGTTACTGCAGCTTCAAAGAGCTCTCTAGCTCACCAGCATATACATGAGTATACCAGATTACCAGATTACCAATTGGCCCCATTGACTGTCATGGGGTGCCCTTGAGGAGCCAACCTCGGCTCCATGGGCAACTAAAGGAGATCATCATCAGATGAAACCACGGAAACTCCTGAATGTGTCCAACCAACAGAATCCAAAAGCAGAAGGACTATAATCTGAAGAAAAGCTATCGTGCACATCCCCATCAGGGACTGGATCATAGTTCATTCTGCCACCGTGAATGCAAACACTCAGAAACAAAACGAGCCACCCATATCAGCTCTTGATTCATAAAACCTTCCCTGGTTCCCGCGTCAGGGCCCTGATTGCAGACAAAAGATATAGCCAGATTCGCAGCATGCATCCATCAACCTAACAGCAACGAAGACCTGAACAAGACAAACAAACATTGTGGCTGCGGCAACCGCAAGGGGGCTGCTGAGTGGGATGAAACCAGAGATGGATCCAGGGACAATGGCATCCAGACCACCAACCACGCAGTACTAACACCAAAACATGAGTTCAGCCAGGAGAAGACAGAGCCCTTGTCTGGAAACACCACCAATTACTCACCAGAGCATGCGTCTTAAACAGAGACACAGCACATGCACCGTGGAATGAAAGCAGCCCTGCAGTCATGCCTACAGAGGGAGTGGAACACGTACATGCAAGGACTAGAAACAGCCAATCGACTGGGCAACTCAGTTTGGTTTGTGCTAGAAGCACCAGATGCAGTCTGGGGAACACAGCTAGGGCACAAGGGCGAACAATAACATTGTGAGCAACAACTAGCAGCAACACGACCGCTAGCAGAGGTCTGCAAGCCCCTGCCCCAAACACATGTGAAGCAACACCCTGGATGCTCTCTGCACCCTGAGCTACCTGTTGCAATGTTACGCTGCTACAGCTACTAGTGCTGCTTACTGATATCACATTCCATGCTATGCCATAGCGAAAAGTGCCATAGGCCCTGCCCCTCAAGCCGTCACATATGACAGGGTGGTGGAACAGATAGGGGTTGTCTTTGGCATGCGAGCATGACAACATATGCCTACATATGAGGTCCAGCAGCGACGTCAAAAGGACCCAAAACCTCCACATTTCCATATAAAAAGAGGGCTTGCAAGCCCACGTGCAAGTAAGCAAGGAATACTTGGTAACCAATACCATCGATACTCATTGACAGAGTACACCCCAGCACTCTTCAGAAGCATGCTATGCAGCTTCTCCTTATAAGATTCTGCCCACTACCGCTGGCCGGGGAGGCAGGCATTGGAAGCAGCAGTACTGGTGAGCATGTGCTACTTCCACGGACACACCCAGATCCTCTAGGGGTACAGCTACTGGCAGACAAGCTCCTGCTACTCACTGTGCCGCTCCCTGAACCTCGGAGGTAGGGGTGGAGGTAGGGGTGGAGGACCACCAGCGGTAGCAACAACAAGATAAGGCAGCTGTTCCCGCAACCGCTTCATCCACCCCCTACATGATTCCTCCACGGTCTTGAGCTGCAGAGCACCTCCGGTTGCTGAGGCATCTCCCCCTGTGCTAACCGCCACCACTTCCCCAAAATAACCTCCCAACAGCCTATGTGCTAACAGTAGACAGCAACTGCCACTAACAGATATTCTGAGCCCCTCATGGTGTGAGAGCTGCTGCAGCTGTTGCTGTGCTCCAGGAAGCAAGAGCAGCAGCTCCATACTCTGCTGAGACAGGGCCAGGGTTTTGAATAACATCACCCATGGATCCTCAACTTGATGGCCATCTTCTCCAGAATGCAGAGCATGACCAGGAGCGTGCTGCTGCTGTGGTGCTGTGCCTTGCAATGCTGCTGCCCAGCCACTAAGTTCAAAGGGCACCCTAGGCACATCTGTCTTCACTTCTTTCAGTATAAGCCGCTCTAGTACCCTCAAAGGAAGCCCCTGCTCTGCTACTGGCAGCCTCCAAAGCATCTCAGGCACAAACCCAATCTCAAACCCAAGCCCAAGCAGCTCAAGAAACTGCTTCAGACGCAGCCTCCGGATCGTCCCCGCGACCTCTATGCTCTTCCAACCCTCTTCATTCATGGAGCTGTCGCCTTGAATCCATTCCAAAGCACTCAGCGCCATCTTGTGAAGCAGCTCTGCATCCACACCAGCAGCGTTAGGCAGCTGAAGCAGTCGTTTTGAGTCCCTTGCAGTGGCCCCAGGATGCAGCATCTCGTACTGTACGATCGCACCCGCTATTTGAACTAGCTGCTCTGTTGAGAAGGCTTGTGCTGCTGGTAAGCTCCAGAAGCCTCCTGTTCCTCTGCCAACCACACGCAGCAGCAGTGGGTGCACTTGCTCTACGCTTAGCTGCTGTGCTGCTGGGAGCCTTAAGCTAGTGTTCATAGTGCTGCTGGGCTAGGAATAGATCTCTCCAGTATACTGGTTGACCGCAGAGAGCACTAGCGTATAGGCATGGTTCACGGTAAGCTGCTGCTGCATAACGGCTAGCTCCAGCAACGGCCCGGGGTCTTGTCCGTGTGCTAACCCAAGCTGCATTAAACTGAATACCTGGTTGAAATCTAACCCCTCAGCAGCAGGCAGGGCAGTCAGTGAAGCCCACAGAGGTGGGTAGTCCAGCCGCCCATCTGTCATTGCCAGCTGCTGCAGCAAGTCAAACAAAACCTCAGTGCTGAGTTGCTGAGCAGCTACAGCATGCTGCAACAGCTGTCCAGCTGCTGCTTCAAAATGCTCTGCTGCTGCTGACGCTGTCCTATCTCCTCTTTTCAACTCAGCCTTTACCCTCCCTGCTGCCTGCAGTGCTGCTCTCACCACCCTCTCCACCTCACCAGCATCAAGAGCAGCAGCTGCTGGTAGCCTAGCCAACAGCAGCACACCCTCGTGTTCCTCTGCAATGGCCGCCTCAATGAGAGGCAGGAGAAGCTCCCTTGGCAACCCCTCTGCGTCAAGCAGCCTACTGACCCATGCCAAATCCAACCCCTGGCCTGTTACCCCTGCTATAACTTCATGACTGAGCTGCCTAGCTGCTGGGAAACTGGTTGCTATCTGTTGCAGGTTGACTGGTGCACCAGAGCGCAGAGCAGCTTCCATGAGACGCTGCACTCCTTGCACAGAGATGGTAGTAGCTGCAGGGGGAAGCTGTTCTAAATAGAATGCAAGAGTCTCATAGTTGCCATATCCCTGCTTGACCACTACAAGCTGTAGCAGCAGCTCTTCTGCTTCTGCTGTAGTGAGCTGCCTGGCTGCTGGTTGCTGAAGGATGAAATGAATGCTGCTGCGGCAGGGCATGCGGACAGCTAAGCGCATGAGGTTCAACACCTCAGCCTTGGAGAGAGGCTGAGGTTCAGGGTCCAGATGCAAAACCAGCTCAAGGTTGCCATGCTCCGCTGCTGTTTCCATCAGCAGCTGACGGTGTGCTTTCTGAAGCTGCTGGGCTGGTGGGAGGGAAACGAGAGCTGAGATGCTAGTGGTATATGGGAGCTGAAAGATTAAAGCAAGTTGCAGCAGCTCAGTAACCTGCTCAGGTGACCATTGAGCTGCCAGTGAGGGGTGCTGGGTTAGCAGACGGGTGATGGGCAACGCACTACTGCTGCCCTGTCCCGCCATGCAGCTCAAAGTGACACACATGATGTCATGTAGTTGCTGAGGGGTAGATGCTGCTGCAGCAGCTGGAAGGGGTGTAGTACTGAACCTACTGCTGCTGCTGGTGATGCTGCTGGTGATGCGTTGGAGGAGGGGGAAGCGCTGCATGACGTTGTCGTCGTTTGCAGCATGTAGTATGGCTGCTTCCAGCCCTTTGGAGAGCCCTGTCGGCCGCTGCAGCCTCTGATGCAAGTCAACCCACAAAGCAGCAACAGGGATACCTCCGCGTGCAGAAGATAACACCTGATCTGAAATGCAAGCTCCTGCCCGGAACAGGTGCGCTGTGACTGTTGGATTCTTGGTAGCCTTCAGGAGGAGGGCTTGGTAGTCCAGGAGGGAAGGGCTGTGAGCGCCCCAAGTCCTGGCAGCAATGACAAGCAGACACTCGACTACTGCTCCAGCATCTTGTTGCTGCTTGCAAGCTGCTTTTGTGCGAGGACTGGGTTGAGAAGAACTGGTGACTTGCTTGGGTCTGGAGGCCCCAGCTTGGGTAACAGTAGCAGTAAGCCATTGCTGAAGGAGGCATGGCTCAGGCCTGATGACATCTATACAGAGGCTGCTGAATCCTTTGCTGGACTGGAACAATTGGGAGAAAGGGGCTGGGCCCAGGTGTGGAAGGGCCAACTTGAATACTAGCAGCGGGGGCAGACCTGCAGGGGAACCTACAGCAGGTGCGCAGGATGAGATCACTGACTGTACCAAACAGCATGAGCAGCAATTGGGCAAGGTCAACAGAAACATCCCTGACTTCATGGTCCATGTGAAGACAATCATAGCAGCTTGTAAGGTTGTTACTTGCCCGTAAGTGGGAAGATGATAGGGCTAGAATGGCACCATAATGGCCATGTCGTTGCATGTAGTCTGTCTGCTGAACTGCCAAGTTTGCTTCATATCTGGGTTAGCCAGCACATGAAGTAGGTGCCCTGACAGGCTTGTCAGACCATGGTGATAAGTGACACGCACCTTCTAATGGCAGCATGTTTGGTACTGCAAACGTTCAACACCAGGCCAGGAATCATATCCTTTGCTTGTTGAAGCCACTGCTCTGTTCCCTGAAGCAGAGGGAGAAGTTAGTGGAACAGAGACCTCACTGGCCTTCCATGAGTAGTCACGAAAGCGCAGGTAGGTATGCATCAATAGGAGCTACAACGAAATGACTGTTTCTGCTGATATTGAAGCTCCTCTAGAAAGCCTCGTATCATGCTGCCTGCACAGCCGTTCAACTACCGTGCCCATCGATGGCAGGTACCCCTGCATCAAGTCGATAGTTGTAGGACATCTCACCTTTATGCCGCCAATATAGACATGAGGTAGGCCTTGCAACCCGGTTCGGCTAGCTATTCGTCTCCTGCAACATCTATCTGCGATTCCAACGAGTGCACCTCGAGAAGGTAAATCGACAATGTAGCGTAGCGCTCAGATGCAAGCACGTTGGCTTGCCGCTTGTTTTAATCAACTATGATGTAGGGACGTGATGCTCAAGCCAGAAGCCATGTGAAGGCACTAGAGGACGGGGACGGGAGTCACCGCAGTCACCTCCATTGACTTGACTGAAGCTGTAAGATGGTTGGCACCGACTGCTCTATCACTTGGCTTTTCCGCCCGTCCCTGTGGTCCCGTGAAGCGTGGCACCGCACACGTGCCTATCACGTTCAGTGCCAATGAAAGATGCACACACACTTGGGCTGCTTTATACATCCCATGATGAGTTGCCATGACGTAGCATAACAAACAATTAAGGTGTGACAACCGCACTCCCTTAACATATGCAAGAAGGGATTTCACCCCTTCTCTGCGTAGTTCTCTCTCTCTCTCTCTGTGACAACCACAAAGGGCTGGGGCGGGCATGCACTGCATAATCTGTGACACTACTAATGCTTCCATGCACCACCCCAGCAGCACCACACACTTAGCAGCAGCTCGAGAAACAGTAGCTGTAACATTTCATGATACGCCACAGCAGAAACTGCCATAGGCCCCGCACCTCAAGCTGTTATATAAACAGCAAGCTAAACCAGAATACGGGTTGTTGTCAGCATGCAACCACGACAATGCCTCGAGCAGAGCCACATCAGAAATGTCCAGACCATAGCTTACTCAACATGCTCCCGTTGCTGCACCTTAGCTTTTAGCTGCCACAGCCTCATATGTTGCTGCTGCTAATGCTGCTGGGAAGGGCTGCCAGTAGCAGTTGCACATATTATCGATGTCTACAGTCCTCTCAAGCTAAAGCATGATTTGATGGCCAGTCCAACCTTACTTGCTTCACTAGCCAATACCGGTAGTATGTCAGGCCTGCCCAATGTAAGGTCCTTCATACCCTGCCCAAAAAGGTCCCAACAAAACAGACACTCCAACTCTCTTAACAAATTTGGGTTTTCAGGAGGGTCCTGGTAACACTACCGCGAATACATGCTCAACCTCTGCCAGCCACATGCTCAGTACAAGAGATCTTCCCTCTCGGCTGAGGGGTGAGGGCAGCACAAATCCATATCCTCATACCACGAGGCTGCAGCACCTTCATACGACCACCCTTACCTGCAGACACGTGCCTTCTAGCTACTCAAAAAAATATCACGGGCCTCTCTGCATTTTCATCAGAATTGTGCAGCCCGTCCAGGTGCGCTTTCCTTGCAGCATGCAGCATCCACTCCTTCATGCTAAGGACACCCCTTGGTACAACAGAATTGCGGCACCTCCAAGTTTCTAGGCAGCATGATTATTTGTATCTACACCCCAAGGGCACCCTTTCTCCCTGACTCAACGCATAGGTTACACAGATGGCACACGATATGCCATAATGTATGCTACTGTGACAGGCCATGACAAATGACATAATTGCATTAGCCATGCACCACTTCAAAACAATCCTTGCAAATGCCAAACAACTGTACCACTATCCCTTCCTTGAAAATCGCACCACGGTTTCCTGTGAGAATCTTTCCAAACAACAGGCCAGAATGGGGTTGCTGCTGATATCCCGCAGGCGTAGTGTTCCTCCAAATAAAATGGCGCAACCCTATGATTGCTGCACACCATTGTAGCGTGAGCAAAATACTGCAAGTGCACACCCTCCATGCACATGGAGCCTGTGGCCTTGCTAGAACTGACCCACATGCATGTCAGGGAATCACAGGCCTCATACCCTCATACCCCATGTCGAGCAGATGGGAGGATCATGTGAGTCACTGCGACTTAGGAGTCACTAGGTTTGTGAGGTTTAGACAATTAGCTGGCGGCGTCGAGTTGGCTGGTGCAGCATTTTGTTTGCTATATATGGCTGATATGGGTAGCTTTAAGGCCACCCCGCTGATGAGGCATTACGCCGAAATGCATTTAGGGTCCAGTCTTTTAAGGTTACCTGTACCAGCCTCACTCCAGCCTCTCGACAAGCCTGTGTGAAGTAGATGAGTACAGGCGGGCATCTCAACTCACGCGTAAATCCGTTATTCTTGGCATCTATCGAAGCCGATATCTGATACGCGTTAAATCTTACCACTGGTAAACAGCTCTCAACTCTTGAGCCGTGAGGAGATAGCATGGCTGGATAACTGCCCGCAGCACCAGAACCCCCCAGAAACAGAACCAGCAACAGCAGCAGCAACACCAGCAGCAGCAGGCAGATCCCCCGCTCCCACCCCCCCCGCTCAAACCAGGACTTACAAATCAGCAGCAGCAGGAGTCACCCCTTCCAGCAAAGCTACACCCTCAGCCTCCACCCACTCCCACTTCCCGGATAACCACCAAAGACCAGCAGCAGCAGCAACAGCAACAGCACATGACCCACAGTTCGTTGCTGAGATTTATGCACAAGCAGCAGCTGCTACACAAGCTGCAGCTGCTTGTGCTGCAGCACTGTCCAGCTTCCAGAACAGGCCACCCCCTCCTCCTCCCAGGTCACCCCCCCCCTCCTCCTCCCAGGTCACCCCCTCCTCCCAAGCGCCAAAGGTATGAAGACCAGCAGCAGCAGCAGCAGTACTACCACCCTCGCGGGAACTACTACAATGATCAGCCACAGCAGCAGCAGCAGCATTTTTCTGGCCGACCCCCACCAGCCAGGCACCACAACAGTCCAGCACCAGGCAGAGGCGGCGGGTATGGAAACAGAGAAAGAGGAAGGCAGTCGAACTGGGGTTACAACGACAGGAATGGGAGGAGCAACAACGGCTACTAAAGGAACAGCGCAAGCAAGAGCAAGGAGCAGCAGCAGTAGCTAATTTGAGTGGTCTACCCCTTGTGGGTGCATTCAACCTTAGCAGTAAGTCATTTGACCAGGCTGCTCTCCAAGTGCTTAATGCTGGTTTGAAATTTGTGCCTACAGCTACACGAGCTACCGCGGATAGTGTTATTCAGCAGCAAGTAGAACGTTTTGCCAGGAGAGTCCGCCTAGGTTTTCAGTTTAACACTTTAGGGTATGACAGTAGATACCATGTGCCAAACCCTGCCTTCCAGCCTGAAGCAGCTGGTGCAGGTGTAGAGGCATTTTTGGATGATGTTTCTGATCATGTACAAGCTTTCTTTGAGAAGCAGCAGCATTGCCGTCCCAAAACAAATCTGGGGCCAGCTCAGAGGCGTGCGTTGCAAGCATTACGTACTGATCCTGACATCATAGTAAAGCCCAGTGATAAGAATTTAGGTCTATGCATTCTAGATAAAGCTGATTATGAGGCTCTCCTACTAAAGGAGCTTAATGACATTGAGCAATTTAAACTAGTGTTGGACCCTGCTGAGCAGGTTATAAGGGCTTTAGTCACTAGGTTCAAAGGCATCCTGAGTTTGTGGCGCAGAGACCTGCCTGCTCATGTGTTTAGGTATTTTGAGCACTGGGCAAAGCAGGCACATCTCTTTCCGCACCCATATGTCTTGCCTAAGTTACATAAATTGCCTGAGGTGACCAGGGAGCAGCTGCCAAATCTCAAAGGCAGGCTTATTGTCCCCTCCCATTCTTGGGTCACATATGCAGCTTCTGTATGGCTAGCAGATGTGTTACATGAGGCATGCAAGAACAGATATGATCATGTTCTGCCAGACTCGCGTACCCTCATAAGGAAACTAGAGGGTGTGCAAGTATCGTGTGATGCATTCCTGGTCACTTTTGATGTAGTGGCAATGTATCCTAGCATAGACAATGAGGAAGCTATTGAAGCTGCATGTGAAGTAGTCAAACCTGCTCTGAGAGGAGTGGTTTATGATCTACTGCATTTTGTCATGGACAATAGTTTCTGCATTAGAGGAGAAAAGGTACATCAGCAAATCCACGGCACTGCCATGGGCACACCCTGTGCCGTAGATTATGCCAACATCTACGTGGCTCGCTGCATTGAAGATGTAATGAGGAGAGAGTTTCCTAACTTTCCCCAACATTATTTCAGGCTGATAGATGATGGTTTCTTTGTGATGGAAGGGCTAGCTGATGCTTTGCACGCTTTTTTGCAACGCATGCACAGTCTGTTGCCCAACATCAATCTTACATGGAGCATTAGTGATGTGAGAGTAGCATTTTTAGACCTCTGGGTGTCCAAGGACATGGGATCAGCTGTAGATGGTTTGGTGCCTATAAAGTTTAGCACTTTTCAAAAGGCGCATAACAAGTATATGTACGTACCTTTCTCTTCGCATCATCGTCCCTCAGTTTTCAGGGCCCTGATAAGAGGAGAGCTGATAAGGTATGCAGTCACTAACAGCAATGTAGCAGACTACGAAGCAGTCGCCCAGCTTTTTGAGCAAAGGGTTCTAAAGAGGGGTTACCCTGAAGCTTTGGTTGTTGAAGTACGATTACGATTACGATTACGATTACATCATGGCCCCTCAAAGGGGGCGCCCGTACGGAGCCAACCTAGGCTCCATGGGCAGAAATACTGGAACCTGGTCCATCAGAAGTGAATGTCTCAGCAATATCACCTCTTGGTCCAGAAGAAAAGGTATCGAAAATACGACCTTGCCATTCATCCCCGAATAATGACAAATCAAAGTAAGGATTATAGTCCTCACATTCCTCCGACCTCCGAAATTCCATGCATTCATAAACAAACTTTGCAACTTGGAAACTTGGCTCTTGGTAGCTAATAGCGTTGCCCATGCTGATCGCTTACATTACCTGATAGAGGACGTGGACACTGAGCCACCTACCAGTAGAAGTGGGCCTGTTTTTGTAGCATCGTATGGACCTAAAGAGTGTACAGGGGGCCTTAGCACCATCATCAATCAGGTGTATGCAGCTCATAAGGCTGTTACTCCTGAATTGGAGATTGTATGTGGGGATCATATCACTGTGGCCTACAAGAACGCTGCTAATTTGTCAAAGCTCCTAGTGCATGCAAAGGACTAGTATGTTCTTGCACACTTTGGTCTGCATGTTTTGGCTCACTGCAGTTTGTGCATGTGAAGTAGAGCCCACCCCCCCCCCCTTGTAGTGTTTGGATGTGTAGTTGCACCGGGAGTTCGATAGATCACAAAGACTCGAACTCCCCCCTTTTGTTTTGGCACCTTATGTCGAGCAGATGGGAGGATCATGTGAGTCACTGCGACTTAGGAGTCACTAGGTTTGTGAGGTTTAGACAATTAGCTGGCGGCGTCGAGTTGGCTTGTGCAGCATTTTGTTTGCTATATATGGCTGATATGGGTAGCTTTAAGGCCACCCCGCTGATGAGGCATTACGCCGAAATGCATTTAGGGTCCAGTCTTTTAAGGTTACCTGTACCAGCCTCACTCCAGCCTCTCGACAAGCCTGTGTGAAGTAGTTACCAATTACCAATTACCAAATGGCCCCGTCAAAGCGGGGCGCCGGTGGGGGCAGCGCCACCCACAAGGAGCCAACTTAGGCTCCAACGGCATACTCAATTTCCTGTCCAAGCTCAAACAATGGCTGCCACCAGCCCACCCTAAATCCCTTGCTAGCCAATGTATGTCAGGCCAGCCCATTTCGACTTACCATGCGCTGACCAGTTGACCCAGTCAACAGCAAGCCAAACAGTTTTATGCCTTGCTCAGGGCTAGAAGTAGATGAGTACAGGCGGGCATCTCAACTCACGCGTAAATCCGTTATTCTTGGCATCTATCGAAGCCGATATCTGATACGCGTTAAATCTTACCACACCCCTTGGTACAACAGAATTGCGGCACCTCCAAGTTTCTAGGCAGCATGATTATTTGTATCTACACCCCAAGGGCACCCTTTCTCCCTGACTCAACGCATAGGTTACACAGATGGCACACGATATGCCATAATGTATGCTACTGTGACAGGCCATGACAAATGACATAATTGCATTAGCCATGCACCACTTCAAAACAATCCTTGCAAATGCCAAACAACTGTACCACTATCCCTTCCTTGAAAATCGCACCACGGTTTCCTGTGAGAATCTTTCCAAACAACAGGCCAGAATGGGGTTGCTGCTGATATCCCGCAGGCGTAGTGTTCCTCCAAATAAAATGGCGCAACCCTATGATTGCTGCACACCATTGTAGCGTGAGCAAAATACTGCAAGTGCACACCCTCCATGCACATGGAGCCTGTGGCCTTGCTAGAACTGACCCACATGCATGTCAGGGAATCACAGGCCTCATACCCCATGCCCCAAAACCTCTAAGCTTCATACACCCATATGCCTCAGCCCAGACCATCACGTCTTTGTGTCCACCCCGCATCACAGCCATCCACACCTCCTGATCCCAGGCACATCCATGCAGCGTTGCCCACTTCAACACCTCCAAGTGCCCATGAAATGCTGCATAGCTACACACCTCCTTGTCCCAAGGAGACCCATGAGCCCTTAACCATTGCAGGACATGCATGTGACCTCCCTGTGCTGCTCTTGCACAGACTGCTGGCAGAAAATGGAAGTTGTTATCCCAGGCCCATTGCAGTAAATGCAAATGGCCTTGCGCAGCTGCAACCTCGGGCAGGACATATTTCCACAAAGTATTGCCTTTGGGCCAAAGCCACTGTAAAACTTCCGAGTCCCCACGGAAAGCCGCTCCTCTGCACAAGATGTCAACCTGATAAGTTTTAAGGAGTTGCTGCTTCATGGCCCACAAGGGAACGTAATTGGTGCCTGCATGTACCCTAGGCACAGGGTGCTTCGCTGAGGCCCACAACTTCCATTGTCTGTTCAGAGATCTGACACTCAGGACCTGGCAGTTTGAAGGGAGGGCTGCAAATACAAATGCCAGCACATCGTCGTTGAGGGCCTCCCCTGAGGCTTGGTGTGGGTCCTGTGGGTCTCTGACACGCACTTCATAGCACCACACCTACAGCAGCAGTTTGAAAGAGTCGAATGACTCAAATACTGCCTCATGTGGGATAGTGCAGAATCGAACTCGACACCCTACTGCAGAAAGTGGAATGACGTGGAAATTAGGTGTAAAACAACAGGACCTGCTGGCGCAAGCAACATTGATGAAAGCACCCAGTCTGCAGTGCCCCCAAACATTATCTACAGGACCCCCTCATTGGTCCCCTCTTTTTGAACCCAGCCGCCGCCGCCTCTCCCCCCCCCCCCCCCCCGCGATCATGCTGCCCCCCTTCTGGCCCCTCTGCTTCTCCGTTGCTCTTCTCGCAGCGCTTTGCCAACCTGCCCTTTTCCACTCCACCCTGGCATGAACCATCTACACCTCTGCCTGGCTCACCCAGTCCTACCATCCACTCCCAATCCTCACAGGACCACCCTCGATCAAGCCTCTACCCCAAAATGGAGCACCATGTCAACCCACTACTACAGCTTCCAAGCCATCTACAAGCTCACTTCTAACCTCCTTGGTTGCAGTTGCTGATTGGCATGCTGAGCATGTGATCGTGTTGCAACCCTTAGCATATAGGATGTAAGACTCTGCTTATGCAGCTGCATGTGTAGAACATTGGTTTTTGGTATTGGTTGCAGTTGCAATCACGCTGCAATCTCTGCCATGCAGGCGCCACAGAGTCAGAGTTCCTGGAGACTCTGACTCTGGACAGACTGAACCTCACTAACCAGCACCAGCAAGGCAGCCACACCCACTGCTCTAGCCGCATGTAGCCATGGGCATGTCGTTAAGGAGCCGATATTTTCATTCGTAGCAGAGGAAAGGCAGATGGTGTAGATGCCCGCTGTCGTTGCAATGACCTGCACGGAGCAGAACGGCTGCTGCGTGTCAGTAACAACATGACACAGCTACGTATAAAGATGGCAGAGCAGCCTGGTGACAGAAGATGACACAGCTGACGTGTTGATGAGTCCCCTTATACTGATAGCGTTGCACAAAAGGCAGGGTAGGCACCACGTGACGGTCGACACATGCAGCACCATGCCTTGCGCAAGCATTCCGGATCTTACCATGCAGCCCACGCTCCAGCCACTCAGGGACAGCTTTATAACCATTGGACTGGAACGTGCGGGTCCGGTGCGGGGATGCAAGACTCTGGGAGTCCGGAAACCGTCAACGTATCAAGATCAGGAGCTCGCACAAAAATCTGTGGATAAGAAGTCAATGCACTCGGTGCATCAAGCAACCACAGAGGTCGACAGTATGCTTGTAGACTCCCAGATTTCACGCTTTCAATAGGTTTTGCACCACGTATTTATATAACAAAATCTGAGGCACAATTGGGTGCAAACCTTCTAGAGTAGTATCATCCTCGATAGTGCAACAATATCTCGACAAGGCTCTATTCATCATGCTCGTCGGCCTGGTTCATGGACCTGGCTGTAAATGCCGCTGGCGGTACTAGCTTCATCTAACTTCAACCTTTCGCGGCACACACGTACCGGATAAAGTTACCGTTGATGTCGATCGCTGCTTTGTAGCAGGGCCGATGGTCTAGTCTGACAGCCCGTCAGGTAACGCCTATAACGCATAAAATCACGGGTCAGCGTATAGAGGCCTTATATACCAAGCATTGCACGAACGTGTGTTACCCATCGGCTGTACAAGCGGCCAGATTTCTAGCTGCAGATGAGAGGCCAGATCCAGGACAGGGGCCATACATCAAAATAATCCAGACTCAACATGCTGCCGTTGCTGCACCTTGGTTCTTAGCTGCCGCATGTGCTGCCGCCACAGCCTCGCATTGTGCTGCTGCTGCTAAGTGCTGCCAGTAGCAGTTGCAGGTATTACCGATGTTTACAGACCTTTCAAGCTCAAGCCGGAGTACTATGGCCAGCCCAACCTTAATCCCTTGCTAGCCAACAATATGTCAGACCAGCCCGATGTAAGGTTCTTCATACCCTGCCCAAGAAGGTCTTAACCGAACAGACATTCAAAGTCAACCTTTCAAAACTGCAACCTATTACACAGCAGGGACACACAGCAGATATGGCACTGCGGGCCCCACAACCATCTACTGACCCTGCTAACTCACGACAACCTAGGCACGGCAGGTTTAACAAGCAACTCAAATGTGGCAACTGCGCGCTTCAACACTGTCACCTCTTCTGCTTCCCAAGCTTCCCTGCACACAACCTTCCAGTCCAATACCCCAGAGCTGCCGTGGCCACTAAACCCAACCCCCACTTCCCAACCGTCGCCATCACCCCCCACACCCCTCCTTTCCTTTCTTCCTCCTCCCCCCACCCATCCCCCATGTGCTCCCCACCCACCCCTCCCCTTCCCCCATTAAAGCTCAGCGTCTCCCAGAGCTGCACCTTACAGCACGGCAGCGCCTCCGTCAAAGCCTCCAACACATGCTTCGGCAACCTTGGTGGTCCTGTGTAATCCACAGCCAGCGTCTTCAGCCCCTTCAACTTCCCCAAGGCCAGCAGCTCCCCCGTCCCCCCCATACTATTCACATGCAAATGCACCAGCTTCGGCAAGCAGGAGAGCTGCTCCACCAGTTGCAGCGGCGTGCCCGTGCGTCCCACCCTAGCATCTGGCACCCAGATCTCCAGAACCTGAATCCCCTGGAGCAACGGCAGCTGCGTCAACCATGCCTGATACACTTCTGAGTGGCTGGAATCCCCTGTGATGGACAGCTGTATGAGGTGCCTACCACAAGCAGCAGCTATAGCAGCAGGAACACCCTCAGCTACCAAGCAGCTTCTCAGCACTAAGCTCTGCAGCTTTGGGAGAATGCTAATGCCCTCCAGAGCAGCTGCGTCCCCTGCCTCAACTCTTGCTGCTCCTGCTGCTGCTGCTGAACTTTCCCCGCTCCCCCTTTCTCCACCCTCAGCCGCCACATCGTTGCTGCTGCTACTGCTGCTGCCGCTGCTGCTGCTGCCGCTGCTGCTGCTGCTGTGTATGCCAGTATCACTAGGAGTCTCTGGCGGACATGGCGTGATCACCTGCAAAGACCTGCTCTGCACATCTACAGTCAGCCCTCCAGCCCTCCTCTGCTGCTGCTTCCGCCTGCTAATGCCATTGACAGCAGCATCTGCCACACCACTACCACTACTGCCAGCAGCAGGCCCCATGCTGCTGTTGCTGCTGCTGGTGTTTGCTTGCCTTGAGCTGTGCCCTGGTCCCAACAGCATCACCTTCTTACACGTGAGGTGTTGTAGTGATGAGGGCAGGCTGCTGAGGCGGAGGAGAACCTTCCCTGCACCACGATGCTTGAGGCACAGCACCTAGAGAAAGAGGAATCAGCAGCAGCGCAAACATCAGACATGCAGCTTCAGCACCAGTAGGGTCTAAAGTTTAGGGAGCCTGAACCATTTCCTTGTTATAATCGTTTTAAATCATGGCAACTGCCTTTCAATCACCAACCAGATTGCAAACATCCAGAGAAAGTATAGTATTCCGGTATTCAGACAACCCTATGCGCACACACATTCCCTCTGCTTTCTAAACCTAAATCATTGCAGTACACTGAGGCCATCCTCCTATCTTCCAAAACGTACCCGGGCAGCAAGGAGCCAGGCTGAGCAGACTGGAAGGACACATGTCTCAACAAGCTGCATGTAAACCATGCATGCCTGCCAAAGTGCCTTGATTACACAGCTGCAGCCCCCTGATTAAGATTTAGAAGTTATACCGCAGCAACTGCTAAGTCCCTAACCCCCCTACCCTGGGGTTCACCTGTAACTTGTGGCACGCCCCCAGGGCCATTGCCAACGCATCCTCCTGGACTTGCAGTGACACATCCAGTGACAAGCCACGCAGCTGCCCAGACAAACCCCACCCTGATGGTAACACCCCAATATCACCCAGGGGTTGCACAGCTGACACCCCCACAACAGCAGCAGTGGCAGGAGCAGCAGATTCCTCAGCTTGACCTTCTTCTACAGCTGCTGAAGACTCCTGCTCTTGCTCCTGCTGCTGCTCCGGCTCACTGCCATCATCAGAACCTCCACTGCTACTGCTGGCGCCCTCTAAATCCTCAGCATTACGACCACGCCTCCTGCATCGAGCGGCCGCTCGTTCAATCTGCGTAGTCCTATCTACCGGTCGAAACTCCTCCGGGTATTCCTCATTCACATACTCCCTCTCAAACTCCTTCATGGTTAAGTCCTCCACAGGACTCGCCTGCCCATCATCATCTTCAAGATCGTCACCACCATCACTACTGTCTTCATCATCGTCACTCGCAGTGCTAAGGTCGTCACTGGAAGTGTCACTAGCAGCATCAGCAGCATCTTCTCCCTTGGCATGGCCATTGGCAGTAGCATGAGCTGCAGCAGCCTCAGGCCCCAGCAGTAGCACCAGCAGAGCATCACGGCCCAGCTGTAGCTTGCCTGCTACTGCTAGTGACACCAGGCGGGGGAAGTGGGTGTGAAGATGGGACACATGGGCAGGTGACAGAGGGGTGTGAGCCACATGGGCGTATGCCAGCATGTGGTCTCGGAGACGCAGTGACAAGTGACCTACGGAGGACAACTGTCGACAGGGAGAATCAGAACAGCAGAGATTCAGGACGGCGCTTCAGGCGTGAGTGCCTATAATCCAATGTTGATTGCATTGTTGACTAGATGCACCCTGCATCCTGTACGATGTCACACCGTCACAACGATGCACATACCGGTTGACCTGCACGGACTACTTATGTGATGGAGAGTCACTCATGGGACAAGACAGCTGGGAACCGCAATATGTCTCGTCTAGTGTGCCAATAACCACTGTCGTTTCATCGAGATCCCTTTGACCAACAAGAGGGCAGTCGCCTGCCCAAATCTTGCAACCTGCTTTCCCAAGCCCCTATCCGGCCTGACTCTCTGTGATCCACCCCATTGTCCCTGCTCAACCCTGCAACCACAACTAGTTCTATGAGCTGACACCCAACAAGCTCAGACTCTCTTAGCTCACCTCACACAAGTATACTTCAAATTCACAATCCTCAGCCCCTTGGCCCCACCCCATCTACATATACAAGCTCCTTCTCAACCTTACCCCCACCCCTTTCTCCTATTCTCCTGATGTGCTTCTGTCCATCATACCCCTCCTCCACTCCCCTTAGATCCCTCCTCCTCCAAACCCTCCACCACTCCTCCCTGTCACTCCTCCCCCACCACCCACCCCCCATTCCCCCTCACCTGCCCAGCAGACCCCTCCAACATTCTCGGCAAATCCTGTGCTCTGTGCAATGCCACCTCCAGACTCACCAACTTCCCACCTCCACCAGCAGCAGCAGCAGCCCCTGCCCCCACCTGACCCCCACCACTACCACTACCGCTCACCCCTCCCACAGCCCCCGCCCCAGCAAACAACGGCCCCGCTGCTGAACCTATCCCCTCACCCCCACTCGTGCTCCGTATCCCCCTTAAACCACCACCAACAGGTGACCCAGGCGGACTGCTGCCAACGCTACTGCTGCCGCTGTTACCATAACAGTCCCCACCGCTACCGCCGCTTCTGCTGCTGTTGTTGTTGCTGTTGTGTATCCATTCCTGCAGCATGTCCCTGCCTGTAGGTGCTGACCATGTGCTGGGTGTGGCATGGCGTGTGAGGTCCAGCTGCATGATCATCTCATAGCGCTCTATCACCTGCTGCAAGTGACTGGGCACCTCTGCTCCCTAGGAACAACAAACAGCAGCCGGACAGAGAGTCAGGCCCCGGTCACTCAGATATACACACACTAAGTGCAATTACTAGCTTCTAATCAAACAGAAAAACCGCTGGGACTGACAATGCTGCTGTTCTGTGAACTAGCCGCGACATGTGAGCTATTGGATCCATTCCAACCTATGGCAATTGCACTGTGATCATACACAAGCAGAAATGATAACAGTACTTCAGACCTAAACAACCGAGAGGAACCTTTGGAAGGTAGTACCTGTGTATTTCAACCCACTTAGCTGATCAGCCCTGGAGTCCGGATGGTGCAGTCAGCTCAACTCAAATGTACATACTGCCTATTTTAGCGAGACGCTCGTTCAAAAGCAGGAAAGCAACCCTAAGGGCGTCCTTGAGGCATGCAACTCGGCCCACAAACCCAGGCATGGCCTTTCCATGTTTTACGTGGGAATTTACAGCACTCAGCAACTAGAAAATTCAGAAATTGCGTCATCCCATCTCTACCAGCCCTAATACTTGCCTGCTGATCAACAGCCGTGGGCGTCACCTTACTCCTGCCCTTCAACCCAGGCGGTCACTAAACCCAGGACTTCGCTGCCCCCCCCCCCCCAAAAAAAAAGTTTCCAGCCATGTCCATTACTACAGCAGAGACTCACTCGCAGCATGTCCCCCTGATATGTTCAGCTGCTATGCCCATGTATTGTCCCCTTCATTCCCGCTATGCCCTTCCCCTCCCTCTCACCTGCAGGTTCATGATCAGCCCATCCACAATAGCACCCAGGTCATCCAGAAGGTTCTCACCATCATGCTGATCTGCTGCTGCCGCTGCTGCTCCTGCTAACGCTGCCGCCACCCCTCCCCCTGCCCCTGCCCCTGCTCCCCCTGCCCCTGCTGCTGCCCCTGCCACTGCTTGTGGTGCCACCCCCCCTGGTGACCGGTCCCAGCATATGATCCTCCCCACATGCAAGTGAGTCAACTCAGTGAGTTGACCAAGCAAGCTGCCCAATTCAGTGAGAGCTACATCCTGAGTGAGGTCCAAATGCTGCAGTCCCCTGAGTGAGCTCAGAGCTGAGAGAGGGTTGAGCAGGACTCGGCCTGAGAGTGAGAGGTGCCTGAGTCCGGTGAGTTGAGGCAGAGCTGAGCTGAGCGCGACATGAGCAGCATGGAAGGCGTGGAGGGAGAGGCGGGTGAGGCCTTGAAGGGAAGACAGGGAGCCAAAAGCTTCGCTGTTGGCCTTCCACTCCAAGAAGTTGCCCTGCGACAACAGAAACACAATGATCTACTTTGTACCATGCAAAACATATGCTTTAGCCACCTCCATGCTCAACCACCTCCATGCCATGCTTTTAATGGCATGCACCAGCCAACGCATCATATCCAAAAGCACAACCCATTGTTCTAAGACTTTCCAGCTGGTGTCACAAGAGACAGGTATTCTTAAACCCGCCCCCTCACCTGCACACTGAGCACCAGTGACTCCAGCTGCGTCAGCTTAGCCAAGTGCGGCAGGTGGGTGTGGCTCAAGCTGGGTTTGAAGGGTGGCAGGTGCATGCGCCTCAGCCCTGTGAATGCTGCCAGGTCCTCCCAGTCTGATGGCTGTGAGGGGAAGGTGCCCAGGTACAGCGCACACATGTGGCTGATGGTAGCAGGGCTCAGCTGGCTGGGCAACACCAGGAGCTGCTGGAAGGGGAGGGGGGGAGAAGCACTAGGGGATTCCTGCGTCTGCAACAAGCGAGAGAACACACCCGGGACTTTATCACAACGACAACTACACAGGAAAAAGCTGCTCCCACCTCCAAAGTCCTGAGCGCATTCGCCCAAAAATGAAAGCTATACAAGCAGCTTGAGGTGGCATGGAGGCCAGGCTTGTGTGTGATGCGTAGCGGCTGCAGGCGCAAGAAAATGGGATGCGACTATCCTTACGGTTGGGGGAAGTCTTCAACATTTGCATTACTCATATACAAGCAGCTTACCGGTATATGCAGATTGCTATTATCCTGGAACGGTTTCCCTTATGTCCAGACTTCCCTGTATGGGTCCATCCACAAGCAGCTGAAGTCTTCACAATCCTCCGACAAGCCATTGAGCGGCTAAGTGCACTGTGCGACGCAGGATTGCCATCAAAGCCAGTACCAGCATCTATCTGCCAGCTTGTCGAGAGACATGGCTGCTCCATCAGCAGGTGAACTGCTGCAGATGGTCTTGCAGCAATGACATAATGGAGCTGCGGTTACCACAATCCCTTTTGTCTTGCTGGCTTTCTGTTTTAAAGGTCCAACCCTTCCCCAGTCACTCAACTTTGCATCTTTTTTTAAGGGTGTGTCACTACATTTTCCCTGGCTGCACCTTTCCCCCTCCATGCCCATTTCCCCTCCATTAACCCAGACTCACCTGGTGGCAGTGGTAGGACCTGGGCATAGCATCCAGCTCCAATGCTATGGACCGTGTCGTACTGGAACCGCTGCCACTGCTGCTGCTGCTGTTGGTTGGCCTCATGATCTGTTCCATAACACGAGCTGCCCCCTCCATTTGTTGCGGAGTGCTGACATCTATGTACACCACTTCAAGGTAGGGGAAGGCACGGGTTAGTGCGGAGGGGAGGACCTGGGGGCCGGGGGCTGCTACTTGGCCAGTAGCACTGCTGCTGCTGCTCTTGTTGCTGACATCGCCACTGCTGCTGCTGTTGCTGACATTGCCACTGCTGCTGCTGTTGCTGCTGTTGCTAACATTGCCACTGCTGCTGCTGTTGCTGCTGTTGCTAACATCGCCACTGCTGTTGCTGACTTCGCCACTGCTGCTGCCGCTGCTGTTGGGGGTAGAGGTAGTGGTGGGGCTTTGCAAGCTCTCTGCATCACCTGGGGATGAAGAGCTAGGATCAGCTGAATCTGCTGGTGTAGTTGGTGGGCTCTCGGTGTGCTGGTGGCGCCTGCGGCTTGGCCTTGTGGCTGGGTGGGATGATGATGCTGGTAACTGCTGTGCTGGCTGGTTAAGGAGGATGGTAGGGATAGCAACTGCGGAGTCAACGAGGAGGCTGACATCATGGCGCCAGTTCCGGCAGACGGATCTGCACCAGAGGAGATCTTCTGGGGTGAGGTGGCTGCCTATGCACTGCAGGGGTAAGACAAAGGACTTAGGGTCTTTGCGTTGCGTCCTACACTCCAAGTATGTAAGCCTTTTGCTTAATCGGCACTTCATGCCCATACGTTCAAGGGCGTGATGCATGCGTTAACAATAACTAGCGCCTGCAGAAGCTCGTATCCAAGCAAGGTGCTGGGCAGGTGCTTATGTCACTGAGGTCCAAAAGCCCAGACATGCACATGCGGAATGCTGCGACGCTGTGAGAAAGGACATTATCTTTAGTCGGTGCAACACCTTACCTCCCATACAGCATGCGGTAGATTCCAGCTGCCAGCTTCATAGGCCCGTGGCGAAGCTGATTGAGTCAACTCGGCAGCAGACGACTGGCCTTGATCAGGCATGTCGGTATCGAAGTCCTGTCCCACACCTAATCGGCTGTCACATTTTGAAGCGCCATCAAGTGCAGCATGGCTCCCTGCTAGGCTCTCAGAAGCCTCGCTAGAAGGCATGGGGAGACCTTCTACCGCTGCTTCGTATAGGCACAAGAGTAACAGGTATGCCTTTTACAACAGCTATACATAAACAGCAAAAGAAGTGTTGAAGTCCTGGTTTTCCCCGCTACATGGAACGTTATCTGTTTGTGTTGCCAGGGGAGGATTGTCTCCTTGGACAGACAGCAGCCTATGTACAGTCGCCCCAGGTATACCCATAGCGATACTGCTTGCCTCAACTTCGCTTTGTGGCATAGGTAGATGCAAAATGCGTATGCTTCATACCGGAGAGATTTGGGCATGATTCATACCGGTGTCAGACTGTACCTCGCGTGGGGCACCTGATGTAACCCGTTGCAGACAGCACCATCAGCATACTGCATGCCTTCTCCTTTGACAATTGGCGACCCACAGCAGCGAGAGGCAAGTTGGGTAAGGCACGGCTCCACATTGCCATCAAAGACAGGTCGAGGGCATCTAGTCGTGCTCCTTTGCTTTGGGTCCGCCGCTCTACCTTGCCCAGCTCAAAAAACATCTGCACAACCCTTATCCACTAGTACCACGCTGCCTTCGTTCGACTGCGGCTGCCAAGGGCTTGTGGCTCAGAATCATGTTTTGAGTGACACAGATCGCGTGCGAAGACAAAGTCACGCCACACTACAGGCTCTGGCATTGTATTATTCAGAGCTGTGACACAATGCTGCCCTCTATCCGGCGTGCCTTACATCCAGTTCAGCAGATCACCTCAGTAGCCGCTGCTCAGCCCTGGTCTAGTGCAGAGCTCCTCAACAGCGCCTTCTCGACAGTGTCTGCTCCACCCGCTGGATCATGTGCCTCCGCCTTGCAGTCGCAGCATCAGCAGGGGCCTGCAGCGCTGTCTACTGTTTCGTCCTTTTCCCTCAGTGGCAATGGCAGCACACCTTTCAGCAGCAGCAGGTGCAGCAGTAGCACCAGCTACTGCACCTTTCCACCAGCCTCGCTTCGCAGTTTTGCTACATCCCCCATGCACACAGCCAGCAGCACCTTGGAACAGCAACCAAGCCTCACAACAGCAGCAGCAGCAGTAGAAGCAGCAGCAGCAGGAAGCTCGTCACAATCAGCAGCAGCAGCAGCCCAGCATGGATACGCCACATCCCCCTCAGCTAAACCCCAATCCGCACCGGATCTCAGCGTAAACCCCACCATGCCCACCCGCATGATCCTGAAGGCCCTCCACACCTCCCCCAAGTCCCCTACCTCCCACCAGCTTTGGACGCACCTCCGAGAGCAGCACCCAGACACCTTCACCAAATCTGGCAAGGCTTACTTCAAAACGCTGCTGAGGAAGCTCAAGCAGCGGAGATGGATCAAGCTGGGCCGCCCTGCCAAGGCACACACCAAAGGGGGAGTTGCACCCTCCTGGATGGTTCACATCACAGAACGTGGGGCGCGACAGCCGCTGGACGCGCCACACAGCTTGTTCAAAACCGCAGTGGACGAGCGGGTGCAGGAGCTGTTGCAGTCGTATGAAGGGCTGCCAGGAGACCAGCCTCTGGCTTCCCAGCAGCAGCTGAAGCAGTGAAGGGGCAGGGGGGGGGGGGCTGTGTTTTTCATTGTGTGGTGCCAGATGAGGAGTGGATCTGTACCTTCAAACTACCTCTAGGCATAGCTGTGTGTGCTACTTGACAGGGGAGAGCATGTCCTGCTTGGCCATACCTGTGGCTCCTTAGGTAGCAGACTGCAGGCGTTTTTTGGAAAGGGAGGGAGAGGGACAATGAGGTTTCCAAGTGGGCCATGTGGTGGGCACAATGGAGTAACAGCATAGAAGCCCGTTCTTTTTATCTTTCCGCATCGAAGACTTTTCTGGTGAGCAATTGAATGAGGGTCTCGTAGCTGGATACATGCTTGGGTTTCAACATTGGTTGGTGGTCTGGAAACCACTGTGTTTGGACCTAATAAAGGTGTCGTTGATCGGTTCAACCTAGTGAACGCTCTTGCAGAGCCAGGCCTCACATTTTCTTCTGTTCTTTAGCTTACTGATGGCACTTTGTTGGGGGACATGTTGTCTCAGCTCTGATGCTTTGTTTTGAGCCCTTGTTCGGCCCACTTGGATGGGGCATAGGGGTTACGTGTGCTATTGGCTGGTGAGGCAGAGTAGATGCTGCTCGGCCCATATGATACCGTGGTTCTGGAAAACTACGAGATGGAGGGTGTTGGCGATTGTTCCGTCTAGAAGGGAAAGCGAGGGTGGGGCAGTCGGAGGTTCAGTTAACGGACGCTTAAATGCAGGGGGAGGGGGTATGGTGGCCGGCCAGTGCCATGTAGGTTCTATACAGGGTAGTTTTATTTGCATGACAGCATAGCGTTGCAGCCATGCACGGAGCGTCAGGGTGAGTGTGTAGGCATTGGCACATGCTATCTTCTTTCACCTCTTTGTCAGTAGCACATGTTCAGCTGGGGGGTGGGGAGGGGGGGCAGACGTGGTGTCAATCCACTCATCCTGGCGATTGATGATATAAAATCATATTTGCTTTTGGATTCATTCGGTCGGTGTGTTTGATCGGTCCCCTTGCCGTCGCCTATGTTCATCTACATGTTTTGTTCATTCATTGAGTGGACCTGCGGTGCCTCGGTACAGTCCCAGTCGGCAGCTTGCACATAATAGGCAATGATCCATTTGGTTATGCCGCCTTCATAGGCGGCCATAAGCAGTGTCCTGTGATGGGTGGGCGCAGGCAGGGGCCGCAGAACGGGACCCTGCGGTGCGGTAACTTTCCAGTTTCCTGTCACAGCAGAGCAGCTAAGATGCTTCAATCGTCTTGCCACCGGTTGGACTGCTCATATGGATTCCATCCGGCCGCAGCAAACAGCCGTGACATGTTCCTAGTCCTAATCCAGAAGTCTCTCGGTTCTGGGCAGTGATGAGCCTTTGAGCAATCTGCAGTACTCAACTTTGACAAACTAATCTTGCATACGTCATGACGAGCCGGAATATGAGTGATCAGCCTTCATTCACAGACTGCGGCGTCCACTGAGGCACAATGAAAGGGCCAGTTTGTAACTGGCTTCGGAGGCTTGACCACCCGGTGTTGCGAGTTTGATCATGAGCGTCGCTCAGCCATAGCAATCCCCCATAGCGATAGCATAAATGCGTTCAAAGACTGGAAAGTATTCAGTTGTTACTTTAGGGTGGAAGCAGTAAACTGCCTTCTTCGCTTCCAACAGGGATGTCCGAGTTTGACAAGTTGCTTGTAGATGTGCTGGACGGTTTGATTACTCCCCTAAGCCTTAAGGACATTCTTAGCCTTTCCAAGAGTAACCTCAGTAACAACAAGAGTTGTGTTACGTTCCTGAGAGGCCACCCTTGCAAATGGCTCGACAAGGCGGTTGCAGCCGGGAGCGTGCCTGCAGTCATGCAAGTGCTTGAGCACTTTCCCTGGAAGGGCCCTGTCGGGCTGCACTTCATGATGAGAAAGCTATTGAGGATCCGAGATGTTCCGGCTGCAGTGGTAGAGCTTCTGGTGCAGTATGGTGCTGTCCCCACACAGAGTGAACTGCTGGCAGCAGTCAAAGAAGGCATCCCAGGGTTAGAAGTGTGGCCCAATGCATGCAAGACGCTAGGGGTACCCACCCGGCTATCACCACTTGCACAGGCCATCTGGTGCAATGAAGACCTGCCGGTGAGGTTATAGGTGGCACTTGATGCCATGTATCTATGCCCCTGCTCACCTTGTTGAGCCTGTCACCATGCAGGCGAGTTACAGGGAGACCACCTCAGACCTTTGCAGCACCTACCTTCTGTGTTATTATCTCACTGTCAGCAGCGGGCCCTTTGTGACTAACTACCTCAACATGGACATCCTGATATGCCGCATGAGGCAGTTTCTGTACTTGGATCACTTCATCCTTCATGGCATGTGCGACAAGCTGCAGCCAGATGATGTCATGCTGCTCCTGGAGTGGACGCTCAAGGCAGGCTGCCTATCCCGCTTCAGTACCATATTCTCCACATTACCAGCTGCACTAAGACCTTCATCTGAGAAGCTGCTAGACCTGTTGGAGGTCAACAAGGCTCACATCAACTATAGGTCAGTTTCAGCATTGCAGACTCTGCTTGGAGCTCAGCAACTGTCTGCCAAGGATTTCATCTCAGCACTGGAGAGGTTCACAAGCCACAGCAGAATGTGCCAGGTCCTTTCCTCTCTTCCTGCAGCAGCAGCACTGGACGCAGCAAACCTACTTCAAGCCATGAGGAGTGCGCTGGGGAGCGGCAACACACAGCTTGTACGAAACCTCTGCAACCTACCAGCTGCTCAAGCAGTGGCAGCTGCAGAACTGGTCCCCTACCTGGTGTCTGCAGCAGCTGATGGTGATGAAGATGCTGTGGCTACCTTCAGGCATCTCCTAGCAGCTCAGAAGCTTCTAGCTGCTGATGTGGCATCGGCCATGATGTCCGCTGCAGCAGCTGGTGCTTTGAACATACTGAAGCAGCTGTGCTCCCTCTCGGCTGCGCAGCAACTCTCAGGTGCACAGCTAACAGCAGTATTGACCTCTGCTGTCTCAACTGGCCTAGAATACATCAGCTTCCTCTTCCATCTGCCTGCAGCACAGCAGCTCTCGCCTGTACATGTTGCGGCAGTGCTGCACCTGGTGATAGAGGGCCGCTGTGTATGGGTCCCAGCTTGGGAACTGTGGCAGCTGCCAGGTGCCAAGCAGATGGGACCATCGCAAGTGCAAGGCCTGCTGGAAGCTGCGCAAGACGCTGTCACAGCAGTGTCTGTGCAGCTGAGTAGCAGATACTTAATCCAGTGGACAGAGAGCGCTGCTGAAGATGTCTTGACCCTGATCGAGCGCCTTCCAGCAGCTTGTGGCTGAGTGCAGCTCCCATGCGGAAGGATGTTTCTTGGATTACGCTCCAGCTTCTCGCCTCCTCGGGCTTACTGTGGGCAGCTTACCTGGTTTGGCAGCAGCCCGACTCCAGTAGCTGCACATGAGGGCGTGCGGCCTTCAATCAATCAATCAATCAATCAATCAAAACGCAAGACCAGCAATGCCAATGGCCAAACAAACCTAGGCCACAAACACAAGGCTCCTGATCACAATCACGAAGCCACACAACCGATGGTGGATTTTCCACACACAAGCTGAGGCTAGATGCAACGGCGTGCACACCAAGGGGAAACAAACACCACCACTAAAACCCAAAACCTGCTCCACTTCCATCACACATGGGTGGCGGGGAGGCAGCAGGATCAAGCACCACCCTAGTAGGGGCTGGAGGTGGCTCCCACCACCTAGGTACTGGTGAACCACCATCCTCCCAGCCACTGAAAGGCACCACATAGCGCTCCACATGCTTATCAATAGCTTGCTTAGTGCGCCTTCTACACCTCACTAACCGTTGGCTTTCCCAAGGGTGCGTAAGATCCCACAACCTCTTCCTCCAAGCACTCTTAATCTGACATGAAGCCTCCCAGCTCCCCTCATCTTGACCAAGCACCTTCAGATCTGCACACACGCATTTCTCCCAGGTATGGCGAGGCCTACCCACTGGCCTCGTCATGTCACCATGTAATGAAGAGAACAACGCAATATGCGGCAACCTGCCCTCCTCCATGCGGCCCACATGCCCCAGCCACCTCAGCCTATTTGCTGTGATGTATGCTGACAAGGTGGCTACCCCACATGATTTCCTGATATGCTCATTGGTGTGCCGATCTGACAGCCTGACCCCCAGGATGCTCCTAAGGCAGCTAGAGTGCACCCGCTCAAGCTTTTGCGATTGCACTTTGGTCAGGGACCAACACTCACTCCCGAACAGCAGAATTGGCAACACATATGCCTTGTAACACTTCACCTTCGTAGCCAATGACAGATGCTTGGTACCCCACATCTTTTCAAACTGCTTAAACCTCCCCACAGCCTTACCCCTCCTGATATTCAACTCCACATCCAACCTGCCATCAGTCACAAGCACACTTCCCAAGTACTTGAACTGTGACACCTCTTTTACCACACCCTCACTGATAACCACCTCTGGTCCTTGCTGCACTGGCACATCCCCCTCCTTCCAATCCTTGTCAATGGACAGGATCTCAGTCTTGCTTGCATTGATGCGCAACCCAAGACTAGCAGCAACCTTGTCCATCACCTGCAGCATGACCACCAACTCCTCCCTGCTGGGACTTAGCAACACCATATCATCTGCATACAGCAGAACAGACAACAGCTCCACACACCCACCACTACCACACCCATCACGCTCAAGTTTCCCATCTGCATGATAGGCTAGCTTCACCCCACATCCCTCCGGCATCTGAGCCATTGCCTGCCGAACCACAAAGTCCATGTAGATGTTGAACAGCAAGGGAGCAATGACACATCCCTGCCGCACCCCGCCATGCACATCAAACCACTCAGACACCACACCACCCATCCTAACAGCAGCCTGTGTGCCAGTATGCAAGTCCATCAGCAACTCTATCAGCTTTGTGTGTACCCCGTACACATGCAGGATGCGCCATAGCGTGTCTCGCGGTACAGAATCATATGCCTTACGCAAATCCACAAAAGCCATGAATAGAGGCTGATCGAATGCTACAGACTTAGAGATGACCTGGCGTATGGTGAACAGAGCATCAGTGAGGCCCCTCCCCTTCCTAAAAGCAGACTGGTTATCAAGCAGTTGTGCATCGATATGAGAACTGATCTTAGCCAAAATGACCAAGACATACACCTTCCCCGGTATACTTAGCAAGCTTATCCCCCTATAGCTATCTCTCACTTTGCGCTCTCCTTTGCCTTTATACAGTGCCACCAACAGTGCACGTTTCCACTCCACTGGCGCTTTCCCTGACTCCCACACCGCCACAATGACCCTGTGCAACCATTTCAGCATGGTCCCACTGAGCTTTAGCATAGGCGCTGCGATACCATCAACCCCAGGAGCTGCCCCATTACGACAGGCAAAGACAGCTTCTTCAACCTCCTGCACAGTAGGTGACTGAGCTGCTGCTTCACTCTGCTGGTTTGCACCTTGCCCTGCCTCCATCTTCTGCACTAACTCCTCAATGGTCTGCTGCATTTGCTGGTCGAGCTTGGCAGGGCAGTTGAGGACATCAGCAAAGTGCTCAGCAAAGCACTTCACCACCTCCTCCCTGCTTTGGAACAGCTGCTTGCCATCAGCACCCCCTAGCACAGCTGTAGGAGCAGCAGAGCTACTGCCCTGCTGCTCCTTGAAGATCCGCTGGACATGCTTGTGGAACACGGCTAGATTACCAGCTTTTAAAGCATGTTCCACAAACAGCGCTTGCTGCTTGAAGTACCGCTCCTGATCCTTCTTAACCGCTCGCCTAGCAGCATTATTGGCCTCCCTGTAATCTGCCCTGGTAGCATCATTAGGAGAGGACAGCACCGCTGCATGTGCTGCATGTTTCCGCTCAATCTTCTGCAAGGTCGCATCGGATATAGCGAAATCTCGGCGCCGCTGCTGAGGCTTGAGGTTTAGACCAGCCTTATGGGTTGCTTGGCTGGCTGCCGCTGTTAGCTGTGTCCATTCGTCTTGTGCGCTCTGCAACTGAGCCCCTACCAGACGGCTGAACTGGTTAGACATTGCCAGCTCAAAGCACTGCTGAGTTGCTGCAGATTCTTGCAGCCGGCTGCAGTCATAGGGCCGTGCTGGCTGTCCCTTCGCACTGTGCTGCTTGGCCACTGACAAGCGGAGGCGCATCGTAAGCACCAGCATTCTATGATCAGAGCCACCTGTATCAAAGCTGCGAAAGACCCTGCAGTCTGTCACACTTGACATGAACCGCTTGGAGACAGCTATGTAATCGATGACCCTGAGCACATCCTGCTTGTTTCTATTAACCATCTTGTGAGTAGCAGTCCGGTAATTGCTGTGCTTGAAGAAGGTGTTGGCTAAGCGAAGGTTCAAGGCACCAGCCAGCTGCAAGAGTCGCTCACCATTCTCTGAAGGCTGCTGCTTCCCAAAGCCATGAGGCCCCATAACACCCCCATACGGTTCTGGATCAGTGCCAGGAAAAAATCGGAACAAGAGCCCAAAGCATCCCAAGGCCTACAGTTACTAGCTAGGGTTCCGAATGTGAGCACTTGGCCAGAGTGTACAACTTGACAGCTGCATGACGTAAGAGGATAGCTTGCTCTGTACCGAAGCATCGTCACTGCCGAAAGTTCTGCAGTTCACGAAGCTGAGGCGTTCGGACCCCGTCGTAAGCAATCGCAAGTGCTCAACAGGCCCATGCCTCTTGCTGTGCACGTTGCGAGGTCGTTTGACCCGGTTGCATGGCTCAGTGACCAGCTGTGCGCTGCAACTGGCGCGCATGCCCCCTGGACGAGACAGGGACGCACACACGGGATCCAGCTGCCTTCACCGAGTTCTAAACTCCCTACTAGTTCACTTTACATGCCTAAAAAAGACATGTCACCGCCAAGCAGAGCGATGTATAATGTTATAATGTATAATGTATAATGTTACACTTCACAATCACTGATTATGTAAAGCTTATTGGGGTCTGCATTATCTGTTGTCTTTGGACCCATCTGTTGGTGTGTTAGTCGGTCCGACCTAGCAGCCCTCTTGCGGTTGCCACACTTTTAATATGTTTAGCTTATGTCCTTCAGAGGCCAACTGCAGCCATATCAGTACCTACTTGTCTGCATGGAAGATTATGGCAGATGACATACCATTAACATCTACCATTACCTATGACTGTTACATGTCACTGACCCTCAAATGGCTCCCGTGGTCCATGTTGGTTTTGGTTGTGCAGCTGCTCCGCTCCACATCTGGATGATAGTGTATCTGGCATAAGTTCTATGTGAAGATCTCGAGCACGTATGCTGTAATGTTGCTGTTGTGTTTACTGGCTATTCGTGTCTCACTTTCTCCAGGGCCAGTATTCTGCATTACTGCTTGGACGTGATCATGGAGTTCAAACTGGTGGATGAAGATCGGATATACAACGAATGTTTCCTGGTTCTGTCTGTGGTAGTGGCTCTTCCATTCCACCCCTGTTTTGGAACTTTGTATATGTTGTTTTGTGTTTGTTGTGTGATTACCACAGATTATAGATGACAAATCATCAGATGGTCCAGTCAGTGGGGGCAGCAGTGCCCACAGGGAGGCAACTTAGGCTCCAATAACAATTTTGTCGTATGACCCGGTGTGTTTGGTCGTTTCGACCTAGCTGCCTTGGTGCAGCCACACCTTTTTTGTTTGCTTCTTTGTACAATGGCCTATTATGAAATGTAACATGAGGTAGACCACTGTGTGCAGTGCCAGTGGCATCAGTCCAACCAGCTTCTTTTTGTATTCAAAACAGAAATGGAGACAAAGAGAGAGCGGACATGGCCGCTAGGGAGCCGAGGCTGCAAGGGGATTCAAGACTGAGCTGATTGAGGCACAGATATGCAGAAGCCCAACATTCACAAATAGAACAGGGCCGTTGACATGATGTATCTGCCAGAGTCTAGATATTTCGGACTATAGTGGTGCAGCACATCATTTTTTTGTACGGAGCATCCCCCCCCCCTTAGTTGGTTACACCGAGTCCGTCGACTGGCATCTCTAAATTTCTCAGATTCCCCCCAATCCGTACTGGTTTCAGTGTGTTTCTGTAACATTTCTGTGCATTTGATTGATCTCCCTATTGGAATGTCGGTACATTCCCCGGACATCTCAGGACAGTTTTTGATAGACTGGTTTCAGTAAGGTTCCGTTGCGTTTTGGTGCACTCCCCAAGACTGCATGGACACTCCCCGGACCGTCCCAGGACAGTTTTTGATAGAGTCCCAAGACCGACTGTGAAAGACCGCGCTCTCCCCAGACTCTCCCCAGAGATGCCGCGAAGGTCCCGCGCCCTGACCCCCGCGCTGATACCCCCGCGCCCCTGACCCCGCGCCCCTGACCCCGCACTGATACCCCCGCACCCCTACCCCCGCGCGCGGCAGTATTTCAGCTCTACTATGTAATGGGGACGAGCAGCGACATTGCGGCGGTGATGGAAGAGCATCCCACCTGGGACTTGCTCAGCAAGGAAAAACTCTACAAGCGGCTGAAGTCCGGTCATGGCGTGTCCAAGCGGGACTTCGATGCATGGTGGAGCAAGCAGAAAAATCCGGTGCATGAAGTCTTTGCAAAGCCCTCGGGCAAGCGGTTTGCCTTTGCCAAGATTGCCCGGCCACCCTACAGTTTCCAGATTGACGTCGTCTTCATGAGCAACTGGAAGCGGCAAAACGGCGGCAAGGATTGCTTCCTGCTGCTGGTGGACATCTGCAGCCGCAAAGCCTTTGCCTACGTGCTGAAAGACCAGACGATGCCGACCGTCCTCAGCTCCTACAAGCGCTTCCTGAAAGATGCGGGCAAGGAGCCGTTCATGGTGCAAGGCGACAATGCCTTCAATGCCAAGGAGTTCCAGGACTTCAATACCAAGCGGAACATTCCTGTGCTCACTGGAGTGGCTGCAGATGAGCACGTGACGGTGGGCGACCCGCTTGGAGTGCTGGACCGCCTGGTGCAGACCCTCCGCACACTCATTGAGAAGCGGATACATGCGCGGGATGACCCCAAGTGGACGAACTGGCTGGCGGAGGTGATCCACGACTACAACACCAACCCGCACGACACGCTGAAGAACCGGACGCCAGATGAATTGTATGCGGACGAGCCTGCCATGCGGCAACGTTGGGTAGATGACAGCGCATACAATGCCACCGTGCAGAAGCCACTGCAGGAGGGATTCCGCATCGGCGACTATGTGAGGGTGCGGCTGAAGAAGGGGACGTTTGAGAAGGGGCAGACGCAGTCCATGTCTCTGGAGGTGTACGAGGTCTCCGGCGTGAGAGGGAGCCGCGTGAGCCTGCTAACGTACCCCGGGAAGGAGCCTGTGGCGCGGGCCTTCAAACCGAACGAGTTGTTGAAGGTGGACGCGCCGCGGAACTTGGAAGCTCCCAAGGCAGCGACCAAGGCGAAGAAGCAGGCCAAGCAGGACCGCCGCCTGAGGGCGGAAGGGCTGCCTGAGCTCCCCGCGGAGCCGAAACCGAAGGGAGACACGATCGCGGACCATGCGGCGGTGGGGCAGCTGGCCATAGTCGACGTCGAGGGCGCCAGCGACGAGCCTCAGTGCTTGGAGGTGCGGAAGGGCGTCAAAGTGGGCTATGTGTATGTGGGTGTGGTCACAAAAAAGACAGCCCAGCGCGTGTACCTGAAACTCTACGAGGCCTCAGGCCCGTCCCGCGCCCTCTCCCAGAAGAAGCTCATCCTGGGTAGCAAGAGCTACAGTTTGGTTGGCAGCGCCCACAAGGACGCCTTGCTCTACACCTCCGACCCTCCGCGGGTGCGGTCCGATGGCAGCTCGTCCTTGGCCAAGGCGGTAGTAGATGCGGTCACGCGGGAGGACGTGTTCAGTTAGACGGCGTCTGTGGCCGCGGCGGGCTCAGCCTCGCTTGGGCCCGCGGCGGGCTCTCCCTCTCCCTCTTCGGGGGCTTGCGCCAGCTTGAGCATCGCTCCATTGAAGGCGTTGTACTTCATCTTGAGCTCGGCGGGGATGGTGTCTTTGCCAGTAATCTCGGCGTGGATGTCGTAGTGCATGAGCAGTATGTCTCCAAAGGCGTCGTACATGAGCAGCACCGCCTCGGCCTTGCTGCAGCCTGTCGCCTCCTCAATGGTGAGCGCTGTTTCTCTGACGAAGTCTTCGTAGCTGTTGTCCACGGGCATATGCTTGATAGCCAGCCGGACGATGTCCACTTGGGTAATCTTGAGCCCCGCCATTCTTGAAGAGTTATGCGGAAAAAAGCAAGCTCGGGCGCACATATACCTCTCCGAAGCGTGGCCTTCTCCCTTGGTTGTGGCGTGGTTCCGGAGGGCGTCCTGGCCTCCGTTGCCATTGGTCCACGGCTGTGGCGGGCATCGGGAATGCTACAAATCCCATGCAGCGCCCTGCCCCCCGTGTCTTTCTTCAGCCATCATGTCGGCCAATGCATGCGCCCGCGCTCTCCGCGAGCAGGAGCCCCTGCGCCCATTGGACCTGCGGAGCATGGGCCGCGGCATTGTGGATCGCTCCAAGTTCCGCGACGCCGTTGCCGCCCATGCTGAAGGCAAGCCTGTGCCGAATGTCGCGTGCGCCATCTGCAAGGGCGCCGTGGACCTTGGGCGCTTCGTGGACACGGCTGACGCGAAGGAGTTCATGCTTAGCGGCATGTGCCTGCCGTGCCAGGACAAGGTGTTTGGCTAACCTGAGTGGTCATAAGGCGCCTGCCAGCCCACGACGTCCATTGTAACACGGCCCGTGTTACTCCACACCATGGCGACGTCACACTGGGACCGCCTGCCACACGACGTGGAGAGCCGCGTCCTGGAGGGCGCGGATCGGCTGGAGCACGAGGAGATTTTCTGCGACGTGTTGGCGAAGCTCCCCGCGGCCATTGTTGCCAGGGCCCTCCGGCGGGTAGAGACCACCATCGTCGAGGTCATCGAGGAGTCCGGCTGCTGGTTGGGCAGTAACTCTGGCTGGTCCACGTGTGGTGAGGACAAGCGGCCTGATTTTCCACGGCTCCGTGCGGCGGTGCAAGATCTACTTGTGTTTCAGGACCGCATGACCAAGGACCATCGCATCCGGCGTGTCTTTGGCAACTTGGCGGACTTGGTGACGAGGACTGGGATCAGTACGGTCGAAGATGCGCGTGGCGCGCTCCTGAACGACGACGACGTGTTCTGGGACGAAATCTACACGGCACCCCAGCCCGCGCCATAGTTCTCTCATTCCATAGGAATGAAGTATCGTGTGCTTGAGCTCTTCAGCGGCTCGGGGTCGTTGACGCGGTTTTGCAGTCAGATGCCGGAGATGTTTGAAACTGTAAGGCTTGATATTGATCCCCGAACCGCGCCGGACATTCTGGTGAGCATCCTTGATTGGGACTACACGCGGGAGTCTCACTTCGATATCATCTGGGCCTCGCCGGATTGCCGTGAGTACTCCATCGCCCACTGCAGATGGCCGCGTGATTTGGAGTCTGCCGACAAGCAAGTCCGCCGGACGCTGGAGATCATTGCGCACTTTCAACCCAAGGTCTGGTTCATTGAGAATCCCCAGACAGGGCTGTTGAAGTCCCGCGACTTCATGGGAGGCATCCCGTTTCACGACGTGACCTACTGCAAGTATGGGTATGCTTACCGGAAAGCAACTCGCATCTGGACCAACGTCGCGGTTTTCGCGCCCTTGTTCTGTCGACGCGATTGTACGTCCATGGCGAATGGGCGGCACTTGATTAACTGCGAGAAGCTCAAGAAGGTCCACATAGACAACCTGAATAACTCGACCACACCCACCAGGTACAGCCCCCGCGCCATCCGCTCCATGATCCCGCAAGCGCTGATGAAGGATTTGATGAAGGCTGCGGCGCTGCAGATGCAGGACCTGGCGCTGTATGAGAGCGTCAGCAGCGCGGCTGTGAATGATCTGGACTGGTCGTTCGCGCGTCATCCCCCGCCCGAGCCCGCCATCTTTTTGCCATAGTGGGAGACACGATCAGCCATTGCGGCGGCCCTGCCACTGGAGACGTAGTCGAGGCCCTTGTTCACCGCGCCCATAGCGGCGTTGGCAATGGGGTTGCTACCGATGAGACTCTGGATGGAGTGGGCAAGAGGCTTTGCTGAAGCGGCCAGTGGCTCTCCGAAGCGGCGGATGAGGCTCCCGCCGACGTCACCGACCTTGCGGACTACGCTTCCGGCACGGCGGAGGAAGTCTCCCAGCATTGGATTTCTGTATAGTAGCAGCTGAGATATTTCAGTTCACGAGCCTCTGGATATTATCGTCGATGGACTGCAGCGCCTGGTGCTTGAGGTCAACACTGCGGAAGGTGTCCAGCTGCATCGTGAGGGCATGCTCGGGCATGGCGGTGAATGGTTTGCCGCTCCAGTCCGTGATCTGGATCTGCAGCGTGTCAAGCGTGCGCTCTGTGATGTACAGACTGAAGCTGTCTCCGGGGTTGCTCCATTGCAGGATGGAGTAGGGCGGGACACTGGAATCCACTGGGATGACGGCCATCAGGTTTGTGCGGCCGACGAGCTCCGAGTGGATATTCGCCAGATTGTAAGTCAGGCGTGGGCGGATGCCTGCCACGCTGATGCAGAGGCTGTTGTATGCCATGGGGTTGAGCACCGCCTGGCTTGTGAGGACGCCCGGCGTGGGTGACTTGAAGCCAAAGGTCTCTCCGGCGGCTTGGCTGGGGAATGCCAGCACCAGGGCCTTGCCGGCGGCGGAGGCAAAGGTTAGCTTGTTAGTGACACTGGACCAGGTGCACCTGAAGCGGTTGTAGTCTACGGCGCTGGCGTCGAAGGCGAAGTAGGCGGCGGTGATTGCTTGGGCGAGTCCCTTGAAGGAGTAGTTCCCCGTGGAGATCGCCACAGTGCGCGGCACGCCGTTCTCGTACACGACAAAGCTGCTGGAGACGCTTGTGATGTATCCCCAGGATACCTGCGTGATGAGGCCCTTCAAGGTCAGGCGGAATACCTCGTCGTCCTTGCAGTTGGCGGCGTCAGAGGTGAAGGAGACGGTGTAGCAGTAGGGGGCATCCGACCCCCGCCGCTTGCGGCTGTCCAGGAAGATGGTCTGGCTTTTCACGAGCTCAAACATGGTCCTTACTACTAATTGACATCATCGTCACAAGGCGTCAGAGCCAGCACGGCGTGCCACTCGAATGTGGAGGTGAGAGCATCCAGCAGCGCGGCACCAGGCGTGCGGGGCGCTCCCACTTCACTGAGGTAGACCCGCAGCATTGTCCCGGGCAGCGTGCGGACAGGGACGTCCCAGTTCTGCGCCAGGGTGAGCGCTTGCTGGTTGCCGGTGGCGGTGCATACACAGGCGGTCATGCCGCGGTTAACGGCGTCGTATGTGAATGTCTGGTCGAAGCCCTGGCCATCCACATTCACGAGCACTGCAAGTGCGACGTCTGTATCCCCGGGGGCGTTTTTGACGCCCGTGACGGTGAAGCTCTCCACCCGCAGCTTGAACTTAGTGCGGGCGAGGTCCATGAGGGGGTCCAGGCCCCAGGGCTGGTGCTTGAACACAAAGGTGGCGTCGTGTGCGGTACCCGACGTCTTTGACGCGCTGCTGAGCACCAGGCGGTAGGGGATGGCGCGATAGTTTGTTAGCTTGCGTGCGGGGGTAGCCACCCACTTCATCTGATCCCCCGTGTCCACATCAAGGTGTGGGAACAGGCTCTTCATTTGCTTTGCGGGCAGAAACTTTTTCCTGGCGGAGCTCTGCCTGCATGCGGTCGTTGAGCCAGCGGGAGTCACGCTCGTAGACGTCAATCAGGTAGCCCAGGAGCTGTGGCTCAAGGTGGGGGTATGCCTCGGTCAGGCCCTCCTCCTGCTCCTTGCGTTGGGTCTTTGAAAGTGCGGGCATGTCTCTCTGAAGGATGGTTGGATATTTTCACTGGCGGATGAAGGCGCGGTCAAAGCCAATGCGGTACCTGATCTCTGGCGGACTTTCAAAGTCCACAAAGTAGAACCCGTGCGTGTCAGCGGTTGCAGCGGCCCACATAGATGCAAAGTCCTCAGCGGACACATGGCTTGAAAATTCCAGACTGGCTTGCTTGCGGATGTTCTCGATTTTCTGAGCAAACAGGATCACAAAGGATAGATTGCTCCTGATCTGTTTGGGCACTGTGTTTGAGAAGATCTGTGACATGAACCAGATGCTTGTGTGGTGGTGTCTGTGCTTGATGGTGAACTGCGCCACGGTGCCCTTGCTATCAGCGCGGTAGAGGTCCCGACTGCCCACACAGTCGTCAAAGATCATCAGGTTGGTCGGTCTACCCAATGTGAACTTTGTGGGGTCAGGGGGCTGCCACCCGAGCTTGTCCAGCTTCAGAACTTCCTCATCCTTCAGCTTCAGCGGATCCTTGTGTCTGAGGAATTTCTTCCACAGTTTTTGATGCTCCTGGTGCTCCTCATAATCCTGGTTGTTCTGCTCAATCAGCTCCAGTGTGCCCTTGAATTCCGCGATGGAAAAGTCCCGGTCATACAGGTGGAGCTTGAAGTGCGTGCCGCGCTCAAGGAGCTTGTACTTGGGGTCGCTGTGGAAGCACGGCGCCCAGAGCCACAGGTGGTCAAATGACTTGGCCTGGTCGTATGCTTTCAACATCCTGACCATCACAGTCGTCTTTCCGCTGCCGCGGGAGCCGCATATCATGCCCAGGTTGTAGAGGGAAGGCATCCCGGGCGGGGCGGGGCGCCGCTTGGGGTACTTGATCTTAAGCTCAGGGACGTGTATGTTAACCGGCGTAGTTTCCATTAATCAAATGTAAGGATTGTTTCCTGCGCCCGGGAATAGGCTGCCGTATGCCAGGGCGTGCACCTGCTGCTTGTGGGCATCAACGGCGGGTGCGGCCCTCTGGGGCAGGCTGCGGGCCCGCCTGGAGTGCTTGGACTTGCGCGGGCGATGTCGGGTCTCCTCTTCGCTGCTGCTACTTTCAGACTCTGATTCGCTTTCGCTGCTACTGGAGGGTGGGGGCGGTGCGTACTTACGTTTTTTGATGGGAATGGGCGGGGTCTTTTTCATAAGTTGTTTTTCCATCGCCTGCACCCGCTCAATACGTGCTTGCAGCTCCCGCTCTCTCAGGGCCTTCTCAGCGCGCTTCACGTCGCCAATGCGCTTCCTGGCCTCCGCCGCCTTCTCCCTTGCAAGCCGCAGCTGTTCCAGCCGCGCCTCATTGAGAGGGACCTTCTTTCTTGGCACCACCGCGGGGGCGTCCTCCTCTGACGACGACGACTCTGACGTCTCTGATGTCTCAGACTCTACTGGAGGCTCAGGATCAGCTTTCCTTGGCGCCATTTACCCAATCTGGAGATATTGTTTCGGTGGCAGGGAGTTGTGCAGGTGGTACTGTGCCGGCACAAGCGCTGGAGCATAGCGGGGCACTGCAGCCTCCCGCCCTCCTGGGAAGGGCGGCGTGATGATACCGACGCCCAGGTAGTTGTTGGGGACCTGGTACACCTTGCCGTAGCAGGACCTGGTGGGGTCTGGCTGTGTGAACGACGCCCCAAAGGCCTGGAAGCTCGCCTTGCTGCGGAGGTTGGTCCAGCCACGGGTATCAGTCTCCTGGTCGTTGAAGCGCTGCTTTGTAGGTCCATTGGCAACATATTGGCAACAGATTCACAGGCGGTTGCGGCGGGGGGCCGTCCTGCAGCTGATGGTGCGCAAGGGTTTGCGCGGGCATCACTGGTATATCCTATGCCTCGACAATGATATTTCTGCCGGGAGATACCTTCAGCACGGACTTGCAGACCACGATCAGGTATGGGATGACGTTGTTAGCAGTGCCTGTGGATGTGTAGGCTATCTGCAGCTGGGTCCCGCGAGCATCTGTTCCGGACAGCAGGCGGTCTCCGTTCTCTGTGGGGCCGACGTTCAAGCAGAGAGGGTGAACAAAGAAGTCGCTCAACCAGGAGCCCATATCTCCCATGTACTGGTCGTGGCCTCCTACACTATCCAGGCCTCCCAGTGTGTGTAGGACCTCGCCGAAAATATCATTGGGGGGCTGTGGGTAGGCGATCAATGTGTTATTGACACTGTACTGTCCTGTGGCGAATGTGGTGGTGGTCATTGCGGCGCCGCGCTGGAAGTACCATGAGGTCCTGGCGTTGGGGGCCAGGTTTCCAAGGGCGACGGCGTTAGTGTTGGTGGTGTAGTCGCTCCTCAGGAAGGTTGCCAGCGCCATGTCCACACAACCGCTGGAGACGTTCAGGCGCACGGTCTGGTTGACAGACCCCACATTCCCAGTGGTGGCGATGTATGAAGTGAAGGGGATCTCTAAGGGAGAGTCTGCCATGCGCTTGGCGAGCAGGTCGTAGTAGAGGCCATCGAGGTCCAGTGTCCTCACGGTCATGTACGCCCTGCTGACATTGTACGTGGGAGCTGGTGCGGCCGCTCCACCGGCATACAGGATTGATGCGGGGGCGAATCTTATGTCTACACGTACCTGCCCAAGGGCCCCTGTAAACAGCAGCGGGGGTGCGGCGCTGCCCAGGAAGCCCAGCCAGTTACTGACGATATAGTTAGCGTTGCTAATGTACCCAGGATTGGCTGGGTTTGCCTTGGCCAATTCTTCTGCTTCCGAGGCATAGTTTGACATCCTTTGGTTCTGTGAGATCGTCCTCAGGGGTGCTTTGTCCCTGCCGAACCCGTAGTCAGCGAGCAGCTTGAAGATCTGGCCGTATTGGTTGGGCGTTTGTGAGATGACTTGACCGTTCACTGAGACGGTGATCTGGTCAATGAGAGTCTCGATGTGCTTGGGGAACACAGCAAAGCTGGTGGCAGCATTGGCGTTGGTGGTGGTGGTGCTGGAGCCGGTGAGCTTCAGCTGCAGGGTCCTGAGATCCAAAATGGCGCCCTCAGGCAAATTGTAGGATACAGTGTCATTTGGGGTCACCGCTTCATTTCCAAGCGCGATCAGCTGGCGGGTGTTGCTGGAGACGTTTGAAAGCCTCTGAGCAAAGTAGGCCAGAGAGCGGGGGAAGCCCGTGGACACATAGGGGTATGTGCCGCTCATACTTGGCTATAATCGTTGGTGACATATTTTTCGCCCGCGGTGATAGTCAAACGATGCCCATCACAAAGTTGTTATTGCTTCGTTTCCCCACGATGCGCTTTGACTTTTTGGAAGCTTTGACTTCAGGAGGGAGCTCGGGCGCCTTGAAGCCCTTGAGCTTGATTTTGAGCGCTGGCTTGGTCTTCCACGCCTTGGGCGGCTCCACTGGCGCGGCAGGTGCAGGCCGCGGGCGCGGTGGCTCTTGGTACGGCGTCGCCTTCAGATCCGCCAGGACGTCTTTGCGGTATGCCACGGTATCCAGCACATTCCTGACGCGCTTTTGATGGGCTTGTGCCTTTCTGGCATCCCTCACCCTCCCTGGCGCGCTGGCGAAGCCTGGTGGTTTGGGGCCTGGCGGTCTCGGCGGTGGTGGCGGTGGCAGGTCCCCCACCATGTCCGCGGGCTCCTCTTCACTGATGCGGCGGCGCTTGTGAGGGCGCGGGTTGGAGTCAGGTGCATCCCTGCGGCGACGGCGTCTGTTATCAGCCCTTGGCGGGGTGTCTATCTGCGGGACTGTCTGCGCCCCCGCATCCGCCTGCATCGAGTCTCGCAAGCGTAGCTTGCTCGAGGAAGCTGAAGCTTCCGAGCCGGGGTCTGGGTCCGGGTCCTCGAATTGTGTGCCTGCTTCCGCGCTGCTTGTGGATGCTTGTGTGCCTGCTTCCGCGCTGCTTGTGGATGCTTGTGTGCCTGCTTCCGCGGTACTGGGCGCCGCCTTTGCGGCAGGGAAGGCCTGAGCCAGGGAGTCGATGGACTTCTGCATGGCAGCCATCTGATTCGCCAGGTTAGTCTCCCCGACGTTTCCAGGCGTAAGGGGGCTGGTCACGGCGCTCATGAGCGGCGTCGTCGTGGGGACGTAGTTGCTGATGGGCGGCGGGTGCCAGTAGGGCGCTGCCACGACGCCACCGCTTGATTGCTTGACGCCACCGCTTGATTGCTTGACGTTGACGGTCACCCGCGTCTTCACTTGCTTCTTGACGGTAACCCGCTTGCCCTTCTTCTCCTTGCGTTTGCGCGACTTCTTCTCAGGCATTTACAGGTAGGTCAGAGAAGAAGCCGATTGGCCCTACAACAAGTAGATACACCCCACCAGGGCACAGAGGGCGCCATCCACGGTGCGGGTCTGGAAGTCCTTGTCCAGATTGCTGCGGGACCAGTCCACGTCGCATGTGATCTTGCCCAGCGTCCACCCGCACACGTATGGCTCCTCCTGGCGCTCCCCATACCCCGCCAGGTCGGAGGTGGTGATCAGGTTGCCGTTCTCAAAATCGCCGCCGCGGGCACACACCTACACCGCGCCCTCCCCCAGGCTATTGATCTCCACGCGGTGGGTGTCGTAGGGCGCGCACGTCGCAAAGGCTCCTTGCTTGAAGACCCGCCTCTTCTTCCCCCCCAGCTTGCGGGCGGGCTTGCCGTCCTCCCCCCTGCTCACCTCGACCTCGATGAGGTTGTCGGGCGCGGACACCACGCCGAATACACGCTTGTCCCGCCGCTTCGTGCACAGCTCGATCGTAGGCAGCGCCTCGTCCACGGTGATGTTGTCGATCTGCCGGGGCTTCACTGTCTCTTCCAGGAGGGAACAGTACCTGCCAGTGGCGATCACCACCAGTCCGGTGGCATCCAGGACGTCTTGGGTGGTTTTCAGCCCCTTCTCCGCCACACAACGGTGACAGCCCGTGAAATTCAGGCGGCGGGTGTCCAGGCTGTTGTCATCAAGGTAGGCGACTGTCTCTCCGGCTTGGCTGACTCCATCACCGGCCGGCCACCAAATAGTCCACGAGAAGTTGCCCAGGTGGTCGGTTCCATCGATGCCGGTAGACAGCTCCCACTCCCAGTAGGGTGCGGCGGTCCCATCGCATACCATGCATATGCTATTGCCTTGCATCAGTCGTATGCCTCGGTAGGTAAACTCCCCCGCAGTGGCGCCGCCGATGGCAAACCTCATGTTGTCGTCAGTGTCAAGACGCAGATGGCCATTATCATATATTTTGCTGCCGCCATAGTTCCAATAGAGGCCGCTTGCCGCCGCCGTTGAACCTTTTATCGTTACTTTGGCGTTCGTGTCAACCGTGAGCAGGTCACGTATGAGTTGTCTAATCCCGCCGCGCATTTGCTGATGTTGAAAGTCGCGGACGCAAAGCTGCTCATGAAGGCTCTCATTGTCCCGCCGCTGAATTGGCCCACGCCGTAGGAATCCCCGGCGCCGTACCAGCACTGGATCATCCGGCCTGGGTCTGTCACTGGCCAATTCAGTGAACTCCGTGTGGCGCCATAGCCTGGCGCGACTTCAATTTGATCCACGTTGTTGACCCGAAACCTCAGGCGGCCCCCCAGCGGGGCGTTCATGTACGTAGCCTTGGCCGCCCCCAGCTCCTGGAGGAAGGCATAGTCCGTGGTGGTGGTGGCTGCGCTGGCGTGGCACCAGCCCGCCAGGCCGGTGAAGCCCATGTCCCCAAGCTTCACCATGCTTGCCCCCAGGTCGGCCATGGTATGGGTGTGCGCCGTGGGAGCAAAGGTGGCGGGGACGTTCAGGAGACTTGCATAGCTGCCCGTGGTGGCCACCGTTGCCAGCCCCGTCACCGCCGACGCTGCATGCACATGGTTGCTTGGTGCATACCTGGTTGACAGAAGGACGTTGCTCTCAAAAATCAGACCAGCCGCGCTCAAGTCGCCTTGCACCTGCAACCTGGAGCTCGGCGTGGCGGTGCCAATGCCCACGAACCCGTTGGACAGCGTACTAGCGCCGATGACGGGGGCGGCAATGCCCGCGCTATCCATGTAGAAGCCGCAGTCCAGGCAGGTCTTGGGCAAGTGGGTCACGGTATCCAACCAGAGAGTGGAACCGCCCGGCGCCGTCCATGCTGCATCTGTTGACCACGAGACAGTGTCCGGAAACGTGGCGGCATTGTCCGCCGCCCACAGCTGGAAAGAGTATCTGAAATAGTTCCCTCCCGTCAGGTACACGCTCATGTCCCCGCCGGTGTTGGCTTTGTAAACAACAAGCCCTGGCCACCCGGAGTTGTGGGCGCTCACCGATCCCCGTATGGTGCTATTCCGCCCGTCTATCACCACGTCCAGCCTGGCTTTGCCCTGATCGGTGTGGCGGACTCATGTCCCCCGCAGATGCCACAGATGCGCACCAGGCCGTTGTTTCCTCCCACGGTAGCAATGAGGCCGTACCGCCGGTTCGTTGTGGTACTTCCAAAAGGCCGATTTGCATGCAACGTCCGCGAGGTCGCCGTGATCAGGTCCGTTTGCATGCGACCGAGCCCAGCCACATCCAGCTTGTATGCGGGCGCGCTTCCAATCCCCAGCCGCGTCCCGTCCCACTGCAAGTCCGTGGGCTGCAGGACCGCGCCGGTGCCGTTGCCCACCAGGAGCCTGCCACTCGCCAACGTGCCCACCCCTGTGCCCCCCCGCGCCACGGCCAGCCTCCCGGCATTCATGTTCCCAGCGTCCCTGTAGAAGCCGACTTGGTTGCTACTCCAGGCCGCCGTATTACTGCCCCACCCCGCCACGCCCTGAGTTGTCACTACAGCATTGCTACCCCACCCCGCCGTATTACTGCCCCACCCCGCCACGCCCTGAGTTGTCACCACAGCATTGCTACCCCACCGCGCCGTATTACTGCCCCACCCCGCCACACCCTGAGTTGTCACTACAGCATTGCTACCCCACCCCGCCGTATTACTGCCCCACCCCGCCACGCCTTGAGTTGTCACTACAGCATTGCTACCCCAGGCCGCCAGGTTTGAGGACCACGCCGCCGCGTTGCTGCCCCACCCCGCCACGCCCTGAGCTGTCACTACCGCATTGCTACCCCAGGCCGCCACGTTTGAGGACCACCCCGCCGCATTGCTGCCCCACGTCCCCTGGGCAAGCGGGGCAAGGGGGGGGACGTTGCTGAGGTCGCCCCAGTCCAGGCGCCCCTTGATGTAGGGCGTGATGATGCCGCCGCGGGCGAGCAGGGGCGGCTCTATGGTGTACAGCGGCAGGCCATCCACGTTGCAAAGGGAGACGCGGTTGCTGAGGGTGGCGCCGCTGATGGCAAGGGAGGCGCTGGCCCACTCGACGTCGGTGAGGTTGCTGCAGCTCAGGATCTCCACCCCGATGTGCAGGGCGCTCTGCGGGACCTCTGTCAGGATGCCCAGGCGCCCGGAGTCCATCGTCACCACGTCTTCCAGCTCGTCTTGGAAGCCGCTGCTCAGAGCGTACGCCATTACTCATAGCTTCGCTATTCGAGCAAGCTCCGCTTGCGAGACCTTGGGGAGGAGAATCCTCCTCCCGCGCCTCCGCCCATGCCATCAGCGCCTTGAACAAATGGAAGACCGGCGTGCTTGAGAGGACTTGCACGACCAGCGGCGTCCCGCACTCTTCCCGCACGCGCAAGCATCCCCACAGCCCGAAGTGCTCCCGCTAGGCCCTCTCGTGACTACGGCGGCAGCGCGGACACTTCACAAGCACGTACATGTGATCCCGCCCATCCGTGTATGCTGCCCAGGCAGGCAACAGGATGTCCCCGTCCTGCAGCGACTCTCTGTCTCGTGGGTGCATGCTGCTGTACATTGATGCGGCGCCTTTCAACTGGCGGCGTCTATATTGGTCGGCTGCGCGCCACATCCGCGCGAATAATTGTTGGTGTCCACGTCAAATGAACCGGAGTCGAGAACTGTGGGCCATCGCCCCTAACACCCATGAGCGCTATCTGGTCTCCAGCCAAGGGCGGGTGAGAAACGCCCGCACCGCGCTCACGCTGAAGGTGCGGGTGGGGACCTGAGGATACGAGTACGTGCTGCTATGCCTGCCGGAATGCAGGGCGGTGTACCGAACAGTCCACCGCCTGATGGCGCAAGCGTTCTTACACAACTCAGACCCACAAACTTGTGGTACAGTAGATCATATCGACGGCGATCCGCTCAACAACACCGTAGGGAACCTCCGATGGGCCAGCCGCGGCCTTCAGTCACACAATTCCAGGAAGCGCCGTGGATGCATCTCCCGCTACACACATAGCTATTCGAACGTCCGAGAGACCATGGATTGCAAGCATCTGGAAGGACCGTGTGTGCTATCCCCTCGGTCGATTCGCCACGCAGGAGGAGGCCGCCGCCTGCTACAACGATGCCGCGGTGCGCCTGTACGGAGCCTGTGCGCACCTGAATTCTCTCCCTGCTTCACAGACATGAGCGTCATCAGGTACCCAGGGGGCAAAACCCGCGCCATCCCTACCTCGAGCCCTTCCTTCCCACCGATGAGATATACTCGCCCTTCTTCGGGGGCGGGTCGGTGGAGCTGTTCATGTCGTCGAAGCACGGGACCAGGGTGCATGCAAACGACGTATTCCAGCCGCTGATTACCTTTTGGGAGTGTCTCAAGGACTCCCGGAAACGCAAGTTGATGCTGAGCTTCGCAAAGGACAGGCTCCCGATCACTGCGGGCACGTTCAAAGAGCTACAGCGGGGCATCGACGGCCCCTCCTTGCAGGATTGGGAGAGGGCAGCGGTATTCTTCCTCGTCAATAGGTGCTCTTTCAACGGCGGTGCCACTTCGGCGGGCTTCTCACACTTCAACGCGGACCGCCTGCAGCGGATGCTACCCAAGTTGGCTGATGCGCGCCTGGAAAACGTTCGGTTCCAGTGCAGAGATTTCAAGGCCTTCATGGACGATGTGCCGCACGACAAGTTCCTGTTCCTTGACCCGCCCTACGACATCAAAGCAGACCACCTGTACGGTCACAACGGAAGCACACACCGCCGCTTTGATCACGCGGCGCTGGCACAAGCGCTGAAGGGCCGCTCTCGCTGGGTGCTGTGCTACAATGACTCCCTACGCATCCGCGCGCTGTACGAAGGCTGTAAGATCATCCCTGTGACATGGTATCACTCGATGCGACGGGGCGCCAATGGCAACCACGAGGTCTTGATAATGCCCCGGGACTACATACCATGAGTCGGGCGGGCAAAATGGTTCACCCAGTCTCCCATGAACCATGGGAAACAGGAGCCTTCGCCAAGGAGTCAGTGGGAATCGAACCCACCATCCTACGCTGTGCGCGCGGGCTGGCCTTCAATGACTCCGGTGCCAACAACACTTTGTCGAGTGAAACAAGCGGTGCGAAGGCATGCCGGCACGAGGACTCGAACCTGGGCTCGCTGGATGCGAACACGACCTCATTACCGATGGTGTGGATCCCTTATTTTTGCACCAATATCCTCGACGGTTTCAGCCACAGTGATGTGTGCCTGGAGACCAGCAGTTGTGAGACCTTGAACAGTGAGACTCTCACTGATCAAAGACTTGTTACACCTGATGATTTTCCAGCCATGCTCCCATTACATACTGGCACACTCCATCTTGCCCAGCCCAACAGACCTAAGCCAAACCACAACCATGGGCGTAAGATGATGCATGGGCTACTATCAGGAATCCTGTTCTGTGAGAGAGAGAGAGAGAGAGCTACGCAAGGAGGGGCGTGAGGTACTGCCATCAGCACCCCCTTTGGTCCTACAGTGCCCATATCAATGGACAGGGGAACCATCCAAGGCGACAGCCTGTCCCCCTTTCTGTTTATAATATATCTGGAGCCACTTCTCCGCTGGCTACGGGTGGGGGCAAACGGGTATGTACCAGGGTCATTTGCCAACCTCACAACACGTGAACAACTGAAACAACAGACACCAGATATCACATATGCTGACGATCTCAACCTTCTTGCCGACTCAGTTGAAAAGCTGTGTACCCAGGCCCAGAAGGTTAGTATGTATGCTGACTGGGGCGCATTGCGTGTCAATAGCACAAAAACCTTACTGACTGGCGCGCGGTACAAAAGTAGCCCCAAAGACCCCTATGATGGAGCTACACTGCAAAGGCTCCTTTGCGATGTGCGGGTGCAAAATGCTCCAGCAACCTTCCACGACCCCCGGGAACCCTTCAAATACCTTGGGGTGAAGTTCACAATGAACCTCAACTGGAGTGCCCAGTTTGGAGCCACAAGGGAAGCACTTAAAGAACTGACCAGCAGCATGCTGTCCTCGTATGCTACCACCACGCAAAAGATGCGCACCATCAACACGTGCTTAAGGACCAAGGTCAGATACGCCTTCTGTGTGGCGCCCTACACCAACGGCCAAATCCAGATGTTGGACTCCATCCTCTGCCGAGCCGTCAAACAAGCATATGGTCTTCCCACCTGCATGTCAAATGCAGCCGTTCATGAAGACGTAAATAGAGGAGGCCTGGGCTCCCCCTCCCTCCTTACAGAGTATGCAATGGTCCAGGTGCAACGCCTCACTGCGGCACTGAATGACACTGGCCCGCTGGGTGCCCTCAGCAGAGCTAGAATGCAACAGGAAAAGTGTCTGCTAGACAAAACAACTGCGGCAGCTCACCCAGCCTTGGCGCAGCACAGCATGAGGCTGCGCCAGCAACTTGCTTGTGTACGGGTAAACATTGAACTTCGTAAGGACCAAACAGAGATACTACCAATGGACAGTATGAACCCCCTCATACAGGAACTTGTTACCATCTCCAATCATAGTACAGCCACAGCCAATGCAGTACTCAAGGGTATTCATACCCCTGACCCTCCACCCCTACTGATTTTGGACTATCACCTACGCATAGCAGGCTTCAGACGACTCCAGGACCTGATGTCTAACACTGGCAGAGGCCTCCTCAACATCAAGCAAGTGGAACTTAAGATAGGCAAGACACTCACCGGCAGGGCGGCTACTGCCTTTCGGAGGGTCAGCTACATGCTTACCCTTCCCCCAGGGGCTACCAAGGACACATACAAGAGCAGACCCCCAGCCATAAAAGGACAGGACTGCATCCACCCAGAATATGCCAGGCTGCTGCGAGGGCAGGACTATATCAAGGACATGGACGTCCGTCAAGCCACCTTGCCCCTGCTTTGGTCAGCTCAAGTCCAGGCAGCTAGCACAGAAGCAGCAATGGATGAAATACAAGAACACATTGCGCAGTTGATTAACGGTCGCGTACCAGGGCAAGCAAAAGCAAGCAGTGTTCGGGCAACTGCATCAGACATCACATGGCCCCTGACTGCTGCACCCCTCACAGACGAAACAGGATTCTCTGTATATCACAGACTGACAGCTCAGCTCAGCACCAGGACTAGCAGGTCTGCATCCCAGAGGCCCACACGACGGATAAATAAGACCAAGGTGCGCAAAGAGCTCCACCAATTGTACCACAACTTTGCCGAAGGAGTCGATATTGTAGCCGGTGTTGATGGCACACAGAGCGCTGCTGAATTTATGGTCCGTGGCATAAAGAGGAGACGAAGAATAGCCTCACAAAAGCAAATAATAATCCGCTGGGAACCGACAATCATGCAAGGCTGGATGATCGAAATAGCTAAAATCATGGGGTACGCAGTGCAAAGTGCCACACCTGTCAGCAACCAGCAGGCCGGTGAGGCCAGCGGCCTGGTGACAGAATGCTGCGGGCCCAATTCCCATATCACGGAACCAGAAGAGGATGATGATCTGATATCTTGCAATATTTGCGCCCGCCGGTACCACATTGGCTGCCTCCCACTCCAGGAGCATCCACACAAACTAGCCCCAGCAGGAATGGAGGAAACAGGGAGCATCTCCGTCTGCGAGCACAATGTGACAGAAGAGAAGAACTATGTTCACTGGACCTGCAAAGAATGTCGTGCGAAGGCATACACAATCGAGACCCTTCCTGTAGATCTCAAACACTACCAGGTCCATTGGCAACCACAGGCAGAATGTGAGGCTGACCTATGCGAAAGGAACCCAGCCCTAGCTCAAATGGTGGCAGATTACCGAACTAACAGAGCCCAGCAGGCACGCGAGGAGGAGATAGCACAGGCACATCCCCCCCGGAGGAACAACGCCCTAGCCCAGGAACAAGAACAGCTTACACCCATGCAGAAACAAGGAGACTACTTCCCACTCCATCCACAACGGTACAACATACGCCTTGGGGAGGAATGGAGCAGTAAATTTGCAATTGAGACAAACCCAATCAATCCTCATGCAGACATCTATCCCACCGGGAAACATGAAGTGTACAGCCGCGAACTGGAAATGCGCATTGACGGGGTGAACTGGTACAAAAACCTGGCATGCATTTATACACCAGATGGCAGATGCAGGTTTACACTCACCACCGCAAGGGCGGCAACCCTGTATCATCAGTACCTGCACTGCACACAGCACAAAAACCGATTAATGCAGCAACTGAAGGTCAGCAGCTTTGCAGAGGAACTATATGCACTAATGTGCAGGTACAAAGATGGGGCACAGGTCCGCAACAGCTCCCACAAGACAGGTACCATCAAAGTTAAAAATCATTGGGCCACCCCTCCTGAGATCTACCACGCCCTACAAGACCTCATGCAGATTGACAAAGAGCGTTTTGCAAGTCCCCTCAACTATAATCCCAGGATGGCACATTACTGGAGTGTTCACGAAAGGGACCAAGTATTTGGAGCCAAGTGGGACACATACAAATACCAATGGACCGGAAGCAGCGTGCACAACCCTGAGTATGAAGATGAGGACCTCAACCAAGACAATGGAACAGCTATTGCTGCTGCACGCTACACAGACGAACCAGTATTTGGGGTCCACATCCTGCCTGCATGGTCTGACACCAACAGGACAGCTTACCTCCAGTGGCTCAAGGTGTACCCTGAAAACTGCAAGCACATGCTGCAGCTGCCGCGCCGGCATTTTCGATTCCAAAAACCCACGACATGGGAGCAAGGGGAAACCTACGCCGGCAGCCCTAGATGGGATGTCAATCTCATTGTCACCGGCAACAAGGCTGGGTTTGCCCAACATCTCCCCTACTGGGACGCATCATGCATGGACAATGTATACGACACACTGCAGGAGGCAATAAACTCAACACTCCCAAATGGCTCAGAAATTAGGGATATCAGAACCTTGGTCCCCCACCCATGGACAGCTAGCCACTCCCACACAGCAACATCGGCTGACCCAGACAGCAATAGCGCACACTTGCACACACTAGGATATCCTAAAAGGGAGGACTACAAGAAGAGAAGGCACGACAGTGCTGCTAGATCAGACCCTCCCCCTATGGTTAATAGCCATCATGACACCCTCAACAACCTAGAAGCAGCATTTGCAAACATGCATGCCAACCCACCCCCTCTGAGGCACAACTGGACAGACTTTGCCTACACAGACGGCAGCTGCAGACAGCCAGGCGGCGACTGGCCAATAGGATCACCAGGCTTAGGTGCTGCTGTCTACATGCCAGCAAGCTGTAGCCTGGAGGACGACATTGAAATACCTATATTGCCTTGTGGCCCACAGTCAATGCACAACACCATCAACAGAGCAGATCTCATTGGTATAATGGAGGCAATTAAACGGAAAGCATGCAACATTGCAACGGACAGCCTCACCTCCATGTTCCAGATCCGGAAGCAGCTGCGCCGTCTGCAAGACCAAACGGACCACCAACACAGCTCACTGCTCGAGGAAGCTGCTCGGATGATTGAGAACAGCAACGAAAAGGTCACACTGTACAAAGTGAAAGGGCACTCATGCTTGATGGGTAACGAGAAGGCAGACGAGATTGCAGTAGGTGTCGCTAAGGGGCACATACCAGAGGAGAGCTGCCATGAAGTAGCTGCCCCCAGCAACGACAGGGGAGCAAAGTACTGGCCATACAAAATCCACGTGAGGCCGAGTACAGGTTGCAAGATACGGCGCGCCCTGGGTGACCTCAAAGACTGCTTAAAGCTTACATGCCACAAACACTGCAAGCTTGGAATGGCCAACTGTGACACAATCTACTTCCAAAGCATGGCAAACATTCAGGAGCGATGCATGGGAACCCCCAGCAACGCTTTCATGACCTCAAGGAAGATAACGTACCAAGAGAGGAAGATAGCCCTGGCCTACAGGTACGGAGTTATGTGGACAAGGAAGCGAGCCTATAGATACCCGAACTAGCGAAGCTAGGAGGGCTTACCCTCCGGCCAGGCTCTTCGACTTCCGTTCGAAAAGTGGCTCCGTTGTCTGGCGCCGTCGTCTGGCGCCGTTGACGAAAAGTACAGCAGTACAAGTCTAAAAGGAGACGCAGAGAGGAATTCCTGGCTCCTTTAGTATCCCTAAGTACTCTGGATGCGATCTATGATGGTGCTGGGCGGGCGGGCGTCCCAAAGCAGCTTGCCATAACATGGGCTTCCGAAGTTATACCGTCCTGAAGCCGGTTCCAGGTTCCGGTTCCAGGGCAAAATGTGCAGTTCCGCGGTTCCAGCGATGCCAAACATGTCAGTTCCTGGTTCCAGCCCTGGGCCACCCTCTGGCCAACATGTCACATGCTGGTTCCAGCAAGTTTATTACAAAGTGTAGAGTGCTCAACTGAGTGCAAGAATAGCATTTTCCATTGTACAATTGGTTGTAATAAGTACAAATCATCGCTGGCTTCTGGGGCTTCTGTTCCTCCCCCCTGGACCCCCGCCTCCTGCTTGGGTCCATGCTGCGCATCGACATGGCATGGTCTCCCCCAGAAAAGTTTGGTTCCAGAGGCCTTGTTCAAGTCTAGTTCTGGTTCCAGAGGAGGTTGTGGAACCGGCTTCAGGACGTTAAAGTTAGGAGACTTGCTGCCTTTACCTGAACGCGTGGTGCACGAAAGCTCTGCGAAGCTCAGCACTGCCCGTTTCACTTTTCCTCGAAGCCGTTTCTCTAACAACCGAGCATGTTCTCCTCTACACCCCCACTCCAGCATGCCTGCGGACGGAGTCGTCGAGGCATCCAAAATTCACCTGGGTTATGCTCTGCTTGGAACTCGAGGAGATTAATGACATCATGGTGCTCTTGAGGACTCTGTTGCGGGAACATGAGTTGCTGCAAGAAGATTGAGAGCTGCACATGTCGATAAAGTAAGTAGTGCTTTGTTTGACAGTCTTGTGACTTTGTGAGCAAACCATTGAGCCGTACGAAGCCACCGCCTGCAATGCTACTGGTGCCTGGGTAAAGGAGGGACCTCCGTCGGCGTGCTCCTCTGCTTGGCCCTAGTGTGTTCATTTAGGCCTGTGGGACCAGCTTATCTCTAGTGATTCTTGTAAAAGCTCGGTAGCATGTACATCCAGTTGGTTGTGCTTGATCTGCACGTGATATGTGCTTGTGCCAACGAGCAGGTTTATCCTGCTAGCTGCCTGCCTGCCAGCTTCTTGATTGTGCTTCACCCTTCGTTCGCAAGTAGGGCATCCCTGATCTTCTACACATGCTCTTGCAGGTCCGCAATCACTACGAGAAGTGGAACGGCCTGTTCTCACGTTCCGACACAGCAAGCAGCCCCAGTGGAGCACCCCCCTCATAACAGCAGCAGGAGCAGCAGAAAGCGACTCATGCAGCGACATCCACAGCGGTAGCAGCAGGAGCAGCAAGAGCTGCCGCTATGGCCACCGCAGAAGCACATAATGAAGAAGGGAGGCAAGCCTTCCAAGCAGGCAATTATGCCAAAGCTTCACAACGCTACGAAGCAGCCATAGCAGCAGACCCCAGCAATGCCAAGTACCATACCAACTTGGCCAATGTTCTCCTGAAGCTTAATCAGCCCCTCCAGGCTCAGGAAGCTGCTCAAAACGCGATACAAGCAGACCCCAGATGGATCAAGGGCTATTACTATAGTGCGCTTGCTCGAGACAGCAATGGCGAGTTCACCAGGGCCTTGGCTGACTGCAGCAAAGGTTTGGGGGTAGACCGCAGCAATGCAGCTTTGATGGACCTGCAAAAGACTGTGGAGAAGCATGAAAAGCAGCTTCAGCAGCTAGAGGAGCGGGGGTCTAAACGCCCGCAGCGTGCCGTCCGCTACAACGCTAAAATTCGTGACTAACAAGAGCCCAAGAAGGAACAGTCCTTCTCGTTTTTGCAGACCTTTGATGCTGCACGCGTGCAGAGGGCTCTCACTGATCAAACCGTAGCAAGCAAGCTCATAGAAGAGGCAGTGATGCCACACTACAAGGAGATGCTGAAGGCTAAGCGGTGGGCTTGCTTGGCATGCCATAGGCCTGCTAGGAAGCTGCTGCTCCATCCTTCAGGCTACATGCATCTTCCGGAGCCCCTGATTCAAGATGTAGGTCCTAGTCCCACTTGTGGTGACCCCCAGTGTGATGCCTGCTGCTATCAGCTGCCTAGAGGTGTCATGGCAGAGGCAATGGAGGTTCTTGGGGAGTCACCACTAGCGGATGGCGGCTTGGTTGTCGGAAATGCTAGTTTTGTGAAGGGTGGGCCATACTCATTGCATGTGATGCATGAGAGCATCTGGATGCTGAAATCTAGCACCGCTGGCATGTGTGGCATGGTGTTGTATACAACCTCTGAGCAGCTGCTTTTCTTGAGGACTCTGTTGCCCTAAGATGAGTTGCTAATTGGCAGCTGAACATCTCCACAAGTAAGAGCGCCCTCTTTGAAAGTCTTGTTTATGAGGAAAGCAAGCCATGATAATTAAGCCGCCGCCTGCAGTGCTATCATTGCTTGTGTTTAGTAGGGACCTCCGTTTTAGTAGGTTTCTTTAGCCAGGCGCAGCGTGATGAGGTCAAGGCAGGTCATGCTGACAGTCTGGTGTTTGTGGGCTGAAGTCAGCCAGTAGTATAGCAAGAGTAAGGGCCTCTGCCGTGTTTTTATGCCCTCTAGAAGTGTTTCTGATTGGCACATGTGCTGCTTTCTCCAGATTTGTCCTGGCTAACAGGTGGGGGCACCATGTACAGAATGTAGGATAAAGGAGGCAGCAGAGATTGCCAGAACCATCCTCTTGGATGGACCTTTAAAATCTATCTCAATCTGATTTGTCAGCAGATATGCTACCTGGCACAAAAATGAGCCCATCTACTAGGATGGGCAATTTGTCTCACCAGTTGATGTTTACTTGGGGGCCGGTGCGGGGGACTAACTGAGGAGATGTATATTGCCCACTCGAATGGATGCCTGAATGCTTGCAAGTCCAACTAGAAAGTGCCTTTTTCATTGGATGGCAGCACATAGACCCTTAGGGCAGTAGGGTCCTGTTGCCGTAAGATGCATTGCTGCAGGGGAATTGGCACTTGCACATCTCGACAAGCAGTAAGAAGCGCCCTTGTTTCAGTTCATTTTGGTTAATGAGCAAAGCAGGTCGTAGTGCTGAGGTAACGGCGCTGCCTGCAGTGCATGAACTGGTGTCTGGTTCAGAAGGGGCTTTCTTCTCTCCTCAAGTCAGGGCAAGGTAGCCGTGTGTGATAAGATCCAAGGCAGTTCAGGCTATCAATCTGGTGATTGTGTAACATCCAAGCATTCATAGGTAATCTGGCAACCGACATAATGCCTTCCACAAAGATGAGCCCATCCAAAAGAACAGGCAGTTGCAGCTTGCATGTGGACGGAGGCATCTTCCCGCTGTGAAAATGGCACTCTTGTGAAGTGTAGATGCAATAGCGAAACTATGCACTGACAAGTTAGTTGCACACCATCAGCCAGTAATTTTCATACGTAGTCTCAGATGCGATGCCAGGCCTGTCTCTCAAGCTAGTTCGGGCCGTGCGCTCCAAGCGCACCCTTGACAGGTGTGGCTACGCTCCGGATAGCAGATGCACACTGTGCGGACAAGAAGATGGAGGCCATCACACCGCGTCGGGCTGTACAGCCCTCAAGAAGCAGTACATAAACCGACATAACAAGATCGGCCGTATCATAATGACAAGAGTCCTAAGAGGCAGACGAGGTGCATTTGTTGTCCAAATGGACCTGGGCTCGCAGCAGCGTTGCGAAGAAGACGGCCTAGAATACCGTCCCAGATGCCTGCCATGGCGCAAACTACCGGCAGGACTAAAGGATGCCATAGAAGCCTCCCAAGGAAACGTAAACAAGCGCCCAGATGGGCTGCTGTATAAACCGGCACGCGGAGAGCTACCCGCAGAGTTCTGGATAGTCGAGGTCAAGATATGCAGGGACACCGAACCAGATGCTACGCAGAACAGAGCAGAGGCCCAACATCAACAACTGATTGACAGCATAAAGATAGTGATACCCAACGCTAAGATTCACTACATGCCCATACTCGTGGGAGTAACAGGAACCATCTATGATCGAACAGCATCGTTCCTCCGAGAGCTAGGAGTGCGTGACTCCAGCCTAAACCAATGCTTAGTCGACCTAAACCTAGAGGCCGTGCGGGCCTTACACGTTATCTACAGAGCCAAGAGGGCGGCACAAGAGTGCAAGAAAGCACCCAGATACTCACGCCGAGCAGCAAGCTAACACAGGTAGGTGGGCGGAAGCCCACCCACCATAGGATCACATCCTACAAAATGGTAAGGGATCCGTGTAATCTTTACACCAAGGAACCCTTCCCACAATCCCACGCTGGAGAACAATACACGGTCTCCTCGCGTAGATCTCTCTCTCTCTCTCTCAGGGGCGTGAGGTGCCCTCCCGCGTAAGATTAAGGGAGGGGCCCATTGGTGTAAGGATTACATTGGGCGGGCCAGCCTACCATAGGATAGTTACATCCGTGGGTGGGCTTCCGCCCACCCGCCTTTGTTAGCTTACTTTCTTGTATTTCCTCCTGTGCCATTGAGGCTCTTTGGGCTTTTCCAGTTTTCTTTTTGTTGTGTATATGCTGTGTAAGGACTTAACTGCTGCAGTATGTACTTCTGAAAGGCATTGCTTTAGAGCTTGCCCTTTGATACCGAGGGCTTATCCTGTTCTGTAATGTGCTAATTGCAAACTCCAACTCCCTCAGATTGGAGCACCCCTCCCAACCACTTGCAGGCAGGTCCCATTAGGGACAGGCGTGTACTCTCCCCATAAGCAGCTAACGAGGAGATGAACATGGCGTCATATTGATCCCTGCCACAAGAGGTATGGCCAGCACACCATCAATAGAGCAGAGCTAGCTGGTATCCTGGCTGCATGGGGGCATGGACCCTCCTGCTGACAGGTGGTAAGGAATTAACTTGGCCCTCTGAGCCTTCATTGTGCCCTCTCTTGTGCTAGGGTGAGGGGTGTGGGGCCAGGCGGGGGGGGGGGGGTGGGAGTAGGCGAAGGTTCCCCCCTTGCGGTTACAGTTGAGCCCGAACAAGTAGACAGAGCAGAGTTGTGCAGTCTCAAGGGACTGTGTGCACCCTGAGCACCTAGACAGTGATGCATCCTGGAGCCAGCCGGTAGGATTCCTTCAAAACCCAGTAAAACTCTCGAGAGACAACGACATGAACTACCTGATGATTCTCCAGACATGACTTTCTGACACACTCGATCTTGCCCTGTCAATAAACAGAAGCCGGTCCTAAAGCATGCTGCATGGGCTACTATCAGGAATCATGATGTCCTGTAATTTGCTTGCAAGCTCGATTCCAGCTAAATTTCGCCCAAATTTGAATCATCCCAGCCAAATGCAGGCAGGTCCCATTGGTCAGTCTGAGTATGTAAGTGCATCAATACCTCACCAGTATCTAATAAGTTCTAGCAGGTGCTACAGGTGCTACAGGTGCTACAGGTGATAAGCGCCATGGCTTGTCCAAAAGGTTGTCAGCGGCTCCATCACTGGGTTCCCCGAGTGCAAAGGCCATATGTGACAACCTTAAAGAAAATCCCAACGACAGCTGTGCCATAGTATGCAATCACCTCTAGACAGTCAACATTTTAGCAAATATGGAGCTACCCAAGAATCAAACTTGGTACTCACTTCCACGTGAATAACCTAGTGTGTGCCACAGGGAGTTGAGTGGTCTTCCTGAAAGGGATGGACTGCCGGTGAAATCCGGGTATTCTTCCTCCCCGCAGTGGACGATACACATTACACAAATACACATTAAGCCGGGCCACAACCACAAATGTTGCCCTCCAATGGCAAGATCAGATTATGCTCAAATTTGCCTCAACCCAGCCAGTTGCAGGCAGATCGCATTGTTTAATCTACCTTACGTATGTAGCTAGTGCTTAAACCTCGCCACTAGTACGTACCTTTCTTTGCACTACATTTGCATTTTTTGCCTTTCTTTTGCAGCATACTCTGGCAGTGGCCTCCGCACTAGTATGTCTATGCATGCACATGTATGTTTTTATTCGCATCGCTACTATTCTGTATGTAACTCCTAGTAGATTCTAGAGCAGCGCTTGTTCCTGGCAGCACACTGCACGCTTTATATTAGGCACAGTCTATTTCGGCAAGCATGCTGCTTCACCCCAGCACCCGCAGGTGGTCACCCTAGCAGCTCGACGCGCAACCGTGCAGGAACCGGGTCTGCCTACTCGCGGGTCATTTGGCTGGCCATATGGAGGACAGCAGAACGCCTGCATAAGTAGCCCCTATCTTACTATCCTGTCAATATCACATTCCATGATATGCATAGCAAAAGGTGCCATAGGCCCGCACCTCAAGCTGTCAGAAAGAACAGCAAAGTGAGCCTATACATCCTATATGTTCTACCTGGTGCGACAGTCAAGAGCGCCATAGCTTGTCTGAGAGGTCGTCAGTCCCGTCACTGGGTTCTTCTTGTCAGGGGACTAATTCACTCAGGGAGAATTCTATGACCGCTGTGAGGAGTGTGAGAAGCTGTTGTGAGGAGTGTGAGAGTGTGAAGAGATAATGAGCGGGTAACAAGGTTGGATCATTGTCCTTGCTGGACGTCCCACCTCAATACAATGCTGGCGTCCTTATTTGAGCCAACTCACCAAGATCACTGTTTCCGACACCTAACACCTTATACATGAAAACTTCCCACTATGACCTCCCAAATAAGAACGTCCCTAATTCCACCAGATTCCCCTGGTACCCAGCCAGTGATGGATGCTAGGAGACCAGCAGGTCTGAGGTCTTGCCCAGTGAAACGACCACTGAACCAAGGGACATCCACCTCATGATACTCCAGCCACGCTCGCATTACATAATAGCAGACTCCACCTTGCCCTGTCAGCAGACCTAAGCCGTATAAATCAGGACCATGGGCAACATTCAATATCATGAATGTTGACCTCTACTGTGCTAATTGCAAGCTTGAATTCTGCTCAAATGTGACTCATCCCAGCCAGTTGCAGGCAGGTCCCATGTATGGATGGGTCAATCCATGTTCCAGTAGCTCACCACTGTCCCATACGTTCTAGCTGCATGCGACAGTCATAAGCGCCGCCATGGCTTGTCCCCAATGTTGTCAGTCCCGGCACTGGGTTCACCCAATGCGAAGAAACCCAACCTTAGGAAGAATCCTGGGGCCGCTAGTCCATCGTACATATCAGCTATACTGACGGCAATAAAACATCTCGACAGCAATCCACCCAACATTTAGTCTTACTGGCTGACAAGGACACTGACGGCTATCTAAGCCCTGAAGGGCCTTTCATTCTGGATAGAGTAAACATGGCTGCATGGATCTTATATGGCAAACACACCCACATAGCGGTGCTATGCCATAGCACAACGTCCACTAGTGTAGTCAGACACAAATCATTATGGGACCAACGCCCACTTTGGTCAATTGCATAGGTAGATCCATCTACTCATGCAACCCCACAAGATGTGCCACTCTGCTGCTGCAGCCAAGCTTGCTAAGTCCCAGCGTCAGGCTTAGGGTTTGCCTGGCGTTTAAGGAGCACCCTAGTCCAGCCTAGGCTAAGCCCCTAAGACCTTAAAGTGATACGGCACCCGGGTAATCGAATTAAGGGGGGATATTGTGGGTTTGCAAGGCCATCAATCGTCACCGGGACTGGTGACTGGGACCATGTCGCTGCCCAGTCCCCTCGCATGCAGGCTTGATTCCACATGTTTAGAGATGGACATACCGGCAGGATCACCGGGTGCAATACCAGGTGAGGCGGCGGAAGGGCATTTCGGGTCTTTCTGAAGAAAGAGTCATGACGGAACCGGATCGGAACCGAAGAGCTTACGATGCATACTCCATACACATGGCACGCTAGGACAGGCTCGTGCCCACTCACAAATCCCCAGCATTGCATAACATATCAATCAGAATGCATGCAAGACAGTGCCAGCTTCCATCCATATCTGGCATGCATGTCCAGTAGACCACCCATTCTGACAAAAGCATGCCCAAAAGTTTAACCCGGTGCCGCACTGGTCCAACTAGATAGAAAGTCTCACAACATACAACCCCTACGGGCATCTTGCTGATTTGACACACGTCTCAACTGCTGCTGCTGTACACCCCAACACACGTAGTTGTCTTGCTTGCAAAAAACACTGCAGAGATTGTTGACATCATGGTCTGCAATAACCGGCCTGGGGCGACCACCAGCTCTCTCTGCTGCTGCCACCACTACTCAGCCACCCTCTTGCTTCTGCTGCTGCTGCACGGTTTGAAAGTTTGAAGTGCTGCTGCATTGCTGCCCTGTTAAAATGCTGCTGCTGCTGCATTGCTGCCACCATTCCACAAAGTGGCTACCACCACCACTGCTGCTGCGGCTGCCACCATCTGAGCCACTGCCACTGCTGCTGCTGCTGCTGCTGTTGTACTTGCTTATGTGATGACGGTAGGCTTATCCCTGCCCGTGTACTTCTGCAAGTCACTGAGCTTGAGCGCCTCCCCAATGATCTCCTTGAGGGCCACCTGAGCATCCTCCTTCAGCCGGGCAGCATCATCAGTGTACTGCTCAATGTACAGCCGGATGGTGGCACCGCTGGAACCTGCAGCAGAACAACAACAACCACGGGGGACGCAATGAGTGATAGTGACACTGCATAACACAACTTTGCGCACCTATCGGTACCGCACTTCCTGGGCTTTGTGCGCAAGGATCGCATCGATCTCCTAGATAGTTGGCCCAGAGCAAAGAGCAATTAGAGCAATGGCGAGATACAGTGATCTTCAGTCAGCGTGATGTGTGCTGGTGGTGTACATGAATCACATAACCCCACAAATTCCCCCATGCAGTTTTGAGCGCCTCACCCCCTGCGATGCGGGCAGTTCTATCTGCTGACTAGCTACTTCAACCAAGTACAGTTCTCACCCTGTTGGTCAAAGCAACAAAACCTGGGCAGCTGCTATTCATTGTTGCACAAAACCACTTCTCCTGCCTGCTAACAACAATACCAGGCATCTGCACCCTCGTCATCATATTCACTCTCATGTCAACCACTCAGCGCCAACATACAGATGTAATCGCATTTCCCCCATCCCGTCCCGTCCACCACTACCTACTTCTCACCTCCTTGCATCGTCCCTTCGCAACCTGCTGCAGCCCCTGCCCCCACCACGGCCCCTAAAAGTCCCCCTCCCACCTTTTCCTGGCAGTTTGATAATTACCGGGTACAACCTCGTTTCCAGGCCCTTCCATCCCTTCCAAACCCCTTCCCGCCCCTTTCCAACCTCCTGCATTCCCCCTCTCACCTGTCCCTGACAGCCTGAAGATGATTCTGCTTCCATCCTCAAACACAAAGCGCAGCCCCTGCTTCTTGGCCACACTGCCATCAATGGGATCCGTGTACTCAAAGTCATCTGCCATCTTCAGGGTGAACTGACCAAACTTGGTTCCTGCGGGGCTCTTGGCAATGACCTCCCTTACATGGTCCATCATCTTGTTGGCGTCATCAGAGGAACAGTTCTCATAGTCATAACGACTGCAGCAGCAGGGGCCAGGGGGAGGGGAGAACAGAAGTGGGGGGGGGGGGGGGGGCGTAAGGTCCCGTTTTGAGCAAGATCAGCTAACGAATACAGCAAGAACATAGTCAGAAGAGTATCCTGGTTGCGTAGGAGGAACAAGCGCCCTGAACCTTATACCCAACAGCCAATTCACTTACCACTGGAAAGCTCTTACGTCCTCCAAGTTGATGGGTTAGGAAGACTTTATGCCATGGCGCTGCTGTGAGCAGCTGTGTAGAAGCCTAACACCCTTTTGCTAAGACAGAGATTCAAACTCTCCACACAGCTCACACAAGACCCCAGAGTTTGCATGTAAGATTTGGCTATGAGCTGGATTGCAAGCTGGAATGAACGCGAGGCACCTGTCAAGCCGTTAGCGTCAAAATGCACGAAACATGGGCTGCGGGCCTCCTTGCTACGGTCGGGCAGTTCCTTCGGGCATGATGCATCACTCAACACAAGACCCCAGAAGCCATAACTCCTTGAGTTGGGCCCCATTAACAAGTAGCCCCCCATCGCTGCATGTGCTAAAATGCCTCTCCTTCAAATGCAGACGCCCCTTCCAACTCTAATATTTGAACCCGCACAACCATAACCCTAAACCCTTCCAGCTGCTCCGAAGCCAATGCTTTGTGGTCTCTATGGGGCGTACAAGTACCCCGCAACTTTCAATTTAAAACCCACCAATCCATAAACCCTTAACTCTATGAACCCCCAAACCCATCCTATGCTAACCCTGCACCCCTCCCATCCAGCCCACTTCCCCCACCTGAAGAAGTTCCTTCCATATGTCTTCCAGAACTCTGTAGCCACATCCTCAATGCTGACCAGCTTGCCTCCCTCAGGCACCCCCTTGTTCTTCACTGCCAGGATGTTGAGCCAACACAACACAGCAAAGATGCCGTCCTTCTCACGAATGTGGTCAGAACCTGGGGAGCAGCAGCAGCAGCAGGAGGAGCAGTAGTAGGAGCAACAAGCTTCAAGTGGTGGTCAGGCCTAATGTACCTGTCTTATACAATATGTTTCCAGTCATACTCACCACAGGAACAAGTCCAGCCATTAGACCAGCAGTCATGGTTCAGCAGTTTGGCTCCTGGTCAGTGTAGTGTCCTTTCTGTTTAACTATACGTATGGAGTACTGTAGGCCTGAGGGGGGTGATGCATGACTATTATGTTTGCGCCGATTTGTCCTTAGTCACGTTGATACTCCCCCTGCACTGGTTTGCAGGGGTAGGGTTCAAGGTTATCCCATCCTAGCTGTCACCCAAACGCAGTGAAACATCCAATCTCCTCAACATGTACCCAGCTGCAAATTCCGTCACCCATTCCTCGGCATGTCCAACAAGAACCCATCCCTGCAATCTGCCAAGCACACTTTCCTGCCATCCACATAAGCTACATCTACCTCTTCAAGTTCCATTCCTCTGCCATGTTCAACCCTGTTGCTTGGGACCTGCCCACTGTACATGTACAAGCAAGTGCAGCGGCTGCTGTCACAGCAAACATCCAGGCTGTGTCGTCTACTGTTTAAGGACAGGTCATCAAGTGCCTTCTGACAATTCCTCCCTGGCTGCATCAAGTACGTGCCAGCCCAAATCAGCACTTGCATATCAATAACCGACATCAAGCACAGCACAGCTTACAAAGCTTGCTGAACCTTAGACACCCCCCTTAAAGTCTAAACCCCATAATCCCCCTAAACCCCACATACCTGTCCCGAAGCTCTCCTCCCCACATACGGAGCACTTGCCCGCATCCATGAGGTTTCCAAAGAACTTCCACCCCGTGGGTGTTTCAAAGAACTCCAGACCCAGCTTGGCAGCCACACGGTCCAGAGCACCTCCTGTGGGCATGGAACGAGCCACACCCTGGGGGGGAGTGGATAGAGGGGAGGAAAGGGGGGACGAGCGACGTAAAGGTCAGGGTGCCGCAAGCTTGAACGTCGTAGTGCCACCAATGTTTTGCGTGATGAACAATTGCAAGGGCTAAGGTGATTTTCAGATCAATTGCATGGCTGTAAGGCAAGGCTAGGATACCGACAACATCAATGCCATTGAGCTGCACGCGGTATTCAGACGCAGAGTATAAGAAAAAGCCTCACACCTGCAGATGAATGACAGAAGCCTGTATGTAAAGAGAGACCACTGCACATTCCTCTGGGCCGTGCAGCACCCAAGCATGACTTCAACCAGTTTCTAAGTGGGGTGGGGTGAGTAAGTCTGTATGTGAGAGTGCTTGCAACCTGCATATTAAGCTAACAAATCCTCCTTTTTGTTTAGCAAAATTATTATATTGGTGGGCTTCATCATGGCAAGCAGGCAATAGATATGCCACAAGGGAATGAGGGAGTAAGGGAAACCTTTGGACAACTACAACTGCAAAGCTGTGATGAATCAAAGAACACCATGGATATGAATGCCACAAGAAAGAGCCGTGGGTGACAGTCCCTTGTGATCAGAAGCCTTGCGTTTATGGCCTAGGTTTGTTTAACCATTGGCATAGCTGGTCTTGCGTTTTGGTTGATTGAAAAAAACACAACACCCCACCCTCTCTAGTGTGCTGCCCCATTGCTGATTGCTGCCCCTCACCTTGAGTCCTCCCTTGAAGTATTTGATGCACTCCTGGGCATAAGCAGCAATCATGGCCACACTGTCTGAAGGGCTCACAAAGAAGTTGGGGCCCAACACCATGTTACGATCACCATCACCATCAGAAGCAGCGCCTAGCATGGGGGCTCCGGGGGCATTCATGATCTCAACCTGCAGGAAAGGGAGAGGGGTAGAAGGACAAAGGAGCATGCATGGTCAGTCAGCTCTGCCGAGGGGGTAACATGAAGCAATATGGCTTGAAACGAACTCAACATGTGCCCCTTGTTGGCATTCATGATCTCAACCTGCAAAGGGGGGGGGGGGGGGCAGCAAAGCATGCATGGTCATTCTAAGCTACATAACCTACAGGACATCGCATATGCATTGACTATCTTATGTCGCATCAATATCCCCTGTTTTCCATACCATGCCTTACTCCAGAGCGCTCGGAGGTCAGGGGTAGGTCAGTTCGTTTCAAGTCACATTTCTCTTAAAGAAATGCTGCTTCCAACAAACTATCTATTGCCCCATTGCACTGTGGTGTCCAAGAATGTCTCAAGGGCATGACTATGAAGCTTACAGTTGTCAATTTGCTGCAACCATTTGCCTAAGGCATATGAGCGCTTGGCATGACCACAGGTTACGCGTTAGGTTACACCTAACAGATCGTATTGCCACCTTTGTTACAGCACACCACACAATATGGACCTATCGGCCTGAGGAGGACAGCAGCTTTCCCCTGGCGTGAGTAATGGATTTCAAAAGAGAATTGATGGCTCTCAAGGCAGCCCCCCCCCCTCTGATGACCACCATCTGGACTTGAGCACGTAATTATTGGTCAAGAACAAAAACATCGGGCAGTATCCAGTTGCTAAGCCAACTGCAAGCAATCCCAAACCCTCATTATTGGCCCAACATTGTCAGCACCGACAACTGGCCCTGCCACCCTGCATACTGAAATTGACTTCATTAACTCGAGTTAAAGCACATATCCTGAAATCAGCAGCTTTATGGTGATGGGCTCACAAAAGCAATCCATGTGGCTCACTTCCGCTGAGGTCCCGTTACCATGAAAGCTGCTGAATAGGACGTAATACAAGTAGGTCACATTAATGTTCTGGGCAAGTATGAGGTCTGGTACTGCTCCCCTCATACAGTTGTGTGACATCCCTCATGACTGAACATGAAATGCAAGACATGCCCTTCACTCATGCGAGGAGTACAGCACCATAGCAGTGTCCCACTGCCTACCTCCCCCTGCCCCTCCCTCTCCCCCTACAGAGCCACACCATCTTAGCCCACCCTCCCCACGCTGCCACTTTAGCCCACCCCCCTTCCCCCACCGACCACCCCTCCCCTCACGCTGCCAGCCTAACTCCTACCCTCCTTCCACCTTGCTTGAATGAAGTGCTCCTACACATGTTAGCAGTGGCAATGCCGTCACATACTATCATTCTAGTCCACCTCGATGTTGCTTACAGCCCTAACCCTACAGCCTTCTAAACCATCCCCACACAAATAGCTTATAAACAGCCCACCCACTGACTGCTAGTAAGAGCCCTAAGTGGATGTGCTCTTGTAGCGTATGTACTGTGAAGCCTTTAAAGACTAAAACACGTCCATGACACTACAATAGCACTTCCTATGTAGCTACATCCGATGCCAAGACACGTAACCAACCTGCATGTACTAAAAACACCCAGTATATAACTCTGTAACATGGGACCAGCTGTGATGGTTGGGTGGAGCCACACACGCAGCTGTCAGAAGCAGCACGCTATCTCTGCCCCACCTCAACCCACAGCCAGCCACAACCTCCTACTATCATGTCCCTGGACAGCCTCTCATCAGCACGTTTTCACCCCTAAACCCCAACCCTATTAGCAGTTTATCACCCCGGAACCCTAAACCGTGTCATCAGCTTTGCATGGATGTGGACGTGAAGCTAGTAAATCATTCCTTACTGCTGGCATCACTGTTGCTGCAGCAAAGGCTCCTCCCCATGCCTGCACATAGCTGCCCCACAAAAGCAAACTCTCCTGTGTTGAGGTGCGGGCCCCCTATAATAATTTGCTAACGCATGTCGTTAAACGTAAAAACAAGCCGCCCAACCACCGACTGCTCGCAATTCCCCTAATTGGAAGTGCTCTTGTAGTGTACACTTTCACAGGCTGCGTAGCACAACAGTTTATAGAGCGGCGTACACTACAATAACACTTCCAATCGAGCTAGATCTGAAGCCAAAAGACACGTAAACACCCTGCCTGTATTGACAGCACACAATATATTACCCTTTATTATGGGACCAGCTCTTATATTTGGATATGAGCTGGTCCCATAATAAAGCCACGCACGCAGCTGTCCGAGGTCAGGTATGTAAAGCTCCTCAGCCCCCATGAAATCGCCACCTCCTCGGCCCTAAACCCTAAACCCCAAAACAAAAACCCTCATCTGGCCGCAACCACCTCCATGCTGCCACTTTTTACTCCCCCTCCCCTTACAGCCCCCCACCTACCACCCCTTCCCCCACGGCCAGTTTCTCTCCCCCGCCCCCTTTCCATGTTGTTTGAGTGATGTGCTCCTATACATGTTACGAGTGCAAAGAGCACCATATATACCATCACACAATCCGCCTAAGTGTAACCTACAATGCTCCACTCATGCAAAAGAAGCTCATGAACCGACTCCGCATAATTGAGGTGCAAGCCTCATGGCACTATTGCTAAGGTGTACTGTGAAATGAATGATAACCCGACCCTCCAGGCAACAAACCCTGTGACCCTCTTGGAGTATATGTGCTGTGGAGCTTTCACCTGGTCCATAACAACATTCACTACAGTAGCAGTTCCGATCTAGCTACATCAGAAGGGAAAAGCATGTAACTGCCTTGCTGTATTTGTAACAGTTCTTGGTGCGGGGACCTTTCTCACTTTTTGCTAGGGCGTCATGAAATTGAGCGCTAGGTACGCTCCGTAACTGGAAGTGCTCTTGTAGTGTTGATACCATAGAACTTTTGCTCTAATGGGGAATGTCACTACAATAGCACTGCCTATCTGGGGATCCACGTAACATTCTTGGCGTCTCGTTACACCCCTCCCCCCCCCCCTACCCCCTACCCCCAAGCTCGTTCCAAGGGATGGGTGGGGGGGGGGGGGAGGGCCCGCTTGGATTTGACAACTGAAAGGCTCTTACTGCATGTCATGAGCACTGCTGCCTATTCCAATCTAGCTACATCTGAGGGGAAGACACGTAACCACCCTGCCTGTATTGAAAGCACAAGCGGGGGCGGGAGGGGAGGCATTGGGCAGGGAGGGGCAGGGTAGGGAGTGAGGGTGCCACTCATGCAGCTGTCAGAAGTCAGCGATGTATAGATCCGCACCTCAACCAGCATCCAGCCATGATCACATAATTTCAGCATGTCCCAACTATAAAGGCCTATGTCATTACTTGCTATGGCATACAATAAAAGGTAGTCATACTAGCATGTCCTCACCCACACCCTTGACTGGTCAAGACCCAAACCGCATCAAGATTATTGGATGAATGTAAAGACTGCAGCTAGCAACCCCATTCTTTAGTGCTTGGTTTTGCAGCATAGGCTGCTCCCCTTGCTTCCAGATAGCCGCTATAGTACACTTACTACTCCAGAAGCAAACTCTCCTGTTCAGACGATACAGGTGAGCACCGAGACGCCCAGGATATATTCCTTTGAACACTTTCACTGCATCGTTGCTATCTTGATAAGGTGGCCATTCGTTATGCTCTAAAAAGCAAAGCATACAACAAGCACCCTATATTAGTCAGGCTATGGGTGTTAAGGAGAATCTGGGTTGCTCAGAACTCCATGCACGTTTTGACCAGCACAGGATCATACGAGCCCTTGACAGCTTCCAACAAAGCACCTGTGCCCCACACCTACCCCCCTCCCCCCATGCTGCCAGTCTGTTTCCTTCCCCCCTTTCAGTCCCCCACCTACCAACCCTCCCCCAACGCTGCCACTTCATGCTCCCACCCCCCCTTCCCATCCCGGATCCCCCCGAAACTCCCCCACCCCCCAATGCTGCCAGTTTATTCTCCCAGCCCTCCTTTGTCCCCCTTCCACACCCACCCTTTGCACCACCTTGTCTCCATCCCTGTTTCCCTTCACCAAACCCCCCTTCCCATTCCCCCACCTACCAGGTCATGTGCATATGTGAGGTTAGGATCTGGGTGACCACCCCCAAAGTCCTCCAGTGGCACTCCATTCACCACAGACTCTGGCTTAGCCCCCAACTCCTCCACAAATATCTTCTTAGCATAAGGTCCAGTCACAGCATGCATGCCATCAAACACCATGCTGAAGTCTGGGCGGCTCATAAATGCCTTGAGGGCATCAAAGTCAAAGACCTCCTTGAGGGTGGCCAGGTAGTCCTCAATGGAGTCCATCACCTCAACCTCAAAACCACCAAAGGTGGTGGAGCCAAGCTGCAGCAGGAGAAAGGAAAAGTATGAGTATGAGCATGAGTATGACCTCGCCCTCTGCTCCACTGCTATGCCCTAAAACATCGCCCTCTGCTCCACTACTATGCCCTAAAACCTCGCCCTCTGCTCCAGTGCTATGCCCTAAAACCTCGCCCTCTGCTCCACTGCTATGCCCTAAGACCTCACTCCCTGCTCCACTGCTATGCCCTAAAACCTAGCCCTCTGCTCCACTGCTATGCCCTAAAACCTGGCCCTCTGCTCCAGTGCTATGCCCTAAAACCTCGCCCTCTGCTCCATTGCTATGCCCTAAAACCTCGCCCTCGGCTCCACTGCTATGCCCTAAAACCTCGCCCTCCTATGCCCTAAGATCTCACTCCCTGCTTCCCTGCTATGCCCCAAAACATCACTCCCTGCTCCCCTGTTATGCCCTAAACCCTGAGACCCTAAACCCCACCCACCTTGTTGAGATCCACATCCGGGATATCCGCCATCTTGATTGTGCTGATCTTCTCCGTCTCCGTGAAGATCTTGTCTGTGATGCGCTCTGGTGCTGGCTCTCCAGCCTTGTAGTTGAACTTGATGCCAAAGTCCTCATCAGGGCCACCAGGGTTGTGAGAGGCACTCATGATCAAACCACCTGCACACAGCATCAGGTAGAAGGACATGATAAGAATCGATTGCACCAGATATGAAGTGGGTCTTGGGTAATTCATTTATGTGGCACTCATGATCAAACCACCTGCGATTAGAGCATCAGATTGAAGAACATGATTGGGATCTGGCCCACCCAGCATCCCATGACAGCCCAACAGCTGACTAAACTGGGCTACACAAAACAGACAAACAAATGGCACTGATTCCCTCAGGGATGATTTTGCCACCAGTCAAGACCCTCTTGCCATGCTTGCAGCTGGCACTACACAGGACAAACTGGAAACACAACTGGCAAATGCCCTACCAACAGTTGCAATTGAAAAGATTAAGCCTCCCCGGATCGACGCTACAAGCAAAAAACCCGCAAAGCATCTCCAGCAGATGCAGAGGTGCTGCCCCAGGCATAGGGCGCAGGAGTGTACTTTCCCCCACAAGCAGCTAACGAAGAAGATGAACATCTATGGGGTTACAATGATCCCTGCCAGCAACAGCCACCCCCAGAACATCGCCAACAGAGCAGACCTGGTTAGTAACCTTGCTGCGTTGGGTTTAGGTTTGAGGGGATAGAGGCATGAAACATAGTAGCACAACAGCCATCCCCAGAACACCATCAATAGAGCAGAGCTGGTTGGTATCCTTGCTGCATGGAGGCATGGACCCTCCACGATAACCATTAACAGCCAGCGCTGAATGTAATGGATCAAAAGCGGAGACGATCAGAAGATCTTCTACAATCACCAGCACTGTCGGCCATTCAAGGATCTACCCTCCCAATTGTTAAGAAAGGCATGACAACCCCTTTGCACAAGGTCAAGGACCCCTATCTATGACCGGCAACGATGGCTGATGCCATCGCCTTGGTTACCGCGACAGGCGAGGCCCTTTACAAAGAACGTGACTCACACAAGAACCCAGTTACAAAAGGCTCACAAACCTTTTTCCCCGCACAAGCCCAAATGGAACAATATCTGGTTTTGAACCTGGGCAGCACAAATAGACCGCCCTTGTCAAGTGGGTGCAGCCAGAGCAGCTACACTGTCATGTGTGCGTGGAGACCAACAGGAGTCAGACCTTGCCCAATGAGACTCTCAGTGAACCAAAGCATTTTCACCTGCTGATTCTCCAGCCACGCTTCCATTACATGTACTGACACATACTCCATCTTCCCCTGGCAACAGACGTAAGGCGGACCAAAACCATGGCTATACCATATGCTGCATGGGCTATTATCAGGAATGTTGTCCTCTAATGTGCTAGTTGCAAGCTCGCCTTCCGCTGAATATCCGCTCATATCGACTCGTCCGAGCCAAATGCAGGCAGGTCCCATTGGTCAGTCTGAGTATGTAAGTTAGTGCTTCGCTCCCTCCCCACTATCTAAAGGGTTCTAGCAGGTGCTACAGGTGATAAGCGCCATGGCTTGTCCAAAAAGTTGCCAGCTCCATCACTGGGTTTCCCAAGTATGAAGGCCGTCTGGCAACCTTAAGGAAAATGCTATGACCGCTGTGCCATTGTTTACAATAGCCTCTAGACAGACGACATTTCACATAGCAATCCACCCATTAAGCCGGACCACAACCATAGGCTACTGTCAGGAATGTTGCCCTGTAATCTGCTACTTGCAGCCTCAAATTCCACTCAAATAGGACACAGTCCGGTCAGTTGCAGGCAGGTCCCATCGGTCAGTCCATGTATGTAACTTAGTGCAATGATACCTCACCACTATCCTATACGTTCTAGCTGGTGCAACAGCCGCAAGCGCCATGGTCTGTCCGAAAGGTTGTCAGTTCCATCACTGGGTTCCCCCACTGTAAGGAATTGGACCACCTCAGGGATAATCTACGACCGCTAGTCCATCGTATACACTCAGCTATAGACAATAGAATATCTCAAACTGCGACCCATCCGACATCCAGTCTCATCATCAGGCAAGGACACTGCATTGACCCTATCTAACCCCTGCTGGGCCTCTCTAAATCTGTGTATATGCGCAGGCTACAGACTGTCAAGAAACTAGATGTGGCTGCATGGATCCAGTGTACAGCAACGGCCCACAATTTACTATGCCATAGCACTAGTGTAGTCAGATGCAATCCACTATGGGACCACCGCCCACCTTGGTTAACTCACGCGACCCCAAAGATGTGTTATTGCGCTGCTGCAGCTAAGCTTGCTAAATCACAGCGTCAGGTTTAGGGTCTGCCGGGGGTGCCCTAGTGCAACCAAGGCAACCAAGACCTCAGTATGACAAGGCCTCCAGATAATCAAATCTGGGGGAAATACTGTGGCTTTGCAAAGGCTGTCAAACGTGACTAAGACATGGGGCTGGGACCATGTTGCTGCCCAGTTCCCCCCCACCCCATGCAAGCTCGTTTCCACATGTATAGAGATGGATGTACCCGCAGGATCACCGGGGTGCAATCCCTGGCAAAGCGGCGGAAGGGGCTTTGGGGTCAGCCTGGAGAAAGAGCCAGGGATGAGAGGAACCGAAACGGTGCGTCTACATCGAGGCCATAAAGTGCATGCCCAGGTGTGAGCTGGAGCTGCTAAAAGGCTTACATTGCTAAACTATGAGAGCACTTTCCACAGAATGTGTTTTAACCTCATTACGGCTCTGCATCCAGATCCCGCCACCCCAACTATCCCCAGAGCAGCTGCGCATAAATCTATTGCATACATGAATGGTATTGCAGGGTTCTGAGCACTTACCATAGAGGCTCCTCCTGCGGATGACAGCTGAAGCAGCTGGTGTGGCCAAGATGGCATTCTGACCCACCAGGACCTTCTTGAAGCCGTTGCCTGCTGCCACCTTGATAATGATCTGGGCGGCCTCCTTCCCGAAGTAGCGGCCATCGCCACCAACCACGAGCGTCTCCCCCTTGATCTCGTCGCCAAGAGCGTTGAACAGAGACTGCACCCAATTGGCAAGGTAGTTCTCGGACATGAACTCCTTGGTCTTCTTGCGAAGGCCGCTGGTGCCCGTCTTCTGGCCCGAAATGGGCTTGGTGGCCACCTCCTTCACGGGGACCTGCGTCAGGGTCCCATGCAGAACAACAGCCTTTTCATTTGCTGCCAGAGAAGCCTTGGCACCAGGCCCACTCTGTGCCCAAAGATGCATGCAGCCGTATGGCGAATTAAGATATGCAAAGCATTGCATGCAGAGGGCATGCGTCGGTGAGAAGTTCCAGACATGTGCGGTTGACCAACTTGCTGGCTTCTGCGGTCATGTCTCCTGGTGCATGGCTCTACCTGACTAACAGCATGCAAGGTTCACATGCGCTCCAGCTTGGCCATTAGCATGCCAATGCTCTCCCAAGAGACACACGATCCTAGACGAAGCCCAAAGGATGCACCTGCTGGCTCTGTACCCACCTCAACTGCTGAGGCAGCCATGGCTACCACTGTGGATCTCCTATTAAGGCCAATTAAACGCCTAGGTTGCCTTTGAGCAGACCTTAGCACTGACACGGAACTGCAGAAAGCACGGCTTCAGCGATCCCACGAGACGTATTCCCTTCCTATCTTTCTGCAGCAGATTGCCTCGACCAGCAAGCCGTAGGTCCCTAGGCTACTTAAGGCAATAGTACAAAAGCCAATTCTTGTGTCATTGTGGTCCAATGTCCCTACTCAACCAGGATATTTGCTCACCGAGAGACCGCGGTATCAGCGCGTTGGGTCGTCCGGAGGACCTGACCACGAAGCATGGTGGCAACTTGGTGACAAGCAGCTATAGCTAGGCCACAGAAAGGTGCTTGGCATGCAGGTCCACGATGCATTAAGCCCAAAGCCTTCGCATTGCCAAGCCCACCGATCAAGAGCGGCAGGATGCACCCCTGAGGAAATATGGGGTGGCACAACGAAATTTCCGAACTCTGTCATGGCAGCAGCCCATGATGCTTCGTGATGCCATTCCTTGCAAGCGGACGTGTCATGGCTTTGATAAAGGTTGCCGCAATCCAACCTGGCCATGTGACACAAGGTGCATGCCATACGAGAACGTTGTGTGCAGAGGAGTTGGTGGTCGTATGATAGCTAGCAGAAAAAGTGAGAAATTTCGGCAGAAATGCGGTTGGGTTGCATCTTCTGAGGCCCCATGCATGTTGATGCCGCTGACCTCTACCGTGTAAAGGTCAGCATGCATCGATGGGTAGGGCAATGCGGGCTGTGATACTGTGCCGCAATGACCACTGGTGATAGGATGCCCAGTTGTGAACAAGTTCAGCAAGAGCAAGATTTGCCTCTGGTGCGTATATATATCACGTAGCATGACTCTCCTAGTATAACGGTGATGTCTACATCTCAGTGGGACAGCAGTGCAACCAGATCCATGTTACCAGCACCGCGAACGCACAGTACCGCAGGGGTATGTGAGATTCAACAAATTATTCTGCCGAGTGTGCTGTGCATCGCGACTGTTTGGCAGCATCAATCTGCCTGTCTCAGCTGCACATAGTAGCCTCAAGGTCCATGGCACCCGACCACGTGCTGGCAGCATTTGGCTAAGCACTGAAATACACTGGGCTCCATCTGGTGACATGCATACAAGCAGAGAGCTTAGAACGAGAGTTGGCACGTAAACCAACCAGTCAAATGCAACCCAACAGAGGCTAATACCAGCAGCTGTTGGTTGCTGCCTGTGACTTCAGGGCTTCCACGGCCGTTGTTTGGATGTTAACAAACAAACATATTAGGTGTTGAAATTTGTCAAAAAAAATATAGAACCCTGAGTAGTCAGTACATGCAACGAATCCAACGTGCCTTGCATACAACTGAGAAGCAAGCCATCCATGCTATGGAGTGCCCCACGTGGGCTGCCCGCCCTGAGTGCTGATGGGGGTGTAAGGTTTAGCATGGATCCATGTCACAGCAGTGGATACTTCAACATCAACTCCCACAATCTTTCAACCCCGTCAGCACTCAGCGACAAACAAGCCTTTTCTCACCGTACCCAATCCCTAATGACCTGATGTGAAGGGACCGTATTGGCACCCTTTCCCCAACTAGTGATTACCCAGGTAACAACCCAGCAGATGCACCGCACATGATGGCAGCTTTTTGGCCGGCCCTACGGACCAGTACCTTTAGACACCATCATTGATTCAGTTGTCGTACTCTATCAGCCCACCCATCCAACACCCACTTCCCTGTAGCTCTTTTCTCAATTTCTTCCACCATATGCAAGACGGGGTTTCCCCCCTTCTCTGCGTAGCTCTCTCTGCACAACAGTACCGTATACACAATCTCGACACCCTGCCATGGCCAACCTTCCTCTATTGTGTCTACCCGCGATGTCACTATACTTTACGCTTTTGCTGCTGCTTCAACAATCCTGCTGCTTTGCAGCCGAGGCCCCTGCTGCTGGTGCTGTTGCTGGTGCTCCCTCCACGCTTGCTTGTCACCTCCATCTTTGCATGCTGTAATTGCTATGTGGGCAACGCTGCTTTGCTGTTTCGCGTTGCTGGTGCTGCTGCTTTCACGGCACTGCTGCTCCTGCTTGTCTGCATACCATCCAGCCACCTCGAGGAGTGCTGCCCTCCATCAGCGCCTGCCTACCAAGCAGATGCTGGGCGGCTTCATGGCTGCATGTGGGGACTGCAGCAAAGCCCTGACACTGAGTCATGGCAACTTCCTGGTAAGTCACAGGATAGATATGCCTACCTTGCCACAAGCCCCTACAAGAGGAACAGGTGTGGGTTACAGCACAAGGAGCACATCAGCACAGACTCCAGGAAAGGTACTAGACTTCTGATGTGTGCTTGCAATTTCTCGCCTTGTGCACTTTACGCACGTTCAGGAGGGCACGTGCGGCCATTTTTGATGACAGTACAACGCAAGGCATCTCCGTTGTGAGATGGCCTGTGACTCTACGTATTCCTGCTTACACCATAGCCCTTCCTGCAAGAGGTCAGGCCAGAGGATGAAGCTGGCTAAAAGTATGCTAAAAGCAGCAATTCAAATACTTAAACATCAAAAAATACAATTATATAACCGGTAATAAGATAGATATTACAAAACAATATTAAATATAAACCAAAAAATTGCTTATATGATATCTAAATTGAAAAAAAATAAACACAAGCTGCAGAGAAGGGGACCATGGGTTGTGAAGTTGATGTCCCATAAAAGCAACAGGAGACATATGGACCCCCGTTACCACCTGTATACATCCACCTCCCCTACCCCATGCTCAATATCCACCCTCCTCTCACATTCGTAGCCTTGACCTATAACCCAACTCAGCTGTTTTGGCTGCACTCACGCAAGGACAATTGCATTTGAATATTGCAGTGCCCATATCCTGAGCATACCATCCTCGTCCTCAAAACCAGCCATTTCCCTTCAACCCCTCCACCCACCCTTAATATTCCACATACTTTTCCTCCACTTCCCATGTCCTTCCCCCTCACTCCCACCCTTTGTGTCCTGCTGCCCCTCGCCCAGCCCACCTTTCTGTGCCAATTTTGTCATTGCTTCTTAGAGACCCAACCAGGATCTGGGCATCACATAGAACATGTCTGATCTCTGTTACCGGCAGCTGACCATCACGGTTATGATCCCACTGCCAAGAGTCCAGGGCTGGTAGAACCACAGATACCTCTGAACAGGGGAACGCAAGAAGGTACGATGCCACTCCAAAAGCTGCAGCTTGACAGCAGAATCTCAGTGCTGCTGCTCATGCAGCTGACGTTGTTGTTCAGCAGCTCCTTGCCTGCTGCTGAGGTTCACTGCACGTCTGCCTGTCTGTATGCAGGATGCCGTGACCAGAAGAGGGAGGTATGGCACGCACTAGATGGTAGCCTAGAGGGGCACTCATCTGGCCATCACACTCCCCTGGAACGTCGGACTCTGGTGGGCTGCATGGAGGCCATGCTAACCAGCAAGGGAGCTGTATGATAGCAGCGCCAAGGGTGCAAGTCCACATAATCATCCCCTTTCCACAAGGCATCTTGAAGCAGCAGCTGCACTACCACTGAAAGTCAGTGCTGGGCAAACTGTGGGTGCTCTGCTGCTGCTGCTGGCACTGGGCTGCCCCCCAGCATCATCTGCAGGCCGTATGAGCAGCAGCAGCTCAAGAATCAGCTGCAGTTGCATGGCTCTATTTGCACGTAATGGTAACCCCCTGATTCCGGCACCCTTCCCTGCCGCTGCTGCTGCCGACCCGCCCTGAATTCCCCTCTGATCAGACTTTTGGGGGAAAAGGCGTTTCACCTGGGTGTCATCCAGGCACCTGCTGCTGCTCTCACACCTAGTATACCCTGCTGTTGCTGGTACTGATATGCCGCCTGCCGCTGTTGGCGCTCCCACTGCTGCTGCTGCTGCTGCTGAAGGCCCTAGCACGAGTGGTGCTGCTGCTGCTTTACCCCCCCGGAGGTACTTAGGCTCTGTAATCAATCGTCTGTGCCCTCGGGTGTTCCAGCAAGCTGGTCATGGGTGGTGTTGAGGAGTGCCTGCGAGGCCTGTGTAGGGAGAGCAGTGTGTCTGGTTCAGCAGCTACTCGTGCTTGGGGCTCAGAGAGGTGATGAGGCTGTCCCCAGCAGCAGCAAGATGAGCAGGGATGAGACAGCGCCACAGCAGTGAATGAACCCAACAACAGTCATAGCCTCGTGCAAGGTATGCAGCTAGGCAGTGCTTGTAGGCCGGCATCCAAATGAACACAAAGATCAAGGAAGCTTGAGGTAAGTGAGCGGACGCTACAGGCTTGACCTGTATAAGCGAGCTTTGCAGATTGACTTGTGAGGTGAAGGAAGCTTGCGCTACCAAAGCATGTGATGCAGGCTGGAGCGGACATTAGGGCCAAAGCAGCAAGTGCAACCAGAGCCCTCAGCTGATAGATCATCATGCATGCTGCACAGAATAAGAAATGCATGCAGACCTGAGCAGGTGCTCAACAGATTAGAAGGAAAGGTGCAGGTAGCAGCTGGGGCCATGTGCATGGCTGGAAGCTGTGCAGGTATCAACTTGAGCTAGATAATGCAAGCTTTGCCAGGAAGCAGGAATCACCAGATGGCCCAAAGTGGAGCAACAGTTGCATAACTAGTAAGCACATGACTATTCATACAACCATTTATACCACTCCCAAGGGTTAATAGGGCTTTTTAGGATGCAAAGGCTTTTAAGCTAATAGGGATAATGCACTATAGATTGCCTATATATAGAACCATGCACTATACATTATGTATAGTGTAGCTTGCAGTATAGCTCTTTCACCTCCTCGACCTCCTTGGCCTCCTAGGCCTCCTAGACCTCCTTGGCCTCTTTGACCTCCTAGACTTCCTTCACCTCCTAGATCTCCTAGGCCTCCTAGACCTCCTAGACCTCCTAGGCCTCCTTGACCTCCTAGACCTCCTATAGTGCGGAGTCCTCCAGCTACCCCAATGCCCTTACCATATGGGCCCTCGCTTGCTTTCCAGGTATCGCCCAGGTCGACACCCAGCTCAAAGCCATTGCCTGCAGTTCCATTATTCAGTAACCCGTTGGCTGTCGTTGGAATCCAATTCCGTGAATTATGTGCGCGATTGAGGTGCGCCATGGGCGCATGACAAGATCTACCCAACCAACCAACGCCTGCAGAAGCGGAGGACAGCTCATCAAGCTCAGAAGAAATCTCAGGTGACATGCGGTAGCCTTGTAGTAGGGAGCATTCGACGGGTCCTCCAGCGGGCCGCGCTCGGTGCCTCTACAAGTTAACTCTTGTTGCCTCGAGGCCTGTATCATCTTGAAAACCCTGGGACCTTCGGCACCAGTTGAGTGCGTGGCAGTAGCAGTAGCACTCACTTCCGAGTCGAAGCCACTCCTCTTCCTCACACTCTAGCAACTAAGAGGTGTGTATTGTCCTCAGGACTGCTTGTCCTTAGCTTGATTTACATGAGATGTTAACAAGCTCCTGCAGTGGTCCTCTCCCGCTAAGGAACTAAGGGCTCGATTGCAGAAGGTGTGCATCCTTTTGTAGATAACCAGGAGAGCCAAGCACGTGTTGCTGGGGCTGAAGCTGGAATTCCCAAGCAACTACCTGCTGCGAGGGAATATAGGCGTTGGCGTAGGTGCTGGGAACAGACGGCGACACACCCATTGTTTCAGATTGAGGTGCGACTTACTTCAAAGCAAACAGTTTACTAGCGCTCTAGGGTACTCCATGCATGCTACCTATATGCCTTGTTTTTGCACATGCTCCGGAAATTCACCTTGTAGCTGCCTTTGAGCTTTACGATGGACCTTGATACCCATGCGCCTGCTGTACAACTACCTTTCAGGTTAAACAATGGCAGCCTGCCTACATTCTCCGCAACTGAAGGCGCGCCGTTGCATCAATGTTATTAAATCGCCTCAGTTGATCCGCAGCAGCACACGTGCGCACAGTCGACTAGCAGCGCGTCAACTGAAGTTCAACGCACCCAGCAATGCCCCCCTGCAGCCAGGACCTGTCAGGGGCCCAGTCCGCGCCGTTTGCAACGTCCCCAATCCTCTCTCTATAGAGCTTTATCTAACAGTAAAGCCAGCATGGGAGCTGCTAGACCGCCTCAGGTGCACCGCTCACCCACTGGTTCAGGAGATGGTACTCAGGGCCTTGGTGGACTTGGTGTCTGGCTGGCATCTGCCTGACAGCCATGATGCAGCAGCAGCAGTTCTCGGCAGCCATGCTGCGCCTTTCTTGATTGAGCTGCCTGGTAGCATCATGCATGCACTGGGAGTGCGGCTATGGGCGGTGAAGCTGCTGCAGTCTCTTTGCTACCGCCTCAAGGAGCAGCGGCGGCTGGCACAGCGTCAGGAAATTCTCAAGAGCATGTCACGGGGTATGCCCCACCTTGTCTTTCTGCTGAAATCCCCGTGTAAGGAAACCCAAGCAGCTGCTCTCTTGGTGATAGCACACTCCACGGAGTTCTGTAAGGCCATCTTCGTGGATCTCGCTAGAACCATTGTCGCGGCTGATGGCATTGACGCCTTCTGTGACGTGCTACACAAGGAGAGCAACGGGGAGCGGCTACGACTGCTGGCAGCTGTGGAGCTTGGGAAGCTCTGCTCAGTAGTGGAGAACGTGCAGCTCATTAGGAAGCGCCCGACGCCGCTACTAGACATGATGAAGCTGAGGGCACGCTACAGGCAGGTGGCTGACTACAAGTTTCAGCAGGCCAATGACGCCTACCTGCAGCTTGTAGGAGAGAGGGCCTGGAATGGAAGTCTTGGGAGGGCTAGGCAGTTTGTTGGGAGTGTTTGAATTGGTGGTTGGTGTGGAGATGGTTTGTTGCTTCAGCCATCACTGTAACTGACTGAGGCGTAGAGGGATAAGCATGGTTCTCTCCTCTGGATCCGGAGGAACCCACAGGAATTACTCATTCAAGAAAGGCTTTATTGGTTGGAAGGTATGGGTGGCTGTGGCTAATGTTACATGTACAAGCCATGTGCACCGGCTTGCATGCCACAATGCGCTTGTATGTGGAATGTTGGTGCATCTTTCAAAGCATAGATTTGCTGTGAAGGTTTGGAGCTATGTTGGCCAAGGGGGATGTTGTGCATAGTGAAGACTGACTGCAATTAAAAGCACCAAGTGTGTCAAGTGACTGCATGTGCTTTTTGAGTGTATACACTTTGCGCTGACAGCGCACAATTTTTGATTTCAAGCGCACTGCATTGTATGCAGCATCTGCATTGGTTATGATGTACTTATACTCGGAACCTAAGTTCTGTAACATGTACATGTATGGCTCAAGCCGGTGTTGCAACATTGTCTTGCAACTTTGGCCGTGTTTATCTGTGTTTTTGAATGTGTCTTGGGTTGGTTGCAGTGCCTGTCTGCTGGTGCGATAGGTTTGGTGCCAACTAATGTGTGTAAGCCGTGTGACATTCCCCAGTAATGATGCTTGCCTTGAAAGCATCCAAGTGCTGATATTACTAGTAAGTGAAGAGCAGGGAATGTGCCATTGCAGCATTCTGCTCTGCAGTGGGCCCTATTCCTGTGGCATTATGTGCAAGAGACAATCACGGCTCGTGACAGATGCCATTGGACATTGTCAGCGGGCACTAAGTCGGGACCTAAAGGATGTTACATGCGAATTATTGCAACCAATAAAGGGGTCAGGTTTCAACACACATGCGTTCTCATGCCTAGAAATCAAGCCCATGGAGCTGCACTACCGCATGGCAAAGCAATCAAGGCGCGAGCCGTAATATATGAGATAGATCACTGCACAGCTGAGACAGATCACAGGCGCGAGTACGAGTAATGTATCATCATTGAAGTCAGTTCCACTGTCAGGCCTCTACATACGCCGCGGTTTCTGGCTGCTTCGCAGCTAGAAGATGGCAAACCATCACCTAGGGTGTATACAGCAACTGGAATTGACTAGATATATCCCGTGGTGCGCAGCAGCAGCTTGCCTATACAGGGGGGTCAGCTGCTGCTGCAGCCTCTGCCTGCAATCGATAGGAGCGTTGCCTTGGCTTTTGAGGGATTGATTCGGCCACCGACTTCCCATGTTGGTTGGGTCTGGTTGCATACATCCCTCTGTGATTGAATCTTTTGCATGGTCCTTGTACATCTCCAGCCCGTGGTAATCCGCGTCATTGTTTGCCGAGCCATTGCAACCGATGGAGGAGTGGCGTTATTGATCATGGGCTCTGTTTCAATAGCAGCGTTGCATTGAACTTTCAGGGATTGATTCGGCCGCATTTCATGTTGGTTGGGTCTGGTTGCATACATCCCTCTGTGGTGGAGTCCTTTGCATGGTTCTTGTACATTTTCAGCCCGTGAGTAAGCGTCATTGTTTGCCATGCCATTGCGACCGATGGAGGAGTGGGTGGTGTTCTTGATCATGGGCTCTGTCTTGGCTGGATACATGTTTCAGTATTAGTTCTGCGTGGTTGGTGGTGTGGAAGCCATCGTCTTTGGATCCATGGCGATCGGTGTGGTGTGTTTGGTCATTTCGACCTAGCAGCCCTTTGCGGTTGCCGCATTTTAAATGTTTGTTATGTTACTGTCATCCTATGAACCCTTGGCACATACCGTAAAGCCTCATCTTATCCTTGAAAGCACTCACTTGTAATATGTGATCTGTACATGCCAACTCCTGCTCAGTATCCGTCGTCACAATAGATGTCATGCAGTTAATGCTTAAGACACTACTATCAAGTTGAGTTAAAGGTAGAAAGGGCCAGCCGAAAAGGACCGCAGCGCACTAATTTGATAGCTGTTTCGGCGCCTAGATAGCCAGAGCTTCGAGGACGGCGAAGGACTTCTGCCCCTGTACTGCTACCTTCATCCACATCACAGCTCCACCCCTAACAAGCTGGTTGGCGTCATGCTTGGGTGCTGCATGGCCCGGAGGGCTGTGCAGTGGTCTCTCTTAACAAAGTGCATGCCCCAGCCACCCGTCAATCTGTTGATCATCTCATGCTCGCACTTATAGGATGCAATACCACAAAATTACATCACATGAGTGCGGTGCTGTGCCCATCAGAAACTTTGGCCCCCAGCGAGCCCCCAGGATGCTCAGATAAAGCCTGAGGTCCCACCCCAGGGTCCTACCAACGAAATGTCCCACCCCCAAGCTTGCCCATACATGAGATACACCTATGTAGGAACTAGGCAGATGGAACGGTGTACAACGTTCGAACTGCACTGTCATTTACATATTCCGGCAGCTGCTACTGAATCTGTTGCAGCTCTATCTCCCACGTCACCATTCCTGCAAAACCATCCATCCACACATAATGCGGCAGCTGCTACCCATCATTTGCAATCGCCAGCTCCCCCACCCAAATGCCTGCACCTTCCTTCCTAAACTTGCATCTGCAAAACCTCCTCACATGACAATGCAGTTGGTACAATGTTGCATACACCAAATGCAATGTCATGTGAGGAGGTTTCACAGATGCACCTCAAAAGCTGATCCTGACACAACGCTGCAGCTGTTAGCTGCACTGCAAAACCTCTTCCTCACATACTGCAACTGCTCCAACCCTACGTTCTCACATGATGCTGCAGCTGCTCCCCAGTATGTCCTAGCCTCACCCCCCCCCCTGCAACTGCTTGCACCTTCCTAAACCTCGCATCTGCAAAGCCTCCTCACATAATGCCGCAGCTGTTAGCTGCAAAACCCTTCAATGCAGAACCCTGCACATGCAAACTCATCACTGCAAAACCCTGCACTGCAAACACCTACACGTGCAAAACCCCGCAGTGCATCCCTTATGTCCTCACATGATACTGCAGCTGCTCCCCAGTATGTCCTAGCCTCACCCCCCCCCCCCGGCAACTGCCTCCACCTTCCTAAACCTCGCATCTGCAAAGCCTCCTCACATAATGCCGCAGCTGTTAGCTGCAAAACTCTTTACTGCAAAACCCTGCACATGCAAACCTCTGCACGTGCAAAACCCCGCAGTGCATCCCCTCTTCCTCACATGATGTTGCAGCTGCTCCCCAGTATGTCCTGCTCCCCCTTGAGCTTCTCCGCCACCTCACCATCCTGAGCAGCCAGCGCCCTCAACAGCAGCAGAGCATCATCACTATTATCTACCTGCAACTCCACCTCAACCTCCTCCTCCTTCTCCTCCTCTTCCTCCTCATCAGAAGAGGACTCCTCATCTGCCGCCCCCATCTCCGCGTCCTCCTTGTCCCTCTGTTGTGCCCCCGCCTCAATGAGCTTGAGCAGGGGACCAAGGAGTTGAGTGCCCGTGACACCCAGGGCATCCTTGTTGGGGTTTAGCATCTTGCGGTTGTCCTTGACCAGCAGCCACAGCAGGTGGGTGGCGGCATCCTGGGTGGGGGTGTCACCTGCAGTAGGAGGGGTTAAGCGGTTCAGTGAATGAGTGGTTTAGGGTTTATGGAAGGGGTGGTTTGGCGGTTCAATGAGGGTTTAGGGGTTCAATGAATGAGTGGGCGGAGCTGAATGAAGGGGCAGAGACAGTGAAGGGGGCACAATCTGATGGATTCAGGGGCAGAGGCATGAGAGTACAAGGCCATGCATCAGGATAATTTCACACAACAGCACATAGACTGCCTGCAGATTGCAAAAAACGGCATAGTGGATTCAGGTGCCCAATACGCCAGCAGCCACGGCTGATGAGCATCAGCAGCCTGGGTGGGCGGGTCCCCTGCAGTAGCTTGAGGGGGGCAATACATCTGCATTATAAGGGGAGACAGGTCAAGGGCTTCAATTCAGTTTTACAGAAGGGGCAGAGACATAGTAGGGGAGACAGCTCAATGGATGATTGGGCAAAGAGTCCATAATACCTGGCCACATATCAGCCCTAAACTCTTTCACACGGCCACCGTCATCCCCTTGCCTGCCACCTAGGAGGTTCCCATTGGTCACACCTGCTCTTCCCTCCCCAAATAGTTCCAGGCTTAGGGTTACCATTACATCTGTTGAAAAACGACGAATAATACAAGACCTAGACATCAAAACCACAGGCCCCAGCGCAACAGAACCGTCGTCTGAAAGCTTGGAAGCCACTTCACAAAGTTGCCAGCTGGCCATACCTTTGCACCTGGTGCTATTACTTCTACCAATGCACCTGCCCTCCTGGTACAACCCATTTGCTGTAAAGGTGCACTGCACAAAGCTCGCACAAACTGCAGGAGAGTATCACTGCGCTGCCACTTGCTCTGCACAAGAGCCCGTGACAGGAGCACCTGTACCCCTGCTGCTCCACCTTGCTGTTTTGTAACAGCTTGAGGTGCAGGTTTTATGGCACTATTTGCTATGGAGTATCACGAAATGCAATATAAATACCCCTGCTGTTCGACCTAGCAGGTTGTTCGGAAAAACTTCAGGTGCGGGAGCCTACAGCAGAGCCTACAGCAGTGTTGCTATGGCATACAATGAAGGCTAACCCCTGCTGTCACCTGCTGATACATTACAAATGCAAAGAAACAACGCCTATAGCAGCACCTCTCCCCCACCTGCTGACCCCCCTCCCCTCCCGTCACCCATTGTCACTCAACCACTCACCTGACACTAGTGCCTGGGTGACATGTGGCAGTGCCCCCTCCATCACCAGGAAGGCAGCTGCCCCCTTCCTCTGCTCCACCACACTGCCCAGCAGTGTCAGCGCATCCAGCCGCTCCTCATCACTACGGGGCTTGCGCAGGGTGCCCAGCACAGGCTGCAGGGTCTGGTCCAGAAGCACAGCCACGTCATCACGGGTTTCAGTGCCAGGTAGTGCTGCCTCTAGAGCTTCCAGGGCGCGGGTCTCTCCTTGGACTAGGCGGTGCACCACCTCACGGAGGTAGGACACCTGGGAGGGGGGGGGGGGCAGGGGGAGCGAGGCTTAGGGGCTCAGCGGATTGGTGTGGGAAAGGAGGAGGGGATAGTTTGAGAGATAGAGATATGCACTGCTGCAGTCCCTGGCAGAGCTGACAGTCTACCAGAGGTGCCATGGACTGAAAAGGGCTTAGAATAGTTTGAAGGGAAACATAGGCAGTGATAGGAAAACCTGACATGGGAGCTGCTGACGCCGTGTGGTGCACCTTCCAAGGGCTTGTATCAGCAGAGAACAACCTATTGATGCTGCCTTTATGCTCTTAGAGGGCAAGCAGAGACAAGGCTGCAGGTCCAAGGGACAATATTTATGACAGTTCTGACTGCAGCCAACCCAACATATTCACAGGGCGTCCTCTATGGTTCAGACCAACACTTACCACACATACAGATACAAACGGCAGACGTCAGGACCAGGCAGTCAGATATACACCTTGAAAAAGGTTTCAAAATCTTTGCAAGGGCATCCAAAGATGAGGGCCCCAGGTCATCTGCCCATCTGCCATTGAATATTGAAGCTCACCTGGTTCTCCCTATTGAAGGCTAGGATAGCTGTGATGGCTGCCTGTGCTGCCTCAGAGAGAGAGGTGTTGTCATTGAACCTGAGGTTCACCAGGACACTGCATAGGGCAAAGGGAGGGGTGGGGTCAGTTATGTCCATTGGACTGCTTGTCTACCGGGATTTCAGCAGTTTGGCTCTACGACAGTCACGGCTGCATACCACTTGCAAAGCCGAGCATGCAGAGAAGCGCCCGAGGGCATACTATGTTGCGATGCGGAAGCTACTCGTACCTGACGAGCCCATCTTGCTCTGGTATCAACTCTTGCACGGGGTTCAAAGGGACCTGAGGTACGACACAGCACCGTCATGAGACTCGCGCATAAAGATAATGCTGCACGGGGTTTGCGCGTACCTTGTCCACAGTAGCAGTCGCTGTTGTCTTGGTTAGGTCCAACCGCGTCTGCGCTGCTTTGCTGTTGGCGCACAGAGCTGTAAGCGCCAAAGCGGCCTCAGCTGCAACGGCCTCGCTGTCGTCTTCCAATAGCTGCATCAAGGTGTTGAGGACGCCTCCTGCAGCTGCCTGCTTCTGCGTCTCGTAGCTCTCATCGTCCTCATCTATCAGTTCTCTCAAGTCCTTCAGAGCCTTGGTCTTGTCCGCTACCTCTTTGCTAACGCTAGCCTCTAGACTTTGGAGAGCTGCATCTAAAGCACTCTCGTCTCTCTCCCTCTTGCGATCTGCCATAATGGACTCTTTCCGCCTTACGTAGCTTTGATCTGACGATGTAAGCAACGATATGTCAGAGAGCCCTTCTATGTACTCGCATTGCTCGTACGAAAGGAACACAATGTCGTTGGGGGCAAATGCGCCTTATGTTGCTTGGGTGTTGCGCATTGTGGGAAGTTCCAGCATGACGTCTGCATCCGGGAGCCCAACAGACACACCCCGCACAGCACTTTACACATTGAAGTCTGCTCTTTCAAAGGTACTCATTCAGATACCGGAAGAAGGGGCAGCTTACAGTGGTATTATGGGCTGCTGATTCTGGTTTCTTGTCTGCCACATGCGGTTTACTGAGGGTCCATCTTGAGTCAGCCGAACGATTCTTTTTAGATGAACATCTCTACCCTGGGTGCGCCACTGTAAAGGACCTTCAAGCTGTAAAAGATTAGCAGTCTTGTGAACACAACAGCTGCTCGGGCTCAAGTGCAGACCATCTGAGCGTGTCAGAAGCAGAGCACAGCAGTGTAGCGCACAACGCCCGCTCGATCTGGAGCGCTATAGAGCACCATGAGTTTGCCTATACCTGAGATTCCGAAGCGTGCTCGTGATACAGCCACCGAGAGCCTCATCCAGCAGGCCCTCGAAGAAGAGCAGCAGAAGAAGCGACGCAAAAAGGGCTATGTGGAACCAGGTAGGCGGCCTGATCCATAAGCCAGCCTCATGAAGGGCTGCACACCCAGTCAGCGTACCCACTCTGCAGAGCCAGCCTTTATCGCAGCAGTGTTAAGGCATTTCCCAGAGTGACAGGGACCTACAGCAGCAGTTGTAAAGTTACGATTTTAACAAATGACGTGACAGGGAATCGAACCTGAGTCTGTCCTGTGACAGCCAGGGATGCTAACCGACTGCGCCAATGTGAAAAGCTTAGCCACACCCAGCTAAGTACATCATCTCATGTGATGCCCCAACCACCTATCACAACCGTGATAAGGGGAGTTGAACCCTGGCTATCTTCACTTTTCACATGGTGCAGTGGGTGTTACCTACAGCAGCAGTTACAGCCATGGAATTCTCAGCCACAGGGGATCTGCTTCATCCACTTACCAGTGCACCTATGGTAGGCTCTACGGATAATCATTGACTGTCCGATCCCTTAAGACTATGGCAGGCCCGTGGCAAGGGCTAATGGCACACAGTAAGATCAGTTTTATTGTAGCATGCTGCAGCTGCATGTGTTTACTGCTGTAAGCTGCAGCATGCTACATCAGCATTTAGCAGGCAGAACCAATGGCCTGTGACTAATGGCCGAATGGCATGGAACCCCTCATTCATACCTACCACACAGGGCATAAAGGTCCAAATGCCAAACCACTACACCCCAGAGCTTGTCAGACAGGCACTGGGAACCTTCACTAATGCCCTGTTGCTGCACCTTTCCCTGTGTTCCCCTAGCTGGCAAGGGCAAGACCCTAGCTGAGATTGAGGCGGATGAGGGAGGCCCTGTGAGGGAGAGCATGGTGGGCATGGCACATGCAAAGAGAGCTATGGCCAGGAAGAAGGGCAAAGGAGGTGAGACCTATGGGGAATGCCATCAGCAGTAGCAGATGTAGCAGCAGCAGCAGCAGTAGCAAGAAGAGCTGCCTGGCAGAAGCAGATGTAGCAGCAGCAGCAGTAGCAAGAAGAGCTGCCTGGCAGAAGCAGATGTAGCAGCAGCAGCAGCAGTAGCAATAAGAGCTGCCTGGCAGAAGCAGATGTAGCAGCAGCAGCAGCAGCAAGAAGAGCTGCCTGGCAGAAGCAGATGTAGCAGCAGCAGCACCATGCAATGGCTGGACATGTGAAAGTTAGAGCAGCAGGGGCAGTGGAAGAGGCTCAAGGGGCAGAAGTGCGCCAGTCTTGCACAGCAGTAAGGACAATAGCGAGCAGCGAAGGTTGTGGTGGGGATCACATGGGTATTATCAGCAGGAGCAGTGACAGCAGGAAATGGAGCTGGCGTGGCTGAAGCAGAAGCAGCAGCATGCAAGCAATGGCAGCAGGGCCGTAAGGGGCAGAAGAATGTGTGATTCCCAAGACAGCAATAAGAGCAACAGCAAGCAGCTGCTGTCATGGTGGAGCAACTTGTAAAAGCGGTGGGTGGGCTTGCTGGTCAACAGCAGTAGCAGAGTAAAGCACCAGCAGCAACTTGGGTAGTTAGCGTCCGGAGCATAATAGCCCTAGTAGCACATGGGATTTAGCAGCAGCAGTGACACTATTATCTCTACATTTCATGTTAAGCAGTAGCAAGAGGGCCATGGGCTCGCACTGCAAGCTGCAGCCATGCCGTTACAGCTACGATGCAGCAGCAGCAGTAGCATGAGTGCCTTGGGCAGGCTGTGATACTGTCTAGGGAGTTCCACCTCGCGTTTTGTGTAACAGCTTGAGAGCTTAAGGGTCTGTGGCACTTCTGCTGTGGCATGTTAGGAAATGTGCTAATAGTAACAGAGGGAGAGTTGTCACCCTGAAACAGCAGCAGCAGGACAGCAAGGGCAGCTGCAGGGGCTCTTCATGGCAGTACCTTCAAGCACATGTCTGGGAGCCTGTTGCAGCTGAAGCTTTGAAATCGGCAGCAGCAGCAGCAGTGAATCCATGGCATCAGTGGCAATAGCAGGGCCTCTGCTTGTGCACTGAGGGTGCCTTGCAACTAGCGTGTTGTTTTGTGGCAGAAGAAGTCTTGCTATAGCAGGCAAAACACTCAGCAGGAGGGTCATCTTAGAATAAATGCGCACCCCAATGCAGCACTGTTGCTAAACACAGTATTGCTAGCTCCTGTCATGAACGAAACCCATTATGTTGTGGGCTCCCAACTTTCAACCGCTACAACTTGCACAATGATTTGACATTAACGGCAACAAAACCCTCACATTCCTCAAAGCACGGATTCCATTTTCACCGGGCCGGCACAGTGGGCAAAGGCGAAAGTCAGCAAAAGGTTAGGCACCTCCTTTGCTTACAAAGAACACGCCATTCCCAAGAGGTCAGGCAGGGTGGAGAAATACTGTGCCCATCTTGTGCCTATTGCTGCCTGCTGTTTCTGCTGCTTTCAAATAGGTCTAGGTGATGTGAGCACTGACCTAGTAGATGTTGAAGAGGGAGAAGAAGAAGAGCCAGACCAAGAAGCACTAGAAGATCTGCTAGGCCCAGGGGCAACTGGGGCACAGGGGGGAGCAGCAGCAGGAGGAGGAGGAGGAGGGGTGGGCATGGGAGAACACCCCGGTGGCCGTCGCATCATCAGTAATAGTGATGATGATGCTGCCGGAAGTGATGAACCATCAGCAGCAGCAGCAGCAGCCGTCGGGGCGACGGCTGATGATGATGATGCTGAGAAGGCTGCTGGTGCAGGGGAGGAGAAGGAGCAGGGGTTTGATAGGGCAGATCTTGGGCCAGGGGCGAGTGGGGGGTATGGGTTGACAGCGTTTAATTTGAAGGCTGAGAGGGAGGAGGGTTATTTTGATGAGGAGGGGAATTATGTGTTTGGTAAGGATGATGAAGAAGATGGGGCGGCTGATCCATGGCTGGCCAGTGAAGGAGGTGAGGGGGTGGGTGGGAGGGGAGGGGGAATGGAGAGGGGAGAGGGAGGGGGTTGGGCAGATGGGGGGAAAGGGGGAAGGGGGTGCGGGGCAATGGGGAGGGGGGTGGCGGGAATGGAGAGGGGGGGGATGAAGAGGGGAGAGGGGGTGGAGAGGGGAGGAGATGGAGAAGGGGGGGGAGGTGGAGAGGGGAGGGGATGGAGAGGGGGGCGCAGGAGGGGGAGGGGTTGGAGGGGGTGGGGAGAGAGAACGGTGGAGGGGGTGGGGGTGGGGAGTTTGGAGAAGGTGTCCTCATCCTTCTCCTGTCCATTTGCAGGGATGTATGGTGTGGATGTTGGGTACCATGTCGTCGCGGTGTTGGCACCCAGCCGCTTCATACAATACTAGAACAGGACATTTGCAGTGTATATCAAACTCGGGTCAAGAATGGCAAGTGTCTTAAGCACAAAGCTTCAAGTCCTGGAGCAACCAAGCTGAAGCTGGTAGCAGATGCTTGTGCACAGCTGGGGTTGCTTATGCACCCTAATCCTGGTATGCATGCTCATCCACCTTGCTCATTTCATAACCATTTGAGCTGCGGGGTGTATGGCACATTTACTACGACATACGATGAGCTCTAAGAATAATGCATGCCATGGAAGTTGGAAAGCAGTAGGGACCATGTTTCAACGTTTCCTGGTGGCCTCCTTTTCTCCTCCTTTCAACTGCAGGGCAAGCCGTTAGTGACAAGGTTCGTGCAGCAGCAGAGAAGGCGGCAGCAGCAGCTGCAGCAGCAGATGATGCCCCTCTGCTGAGTGAGACCCAGGTGGCAGTAGCACAGAGGGAACTGGCGGGACTGCTACAACCAGGGGAGAGTGTGGCACAAGCACTACGGCGGTTGGGGGCCTTGACCAAACCAAGCAAAGGTGAGGGCGAGGGTAACAGGCTCAAGAGGTTGGGTAGGTTGGATGGGAGTTTGCTAGGCGTGAGCTGTGGACAATATGTGTTGCCTTTTAGGGTGTAGGGTGTGAGGTCAATACTGAGCATGTTGCTGTGGTTGCGAGGCAAGCTGTCAGGTGTTGCTTTGAGCGGACGGGTGGACGGGCGGGCGGGTGGGTGGGCTGGCGGGAGGGCGGGCAGGCTGGCGGGAGGGTGGGCTGGCGGGCGCGCGGGCGGGCGGGCGGGTGGGTGGGCGGGCGGGTGGTTAGGTGTTGCATTGTGCTGGCCACTCTCTTCCCTCAGAGTGCTGAAGGGGCTTGGTTGCAAGTGGTGATGGCACACCTTTGGATGTAGCATTCTATAACAGCTAAGGGGTACCTGATGTCAACTGCATAGGCGGTGCCCCTACAATCTGAATGGCTGCAAGAACTTAGCAGTAACGATTTGGCATATCAGTCGTTTGGTCACGTTCGGCTATGCTTCGCAAGACTATGAGACTATCTCTACCTCCACGCAACAGCTGCAACGCCAGACAGCTGCAGCTGGGCTCAACGCTGCAGACTTGTCAAACCCGCAACATTTCAGTGCGACCTTGATCTCGTGTGTACCTAACAGCAGTAGCCACTTCCGTTCTCAGCAACTATAAACCCAACTGAAACCTCTTTACAAAGTCTCAGCAGATGACCAACTCGAACCAGTGCTGCCATACCTCTGTCTGTCCTCTGCTTCAAAACAGCAACCAAGTCAAAGAAGAACAAGGCAGCCGCTGCTACTGGTTCCGATCCCATGTCCCTGGACCCCTCCCCCGAGGTCCAAGCCGCCTCATCTGCCTTCAGCCGTATCACTGATCTTGCTGATCTGCTAGTGAGTGCTGGTGGTGAGCTGGATGTGTACAGTCAGCGCCAGGAGCAGCTGCAGCGATGGTCAGATGCTATACTGCCTAAGGCACCACCACCAGGAGCAGCAGCAGGGGCAGATGATGATGGTGATGATGATATGTTTGCTTCTGGTAGGAGGGTTGGGTTTAGGTTTAGGGTTTGGATTTAAGGTTCTAAATTCTGGGGTTAGCTTTTGATTAGCTAGGTTCTCACTTAGCCGGTTGCTTCAGAGTTTGGTTTAGGCGGGAGGGTTGGGTTAGGTTGTTAATCAGCTAGGGTTTGCTTCAAACGTAGTTTTCGTACGGTAGGAAGGTTGCGGTTGGGGTAAATGGCATGCAAGGCGGGTGCCCTTACAGGCTAGAGGGCTTGTTGGTAAAGATATATATGTTTTGCTGCATGATAAGAGCAGATAAAAGTGCCGCCAAGGGCGCCTTGCTGTTGAACCAAAGGTTTGGTCGAATACAGCTGCTAATGGTCCCCTGGCTGGATGTACCAATGCTTGAGGGCCCTTCGTCAGCTTGTATATTGTTGACAGATCATCAATTCCATTATTCACAAATCACAGGGTGTAGATCGATTCCGTTGCATCCCTACTAGTATGTCTCAAATTATGGTATGAGCGAAGTCGTTCTGGTACTTCCTGCAGACGATGAGAAACCAGCAGCAGCCAAGCCAGGCCCCACAGCAGCAGCAGCAGATGCTGGACCACCACCAGCACCAGGAGCAGCTGGCAGCAATGGCACAACTGCAGAAGGAGGTGTTGCTGCTGTAGCTACTGCTCCTACTGCTGCTGCTCCATCTACTACTGCTCCATCATCATGCGTTGATGAGGTTGATTACAGTGCCTGGCCAATAAAAGAGCTCAGGAGGTTCTGCACTGAAAGGGGCATGGTGAGTGACGGGGTTTTGGTTGGGTTGGGTGGAGAGGTTAGAGCTGCTGCTAAGGCAGGGGGTTCAACATGGGAGCCTTATTCCTTTCGGTACTGCTTTATGCACAAGCTGTTGTCGCTTCTGCGGCTTCACTCAAGCAAGTCATGAGGAATAGGCCCGTGGACACCCTGCAGCACGTATAATGTATGAGTGATGCAGATGCCTAAGAGTTTGCGAAACCGCAGGAAACAGCCCCTTAGCTCACGGCTCATATTGCGCCTTGTGCTGACCCCTGTTTAATTGGCAGAGGAGGGATGGCAGGCATGTGACGGCTGTAGCTGGGAAGTGCTGTTAGCAGTAGCGCTTATGTTGGGGGATTAATGTTATAGACTTTGCCTATGCTAGTAGGAATGAAGCACTATCTGCCTGGGGGGAAACAATCCGTTCATGTGCATCTCTGCAGAGCTGTGAGAGTATGGTGTAGCCTGTAATGCAACAAAAGTGCTATGTTGGCCTGGTGCGGGAGAATGGAAGCCTACTATTGTATGTTGTCTAGTACGTCCATTAAGCTATGCACTGGGTAAGCGTCACTGGCGTTTTGCATCACTCTATGTGCCTTACTAAGTGTGCCAGGGTGACATAATGTGCTGCTGTCACATCTTCTTATTAGTCAATGCCCGGTGGCTGCCGTGTTTCTGATGTCATCGTGGGGTTGCTTCTTCTTCTGTTGCTGCTGCAGGACACAAGCAGCATAGTTGAGAAGTCTGAGCTGGTGGCGAAGGTGCAGGAGTTAGCAGCAAAGGGACCAGAAGGTGAACCAGCAGCAGCAGCAGTGCCAGAGGGATATGTGTACGATCCTGCCTCTGGTTATTATTACAGCAGCAGCAGTGGGATGTATTGGGACGCTAGCAGTGGTGGGTTCTATAACGGAAGTCAGGGAAAGTGGTATTCCTGGGATGATGCAACAGGGCAGTTTGTTCCTATGGGCTGAAAGTCCCCCTGCCACTACTATACATGGCGCGGTAGGTCGCAAAGCACCCTGGTTTTTGATAAACCGACTGTATTCGATAGCTTGCGAATCGCTTTATTTATAGGCCATGGATATGAGATTGGCTTTGCGGCAGAGAGTACAAGCCTGTTGCCGCACGGCGAAGGCTTGGTTTGGGTTACAACTGCCGTGGCTCATTCCGGGCTTTGGCCGTCGACTCAGATTGGCCCATATTAGCACAGCCACCACCGCACCATCTTGCTAGGTTCTCGACTTAATGAGGAAGGAAAGACCACTCCGATCGCGGAGGGGCACATACATCCCGGTAGTTGCACATCCGATGGCATGCACTGCACGTGCTGCCAAGATCTAGATTCCTTGCTGTTGTTGCAAGCATCAGCCGCATACAGTCACAGTGTAAAAACTAACAGTACTCCATGTCTGCCTACTCGCTGGCACATTTGGCTGTGCCATATGAAGGACAGCAGAACGCCTGCATTATTCAACTCGGCTCCAACATAACACTAGTAAGAATAACTGATAATTACAGCAGACCATACTGCACAAGCCTTTCATAGCATCTTCTGCATATTGATCTACCGGGCACACAACCTAGCCCTCCTGCCATCCATTCTTGCATGCACGTGATAAACAGCACTTGATTGAAACCTCTTGTCTGGTAATGGTCACTCGCTGGCAAAGCAAGATAGCGCTTAATTTTGGCCCACAAAGCCCGCCAGCGAGAAATTAAATCAAAACACGGTCTGAACCCCTGCGTGCCGTCTGCTGCTCACAGCCCTGACCCACATTTCACCACCACCTCGCTCTGGCAAACATCCATGTCATTGTCAAGTAGGACCATGTGGCATTGAGTAATACTTTCCCAGCCCCAGCAGGAGTCCCAACTATATGTATACGCCTTATCTGAACAAGCATTGGTAAGCGGGTCCAATGTCGCTGCAGGCAACACAGCACACTTTGGTCATCCAGAACACTCAGAGTGGGTATTGTATAATAACTGGTAAACTGGTAATACAAGACCTCCAGACAGAGAGCCTAAAAAAATAGCGTGACTTCCAGGGTGCCACTCACATCTATAACTTCATCAACCATGCATGTGAGGCAGAGGTGAGCATTGACCCAAGAGCTAGCTGCCTTTCAGTGTGTGTGTGAATACTACATTGGCAAACCCATCGGCACGCGTGCAATGCCACAGTTCACCACAGGGGGTGGCAAAGCAACCAACACAGATGGAACCAGGAAACACTGAACAGCATCCACCAGTTAGAACTCCAACATCATGCACGGTCCAAGCAGATACAATGATGCAGAATACTGGCCATGCAAAAAGTGCACACAGTAACGCATGTATAAGGTGCTGCCACTGTAGACTGACCGAAGGTAGCCTGCACTACACTTCACCATGTATAGGGAGTGGATGAGTGCATGGAGCTGTCACAAGGCAGGACAGCCCGCCACATCCTTGTGCATTCCGTCCTACAATCATGGTCTGTAGTGATGCAACTGCCCTGCAAACCCCAGCCTGTATTGGCATAGTGACGCCTGCTAGAGAACACGACCGCTTCGTTCAGGTACTACCACACATACTTGCAACCATCATGATGTCCTGCAGCAGATGCATATAACTATGAAGAAACCCCAAGCCACTAAATTGTTTCTTAAAGCCATCACAACGGCATCCCGCCCTTGCTGTTTTATAAGTAAGCCCGTCCCACAACCGTGCACCGTGGTGTTTGGATTGACTGCAAATAATGCTTACAAAACTATGAAACGCAAACATCCCCAAGTTGTTCCTTTGCACGTATCCCCCCCCTCCCCGCCGAAAATCTACATGCAGAGGAAACCTCCCCCAATGCCCCACCCCACCCCTACCAATCGAGGCTGTGTTCTTCTTATGCTAAAGCCCATATATACATCCCATCCCCAACCCTAAGCACACACACTTCTGGCAATGGGCATGAAACCCCTCATGTAGTGTGCTTTTAATCGCGTCTTCCAACCTTGCACAAGCTCTCCATTATCCACAAGACACCCACTACTATCAAGCCTCAACAGGCACAACGCCCCAGGTGGCCTAACATGTGGAACACCCGAAGGGGCAAGACTGTGAGTGAACCTTCACATCTGGCAACACATGAGTTCTGGGCTGCCTTTCTTCTGGACTGTTGAACCCTTCACAAATACTTGCTGCAGGCGCATCACTTGCACGGAAAAGCGACTGATACAAGGCATGGAACACGCCTGTCCTTGTAGCCTTTAAGGCCAGACACATGAGCATACAGATGGCGCTCTCTGGAAACCAACACCCACCCCTCCTCACTTTATCAAACCCTAAACTTTCATGGTGCTCAAGTTCTCTGGTGTGTGGACCCCCCATAGAGGCAGCACAGCCAACAACCTCACCCCTTCTAGTACCGCCATCCCAGTCATCAGGCTCCCCACTGCAGGTGGGTTGGCATCTGCATCCAGTTTGTAACCCACAAGTATCACCAGAAGTGTCACTAGTGTCCCTAGTGCCACAGTAGTTACCTGCCACAGCACCATGCTCTCCCTTGCAGGCATCACCTGGAACGCCAGTAACCCCACCATATCTTTCCTAAACCCTAGTACCGCCTGAACAAGCAAAACCAACCCAAACAGCTGCGGTACACTTAGCCCTGTGTAACCCACAAGCACTAGTAACACTACGTACAACCCGGGTAGTGCCACTACCTTCAGCCTGCAGGACTGCACATGCTTCTGTAGACTGCTGAACCATGATAGTGCTCCTCCTCCAAAGACTAAGGCAACAGCTTGCCCTCCAGCAGCAGCCACCAATAACCACATGAGGGTGTGAAGGTCCATCAGCATTGCCACAGCAAAGGCCCATAAGCTCATAAGGGTGAGGTCACATATGGATGCCAAGAGGGTCAAGTACACTGACTTGATACCTGCATGGGCGACACATTGCGTCTTGTCAGTACATGCAGCAGCAAAGGTGGGGGTAAGCTACCTGTGATTGACTATGTGTTCTGCCACAAGCAGCACCAGCAGCAGGAGTAGCAGCAGGGGAGCAGCATGTGATTGTCTTACGATGAAAACCCGCTACAAGTCTTGAATCCAATGGAAAGCAAGCTGGGGCAATGTAGGGCGTGTAGCTATAGTTACCTAGCTCAGCGATCCGCCTCGGATGAAGATCTGTCTGTGATGTGGTCACCACAGAACAACAATATGACGTGCGACCATAATCTTGGCCGCCATAGAACAGACATGGTTACATGGTTACATCTACGCACACACATTTGTGGCGTACAATTAAGGACGTAGGCCTACTTAGTGAGGACCACCTACCCCAGAGTAAGACTCAACCAGTCCAACTCCTCAATCAAGTGATCCACCTCCATGAGAGAACAGACAAGGCCTTGGACAGTTGCAGACAAACAAATCCACTTGGCTACTCATAGGGATGCCCATTCTCGAATTTTCATTGTTTTCAGCCAAAAGCGGAACATTTGCTTGAACATCAACTCTAAATCCTACAACAACCCTAAACCCTAGAGCAGATAGGTAGTGCACTCACCCAACATGAGCTTCCAGCTGTCTCTGTTAAAGCACAGTCGCATGTGGTAATGTGCAGGAGGGGTCCACAGGGGCACCAGCACCCATGCAGCCCAGCAGGCCACCACCACCACCAGTATGCCAGTGAACACCAGGAAAGGCAGCACAGTGAAGGAGGCAGCAGCCAGCATGAAGGCGGCAGCTACCAGGATGTTGCGCAGGACTTCCACCAGCAGCAGGTGACGCATGGACACCTGAGCAACACAGCATTAGGGAGGGGGTATAGAGCTTTATGGCTTCATTATTGTGAGCTGGGGACTTGTGGTAGAGTGAAAAGTGGGCATGCGGTGGACTGGATGCATTGGATGCAAATGGAATTGAATGGATGCGCATGGAATGGATGTGACCTGTGGTGGTGGCCCAGCTCAGACTGCAAAGGGGCAAGAACGGCACGAAGAAGGTTCTGTGGTGCTATCATGTATGGGATTGGGCCAAGCACTGTCCATGTTGTGGTTACTAAGGCATGTGTGGTGGTCTACCCGCCAGCAAGTTTTCACATCCTGCTCTTGCCTTTTTTAAACATAAGAACCTCCTCCATTGTGCCGCAGAAATACGATGCTTACTGCGACTCAATGTCAAGCTACATGCCAAGGTATGCTCCCTCTGATAAGCATGCAGAATGTCACTATACTGCTCCGTTGTGCAGCTGCCTTGGTAGACAAGACTGGTTAAGCTCGCCTCTGCCTCGCTATACATATGTTCATAGCTGCCTGATCATGTGCATAATTGCTAACCCCTAACGCCTAAACCCTAACTTATATCATATCACCACCCACCTCTGCCACTTCACTGTTTTCCCCCAGCAACCCTAAAGCCATAAGACACAGCCCAGAGGGGGCCAGGATGGCAGCTAGCAGTACTGCAAAGTTGACTAGCATTGTCCAGTACATGGCTGCATGTACAAACACAGCTGAGACCAAGGTGGTGACCACGGCAAGGCGGATGTAGGTTGAAGGGCGCAGCCTGAAGACTGCTACTGCCCATGCGAAGGTGCTCAGGGCAAAGAGGGCGTAATAGACCGCCACACGGATGCCGATCTGCAGTAGGGACACATACAGCAACAGAGGGGGACCTTGTGTCAAGGGCCTGTACACATTTTCTCAGAAGCACAATGATCATTGACAGATCAAATTGCATTCAAAGGCAAATAAAAGGAAGTTGCAGTTGCGGAGAAAAAGCGACTGCTGACTGAGGCTACATCTACAGTCCTTGCTACTGTGCAAGCGAACAAACAGGAGCTGTAGCTGTAACAAACTACAAAGCAAAGGAGACACAGTCTCCCCGGCTTGCTTGCTTCTTAAGTGCTTGCGAAGGCACGTCAAAGGCCTTTGAGGCTTGCCATGATGCCAGAGGTAGCCTACTGCAGTTCATTTAGTCTTATACCAGCAGTTCACTGACACAATGACTTCTGACAGGCTTTAGGGTTTATCATGTAGCCCTAAACCCTAGCAAAGCTCACCTGATACACGGATGACTCGACTGGAGATATTAACCGCTGCCAGCAAGTCCCATACCACTTATACCCTTTACCCTAAGAACCTTAGCCTTATGACCTAAACGCTAAGAAAGCTCACCTGGTACGCCCACTTGGGGAAGACCTGATTTGATGTATCCAACCGCTGCCAGCACGTCCCATACCACCTCTCCTCTGCTATGTCCAGCCAAGCAGCATACCCCAGTATCAACAACCCAGGCAGCCCTGTCACTGCTTGCAACAGCAGCACCAGCACCCTGCTCAAGTCATAGGCCGGCTTCCTCCCATTCCCAGGCACCCGGCTCAATGGCCATGGCAGCCCCGGCCCCCTTAGCTCTGCTTTGTGGTCTCTGTACGCGTTAGGGTCTAGGGTGTTGTGTTTTAGCCAGTGGATGTTGTAGAACCTCCGGCAGCCTCCTGCTGAGAGGTACCTGGAGAGAAGGTCCTGGTGTAACCGGGTGTCACTTTGACGGACGGCACCGGCGGAAGACTTTGCGCCTGATTCAAGGAGAGTTGTGCAGTCGCAGTGGGGGCTGTCAGGCTGCTGCTGCTGCTCCATTGGCAGCTGATTGGTCACTGCTGCTGCTGTTGCTGGGGCTGTGCCCGGCGCTGCTGTCAACGATGGTGGTGATGCTTGCAGTTTGGCCTTTGAGATTTGGTCCCAAGCTGCAGTGTACCTTTGAAGTCAAACAGGAAGATAGAGGGTATGTGATATACATTAGTACTCTGGACATGATAATTGTTTAACATTCTCCATGGCTAGCATATGGCATGCACTTGCACGGTTATCTCACCTGTGCTGTTGCAATATACGGATCAAAAAGCTACAGGCTCTGTTGAACCGGCACATATGAAGTGTGAAAGCAGTTAGTTTCTGTATACAAGCCCGGTGACCTGGAACTCTACTGTGGAGGTTAATTACTTCCATTAAGACCACTTGGAGTGTCAAAGAAGTACCTGCAGTGTATCCTACCATGGGACTTGTTTTATAAGTAACTGCACAATGCAACTCTTGAATATGCATTGTGAATGCTTCAAACAAATGCCAAAGCACCTGACTACAACACTCTCATCAAGATATGCATATATACTACCATATCACTACCCCAACCACCTAACAGAATACGATGTACGCTACTGCTACCCGCCTAAAGCCTCTGAGCCATGAACAATTGAAACTAGAGAGCAAACACATATTCATCAGGCGCCAAAGCAGCATTGATCACTGTACATGCTAGTGTGATTACATTTCATGATGTTCCATACCAAAAAGTGCCATGTACTATCGCATGATAGTGATTGCTTTACTTACTGTGCCATCATGTGAGCCACAGGGAAGCGTTTCTTCAGCCCCCTGAGAATCATTGATTCCCTCACAGTGGTCTTCAGGTCTAAGGCTCTTAAGGTGGTGTCCACCAGATGAGATGTCATGTGGGTGGAGCCCAGGGAATCAGCAACATAGTACATCCCTGGCACCTTCCCTAAGCCACCTGCAAGGCAGGAATTACACAGCAACGTTGATTTCTGATGCCAAGAGGACAACTACAGCTGCAACTGCAACCGTATTGTGTTCCACCTTGCTGGTTTTGAGAGCGCTTGAGTCCAAGGCCTATGTTACTTCTAGTGGCACAGCATGAGTTGCTGAGATTGATATACAACTGCATATCCCCTAGTGGCAGCAAATGCAATGGTCCCCTTGCATTGACTGCCCTAACTGGGGTAACATATAGACCAGGCAGCAAATGTCCTGCCTACTTGCTGCCACATCTAGGAAATCTAGGACCCTAAACCCTAGCTCGTGGCATACGGGTGTCAGCCGGGGTGCCATAGCAACATGAGCCCTTTGCTTCAACCTTGACAAGTACAGCTGGAGGGTGCCAGCAGCACTGATCAGGGGAAGAGCAATTAGCGGCCAACTGGCCGGCTTTCCTTTCACGTATAGACTGAGCAGATTTGAGGGTATCAGGATCTTGAGTGATTAATATTCTGAGGCAGTGGTCATGGTATGTCCCGGTAGTGAAATTGGGCAAGTGACTTACGTATGTATGTAAGTTATTATACGTGCATAACTTGTATAATACAAACCACGGAATAGATGCTGGAGTTGAAAGGTCAGGGACGATGCAGGCCGCCGCATGCTTCACTGCAATACCCTACTGTGAAACCCGAAGCCAATGTAGGCCATCCAATCCAATCCAATCCAATCACATAGCCATATTACCAGCACTCCCACGTTGCTCACAAAGTTTCTCTGTATACATATTAGTCAATGGCAACCCCCCTGAGCTTTCCTCTCTCAAGTCTTACCCCCCGCCCTCCCACACACACAAACCTGTCTGATGTCCCACAATGATTGCCCCATTCCATCCAAACTCCAGATCCACCAGGCTACAGGGTTCAAAGCGGCTGGGTAGCCAGCAGTAGTCCGCAGCCGCCAGCAGCACACACTTCTCTGCACCACTGATCACACGCTCACTCGCATAGACACGACCTGGGAAGGTCTTAGCCAGCTTCTTGAGGGTGTGGTAGGCGCGCGCTCCCACCAGGTCCCCAACTGGGCCCACCACTACCAGCTGGACGTCTGGATGCCGTTTTAAAATTCTTGGGGCAGCAGCTGCAATGAGGTCCACGCCCTGCAGCATGGAGGACAGTATTAGCTGGCCGGGAAGGAGGCTAATAGCGCATGTGTCCCTTCTTCTTCTTCTTCTTCTTCTTCTTCTTCTTGAAATGGAATGCAAAAAGAGAAAAAAACCTAGCTGCCTTGTGTGCTGCCCAACATCTTCAGTTTTTGGTTGTTTTTTTCTCAGTAAAAGTTGCACATACACTTTTGTGGCTATGAGAAGCATGGAGGCAAACCATTCCTGGTTGGCAATCCCAGCTTATGCTACTACTGCCATTGGGTTGTTGTGACAAGATTTCATTGTTATGCCATAGCAAATAGTGCCATAGGCCCTGCCCCTCAAGCTGTCACAAAAACAGCGAGGTGGAACATCGGCTCATGGGCTTTCCTGCTAAAATCGTGTGCATGTCAATAAAACATCTAAAGCTCCAATGCCAGCATCCAATATAGTATGTATATATCAAGTATACATGGCAGTATATTAGGACCCAGGAAAACCGCATGTTAAGCCAGTTTAAACTCAGCATAATTACCAGTCTAAGGAGGGCCATATCTTGTTTTTTTTTGCAGGCATAAGACATGACTTTTTAACGACTCTTCTGATGCTCTGCGTCCTGCTGTACTTGACAGACTCAAATACAACAATGCAGTCACTGTTCGTATCAGGTCCAGGCTACAATCCACCACAAGGGTGCACACCTACCTTCTGTTCTGTCAGGCGTCCCAAGAACACCACCACCGGCACCTCCTGTGCCACCTTCAACCCGTAGTTCGTTTGCAGCTGCTTCTTTGCCCCCGCCTTGTCCCCCAGCAGCTGAGGCAGCTCATGCACACTGTCAAGCTCATAGGCAGCTGCTAAGCTGCTAGGCGGCATCTCCATGGTGTTGCTGATGCTGATGATCACACCCAACGGCAGGTCCCACACCACAGGTAACTTCTTCCTCACTTCGGTTGCGTAACCCGGTGACACAGTGACCAGGCCTTGACCTTTCTGGGTGGCTTTGAAGAGGTTGACCATGTAGCGCAGGATGCTGAAAGTGCCTTTGAGGTGTGCTGAGGCCAGGGTGTGACCCAGGTGACTCCACCAGGCAACCACAGGAACCTAGGGCATTAGGGTTTAGGGTAGGTTAGGATTCAGGGTGTAAGTTAGAACCCTTATGTAATCCACGATGGCATTTAGCAATAGCAGCAGCAGAGGTTTCTTTTGAAGTATGACTCATTTTCATGCTGCTCAACAATCCAATCTTTCAAACTTCCAGACTCCTTGGGTATGCTCCAAAGCCTAGGACCCTTTAAGCTTCCTAGGGTCCAAGGAAACGACCAGCATCATCCACAGTCCCCAAAACCCAAGAGTCCAAATGTTCAAAGCCCAAGGAAGCAGCAGTACTAAGCCAAGCGTAGAAGGCTCCAAGCATCTACCACAGCAATGTCAGTACTCAAGCAGGAACAAGAACTCAAGGGTTGAAAAAAGATCGTCTGAGAAAACAGACCACTGCAAGAATGCAGAGTATGACCAGCATAAAGCTCTTCCCTTATAAGCCGCCCACCTTTGTAACTGACTCCCTACTACCTGCTCATGCTTCTGTTCATTCCCTGATACTCCAATCTCCCTCCCTCCCTACCTCTGCAGCTCCCCCGCTGCTTTTGCCACACACCAGTACCAGACTTGGTAGTTTCAGGCCAGTTAGTTTGTATACCCACCCACCCTGGCCCCTCTCTGTCCCCCTCCCTCCCCTGCTTCTGCCTCCCCTGGGCCTTCTCTCTTCTCCTTCCTCCCTGCCTCTGCTGCTCCCCTCTGCCTTTGCTAAGAAACTGGTAGAGCCAAAAAATTCAGCCCATATAGCTGCTTCTGCCCCCTCTCCTACCCCTCACCTTATCCGCCACATTCCCCAGCAGCTCATGCAGCTGTGATAGACCCAGCATGGAGGCCAAGTATGCCCGCCGCTCCGCTGTCACCGCGTCATACACCCCTGCATAGTGTGCATTGTGTGCCGTGTACAAGACCACCGGGTGCATTGCTGGCGGCAGATGCATCATGGAGACACACCCATGGTAGTCGTGGAACTGCACCCGGTCAAATGCTTCCACTGCTAAGACCACAGCCACTGCTTGACCAAAAACGCTGAGCCAGGCAAGAGATTCGTCTTCGCAGGAGAAGGTGTACAGACAGTCACGCTTGCGATGACGGAATATGTCAGCCTGAACAGGAACAGTGCATGAAAAATGGAATTTAAAAACCTGGGATCCTTCACAGGGGGATGATTGATCTTAGGTGCTGGACCTGTTGAATCTCATGTTCAGGCATGTGTTGTCAATTCTTTATGGTTGCATACCAAAGACATCCCGGATATTGCTGCACCTCGCTGGTATTTGTAACGGCTTGAGGTGCGGGGCTTCTAACTATGGCATATGATGGAATTTAATTATTGCAATGACCAGGTGATATGGCTGATGACCAGGAGCTACAGGGTTCAAGTCAACAGTTGGGTAATATGCTTTTTAGGGTTGTTGGTCAGAGTACCTAGGGTTAAAAGTATGGCTAAAGACACAGGCTGATACTACTCAGCACCTGACTGCATCGTTCACAGCCGTGGCATGCTGATCCGAACATAGCCAGCATGCCCTCAGCAGCCAGGTGGGCTCCTGTTGTGCAACCGAAGCAAAATGACCAGTGCGGCCCCCTCGTGCAAGTGCATTGCAAAGCCAAGATGACATATCAAAGATATACACCCAAATGCTGCTGAGCCTCATCCTCCCTATGCAAAGCAGGGTCACTCTATGAAGCAACTCAGTTTGGGCGGAGCCAGGGCCTGCTTCATAGAGTGAGATTCAAGTAGTTTTCCTTGACCCCTTCATTTGAGATGGACAAGCTTTGCAAGACTGGCAGCTCACTAGATGTGCTCAACGGCATGATCGCTAGTGTTGCAGTGGTATGACTTGGCTGGTCAGGTAATCAACCAATGACTAGGAGAACTTTGGTCTAGTGTGGGCCCCTAATTCATAATGCCTGCACCCATGCTACAGCGACCAACCTACACTGGCACCTAAACCGCAAACCCTAAACCCAAGCTACAGTCACCCACCTGCACTGATACTTAAAGCCTAAGCCCTAAACCCAAGGTACAGCAACCCACCTGCCCAGGCACTTAAACCCCAAACCCCAAACCCAGGGTAGAGCCATCCACCAGCTTAACACCTAAATTCGAAACCCTAAACCCAAGCTACATCCACCCACCTGCACCAGGTAATACTCCCTGTTGCCCTGTGCCAGATGGAACACCTGCACCAGCAGCTTCCTAGCTCCAACTGCCACAGTGAACTCCAGGTAGGGGGAGCTGTCTCCTAGGAAGAAAGGTGACTCGGATGTCTCAGAGCGGTAGGCATCCGCATAGAGAGGAGCAATTAGAGCAATGTGGCTGTCACAGTGCTGCAGAAACTGGCCGGTCATCTGCAACAAGGCCAAAGAAAGCATTAGTCATTAGGGTTTATGACTAGGGCAGAGTAGGGTTAGGATTTGGAAACTGGCTGGTCATCTGCAGCAAGGTCAAAGAAAGCATTAGTCATTAGGGTTTATGACTAGGGCAGAGTAGGGTTAGGATTTGGAAACTGGCTGGTCATCTGCAGCAAGGTCAAAGAAGGTTTCAGGTTTAGGTTCTTGATGCAGGGCAGGGGTTAGGGTTTAGAGATTTGCTGGTCATCTGCAGCAAGGTCAAAGAAGGTTTCAGGTTTAGGTTCTTGATGCAGGGCAGGGGTTAGGGTTTAGAGATTTGCTGGTCATCTGCAGCAAGGTCAAAGAAGGTTTCAGGTTTAGGTTCTTGATGCAGGGCAGGGGTTAGGGTTTAGAGATTTGCTGGTCATCTGCAGCAAGGTCAAAGAAGGTTTCAGGTTTAGGTTCTTGATGCAGGGCAGGGGTTAGGGTTTAGAGATTTGCTGGTCATCTGCAGCAAGGTCAAAGAAGGTTTCAGGTTTAGGTTCTTGATGCAGGGCAGGGGTTAGGGTTTAGAGATTTGCTGGTCATCTGCAGCAAGGTCAAAGAAGGTTTCAGGTTTAGGTTCTTGATGCAGGGCAGGGGTTAGGGTTTAGAGATTTGCTGGTCATCTGCAGCAAGGTCAAAGAAGGTTTCAGGTTTAGGTTCTTGATGCAGGGCAGGGGTTAGGGTTTAGAGATTTGCTGGTCATCTGCAGCAAGGTCAAAGAAGGTTTCAGGTTTAGGTTCTTGATGCAGGGCAGGGGTTAGGGTTTAGAGATTTGCTGGTCATCTGCAGCAAGGTCAAAGAAGGTTTCAGGTTTAGGTTCTTGATGCAGGGCAGGGGTTAGGGTTTAGAGATTTGCTGGTCATCTGCAGCAAGGTCAAAGAAGGTTTCAGGTTTAGGTTCTTGATGCAGGGCAGGGGTTAGGGTTTAGAGATTTGCTGGTCATCTGCAGCAAGGTCAAAGAAGGTTTCAGGTTTAGGTTCTTGATGCAGGGCAGGGGTTAGGGTTTAGAGATTTGCTGGTCATCTGCAGCAAGGTCAAAGAAGGTTTCAGGTTTAGGTTCTTGATGCAGGGCAGGGGTTAGGGTTTAGAGATTTGCTGGTCATCTGCAGCAAGGTCAAAGAAGGTTTCAGGTTTAGGTTCTTGATGCAGGGCAGGGGTTAGGGTTTAGAGATTTGCTGGTCATCTGCAGCAAGGTCAAAGAAGGTTTCAGGTTTAGGTTCTTGATGCAGGGCAGGGGTTAGGGTTTAGAGATTTGCTGGTCATCTGCAGCAAGGTCAAAGAAGGTTTCAGGTTTAGGTTCTTGATGCAGGGCAGGGGTTAGGGTTTAGAGATTTGCTGGTCATCTGCAGCAAGGTCAAAGAAGGTTTCAGGTTTAGGTTCTTGATGCAGGGCAGGGGTTAGGGTTTAGAGATTTGCTGGTCATCTGCAGCAAGGTCAAAGAAGGTTTCAGGTTTAGGTTCTTGATGCAGGGCAGGGGTTAGGGTTTAGAGATTTGCTGGTCATCTGCAGCAAGGTCAAAGAAGGTTTCAGGTTTAGGTTCTTGATGCAGGGCAGGGGTTAGGGTTTAGAGATTTGCTGGTCATCTGCAGCAAGGTCAAAGAAGGTTTCAGGTTTAGGTTCTTGATGCAGGGCAGGGGTTAGGGTTTAGAGATTTGCTGGTCATCTGCAGCAAGGTCAAAGAAGGTTTCAGGTTTAGGTTCTTGATGCAGGGCAGGGGTTAGGGTTTAGAGATTTGCTGGTCATCTGCAGCAAGGTCAAAGAAGGTTTCAGGTTTAGGTTCTTGATGCAGGGCAGGGGTTAGGGTTTAGAGATTTGCTGGTCATCTGCAGCAAGGTCAAAGAAGGTTTCAGGTTTAGGTTCTTGATGCAGGGCAGGGGTTAGGGTTTAGAGATTTGCTGGTCATCTGCAGCAAGGTCAAAGAAGGTTTCAGGTTTAGGTTCTTGATGCAGGGCAGGGGTTAGGGTTTAGAGATTTGCTGGTCATCTGCAGCAAGGTCAAAGAAGGTTTCAGGTTTAGGTTCTTGATGCAGGGCAGGGGTTAGGGTTTAGAGATTTGCTGGTCATCTGCAGCAAGGTCAAAGAAGGTTTCAGGTTTAGGTTCTTGATGCAGGGCAGGGGTTAGGGTTTAGAGATTTGCTGGTCATCTGCAGCAAGGTCAAAGAAGGTTTCAGGTTTAGGTTCTTGATGCAGGGCAGGGGTTAGGGTTTAGAGATTTGCTGGTCATCTGCAGGAAGACCAAACAAGGTAAATCAGGAATGGTCATGCAATCTCACTTTGTCTGCTTGCGGGCCACTTTAGCCCGTAGCAGGAAGATATGTCAGGGACTCATTCACAGGCGGAGGCTGTACAGGGAACCTAAGTGTTTGCTGTTGCAGGTTTCAATCAGCCATGGGGTTAAACTCACTTGAAACATAGAACTAATCACGGAAAGCAATCCGCTGGTATAGTCTATGGCAGCACCATTATCACTGCACCCTGCACCCTGCTGGGCAGTACTTATCTTGAGCTTGCTAAGTTCAACGTTGAGTTCTGCTGCATCAAGGCTTCTCACAGCTGCAGCATGACTGCAAGATGCTCTTTGATGCTAGAGGCACGGACCTCGTGTGAGAAGAGGGCAAAAGGAAGGGTGAATCGAGGGTAGAGTGAATCTTTCTTAGTGTGCTAGCAACAGCAGGTTTGAAGTAATGCCAGTGTGCCTGGCACCCCACGTGCAGCTTCCCTTGGCAAGCGGACTAACAACCACGCTGGCCCACACAATCACCCATCTGCAGCGCAAGCATACAAACAAAAGTGCAAGGTGTGGCTGCACACAAAGCAGCTAGGTCAAGACGGTCAAACATGCCGGGCCTAACCAAGCAAAACCCAGCACCATCCTATCAGCCCCATACCACCCCACACCACCTCCCACTCACCGTGCCAAGTCCACCATACACAAACTCTGTCATCAGCTCCAAATGTGGGATGGAATACTCCACAGCAACATGAGCAGTCCGGCTAAGTGCCCCCACCTGATCAGTATCCTCACAATCGCGTGACGCCCTGTTCTTCTTACTCCTCTTATGCGCAAATTTAATGATGAACTCGGCCGACGCCTTTAAATGGGATGGTGGGCTGAGAGGCCCCACATGCATCATATTCGGGAACTCACGCGCTTCAGTGGTTTTGAACGGGTGGTTTGGGTCTTTGGGCATTTTGGTTTTGGCCACCACTGGGAGCTCATCCTTGGGCAGAGTTGTGGAGGCGTGAGTTGGAGATCCGACCATGGCATGGATCACCGGAGTCCCGCTGAGGAGGTTAACTGCTCTGGCTTTCTTAGCCTTGTGTATGAACCAGAGGGTCACTATTAACATCAATAATGCTACAGCCCAGCATACGATGATGGTCACGGCGCCATCAAATGCTGGAGATCCCTGTAAGATGAAAAGACATAATTCAGATGAGATCGTAATCCTCTATATGCTCCCTCATCATTGAAGGAGCCTCGTGCCAAAAGGGCACTACGCTTTCCATAGCTCTTACTTGCATTGAACAGCAGCCTTTACGTTTGACTGTAGGAAGAGTTAATGTGAAAACAAGGTTCACGTGTGGTGGTGACAGTAATTATACTGTTATAATGCTGTATGTCTATCTGGTCAAACTCCTCTCTTTCAAGCCTGGAAATGGCAGTGCCAAGGATTCCTCCGCATTTATCTTAACAGTATGTACAGGCTTGCATACCAAAGGCCACCTATAGTCTAAATGAGTATATTAGACCGCTAATAGGATCCGCATGCAGGCCAAATGTATTGACAAGGCTATGAGTGGGGCCTCCCAGCCAGCTTACTTGTGGTTTAGGGAAGAGGTCCTTAGGCAGGATGTCCACCACCTCAGCTGGGAGCAGTTGATCCTCAACAACATACAACTGAGGCTGACGGTCCAGGCGAGGATACACTCGGAAACTCCCATCAGAGTCGATATCCACAGAATCCTGTAATGTAGGAAACAAACAAAAAGTTTAATTTGTCAATATACAGGGAACCCTGTACTACAGAGTAAACAAACAGGCTACCCACCAACAAAGCCGTTAGGTTGGATGGACCACTAACACAGCAGGGTCAGACCCCATTCCCCCACTGAACAGGACAGTTGTCATGTGGGGTAAAAAGAGGCCCCGTGCAGAAGGAGCCTTGTTAGATAGGAGATGGAGAAGGTACGAATCGAGGAAGTGCAAGAGGACAACTACTACAGGTGTGGTACCGGCAGTCCTGGTAAACTGCTAAGTGCACAAGCAATCAGAGAAATTTGGTACAAGCTCTACGCGTTGTTTAGGACCCGTGATTAGCATGGGTCCATATTACTGGCCGAGTTACATACCTACACAGCTGCCACAGTGCGTAAAACTTGGCCTAGGCTAGGCAAGAGGCAGGAATGTGATGTTTGCAGATAGCCGTGCAGCACCCCGCAGTGGGGCAACCGTTGCAGGCTACCCTAATTGCCTCCCTGCCTCCACCTGCCGCTTGTATTGTGCATCTTCCTTTACCAGCCTTTGACCATCTTGCCATCGGTCCCGCCTTACTGACAGCAAAGGAAACAGCTCCCACTCGCACACCCTATATGCCAGGCCAAAAGCACCCACCCGCCCCGCCCAGTGTGCAACAACTCCAATCCAGAATCTAAAACCCTAAACCCAAATGTCCTTATGCACAACAGAACTCCACCCCGTGCACCAGCCCACCCCCTTCAAAAATACCGCCACTCTCACATTGCGGCTACACAAATTACACTAATCACACACACAAAATCCGAAATCAAAACTACCCCCTCTCATTCACCACTGATCACCACCCTCACCTTGCGGCTAATATTCGCACCTTCAATCCAAACCTTTAAAACACCCTGATCAAATTGGAAAATGACTCCATCCCATGCACCAGCCCCCCCCTCCACCCCTTCACCTTGCGGCTATACAGATTGACAAGCCTTCTCCCTTTCAGCTCCGGCACCAGTGTTGTCTGACAATCCAAATGATGGCTGTAGTCCACCTCCTCCCTCCCAGGCTGAATGTTATTCATCACCAACAGCACCGGTCCCCTTGCCAGAATCATATAATGGTCCGTAACACACACCTCTTGCTGATTATACTTCCACAGCTGTACCTTCTTCCGCTGCTGAATCAACGCCTTGAAAAACTTATGCAAATCTGACCCCACACCGTAGCTGTCCCCCTCTGACACGTTCCAAGCAGTGCCCCTAGGGTTCACACCCGGTTCCCATTGTAACGCAAGGTAGTAAACCACCGGCACTCCCTCAGTCACCAGCAGGAATGAGTAGAAGTTCTTATACAACCCAAGGTCCCTAGCCACTAAGTCCATGAACAGAGGCTTATCATGAGACTCAAGGAAGTTTGTGAGGTAGTGGTAGTGTTCTGGTAGGATGTCTCGGGCTGCCTGTGTTGCTGCTGCCAGTAGTGTCATGTTTTGGTAACCTTGGGCTACTGCTGTCATCACATTGTGTAACTCAAAGTTGAAGGAGGAGTGGAGCTCGCCTGCAGGAGAAGATGGAGAGGAGGGGCTTTGATTGCTTTGTGGGTTGGTAGCAATCGTAGTGAGTGAGTGGACGCCGGGCGTTAGCCCTGCGTAGTTTTGAGGAAGAGGCGATACTTGCACACGTGGTGTCTTCCCCCCTACCCTGCTAGCAATCGTAGTGATACAGATCAATAATGGTAGCACCGTACTGCTTCGCAGCAATGCTCGAGCTCTGGTCCTGGTGTTTCAAACAATAACGGCATGCTTTAGTCATCCATGTTATAACCTGCTACAACTTCAGCTTCTGCTTTAGGGAGGTTATACGGTGCCACTTTCATTCCAGCTAATCAACATACCATGCAAAAGGGCCTAACCTTGCTAGGCATTCTTCTGTTCCACCTCGCTGGTTTGTAACAGCTTGAGGTGCGGGGCTTTATACAGCACCTTTTTGCTATGGCATAGGGCATGAAATATAACAACAATAGGCATGTTTTCTTTTTGATGTGCTGCTTCTGTGGAAGGTGTGCCTGTAACCGTTCATGAACGTTTGCATGCTACATCCACTGGAATTAAGTGATACATAAGAGCCACTCAGGTCCTATTATGTTATTGTTTGGGCCAGAATGCTACACATCGCATATCAAGTGCTGCTCAAAAGACTTGCAATATGCAGCATATCATGTCCTAGTGCTCGCTGTCAAGGTTTAAGTTTCCATACTTAAACAGGCACTCTGCAATTAGCAGAAGGGTTTACCGCAATTTCTTCGTGTAACAATGGCTCTGTTTTCTTGTTTGCTCAAACAAGTAATTGTGTGCTGCTTGGTACTTGTGAGGCACCTCATCCTTTAGGTGGCTGCTGCTGCTACCATGCCAGATTTGACTGGCTCAATGGATACAAGTATACAATTTCTTACCTGATTTGAGCTTTCTTTTCAGGTATGCAAGCTCTGCTGTGATGTTGAACTTCCCAGTAGGCTCCCAGATAGCACGGCTACTGCTGCTGCTGCTACTGCTGCTGCTACTGCTGCTGCTGGTGCTGGCGCTGCTGGTCATTCCCATGCTGCTCATGTCATGGCCTGCGTGGGCACCTGGAAAGGCAATATGTCAGCAAAACATGCTTTATGTTAAAACCATTCTACAATGCAAACGATAGATGGAACCTCAATCAGCCACTCAACACAGTCTCTGCTGTCTATCCTTGGAAGGCGAGCTGGCCGCATGAAACACTTGAATGCAGCCCGCAAGGTGCCTAATGCTTAGGCTGTTGCCCCTATGGAGTTAAAACCCACTCTAGATCGTAATGGCCTCACGCAGCCGGCTTACTGATGCTGATATCGAACATCAAGTTGTTTATGAGGAAGTCAAAAGTATGCCCATCATGGCGTATGCTTGCACGTGGAAAGGCGACTTAATGACAGCACATTTGCATAACGGACATAGTTGGCACATGCACAAGCTGTCCTAAATGCCTCATCCCTGGGAATCACAGCAAAAACTCCAGGACAAATCGCCCCTAGCACTTACTTTGCATAAGGAGTCGCTTTTCATCAGCCCCCTGAAGATCATCAGAGCCACCGTCAGCAGTAGCAGCAGACACCCCCGCACTGCTACTGCTACCGCCGCTTCCGGCGCCGCTCCTGCCACTGCTACTGCTGCCAGTGGTACCCTCAGTCTGCTGCAGTCTACGCTTATTGATTGTTTCCCCAACCACCAGTTCCGAGGGTGACACTGGTGTTGGTGTCACTAGGGGTTGATCTGGTGCTGCTGCTATATTCAAAGGCTCTGAGGGAGAGGAGGGCGCATTGTTTTGATCAATTGTGATGGTGTTTGATACATCCTGTGGGGCGTCCTCTGGTGGAGGTGGTACCACTGTCACATCCAGAATGATGTCAGGTGAAGGGCTGGGTGGTGGAGTTGGCAGGGGGCTTATGGGTTCAGGCTGGAGAGAAGGTGTGGGGGATATGACCTCCTCCTTTGGGATGGGAGTGGGGGCTGGGGAGGTGACCGGGTTGCTGCTGCTATCGCTCATAGTAGGGGAGGGGAAAGGGGAGGGAGAGGGCTCAGGGGAAGGGGAGGGGGAGGGAGAGGGTTCAGGGGAAGGGGAGGGTTCAGGGGAGGGGGAGGGAAAGGGCTCAGGGGAAGGGGAGGGGGAGGGAGAGGGTTCAGGGGAGGGAGAGGGTTCAGGGGAGGGAGAGGGTTCAGGGGAAGGGGAGGGAAAGGGCTCAGGGGAAGGGGAGGGAGAGGGTTCAGGGGAAGGGGAGACAGGGGGATCAGGGGAAGGAGAGGGGGAGGGAGGGGGGGACGGGTCAGGGGAAGGTGTGGGGGAGGGAGAAGGAGAGGGGTCTGGAGAAGGGGAGGGGAAAGGGGAAGGGGAGGAATCTGAAGGAGGGGACTGTGAAGGGGAGAGGGGAGGGGAGGGAGATGGAGACGGCGAAGGGGTGGGGATGGAGGACGGACCTGCTTTGTTGTTGTCCTGATCAACAGTGCCCGACGGCTTTGCAACATTATCTGAAGCGGAGGGGGAAGGAGAAGGAGAGGGAGAAGGAGATGCGGCAGGCCTGGGGGAAGGGGAATTCTTGGTAGGGTCCTTTGCAGGGGAGGCATTGGGACGAGGAGAAGGGGAAGGAGAGCGCGGGCGGGGAGAAGGAGTGTTAGTGGGGGAGGTGTTAGAGGAGGGGGTCGGGGTGGAAGTAAGCTTAGGAGAGGGCGACGGCTGTGCTGGCTGTTCTTTGGCCGGCGAGGAGTCCGGTGACGGCGGCGCTTTTGCAACTCCTGTCGAGGGCCCAGCTACATCTGATTTTGCGCTGCTGCTGCCATCCTGATTGCTGCTGCTGGTAGTGGTTGTAGTGGTGGTGGTAGATTCGCTGGTGTCTGGTGATGGGGCCGTATCTGGTGTCCCATCAATTCCATTCAGCCAAGCATCTGGTACATAAGGTCCCATCCCAACAGAGTCCTCCCCAACCTTCCTCCCCTCCTCTGCCAAACTGGCTGCTGCATTTGCCATTGTGGTGATAGATGTCTCGGGACCCCCTACCACAAATTCCATATCTGGGCCAACAGTAAATGTCTTGAAGAATTCCCCCACAGTGAATGTGCCCACATTACGTAGATCTTTGTTCATATCATCTGAGATGTGGTTGGCGGCGTCAATGCGGAAAGCGTCTACACCATATTGTTGTATTACCCATTGCATCCAATCCGTGTACATCTTCCGCACCTTGGGGTCCTCATGGTTCAAATCCTGCAGAAAGACAGAAGGGTGTGATAGTGAGCTGGACGGGTGGGTACCCACCCACTTATGTGTTTTGGGCTCCGAGTGGTACTGGGCCTATCTACATTAGGTAAGGACCCACTTCCTTAACGTAGACAAGAAGGGATTTCCCCCCTTCTCTGCCATAGTTCTCTCTCTCTCTCTAGTGAGCTGGACTTCTGCGATGGGCCTGGGGTGTTTATAAAATACATACGATATCCGCGGCATCCTTATACCTTACCGCCTCTGACTGCAAATCAGTTGTGCACTATGCTAAGTCTGCGGCATGCCATGAAATGTAATCATGTTTTAACTGATAACACTGACATTAAAAACAAACATTCGATTATAAGAGCCCTATAAATCTGAACTGCGGGTGCAGCAGGTACTCTCAGCCAAATAAAAGGAACACACCACCAACCACATACAGCAATTTGTGAAAAACAAGGGTCAGATCATTCATGCTTTCATCCCCTCGCATCCAACAAGTCTGACTGCGTGTTCTCGGAGCCCAAGGGACGTCACACGGACACATGCGTCAAGTACACTAAACTATGGTATTCAACTCCACAACAAAAGAGCACAGTATGGTCCACCTCGCTGTTCTTTGTGACAGCTTGAGGTGCGGGGCCTATGGCACTTATTGCTATGACATATCATGAAATGTAATAATATGGTCCTTGTTACTTACTGGGAGGTTCATGAGGCGGCAGTGCGTTGATGTGAAGCCATCAATAGACATTGAGTTGTTGCTCTTAGCAAGAGCTTGCTGCAGCTGCTCGTAAAAGGGCTCCATGTATTTCCTGCTCCCCTTCCCAGCATCGTAACTTGGTGTGTAGGGTGAATCCGGCACGCCAGCAATACCGCAGCTGTTAGCTGAGCAGCGTGTGCAGTTGTGGAAGTGTCTTGTTTGATTGAAGGGGTTGAGGCCCTTGAAGGCAGCAGCATCCTTGTATGAAGTCGTATCATAGGCTGTGCTCTCTTTGACGTACCCCATGTGGTTTGGAGTAATGTCTAACATGACATACACACCTGCGACAAGACACAGCCAGTGGCATATCCACGTTTGCATTCACGCTGGAAAATACTGGGATACGGTGACCAGGCTGAGTCAAAACTAAAGGTCCAATGTAGGCACGGGGCACATCTGCCAATAGTGTTATGCACAAGGACTTTGAGTTCCAATAGCCTCATTAGCTATTCTGCCACTCCATGCTGAGTTCACCAAGTGTAAAAGGTAAAAGAAGAAGAGTGCTGCTGTTGCTGCACTGCTCTGGTGAGGACATTTTTAAACTGTACAAGGTTGTTCAATCAGCCCCTCAAAGCGAATAGATTTGTATCGTGCGTGAAAGGGGACAAGCATGATTGTCCCATACCGTATACAATTGCGCCGTGCTCTTTCCACGCCACCTTGAGGTGTGGAACCTATGGCCCTTTTGTTATGGTACATCTTGAATTGCAGCATGCTGCCTGGCCGCTGCCCTCAGCTGCTTCCCCCGCTCACCCTGGTTATGCATGTGGCTGACAAACTGCTTCAGCTCCCTAGACGTCCCAAAGTTGGGGTTGGTCCGATAGAGGTTCTTGGGCCAATACCTGCATCAGAGCATGTCATGAGTCCATAGTCAGAGTCTCTTAATCATACTCATTCTGGGACCAGCCCAAACCCAGCAAATGTTACTCAACTGCTCTTCGTGAGATTTTTGTAAGCTTTACTGATGTTGTGCTCTGGTTGCTACAGCTGATCTGATGTGCCCTCACATAATCTCCTACAAATAACTATACTGCAGCTGCTCGTGCTGGCGAGGAGCCTCATCCCTACTGCTGGTTCATGCTGCTGTAATGATCTGGTGATCCTAATATGTTGCCCCTCTGGCCCTCTTGGATTCGCTATACACTTCCTCTGCCCGTCCCCACCCCCTTGCTGCTACTCTAGAGCTATTCAGTTTCCAGTCCATTGGAACGTAGTATCAGTCAAGCAATCTGCCATTCCCATTGATGCTAGTGGTAACTAAGCTTGATAGCTGAGACTGTAATGGGTTATTGGTGTGCCATTGAGATTTCCACCAGGATCTGTCTTGTCAATGGACCCCGTTCCCTCGTGTGGTGTCATCCTGCAGAAGCTCTCCTGCTGCTGCTCATTCTTTCTTCCCCTGTTGCTGTGTTGCTGCCATCAAAGTTGTCGGGGCTACTGCCTCTCTGAGGACAGTCTGCTAGTCATACTACAGCAGCAGAAGCTGCTGCAACTGCTGCTTGTGCTGGTGAAGCGGAGATGTGCCCGACAGACTTCCTGCTGATCTGCTCCCATAACCACTGTCAACCCGTAGCTTCTGCTTCTGCTGCTGCTGCTTTCATCGTTACTGGCCAGCTCTGGACACTCACCCATGATATCCCTCAGGGAATTGATCACTCATCCCCAGGGTCTGAAAGCTGACTGGTGAGACCCATACTGCATCTAAGCCCAAGTCAGTGATGTAAGGAGACATGCAGGCCAAGCCCCGCAGGTTGCCTCCACAGTACCTGGAAGCAGCGCAGGGAGTGGCAAAACGTCACATGCTATTACAACCGCGTGTACAATGTGGAAAGTGAGGGATCTGCTGCTGCTGGGGTAACCTGGGTGCTCAGGCAAACGCAAGCGCAAATGCTGGACAGCAAAGCTACACCTGGGAAAAATTGAAGGCACCAGGCTGGATCAGTGCACCAAGCAGCGTTAAGCATGCGCAACCAATTGTTTAGCCGAGTAGGGATGCTAATGCACAGCTTGCTGTAGCTGTAAGAACTTTGCAAGTCCCCTTTTTTCAAGTGCACAGCCAACCAAGAACTTGCCCTACAAGGTCTGACCTCAGCTACGAACGTGCACTGACGTCGCACATGCACAGCCTTTCTGGACGTCTCAGCAACTGCTAACCCAGCTGGCCTATTCCCTGCAGCCAACTGAGCTATTCCTGCCTTTACTTCCTGCTTGCTGTACTCACTTTTGGGGGTGTGAGGCACATCCCGTCGGTTCATCTCTGTATGGTTTGGCAAACCGATCTGTGACCACCTGTTAGGATCGACAATGCACGTGCATTTGCGTCGGTTGGGAGAACGTGCCAACGTCCTGCTTAGGGGGACTGCCATTGCCAGGCCAGAGGGAAACACATGCTGATGTGCTAATAAAGTCGTGTTTTAATAGGTAGTGTATGACATGGTCAGCGCCTTCAGAGGTTTCAATGCACAAAGCTCTCACTTGCAAGATGGTCTTCGACCTCCAGTCTGCCCAACCGCCGGTAGCTTGCGTCGGTTGTACACCAGCTACCAGTATGTTACTGCTAAGCAAGGTTAAAAGGATGATTTTAATCACATTACAGATTGACTTTCGCGGAGCCATTGTACAGTGGGCGGGGCATGGCATGGAGCCAAGCTCCATAGGTAACGATCACTTAGCACGCATTGTCAGCATCATGTGGTGGCAGGTTCACGCATGTGCATGTTGGCAGGTTAATCACTAAGACAGCTTGGTTGTGATCTTTTGCTGGCCACCCGACTAGTGGAATTCCCTCCCTAGAGTGGTCAACCTCCGGTCACTGGCGACACCACATTTTCAGGACTTATGAAAGTTAAGCCCAGCCATTTGTCCCTTCCAAATGCGCAATCTGAAGAATGCATTACGTCTAGGGTAATGACGCTCATCTCCTGCAAGCTTAGCTTCACATGGCCCGGTATTGTCGGGTCACTCTTCTTGGAAGCCAGTGGCAGCGTCAGCAGCCCTCGCTGCATAGTCCGTTTAACACAAAGCTTTAGAGACATAAAAGCTGTCAGGTGACATAACACAAAGTCACGTGTTAAAGATTGCCAGGTCCATGATGATATGGGCACTCAATCCGACAACTAACCGCCGTCACCCGACTAGACACATCGCTCAGGCCCCGGACCCTCTGCGTATGAAAGAACGCATCCTCTCTCGCTCGATGCTTGTCCAGCTTTGAACAAACAATATATTTTACAATTGTCCCACTTTGCGTCTATTTGGAGGCTGTGCCGGAAGCAAACAGTGAAGAACGATCACAGTGCCGGCCTAGCCAAGTTACCCTTGCGGACCGCAGCAACGGGAGTTCGCAATCCACGAACGAAGAAGAACGCCTGTTAAGCGCCCCACTAGAACCTCCAAAGCCACACTCCTACAACTACAACTCCCAAGCAAGTGTAAGCACTTCTATCATTCCATTAGCCAACATGCCCTGCAGCTTAACAACGACTGAACCAGCCACGAATCAACCGCATGCCCTGGTGCAGCTTCACAACATCACATCTTGATAACACGCATGGTGCCCAGGTGCCCTAACAAACAAACCGAAACATGTAAAGCGTGGTCCTAACCATCCACGGTCTGTCCCTTCGCCACCCCCTGCTGCCCTGCCTGCTGCTGGGGCTACGCCACAATACTATATCATAACATAACAAACATTTAAGGTGTGGCAACCGCCAAGGGCTGCTAGGTCGAACCGACCAAACAATGCTAGCAGCAGACTGCTGTTCCTACACTCCCTTCCGTGACCACCTCGGAGCAGCATAGACGCCCAAGAAATAGGTCACAGCCAGACTGGGGTTCATTGCTCCATGCCGCCACACCTCAGCACCAGCAACAGAACCCAGGCTATCCCTTAAACCACTGCATTCACACTAGAGGAAGCACTGTAAGACCTCCATGCTGCTGTTGTGGCTGCTGCTGGTAGTATTGCGGTGGCGCCTGCTGCCCACTTGCCCCTGCTGCTGCCCCTGCTCCCCCATACCCCTGCCCTGCCCCGGCTGCAGGCCGCATCTGTCCTCCCCTCCTGCTATACCGCGGCAAAGAAGCCCTCTTCTCCTCCACTGACAAAAGCTCATCATCCCACACCAGTTTCATCTCAGACCCCATGTCCCCGTTACCCCCTGACCCAGCCGGCGCTGGCCCCCCATAAGCCCCAGCCCCTCCAAGTGTACCAGCCACTGTCAACTGGCCACCTGCATCTGTCCCTGCACCACCACCACCACCTGCTGCTGCTGCTGCACCTGGCGGGCCTGTAGCACCAGTGGGTGTACCTGCTCCTCCTGACGCTGCTGCTGGTGGTGCTGCTGCTGCTGCGGAGGCTGCTGAGATGGGGAAAAGTGGCTGAGGTCTGCCATAAGGAGGTGCCTGTTGCTGCTGCCCCATAGGCCCTGCACCTGCAAAGAGAGTGCACAAGCTTGAATTGGTTAACTTTTTAGGTAGTGAAACTCAGCAGATAAGCATGGGAGTTCTAGTCGTTGCCTGGACAAAGGCATTGCACGGCGAAAGACAGGACTGGCAGGAGACCAAGCAAGGGAGGTAGTTGCTGGAAATTGACAACGCTTGAAGTTTCCTACAAGCACTCAAAGTGGGCCTACAGGGAAATACAGAGAAAAAGATACACAGGCACAGCAATTGACCATTGCATCCCATTCCCAACCAGCTTCGCATCACTTCCTGCAGCAACTGTGGCAGCAATAGCGACCCTTCTTCTCATGAACGCACCACCACGATCCATGATACCGTTAAAACTGGTGCAAATACCGTCAGCCATCCCAACTAAGCCCAGTTGCGCCTGCTTACCAGGGGGAGGCGGCTGCCCATACGCTGGTGGTCGCTGCCCGTACCCATCTCCTCCAGCTGGCGGGGGTCCACCATACGGCCCGGGAGGCCCCCTGCCAGGGGGTGGGGGACCTACTCCCGGCTGCCCTCCTGCTGGAGGTCCGCCCCTGCCAGGCGGGCCTGAAGGACCACCGCCGGGCCCTAAACCATAGCCAGGAGGAGGGGGCCCACCGTAAGGGCCTGGAGGGGGAGGTCCATTGGGCCCAGGCTGGGGAGGGCCGTTAGCATAGGGCCTTCCAGGAGGCTGGCTGCCAGGGCGTGGTGGAGGCATTGGCTGACCACCAGGAGGAGGAGGGCCATAACCCCTGCAAAAGGGTGGGGAGTATATAGTTCAGTCAGCTAATCTGATAGACAGGTGGTGATGTGATATGACGTGTACACGGGTTTCCTTGAAGGTGTGCCGCATTGTGGTTCATCAACAAAGGCACAGGTCAAACATACACGTCAAGCATGCAGATTCTCTGTGCTGCAAAGACAGCCTACGTTGCTTACTGTGCTGTCTACAATCAGCACAATGGAACATATACTTTACAATGCATGTCGGTACTAAAAGGCAACCCACTGAACTATCACAACTAAAAAAACAAGCTAGGTGGATCAGTGATACACCCAGGTGCCAACAGCTCTGCTGCATTGCCCAAATATAAGCCATATAGTATGCACTAGGAAATGGAACGAGCCCTTGCTGCAAGCAGGATATAATGATACGCCCCTCAAGCCCTTGGCCCATGTACACCACTGCGACTTCACTGTCCACCCTGAAGCCCTGTGCTGCCACTCACATGCCGGGCTGGGGAGGGTACCCTCCAAGATGTGGTGGTGGTGGTGGTGGTCCCCGAGGGCCCCCAGGGGGTGGGGGAGGGCCCCCTAGCCCCATCGGAGGGCCTCCTGCCATGGGCCCCGACATCGGCGGCCCCTGCTGCTGCTGCTGCTGGATACCTCCAGGCCCCATAGGCCCTGACATGGGGGGCATAGGGGCCCCGGGGGGTCCCATGCCATATGGCCGTGACCCAGGAGGACCGGAGGGGTGCATCCCTGCTGGTGGGGGTGGTTGCATGCCCATCATTCCATGCCCTGGGGGCCCACCCCACCCTCCCCCAGGAGGTCCTGGTTGACTTGGGGGGAACGATGGGCCTCCAGGCGGGTAAGCCTGACCAAAGTCTCCAGCAGGGGGTTGACTGGGTGGAGGTGGAGCAGCTGATTCATCTGCAGCAGCTGACTTCTGCTTCTTGCTCTGGGGTTCTGCAGACACGGGAGCACAAAAGGGTCACCTACTGGCATTGCATCTTGTGCATGGACATGACATGTAACTTCAACGTAGTTTCTTGTCATTCATTAACTGCTATCGCGAAGATACGTTCAAAAAAGGTCCATTCGTGACAGTGACAGGTGTTCCCTGGGGAGCTGCGCATGCATGCATTGCAGCTGGTAATGAGGTGCTGCCTATGTTTGCCAGAGCAGAAGAGAATCTCAGATCTCAAACCTCTCTCTGCTTACTGCTGTTAAGCTCTGTGCTTACTGCTGCTTTAAAAGCCGCATTAAATACTGCTGATAAAGGTCTGCATGTAAAGGTTCAAGGAGCCAACACCATAAAAGAAAGATGCTGAAAGCTGTAAGGGCAGCATATGTGCTTCTCAGGGACCTGCTGCACCACTCTGCTGCTGAATCAACATGCTCCTGGCGCCGGTTGCATAAGGCCATCCTGCAAGGACTGAGAAGACGGCCGTGTGCTTACCATCCCCGAAAGGATTATCTCGTGTAGCGCCTGCAGGGAGGCCGCAGGTGCCAAAGATCTCCCTATCCATGGACTCTCTCCCTGGCTTGGCTCCTGGTACACTGCAGGAGGGGTAGGTGTGTGTCTACATAACATTATGAGAAGGCCGATAAACAGCTCATGCTTAACATACGTTGTAATGGTAAGCTTGTGAACCTGGTAGGCGTGCACCGAGAGTCCCTGGGCGGTGTTCAGCTTCCTGTTGCATTCTGGACATTTATAGTGCTTGTTCTTCTGGTGCTGTACGAGCGTGGGCTCGTTTTCAAACGTCCGATCGCAGTAGAAGCACCATGGCTTCTCCTCCTCCTTCGACTTCTTTTTCTTCTTGGTCATGGCTGCTGCCGCTGAAAGTGCTACTCAGGGGCTGCTTGTAGCTGACTGCTGCAAGCTATATTAAGGTAGCCTCTGTCCACACCGTCCGCAATACGTGTTGCAATCAGAGATCCAGCAAAACAGAGATATCACCAGAGCGGTCAAGGTGGGTGAGCACCTTCGTCTTGCCTGAGAATGCCACACACAGCCAAGACAGAAGAGAATACTAGCCAAAATGCATACAACCAACGATCAAGAACTTAGGCGGACAAAGGACAGCGGAGCCGGCGAACGCCCGCCCGAAGCACCGAGAAACTCATCATCAGAGGCACTAGAACCACCTGAGCAGGCATCTGCAGATTTTCAGCTGAGTTTCTGTACAGTCGTGAAGCACCAACGCTCTACGTCAGCGCAAAGGCCCCAAGCGGACGTCCATGAGCAAATGCACGCTTCAGTGCCTCTCTGGTGCCCACCCCAGAACCCTGAGGGCCTGCCTGCTTATCTCCTCCCTGATGTTCCCAGCCTTCCTCGTGGTGTCGAGTCGCTGCTCCGTCTTCGAAAGATAGCCAAGACTGTATATTAACTCCCTATGTGCATGGAGGTTGACCTGTGCTTGGGTCCATGGACGGGTAGTGACAAGGGTCAATTAATTAGGCAGTTAGTGGGTCCTTCGCCTATGTCTTGAGCCTCAAATTACGCATGCAAAGGTATAAGTCCTGTTCATTACCTCAAATCACCTCAGCTTAACACGAGCTGGAAGGTGGCATCTATTATCGGAGAGCAGATGTGACCTCTGAATCGAGGCATTATGCCACCAAAGTTTGGGCTAGGCTTAGCATTACAGGTCCCCGATCGTAGCCCCGAATGTAATGATGAGCGGCAAGCTGCCGATGCTGTACGTGATTTACGGGTATGCCTGGATGAGGACCACCCTTCTGCTTGCTGCAACTGCTACAGACGCCCTGTTTCAATCACAAGTTCATTTCTTCAGGAGAATTGGGAGGTTGGAACGAATGGATCTGTTAGCATGCTTACCAAGTCGTTCACCCCCTATCAGTTCAGTTCTGAGGGGCTCATAAAGGCTGCAGGGCCAGAGCAGTTGCACTATCGGGTAAGGTTGCACCACAGGCTGCCTCTAGGCGATCCATGCTGGTTTAACAATTTGCTGGCAAGAAACGGCGTCTATCACTGTAGTATCCTTTCTGTCCATACTGTCAGGCATGGACAGAGGCTTATGCCAGCCTGGTTGTCTAATACGGGAGCATGCACATAGTGCTTGCTGGCAGCAGTTGACCTATTGACCGTCAGTTGATCAAGATCTCAGGACTAGCTAACTCATTACCGCAGTAGCAGCAGCTCCCCTCTGGGGATTCTCAGTACATGCAAGCTGGCAAATGTATCATTTTGAATTTCTTCTGCAGGTGTCCGAGCAAGACTTGTTCATGATCAAGCAGCTTGGCCAGGGAGCTTGTGGCACAGTGAGTACCGGTACCAGTAACAGGCAAAAGACGTTGTCATGCAGACTCAAGCTCTGGAAAGGTGCATCACCATAAGTGACATACCCATGTTTAATAGGTTTTCTACAACCACACAGCAGTTGTGCCTCTGCTGAGGAACAGCAAGCATAGGCAGAGAGGGGTTGATCATGGTGCAGCTAGCAGCACAGCGACACGAGCAAGCATCAGACTCAGAAGGTTTTAGCAGGCTGGAGGTCAGACTCCCAACCCCAGTGGCAGATGTTCATAGCCTACTGGTTGTGTTTACGCAAAGCAGCTCTGCGGGCCTGCCTACCTTCGTGCCATTACTGACTGTGTTGCAGGTGCACAAGGCCTATCTGCACAATGAGGGCAAATTTGTGGCTGTGAAGCGCATCAACATCATGAACAAGGTAACACCAGGTCCACTTTTCCTTCTTATGCCTTTCGCCATGCCTTGCACCTAACTGCGAAGCAGGAGAAGGCAAATCAGCATTTCATGAATCTTTGCCGCCAACCGCCTTCCTGTCACAGCCAAACGAATATCGCTGCGTGGTAACGAATGACGCTCTTTCAGAGCAGCTGTAATAGCGCACTGCCGCCTGTGGTCCGTGGTACTTGGATTGCATAATGGTTAGTTGAGCTGTCTATCTACTCAGGTAGCACCCAGGACCTTTGTGGTTGAGTTGCGCCATGTCTTCTGAGCCATCATTTGGAACCCTGCCTTGCAGGAGTTGCGGCAGCAGATGCTGGCTGATGTGAAGGCCTTGTGTGATGCTCCCAACCTCCCAGGCTGCATTCAGTTTCATGGCGGTTACTACCTACCTGATAGTGGCCAGGTACGCTATTTCCTGCACAAAGGTTGCTCAGCCTGCAACTGGAGGTCAGCACAGTGCATGGATGGCATAAGGGAATGCGCGGAAACCACATGCAATGTGTCTGCACATAGCTCTGCTGTAATGCCCAATAGAAATGGATTATGGTTGATAAGCACATCATATGTAATAGAGTGGACATGATCTTGGAAAACAAAAATATGGTCTTAGGCAGGACATTGCTTCCACTGTGGAATATGGTTGTACTGACAGCACTTGGCAGGTGTGTCTTCGTACTGTTTCCCGGAGGTTGCAGGTGCACTGCACCTGGGGAGTCCCATTGTGTGTTAGCTTGCCTTCTGCATACTAGTTATGACCACATATTTTACGCCATTGCATCAGTAGGCAAAAAGTGGATAATTGAAGCTACCTCACTACGTGCATGTTCCAACCAAATTGGCGTGAGTGCTGCTCTGCTTCTGCTGCTCCTGCAGATCTCTCTGGTCCTGGAGTATATGGATGGAGGCACCCTGGCAGATGTACTCAAGAAGGTGTGGGGTTTTGCCATCCCATGTGTGTGACATGGACAGCTGCCCTCTTGGCTCAGGGAACGTTTCAAGGGGACCCAATGATTGTATTTCTGAACATGACCATGATGTGCTTCATGTCTGTCTTTTCACAGTGTGCTCGCTTGTCCCACTGCAGAAGAATTGCTCTGTTTGTATGAGGTAGATTGCTGCATAGCTTTCAAGTTTTCTATGAGCCTGTCCATCGCATTCTGCATATATGGACATGCTATGTGTCTCACGGCCTATGTCTCGGAGGATGGTGTGTGCAGCTTGTAACTTTTCAGTACAGGCTTACCCTATGCGGTCTTATCAAATTCCACTATCAGGTATGAGCAGGGGTATTGATTCTGTCGATTGTTGTGCTAACTATTGTTTTACCTTTGTGCAGGCTCATCGGATCCCTGAGAATGTATTGGCAGCCATCACACGGGATGTCCTCCAAGGGCTAGCCAGTCTTCACAGGAAGCGCATGGTGAGCAAAGCACATGACAGTGGTTACAAAGTCAAAGATGGCATCCTACATGAGGCATGCATATCAGTGCTTGCCTTTGGTGTATTCTGCTGCGGACAAGCAAGAGCTGGCAGCAAGGCCTTTCTCAGAAACTCTTAGAAGATCCATTTCATGCGTAGTTTGAGATGCCTGTCTTCTGGAGCAGTTTGGAAGCTGCCTGCGTGGTGTGGCCTCAGCTGCTCACAGTACATTGCGCTGCTGCTAGGTGCATCGTGACATCAAGCCCGCCAACATCCTCATGAACTATGCAGGCCGCGCCAAGATCAGTGATTTTGGCATCAGCACCATCATGGACAACACACTGGCAGCGGTGAGCGTTACATATTGCGCATAATTGCTGTTCACCTGCAAGGGTTCATAGCATTGCTGGCTTGGGTTGAATGTGCAGAGTTACCGATCATATGTTCATTGGTAAAACAAATGAGGATGGCATCTGAGGATTTAATCACTGCAGTACATGATGTGCATGCAAGCATATTTGCTGACAGTGTAGAGATATAGGCTAAAAGCTTGGTTTTGTTACCAGTGATGGTCACCCTAGGATTGCACCCTGCTTGCTGAGAAAGAAGCCTCAGAAGGCTCCCCATGCTGCTTGCACCCTTACATCTACTGCTCCTCCTTCCGTCTGCAGTGCAACACGTACACCGGGACCGTGACATACATGTCACCAGAGCGGATAGAGAACAAACCCTATAATGCTGCAGCTGACATTTGGTAAGCACTCATCTAATCAGGGCGCGGATGAAACAATGGCCTATTTCAAAACATGACAGGGTCAGCTTGCATACCACTCCTAAGCAGTGCAATGCTGTGCTTTCGCTGCAGGACCATTGACAGACGCATACAACTCATGTGAGCTCCATGGCCAGAATTGCAGATAATTTCCGTGCCTCTGCAGCACACCAGTAATGGATTGCTACCATGGGTTTATTGCTGCCTGTGGATGTTACACAGCAACATGACTGCAATAGGCAGTCAATGGACCTCTATGTGTACCTTGTGCTGAACCCACTGCCGTGGTGTCCAAACAGGAGCCTGGGATTGGTGCTGCTGGAGTGCGTACTGGGGCGGTATCCGTACAACACCAGTGGTGGACCTATGGACCTCATGCTGCACATTATGCAGGTAAGAGAGGGGGACCAGGGGGGACGCATGCAATTTAAGATAAGCTCCCTATGACCCGTAGGGCCATGGTTTGATGCAAGTACTGCTGAAATGCTGAATTACCTGCCTAGGGAAGGCAGGCATCAAAGGCTGGCAGTGGTGGAATGTGCCTGTAACATCCTGTTGTTATTGGTTCATAATTCCGTTACCATCACGATAGAGATTTGTGTTGTGAGATGTCCTAGGATCACGAGGCAGTTCCTTGCCGAGGATAGGCAGGCATTTGTTCCATGCAAAGCATTTGCTTGCTTTAAACGGCTTTTACAGCTTGTGTGCTGTTTGGTCCTGCAGGACCCTCCCACGCTCCCTAGTGCCCAAGAATCCAGCCCTGAGTTGCTGGACATTCTAGCCGGCTGCTTAGCTATGGATCCCAGACAGAGACCGCGAGCAGAGCAGCTGCTGTCACACCCTTTCCTGGTCAAGTACGGCCAGCAGCAGCAGCAGCAGCTCCAAGGGGGACTGAACAGCAGCAGCAGCAGCCAGACTGCAGGTGGTGCAGAGGCAAAGACCTTCATGCGCTCCATGTTTGACCCTATTGAGAAGTAAGTATCTACCTGGATATCAGCAACGATCACAGTCAACAGAGAAGGTGTCATTTCATTATGCATCAAATCGCACTGACACTGCATCGTGTTTGAGCATGGTCTTGCCACCGTGTTCGAGCATGGTCTTGCCACACAGTTTGCAGTATGGTTTTGGATGCCCCGCATCGTTGCAAAGGCATATTCGTCTGCGTAGCACCGTAAGGAGCACCCTTTCAGCATGTCTGCAGGACGCTGAGTCGCACAACTCTTTGCCCACAGTGTCTCCACTGCAATGCCTGTGCATCTTGAAAGTATGTCCTGAAGTATGCTTCCTTGTTCTGCAGGCTTGAAGACATAGGCTTTGTCTTTGCTTGGAATTACTACCAGCACATGTCCAAGGGGGTCATGGGGATGCAGCAGCTGACCAACCTGTATGCAGCCAATTCGGTGAGCTGGTGCTCGTAAGCACGCTGGGATATCCAGGCATGCCATAATTCATATCACTGCAACGTGTAGATCAGCAAAGTGCTGGTATTGACATGTAGGCCGTTGCCCCCAAACAGTGCGCACATGACGGGGTCAGGCTGACGAGCATGGCTGTGCTGCAGAGATAGCTTTGGAGGAATCAATAGGCATTTTTGCTGGTAATAATAAGATAGAATTGCAGGAGTAAGAACCCCCTTGATGCACTTGGTTCGTCCTTCAGCTGGAGGGATGTCCTAGGGGGGTCATCAACTTGCTGGATGTTATGTGCATCGCATTGGCTGCATTTTGAGAAAATAGTCCTTAGTTTGCTGAAGACGAGGACGATTGCTTAGTTGTGCATGACAATTGTCTACGCTCCTGTGTCACATTTGGCAGGTGATGAACCACGGCGGGCAGTGTCATGCGGGCCGGGACAGCATCATGCAGCAGCTGAAGAGCAGCCGGAGCATAGCAGGGCCGGGGGGAGGACCAGCACAGTGGAAGATCAGCAGCTGTGATGGTCAACCTCTAGGACTGGTACGCTGGGGTGCCGTAATGCTATCGGGGCTGAGTTACCGCCATAAATTGTGCTTGTGCAGTTGTACATCATTCTACGATATCTTCTGCAAACCTCATGTCTGCTCTTAGTGCACTGCTTGTGCTGTCGTCAGCTATATGCTCCGCTTCCTTTGCTGCTTTGGTAACAGTGCAGCCTGATAAGGGAAGTTGCTTTTTACCCATCTTCTCTGGACACATCTACTGCACTGTGGAAGCAAGAACCACAACAGAAAGTGCTTTCTTCAAGTAATCAAAGCACTGACGTACACTTCTTGACGTGCAAATTCCAAAATATATGTATTGTTCCCTGCTTTGCAGGGGGGAAGCATCCTTGTACATGTTGTGGGCACCCTGTCTTGCGCTGTGCCAGGCCAGAGGTCTCTGCTGCAGTTCACTGAGGTCTTCATCCTCAGTCAGGCAGCTCCAGGAGAGTATTATGTAGCCAACCAAGTGTTCCAGCTATTCACATCATGAGTACAGGGGGCGAATGCCAAAGTGGCAGCCATCTAAGCTGCATAATAGATAAGCACTACAGGCCAGGCGATATTTTTCACTATGAGTAGCGCAGGGAGCACTTGGGCAGCTGCTGCTGCTGATGCCAGACTCAGGGCATGGCAATTCAGGAAGCTCTGATTTTGACAACAGGGGTATAGAGACTAGCATGTATATAGTGTAGATAGCAGGGGTAATACAGCAAGGTCTGGGTCAAGTGCAGCTGTGTAGTCAGGGGCAAAGGGTGCTACAGACTGGTCCTGTCCTCTGCTCTCTGTCTGCGACCGTGGGTGTTTGCTCTCACTCTCCTAGACGCCCCCCCTTGGAGGCTGGACGGTTTGTGGGAACTAATGGTGTGAACCAAGAGAGAGTTGTTATTCTGGCTGAGTGCATCGGTTGGGCAGGCGGTTGCTGTGTGCTCCTTTGTGAGCCTGTTGCATGTTGCGAAGAAACCTTCACACGATCTTGAAGCGTGTCCAGGACGGGGGCTACTGGTTGTTTGCAGGTGTCGACTGCACATTGGGACTCACATCGCAGATGTCCAAGGTGCTGGAACCCATGCATAACCACTCAGATCCCAGCCGGAACAGTTGCATATCTTCGTTTGTAAGGACACTGTATGCTTTGGACAAGTCTCAGCTTATAAATGGCCCCCCAGAGGTTTGCTAGTGCCTTGCTCCGGCTGTAGCCCGTTTAGTGCCCCTGAGCAGCCTCACTTTCCTCTCAGAGCGCAGCCACAATGCATGGATATGTTCGCACTTAACCTGTCATAGGTGCCTCCTGCTTGTGATATGAAGGTTGCACGTAGGGAAAGGCGCTGACAAGGAAGTTTGGTAGACGTGTACACCTTTCAAATGGCCGAGACTGATGTTGTTGAAGGTGTCCCGGCAGCGGCAGAAGAAGAGCAGGAGCCTGTAAGCAACGAAGTAGACGTCCTAAGCGGTGAACAAGCAGAGCAACTAGAGAACGGGAACAAGCGTCTCCGGGAGGAGGCTGCGGATGAGCAGGAGGGTGACGAGCCCTCAGCTAAGCGCGCGGTGACAAGCACTGAAGAGAACGTGAGTATTACGCGTAGCATCTTCGCACCACATTGCGTATGGATGCTTCTTATACATTCTCCGATGTTACGGCTGCCAGGGCAACAACCCAGAGGATCAAGCGGCTGCTGATCCCGAGCCAGCTGCAGACCAGACAGCAGAGCTTGAGCCAGCAGACAACCCAGGCCATAACGGTACTGACGAGCAAGCTGAGGCAGCAGAGGCCCAGCCTGCCGTTATCCCAGCCCTAGCTGCACCTAAGACAGAAACTCCTCCCATGAACGATACGGCTCACGAACTCGTACGCAACGAGGACGGTACTGTCTCCCAGGTTGTTGAGGTTGCCAAGCACCTAGTCGGCAAACTCATCGGCAAGGGTGGTGCTACTATCAGCGCGCTGCAGCAGAGCACTGGTTGCAGCATCCAGGTAGACCACCAGAGCTTCGGTGACCACAAGAATGTGAACCTGAAGGGCCCCGAGGACAACCTGAACAAGGCTAAGGAGGCCATCCGCCAGACCTTGGAGGCAGAGCCAGCAGGGCCAGGAGAGGGCGAGGTGCAGCTCAATGTCAAGTGCCCCCCAGGCCTGGTGGGGCGCATCATCGGGCGTGGTGGTGAGACCATCCGCTCCCTGCAGGCAGCCAGTGGTGCTCATGTGGTGGTGGACCAGAACTACCCTGAGGGTGAGGAGCGTGTGATCAACATCAAGGGTGCCCCAGACTCAGCAGATCGTGCCAAGAAGATGTGTGAGGAGCTGATCAAAGGAGAGCCAGGCAGCGCACAGGCTATCATCCAGAAGGTGAGGGCCATAGGGTATGAGCATGGCCATGATTGGCAGTATTTGTACTCGTTGAAACAGCTCATTAGAAAGGCGGTGTGGGCGTGAAGGTGCTGAAGGCGGAATCTGCATGAAGCAATGCCCTTGATTCCTGTGTAGTTAAAGGCTATCATTTGGTTGTAAAGCAACATGTCGTTAGCTTGTCACAGCAACATAAAGCTACCATTTTAGGAGTGCATGAATGTTACTGGTTCTGCCGCCCATGCTGAGTCTAATAGTGCAGCCCTTGCTGCTTCGTGCTGTGTGTGCCCGAGCTGTCTCTGAAAGAAGCTATTGCAGGAAGGTTATTCAGTTGGTGCCATACTTCGCGCTGAATTTGTTTGGGGCCCTGTGCCATGCTGGTTTCTTACTGTCGGCTGTGCAGCTTCATCTCTTTGCTAACCTGTCCTATGTCCTGTGGTTTGTGCCCACAGTACACGGCCGGGGTCACCCTGACTGTGAAGTGCCCCCGCAACATCATTGGGCGCATCATTGGCAAGGGCGGCGAGACCATCAAGGGCCTGCAGAGGAAGTACAGTGTCAGTGTGCAGATTGACCAGAACTCTGATCCCATGATCATCACTGTCAGCGGCCCCAAGCAGCCAGCACAGGCTTGCCAGGGGGAGATCAGGGCCATCATGGATGAGACGCAGCAGGGACCACCTGGAGGCTATGGCGGCCCTGGGGGCTTCCCAGGTGAGACACAGCCTGCTAGTACTAAGGATGGGCCTGTGCAGGGTAGATGGTGTGCTGAGCTCTGAACATGTTTTCTCAAACCTGGGTTGGAGCTAGCGCTGGTGAAAGGTTGCTCAGGTGTTTGCTCAGCTGCACATGAGGGAAGCGGATTAGTGGCATCAGGCGTAAGGTTGCATAGCTGCGGTTTATGCTCAGGTCCTGTCTGATCCAATCCTCTGTTAAGCTGTAGCGGGTTACCAAGGAATCAAAGCGAATAAAGCAGGCATTAAGCTGGAATGATATGCTTGGGTGTGGGGAGGGGGACATGTTCGAACTTATGTACCAATGCTTCAATTTGATTGGGTTTGGAACACTTCCACCTGCCAGCAGGCATGTATAAGCGCTCCGGGTGAAATGCATTGGTTGTGAAACTGCAGTGTCTTGTTCTCACTTCTTCTGGCGCCTTTCTGGTGCCCCGCCTAGACACAAATGGATCTTTGGTCTGTCTTTTTGCTGGACTAATATGTGTTCCTCTGTGCGTGCTGCTGCTGCTTGCAGGTCCGCGTGGTCCAGCCTTCCCTGGTCCTCGTGGTCCTGGGTTTGGGGGCCCAGCCTTTGGCGCCATGCCCTATGCCGCCCCTCCCATGGCAGCGCCCTATGGCTTTAGCCCTGCTCCTGCTTATGGTGCCTATGTGACACCTGCTTATGGGGCTTACCCTGCTTATGGTGGCCCTGCAGCTGCCGCTTCACCGTACGCGGGTGGATATGGTGGTGGCTATGGCGCACAGCCTGCAGCGCCAGCTTACGGTGCAGGAGCAGCAGCAGGCGGCGGCTACGGTGCAGGCGGCGGTGGAGCAGACCCTTACCACCAGCAGGGGGGGTATGGTGGAGGAGCTGGGGCAGGTGCTGGGGCGGGTGGGTATGGCGGTGCTGGTGGTGGCGGCTATGGGGCTGCAGGAGGCGGGGCAGCAGCACACCAGGCAGCAGCACCTGCAGCCAGCTCTGTGTGGACTGCCATGCAGGATGACCAGGGCCGCACCTACTACTACAACACCACCAACGGACACAGCCAGTGGGAGAAGCCTGCAGACATGCCATGAAGAGGTCAACAGGAAGACGAAGGTTGCTGGGATGCGATAGCTTGCCTTATACAGCGTTTCTGGTTGCATTTCTGCGCTGTGCATGATGTTATGGTCAGCTGTTTCAACTGCTGCATGTTCGAAACTGCTACGTGTTGGTTTGATATGAGGATATGCATGCGGCTGGTTCATCTTGTGCTAGTATGGTGGATGCTCCTCTTGCTGTGAGTGCATCTATGAGTAGGTTTTGCAAAGCTTGGCTCCGCTCCTTGGCTCACTATCTCCATGAGTTCCGGTGAGAGTTAGCAGAATGTCTTTGCATGATGGAGAAATGCATGCTTTAGGCCTTGATGCGGGTGGATGTTTTGCGCTGTTCAGTTTTCAGAGTTGCTGCAGGCATTGTTTTGCTGCCCTTTATGCCTGCTATGTGGCATGTTGCATGGGCCTCCTCGTGCTGTGCTTTGTCACCATGCTCATTGCTATGCATGATGTTGGCGCTGCCATGCGTGCATGATGTAGCTTTCCTGGTTTGCTAAACGTTTGCTTGGCAGTCCGTCTCTTGAAGGCGGTAACGAGGCTACACTCCAACAGCAGTGCTAAGGCAAGGGTGGCAAGGAGGGGAAGCGGCGCAGCGACACACAGGCAAGGCTAAGTTGGGATGTGTAACGTGTCTCTTTTGCTGTGGTCAGCACATTCCACGACACTACTTGGTATGACACTGTGCTCTAGTATGATTCAAGAGCAGACATTGCCCGCTTGGAACGAAGACGCCTTTCAATGAGAGTGACATGGTGATGATGAATCTCCTGTGGTTGCCAATGAGCAGAAGCTATGCCTGCACAGTTGATTGTGTCTATAGACTTTGATTTCTTGAAGCTATGCTCGCTGTTGACGTGGCTGAATGTGATATGTTTACCGGTGCTCACTGTGTTCATATGTCTCGCCAAGGTGGTACCTGCACCTGTAAGCTTGTGAAGTCTTTGGCAATGCTAATCGATGACATGTATGACAATGGCGCGCCATTGACATTGAACAGCTTCGGAATTTCGTGCCTGCCTCGTTCACGGGTTGCATTGCTTCACTTAGTGAGCTGTGCTGACGACCAACTACTGCAACCTTCTCAACACAGAGAGACAGCGCAGGGCTTTGCCAACAGTTTGCACCGACCAGCGAGGCGGGCAAAGGGCGCCAAAGGGAACAGTGGTGAGGCAGCAGACGTGCTGTAGCGGTAGGTGGATGGTGACTTGGGCAAGGCGTGATGTGTCATGAATGCCTTTGCAATAGATGTGGGTGACTGCTTGCATTGTGCTGCGGAATGGATGTGATGCATTCACATTAGCAGGGATGGCTTGGGGATTGGCAGCAAAAGATCAGCAGGGATGGTGCCTAACACACGCTGACAGTGCATTGCTGTTAATGGCTTGGGGTTAAACTGCTGCTGAATCTGTAGATGAAGGCTAGCCAATAGAGTTACGGCTCTGTCTGGGTAGTGAGTTGCTGGAGCTGTTCTTATCAATCACAAGGCATGGTTGGGGGCTTCCTCTGCCTATGTAGCAATATGTCGAGAGACATACTTCAGTGACTTCAGGTCAGGTCTAGGGTTGAATGGGCTAGGGAGCTGCTGAGATGTATACTCTGAATATCGAGATCATGTGATTTATCTCATACTTACCAAGCATTCAAGCATGGTGGGAAGCCGCGGGGCAGAGTGGCATGGTGTCATTTTCTGGGTGTGTGAATGGCACATGTGTGCGTGTTGATGACCGAGATGTCACAGGTATCTTTGAACGTGTGCTGTTCACCTACGGCGACGAAGCGTGCGTTTCTGTAGTTTTGGAGGGCATCGTTGGGTTCTCACATGGAGCAATAAATGGTTTGCCTGCGCCATGCAGTTTAATACTCGGTTTGATGTGTGACTAAGGTGTAAGCTTTTCGCAATCACTCTGCGACGGCGGGCTGGCCCGCTACCCATACCTTTCTCTACAGGACTTGGTCTGTACCAAGTCGACTTAGCAGCCCTTTGCGGTTGCCGCACCTTAAATTTTTGTTTGTTTGTTTGTTACCATCTCCGATTAGGAACTTCTTACTGCGCATTGGCGGTCAGTTGCACGCATGCATGCTCGTCAGAAACTAAGAGTTGCAGGGCCTACGGGAACAGGCTGAATCCGATCACAGAACTCAACTGCTCGGTCCGGCCATCAAAGAATCCCTTTAGTTTGAAGCAGCGGGTGTATGAAAGCAAATCAATCACAACCGAAGGAACTCACTTGGACGAGAAACGGACGGCTAGTCTACTCTGGGGCGACAGCCGCAGCACAGCCGCCGTTTAGACATATGCGGTTTCGGCTGATCAATTGGTTGAAACACCCTCCGGATCAAACACTCACGAAGGCGATACATTTATAGAAGGTCCTTGCCACAATTAAGCAATTGGATTGCTTCTTCACACAAAATTTGAAAGGGCAACGACATGTTGAGTAAGCAGTTCCGGAGGTAAACAAACAAACAAACATATAAGGCGCAACAGGGCTGCTAGATAGTAGGTCGAACCGACCAAACACACCACCGGATCGAGTCAAAGGCAAAATTCCAGACCGGCACCATAACATAACTTAACAAACATTAACACCAACTGACCAAGAGTAATACCCAAGCACTGATAATCCATTCAGTCAACCAGTTACTCATCAGCCACATCACCATAAAGAGTCTGACTCCCAACTGCATGCGTGCTGGTGGGTTTGCCAATGTAAGATCAGTACCTAGACATAACATAACAAACATTTAAGGTGTGGTACCCAGAACAAGATCCCCTAGCAAACCCTTACTCACACCTGAGCTTCTTTCCCTTCTTTCCCTGCCACTGCTACATAAACACCCAGAACCGGCAGACTGGATGCAAGCTGGCCACTCAATGCCCAGCAGGTGCACCAGCTACCCAGGTCCTAAGCCCCTGCCAAGACACCCGTGTGTATCATGTGTGGCCCAGAGCCGTTGACCTGTGGTGGGTTGTCTCCTGGGCCACAATCACACTCCATATCACTGTCGTCGTCATCACTCCAATCACCAAACACTCTCTGCTTGTGGAAAATGCAGCACTCTGCAGAAAAGAAAAAGGAGTGAGTGAACACGCAGTTTAAATGAGCACACAGTAATCAAGTGCGTCTGCAGTAGCACCTTTGTGCCATCCCTCTGCTGACAGTACAGCAGACTACGGAAAAAATCCCATATTGCCCGATACTCCCCCGTCCATAAGCAGCAACGGTCCATGACCGGGGGCAAATCTGAAGATGCAGCAAGAGCAAGCATTGCAGCAGAGCAAGAGGCAGAGGAACTCTTGAGCATTTGCTGGCAGGGATAGCACACCACTCTCACTGCGTCAGGTCAACGACGTTCGGTGTGCACGACAAGCTTTCTACTGATCACATCTAAACAGCCTTTCAATCATCGCTGATTTTGTTGACAACTACCTGCAAAAGAACCCCGGATGTATACACTAGATTGTTGATCAGCCAAATTTGACACCCTATTCATTGTCGGTACCTGACAACGGGAAGCAGTCAATACTGACAACCCCCAAGCATACTGACGTAACATCAGAATCACCTCATGCGTCTATATTCCCATACCAGCAACATTCCCAATAGCAGTGGCCATACCAGCATGTTTCCAAGTGTCCATGGCCAGCACTATAGACATTCTGAGCTGCAGCTTCTGCTCAAGGCGACTTCCACCTGCTGGTATGGCCACTACTATTGCATTGCACCCAAGCCCATACTCCCTGAACACAAGTCAAGTCTAACGCCGGATGCATACTGCGTAAAAGTGGTGCTCAGCCTGTGGCTTCTGAATGGCTGAAGACATTTGCTCAGCTGCCACCAGATGGCATTGATGCTGTATTGAGCTTAGCAGGACGCCTGCATATAGAGTACCGTAATTCCAATCACCCACCCAGCATGCTGAATATCTCCTGGCACAAAGCAATGTACAGATAAAGCTAGACATAAGAATGCTGCTTTTCCCCTGCTGAAGATGGCCTCCGAGATTGCGATGTGCCAGGTGTGTCCTTTCTACCACTTACTCTTGGACTTCTTCTTGCCAGCAAACTCATTGTCAACTACATCTTCAGCCCACTTCACGCTCTGCAAGATAGACAGTCATACTTTCACACAGAACATTTATAAAACGACGGGCCTGATTGACCCCATACTGTTGCTGCAGTGGCAGAACATAGCAGCATGCTCACAGGCCAGTGATTCACAACATAGAACGTCACTGCTTTCTCAGCCGTTTGCCTCTTACACTCTATACTTTCTTACATTCTATACTTTCGTTCTTTCTTTAGTGCTCCCACGTATGTAGCAGCTCAACATGCTGCTGATCCCAGGCTATCCTAGCAACAAATGCACGACGGGAGCAACATCTGCTGCTTGACTGCAGCAGGTGGCCTTGCCACTTCAGCAAACCCCTCTGCAAGGCGATCGCTCTCACCTTCTTTTTCCGCCGCGGCACTAGTCGTAGCGTGACAGAATCTGAAAAGCAGGATAACCATGCTAAGGATGGGATGCTCGGTACCAGCTGCAGATAAGTAGGGATGCTGCTTCAGCTCATGCACCTGTGACCATGGGGCCGTTCTGCGCTGGCATAGTTACAGTCCCCGTGGCTGCGGCGTGGCTGGGTAGGGACGCCATGCTCCCAGCCACCGCTCTCTACTGGCTCAAGGGCCAACTGCTGACTGGGGCTCTTCGGGCTGAGATACAAAGGGGTTCGAAGCTCGATCGGAGAGGTGCTGATAACGCAGGTACTGAAACTGCCGAGCGACCAAGAGAGTCGACAAGCAGCGTGATGTTTGCTTGTGAGAAAGCCGTGACCAAGCGGCCTCAAGCGGAAGTGGTATGGAGCAACATGTACTGAGCAAAACCACTGACACGACCGTACACCATCTCGAATTGCACAACGACACAGCACAGCAGCCTACTGGGAACAAAAGCGCGAATAATCGGCCTGGTTTACGCCCTTGCAGATGATGGAAGACGTCTCAGGTTCTCTGAACCCAGGGTTCTACGACTAGTGACACTGGTGACCTGGTGGTCGATGAGAGGTCCAGGCTTGAGCGGGCGCTCCATTGGCTCTAGAGCCCAATTGTGGTCCCTTATGCTGCCAGACTTAACCACAGCCAGTGTAAGTCTTACCGAAGCCGTGCTGCATCCAGCTACCAACTGTGAAGACGTATCTACTGTGCTCGCCTCTAGACGAAAAGATGTCCCGCTTATTGCACAGCAGCACGTTGTCAAGCAGCACTGCTGCTTTTGGCAGGACAAAGCAGAATGGTAAGCCGTGAACCTGGTTGCGTAGTAAGCTTCATTGATGGCTCTCATTAGCAAGACTCTTACCCAGCCCCTTTCTCACAGGCCCCATGGGAAGGCCCTGCTTGCACAGACAGGTAGGTGGATAACCATAGGCCTAGATTGCTCAGAGGTACATGTGTTAATGTGAAAACCATTTTTGCAGCGCGTGGTAGTCGCACATGCTCTGGATGCCAACAGACTGATGAAGAAGCCCGAGCTACCGCGGCCCGAGCAACCTAAGAAGCTTTTCGACCAGCAGGCAGAGTCAGCAGCAGCGCCTTCTACAGCACCTTCAGCACCATCTACCAGCTCGACGTCCGCAGCCAGGTGTGAATAGAGAACTAGATCAGCAGTACACACTGCAGTGACCTTTGGGCAGTTGGGGGCTGGTGTTGTGCCTGTGTTCACCAGAAACATTTATGGCTGCCGTATTTTGTAACCTATTCGAAGTCAATGTGCTTCTACCCCGTGTTTCTGTGGGCTGGCAGGTTGCATGCCTGTAGGCTGGGTGTCGCAGATTGGATCATAGATACTTAACCTGCTAGTTGTGCACCATTGGAGCCTGTTTAGCATCCAGGCATGGGTTGGTTATCTGGATTTGGTAAAATACTCGAATCCTACAGATCATCAGGTTGCCTACACCTGCACTACTGTACTCCTCAATGGCGTTGATCCTCAGTACTGTACTGCACATGAAGCCAATGCAGTGCAGTCCAGGCGTGCATGTTTTCCAAGCCAATTCCCTGGATGGTCTTTATTGCTGCTAGGAATGCACATTTTAGGTTGCTCGGCTGACAATTGCAATGCTTTTACTTCCTGCTTGCTCTGCATACTTCAGCAATGGTGTCACCATTGAGTACCAGCGCGCCCGTGCTAAGGAGATGCTGAAGTACTTCCAGCAAAAGAAGCAGGATGAGACGGCAAAGAAGTCACAGTGAGTAGCTTGGCGGGATTTTAGGTGCAGCAGCAGCAGGTGCGCAAGCAATGGTCGCAGCATGGCATGCTGCAGCAAGAAAAGCTTTGCGTATACTGTGTATGCTGTGTCGCATCAACACCGAGCATGTGCAAGACAAGTTCCAATAGCCTGCCCAGTGGTGGCCTAAGCCAGACAAGCATGCACCTGAAGAAGAATCCCAGTCGCTTTTTGTTTGGGGGCTAGATCAAGAACAAGAAAGTTTAACTATTTAAGCAGGCAGTTCCAGCAATAACTGCAACAGCTTGCTAAGAAGCTCGGTATTGTACAGCTTTTCTCGCAGTGCACTGTCCGCTTGCACTGCCCCTGGAGAATAGCAAGCAGGAGTAATGATCGTTGCTTGGTAGCCTGTATCTACAATTCGTGTGCTGCACGGCCCGAAAGCTGTGCAGTGATCTATCTCATATATACACTTTGTTCAGTTACATGTATGCTGAGTGTGCATTTTATTTCTTGGAGTTGCAGTGGAGGAATGTCTTAGTGGCAGAACTAGCATGGCAGTTTAATTGACGCTACCTCAATTTAGTCGGATTCACTCTGAAGCCCGGCGGCTCGAACAGTTCCCTAGATTGCCCCTCCCCCCTCCTGAAGTGTGCATGTGCCGTGTTAGAGGCTAAGTCCTTGTTTTGGCTTGCTGCAGGATCTTTGGCTGGACACCATCCAATGAACTTGGCAATGGTCGCTGGGTGATGTTTGGAGTCTTCGTGGGGCTGCTGACTGAGTACGCTACAGGAGTGGACTTCCCTCGCCAGATAGGGCTCATGCTCAGCTACCTAGGCATTGTGGATATGGAGTAAGCTGATACCAATCAGCGGCCAAGCATGTTTTGTAGCCCAGGCTCTAGGGGCTTAGTTTTGCATACAGCCGCCAGAGGTACAAGTGATTTAGTAGGCAACCAGCAGTTTTGGGCATGGTGGTGTTATTCACGGTGGGGGGAGTGGGGCTTTATCTTGTTGCTTGTGACTCCAAGCTGGATGCGCAGTGGCTGGAGACAACCTTGTGCAAAAACCCTGCTGCTTTTTGCTCTTGGAAGTGGCCAAGGGGCACTGCGAAGGGAGGAGGGAATGGAAAGGCAGCTCCTCTGCTGCGCTGTTGTTAATTGATTCAAAGGCAATCAAGGCAAAGTACAGCCAGTATGATGCCATCTGAGCTTGGGAACAATTATTACCAGCAGTGGAGGGGATGGAGGTACAGTACCTTTATGGTTCATGGCAAGTATCTGACAAGAACATTGTACATGCTAATTTGTTGGGAGTGGAGCAGTTCTATTTCAAGCCAATTGGTGTTGGTGTTGGTGAGTAGATTCTTTGTTTCAGCTTTGGCAGAAGGGCTCAACAGAGTCCTGTGTTGGATGAAATAGGGCAGGCATCGACATGAATGCCATGGTAATGACGTTTGTAATGGGAATGTCTGTTGATCTGTATCTGGATTTGGATTGTACAGCAACCTGCCTCACAGGGCTGCATGTGGTCATTGTCTGCTGTGGTCTGAAGAGGTCTTGTAGTTGCCGAGTCGGTATGGTCTGTGCGGTATATTTGTCTTCCGCACTACAGTTGTCCGTAAGAAGCTGAGCAACTAGCGGTCGCTTGAATTTCTGTTTGTTTGCTTGTGTATCGTCATTTCCGGAAGTGAGATGTTCCAACAGCCAGATGCGTACTTCGGATCACCTGCTGTGGCCTGCTTCTTCACTTGATAAGATATTTGACCAGCTGACAAGGTCGCAGTTTGGGTCGGTTGCCCAACTGTGCCCTCACTCCCCACTCGCTCGAAGGGACTATGGCGCCACATCTGCCTCACCGAGCTTGCCAAACCGGCAAGTGCCACAGGAACCCGGTGAAGTAGTATTGTTGTTATGATCACATTGATGAGATGACTTAGATAAAGTACCATAAGGCCCGCTTCCTGTCTGAGGCTCTGCCACATCCATGGCAATCCGCCCTTGTCAAGATGAATTAGGGGTTGATCCTGCTGCCACGCTAGCAGCTGCAGCAACTACCTCCTGTACTGCCTATGAACAATAAACCCCTGAACGGCTACTTGAGTAGGTGCCCGTGCAGCTCTACTCCTGCTCTCTCAACCCACAAGCATGGCAATGCCATAGATATTTACGGCAATGACCCCACCAAGAAAGCCATGAAAGTCTGCTTTCTTCATCCTTTCAAATTGATGAATGGCCTGTCCACAACGGATTTCGCATCCACTGCACCTATTCCACCTGATTATATTCTAGTAGGGGCCAGCCAACCACCTGTCATGCCAACTTTTAGTTGCTTGCCACCACTGCTGCTGCTGCTGCCTCTCCTGCTGGTGCTGGTCCATCAGCCTCCAGACCATCCACCTGCCTAGCTGCTGCTGCTGCTGCCGCCAGGGCAGTAATATCAGCATAAACCTCTGGCCCTGATACCAGCAGGTGCCGACCAAACTTAAGCGCCCGGCGCTCTGCTGCTGCTCTTGCCTCCACATCTGGGATCTTGTCAATATCTGCAGTGTGTGCGATGCCCACTAACCGTCTGATCATGAAAGCACCTAGAAAAGGAACATCAAGAATAGCATGACAAAACATTTTGGTGGCTAAATGGAGCCTGAGGCGGACTTGTGGAAACATGTTTGGTTGCTGAATGCAGCAGTGAGGCAGCAACACAGCAAAATTAGGCAAAATTAGGCAGACGTGCGATGGTCAGGTAAATCATGCTGTAAACTGCACTCTCAGTGGTCATCGCAGTTTGGAGAGAGGAAGCTGTGAGCAGGTGGAAAAGACTTGGCGCTCCCAGGTGATTCCTCTACTCAGTACTAATCAAGTCCAACCCTGTTTAACTGACAGTGCCGGTAGAAGTCAAAGAAGTCAGAGGCTTGCAAGAGCCTGAGCCTCCCTCTGCAGGTAATCGGTGTCACATTAAGACCTCAGCCATCTTCCGCCATTAACACAATGGACGCACACTCAGTTTCCACAAGGCAGCTAGCATTAGGGTGGTGGCCCTTTGTCAACTTTGGTACATCTTTCACTTTGCACAGACCCTTTCACGTTGCTTCCAGAACCTCGCCTGTGCATTGCCTACCTTTGCCGCATTATCTTCCCATGCTTTAACTACCTGTACCCAACCTCAAGTGCATGGCGTTAGACTATGAAACAAGATCCCATGTGCATATCTTCTCATGCCTGTCCTCAGGTTCAGCGAAACTATCATGGGTTTGCCGCCATACATGGAGACCATAGCTGTTTCACAGCAGTGCAGCCCCTGTGGCCACTTTGTTAGTTTGATTTCATTTACATGTGCTTGTCGTAGGTGCATTGATGTAAGATTTTGCCTTTAAACATCAGAATGGCTCTACCTACGTCCATATATCTGCTACCTTGAGCTCCCAATCATACACACATGCAACTGTCTTGTGCTAACCAATGGTATGTGGCTCTCTCACCTGCAAAGGCCACCACCTCCTTAAAGAGCTGCTTCATGAAGGTTTGTTGACATGCTGCTAAGCTCTCAGGACCAGCAGCAGCAGTGGGGCCATAAAGTGACGGAGGCACCAGCTCACCAGGGGCCTGGCCCTCAAAACCAGAAGCAGCAGCAGTCCACAGCTGAAAGAACCTGGGGCAGCACAGGAAGGTTTAGCGTTAGGGTTTAGGGTTTAGGCCGTCATGGACCGTTCACGTTGTGACTCAGAACGCCTGGTCAGCTGCGTTCCAAAGCACGGGTCAAGAGCGCCTGGATATGAGAGGCCGGGATAGGGAAAGCCACAGAACGTGGAAAGTGATCCAGAAAAGGGACGGACTTATTTCAAACACCATGTAAACAAGATGCACTCCAGGGCAGGTGCCAGCAGCTGGATTGCTATCAGCGTGAGAAGAATGCTGCACTTCATGGCCATATCAGGGAGCCTGCAAACTGCAAACAAGTCTACCTGTATACCGGTATGGCAGGGTTATTGCCATTGCACCCTCCAGTAAAAAGCTACAGCTACTGACCAGAGGAGACCATGACTTGCAGGAAACTGAACCCCCTCCCCCTTGTCTGTCCGATCTTGCTGGGTTTTTTTGCCAATGTTTCACTAGCTGCATTTAGGCCCCCTTTTTCCATCCCCATGCCCCATCACAAGCACGCCCTCCCGAGCTCCCCACCCAGCCAAGGCCCCCAAAGACCAGCTCCCTCCTCACTACTCACTGGCAAGTGTGGCAGTTTTTTGTTCCATACAAACAAGAACAAGTTAATTCAGATAAGGCTCTAAAAACAAACATCATACCAGCTGCCGACCGTCCGTCC